>CM076990.1:88014926-88639926 GCA_039090855.1 Macrothele yani
ACCTTCCTGGAACCACTGTCTCCAAAATGCGACCGACAGTTGTGGCATCACGTTGCGTTTCTTCCGCGATACGAAGCAAGGACCATCCGGCCGTACGACGGCCTACGACGACAATTCTCGTGAACTCATCCGTTTGATGAAATCGCGTACGACGTCATCTAAACGGCATTGGGACTCCTGGTTCGTTCTCCAGACACGGTTACAGCAGAATCATTCACTTCTCGCGGCCGTGACGACGTCTCGACTGCTGGCCTTAAGGTCTGGTGTCCGCTTATATCCCGCGCGCCGTTCGTGCGATTGGCCTGCAAATGCAATCATTTGCATAACTTGTACGTGTGCATCCACCCTGCAATTTGAATGGCGCTGCGTTCACGTCTTCGTGGTGTGCCATTTTTTATGTCAGGTAGTGTATTATTAAGCCTCTACGATATTTGACGATTGGCAAAAGACAATAGGGATTATGTGCTTCCTTCGGCATTCGCAACTCACTCTGAAGTTAGCAAAAGTGAACGATGACTCGTCGAATCAAAATAACGTGGTTTCATCCAGCTTCTAGGTTTTGTGCTCGTGATACTATCACGTCCTTCGTTTTGCACTTTCATTAATAACGGGCCGCTTGACAATAGCGACTCTGCCATAAGTATCAGTTTTATGAAGCTCCTAGTGAACTTTTATGTAAAATACGGCAGTAAAAAATTACTGAACTGCCGTGACTCACATTAAATTCTGCTGTTATTTCTTTCTGCAGTAGTTTCATAACTTTTGATTCAGTTGCTCTGAATTCGTTCAAGAGATCCGCATTGTTAGACACTGATTCTCCAGCAAAACGGACTCCAACAATTTGCCCTCTTTGGAATTCACACTGGTCGGTCGGTCCTTTTTGTCCCATGCCGGATTTTGTATCACCTCTAATGAAGCTAATGCTTGTATCTCCAATCACTGAGAGTACTACTTGTAAAAAATGCAGAAAAAACAGTCACTACATGTTCATAAATAAGAGAGTGAACCATTGAGAAAAGTAGTGCTTTTAACAGCATGCGTTTCCATTACTTTGTTCACCCTCTGTAAGCAACTTATGTGTAAATGAAAACACAAAACTGTCTAGCTAATATGATGTTTCCAGCGCAGTTCTGAAGGTAATTGTGATTCACTTCTACAATTGTATTCCGTTGCTGGTGCTTGGCTTATAAAGATCGTCGCATTTTCGCGTTATATGAAAAACAAAAGTAAGGAAAAGCTTAGGATTTTTGTTTGCTTCGGAGAAATAAATATCATGCTGATAATGCATTCTTTTTAATTTAAATTCTTTCCGAAATAGTTTGGAACTTTCATTCTCGGGCACACAGAATTTTAGATTATATTATGAATAATTTCCCATTTGAAGTTTATTTTTTTTAGGAATTTCTCCTCGCCCTCACTCACTAAAGTCCACAACATATTTCATAAGGAAGCCTAATATCGAAGAACATTTTTGCTTTGGAGAAATAAATGACAATTCTGCATTTCTTTATTTGAATTCTTTCTGGAATAGTTTGAAACATTCTTTCCCAGGCATACAGAATACTAAATTGCATCAATAATAATCTTCTATGTCAAGTTTATTACTTTTTAATTTGACCCCGCTGTTACTCACTAAAGTCACTGATATATTTATTCACTGATATATTTTTTTCATATAAAATGTTTGCACACGAGCAAATTTGAAACTCAACTTCTTGTGTACATGTTAACAACGAGTTTAAATTTTTTTTTTGACGGAAAAGGCAGCAGTGGAGCGGGTAGTCTTTTTCGTGCGTATGGCCTTATGAATTTGTGAAAAATCGATTTTCGGATGCTAAAGGCTGAAGTATTTTTTAAAATATTTAAAACACATTTTAGTGAATCTTATAAACAACACTAAGCACATGGACAGATGTACATTCACGGTCAACGAAATTTGCGCACCTGGAAGAAAACATGTTACAATCACAAAACTTTGCAAATAGCTAGAGTGCGTGCTAGTATGCAAATGATCCACATTTGGGGTGATTGCGCATGACCGCACACTTTGTGGTGGCGCTGCAAGCACGAACCGACAGCTTTATAAACCGGCGTGTAGTCGATGCCCCATGATAGCGAAAAGCACCGGCCGACGCAAGTAAGAGTACAGAGTGACAAGAATGCCAGAGACGTCGATTTACGAAACTTACGGACTTTGAGAGAGGCCTGATCGTCGGACTGAAAACCGGAAGGTGGTCGGCGCGCCGTATAGCCCACCACGTGGATCGTTCTGGATATACCGTCCAACTGTGTTGGGAGCAGTGGACACGTGACGGCACTGCCACACGGCGGAGCGGCTCCGGACGGACCAGGAGGACCACCGGTAGAGGGGTTCGACGGATCGTGCGCGAGGCACGAACGGATCCTACGAGGACCTGGTCCGCCATACAGGGAAATGTAGCGGCTCCTGTGTGCCCAAGAACTGTTTCTAGACACCTCGAGGAAGCAAATCTGCGATACCAGCGCCCCTTACGTATGCTGCCATTAACACCGGAACATCGCTGACTCCGCGTGCAGTGGTGCCAGGCCAGAGCGACGTGTGGTGTTTAGCGATGAGTGTCGCTTCGTTTTGAGGACAGATAATCATCGTGTCCGGATGTGGATGTCCCTGGGTCAACGGCACAAACCCAACCTCACCATCGAGCGTCTCACCACCCCCAATGCAGCCATTATAATCTGGGGAACCATTGCCTACGAAATCTGATCAGCTTTAGTAGTGGTACGTGGATCATTGATGGGCCAGCGGTATGTGGATGTGATCCTACAGCTCCATGTGCTCGCATTCCTGGCCAGGATTCCAGGTGCGCTATACCAACAGGTTAATGCGCACCTGCACACGGCTCGGGTTGCCCAAGAGGTACCCGGGTCAACGGCACAATCCCAATCTCACCATCGAGCATCACACCACTCCCACTGCAGCCATTATTGCTTACGTCATGTCCAGACACTTCAATGGCCTGCCTGCTCCCCGGACACGTCCCCTGTCGAGCATGTGTGGGACCAGTTGAAACGCCAGCTGCCGCCGTGCTGCACTATCCGGGATTTGGAGCACACCGTTGAACACGTGTGGGTCAGTTTGCCGCAGGACAACATCAGACGTATGTCCGCTTCCATGCAGCACCGTATTGCAGCATGTATCGCCGCACGAGGTGGTGTGACGTGCTATTGAAGATGACCGGACTGTGTGCCACAGATCCCTCTTTAATTGTCCTGCAGCTTTGTTTTTGTCATCATGTGTATCATTCATCTGTATCATTACGTCCATAAAATTTCAGTTCAATCCAATGCTTCCTTCTTGGTGAGCAAATTTCATTGTCCGTGAGTGTAAGATGTTTTAGTACAGACAAAAATGTTTTAGTAGATCTACACTCATGTCCAATAGTTAAGCATAATCAATATACCTATGAATATTTCAAGAACCAATCGTTGAAAGGCACGAAACTGGGTATGCTTGTGTAATAACATATTGCAAGTACTACAGCAGACAGAACAAATTATGCAACAAAGTTCATTGCATCATTTATGCAAAGTTACAAAAATCAACAACACAGTCATTTACGTATTTAGTACATAAAATTGAGATAAGTCTGGTGCACAACGATTAATAAGGGATATGCTTACCCCTTGTAGCCAGGTAAGCCTCACACCGACTTCTCTTATGAGATTGCCCAAGGGCTCTGTGGGCAACAAGTCTCACTCCTGACAAAGACGAGTTCGGAACTCCAGAATGGTCTTTGGTGGAGGCTGACGAGAAGCAGTTCGCTTCCCTACTGTATCTCATGTATTTTCTATCGGATTCATATCCGGAGACTAAGCTGGCCACTCCATGTACTGGATATCTTTAGTTTGGAGAAAGCCATCCACCAGCTGAGCTCTGTAGGGGTGTGCATTATCATCCACGAATATTAGCTTTGAATCCATGGCACCTATGAAAAGCCTCACATGAAGTTCCAGTATCTCGTCTCTGTACCTCAGAGCATTAACTGTACTTTTGTCGAAGACATGGAGATATGTGCGCCCATTCAACATGATGCCTGCCCATGTCATGACTCCACCGCCACCAAACTGGTTCCTTTCCCTGATGTTATTTGGGTTGTAACGGATTCCCCGTTCTCTCTACAGAGTGGTTCGACGATAATCAGTCTATAAACTTAATCTGAACTCATGAGTGAAGAGCACATTTGTACACTGATTCAGTGTCCAGTTCCGATGCTACCCACTCCAGTTTAAAAGAGGCCCTCTTGTTCACAGGTGTGAGCAGGACACAAAACACCTGGACGTCCGGCATACAGATCAGTTGCCTTCAGCCGCTTGTAAACCGGCATAGAGATCAGTTGCCTTCAGCCGCTTGTAAACCGGCATAGAGATCAGTTGCCTTCAGCCTTCAGCAGCCTGTTAACAGGCATAACAGTTGCCTTCAGCCGCCTGTAAACAGGCATAGAGATCAGTTGCCTCCAGCCTTCAGCCGCCTGTAAACATTCATAACAGTTGCCTTCAGCCTCCTGTAAACAGGCATAGAGATCAGTTGCCTTCAGCCGCCTGTAAACAGTTTGTCATGAAACTCGTGGTCCTGAGGCGGCCGCCAGCTCAACAGACAGTTGTTTGGCAGACATCGTTCTGTGACGTCGTGAAGTTAATGCAAGATACCGGTCTAGCTGTAGGGTTGTGACTCTTCGACGACCAGGTACTGGTTGACGTATAACCTCTCCTGTGTTTTGGAACCTTCTCCAAAGTCTGGAGATGACATTTTGTGGCATATTCAGTGCTCTGGAGATCGCAGTCTGTCACTGTCCTGATTCGAGCCTTCGGCGTATTCTACCCTGGAAAAAATGGTCAACCTGACGTCTTTGTTTCACATTACCACCAATGACAACAACTCTTTTTACGGAGATAGCGATAAAATGGAATAAGGCACTCAGGGTACGTTAAAGCTGTTTTTTTATGGAACTGCAAGATATATTCATATCGAATGTCAGCGGACGTTTTTTGACCATGCACTACGATTGGTTTAGGTGTGTAACTAATCTACGTACGAATGTCCTCTGTTCTATCGGTTTTAACCATTTACTTTGTATGTTTTACCAATTATGCTTAATTTTTGGACACCAGTGTACGTATAAACAACATGGAGCACATGGGTAGATGTAAGGTGGTTTGGGGAACAGAAGAAATAGTGAGATACATATGTATCAGCGAGTTCTCGTAAAACTGCTTAACACGAGAGATCTGCTGAATATGCAACAAAAATTGTGGGAAAGGTGCTACAAGAGAGACAGTTCGCCAAGTACACAGAGTACAAATACACAAAGAGTAAGTTACAAGCAAGATTATAGATGCCAGGCCTTGTGTGTGTGTGAGTGTGTGTGTGTGTTGGAAAGAAATTGTTTGGAGTTAATAGCCGATTCAGATTTATGGTGGGGGTCTATTGCTGCCAGGCTGTAGAGGCAGTGCTCATTCAAGTCTCTAAGTTTATTTTACCCTGCGTGGTTTTTGCTGATTTTTCATGTTTATTTTGTGACATGTTTGTCAATTTCATTTCAAGTCCCGAGTTCAGTAGAATTCTCTTTTTCATTTCGCTTGTGATCAGGGTGTGAATTCAATAAGCAAATTTAGGCGCTTTCTTTAAGTGCTACGATCCAACAAAATATGTGGATTCATGGCTGCATCGAAAATTCAATTCATCAATAGACTACAAACAACGAGGAACGAAATTGGCATATTGGGTTAGACAAGAACTGACCAAAAGTTTGCTCTCCCTCCCCCCTCCCAGGTGGCAGAGCGGTAAGAAAAGCTGCCCTCTGACCATTTATCCGAGATGGGCCAGGTCCTGAATTCCAGATGATGAATGAGCGCTAAGCACTGTTTTAGAGGGCTTGTCCCTTTCCCACGCCGCAACTAAAATCGCCAAATCAGGGAAAGGGGCTGTTTATATAGCCTTCAGAATTGCTATTGGTGGTCGTTTAATTCATAAACCAAAAACAAATAAAAAATAGAATTTTCAGCTTAAACTTTGTAATAGGATCACGTACTTTTATTGCACTTTTTCAATGTTTGTACAATAAATTCATACATGATAAACATCATACTGATATATCTTACGTTTTGCTCTCATTACAGCAATGCTATCACAATATAAATAAAAAAATAATATAAACGATTTTCAATGAAACAAAGGATCATTTTTAATTTTTCCTACCAGCAAGAAATAAGAATTTTTCAGATACAAATGTTGGATTCCATAATTATGGTTATGTTTTAGAAAATATTAAGTATTCCAAGTTATAAAATGAAGCTATTTTAATCGATGTTCAAATTTTCATCCTTGGGAACAACATTAATTGTGAAGAAAATATGTAGAGAAGTGTTTCCATTGGAAGTATAGGAAGCAAAATTACTTGACGTCCACCTTAAACAACTTAGATAGCTTTACCAACAAAACATATGCATAACAAATTCTCTGCGTCACCATGGCAGCATGTCACGGGACCAGAACGTTCCTCTGTGGTTATCGTGAAGGCAGACAAGCAGTTCGTTTCTTTCCTTTGCGTCTTTAAAAAATGCTTAAAAATCAGAAAATGACTTTTTCTTAAATTGTTTTTTGTAAAAAAAGGATGATAGTTGTAAGTTTATGCTGTAAAAATTGCAATGCGTTATGATTTATAATTTGCCATATATCCGTTTTTTTAAATGGATCCCATCGCGAAATAGAGAATTTTGGGAAATTAGAAATTTAATTTCTCGTAAACTAAATCGAAATTCAAAGAAGGGCGACGAGGTGCAAATATTCGGTCATGGCACTACATGCCTACAAAGTTTCGTGGTTCTGTTGCTGTTAGTGTGTCCGGAACGCAACCTGATAGCACCTTTTTGCTTACCTTAAGTTTGAAATACAATAGCTCTTGAAGTATCACCAGAATCGAGAAACGGTTTATTTCAGCCTATTCTCCAAACAATTCTCTACAAACGATGTAAATTTCATATTTTTGTGTTTAATACGTTTTCCGCTGTGAGCTAGGGAAGCAAGAGTGTCGCGAAATTTTTAAAACAGCGGCAGTTACTTTTGTTTTTAGAATAGAGAGAAATAACATAATTCATAATGGATATATAAAAAGCGTGGATGCTGAAACAATGTTTCCTTTGCTTGGTATACAAACAAGCAGAGACCTGTAACTAAGAACATTTTCCAAGGAAAACAGTGCGTGTGCTGCAAATTAGGTTATCTATGGAAGACAGATGCAATAGTGTAAGAATCAGGTTGGGTCAAATTGGTCAGATGGTACACGATGCATTTCAAAATCAGTTTTGCACTTTTACTTGAACAGTACCACTTTCCACTAGTCACTGATGTATCTCACTCATTGTATGTTTATCTAGCAGGCGAGTTCCGCGATGCTATGGTAAAGATTACTAAACGGGAATAAATCTACCAATTCAAGCTTCATGTATATGCAACGTCTCTTTGCCTCCCCCGTTGCACAGTGGTTTAAGCTCTGGGCCTTGACCGGTTGTCCGAGTGGGCCTACGCACGAGTCCCGGATGAGGCATACGTGGTGGGCTTGCCTCACCGCACTGGCTCTCTTCCCTCCCCGGAGCTAGTGGTCCCAAAATAAAAACGAGAGACTGCTTATAGTCCTTACAATTACTTATGGAGGTCTTTATATTCCGAAGAAAAACAATAGGAACCTGTTATGCTGAGTGACGTGAGAAAAGGGAGAAGAACAAGTGCTCTAAAAAGTGGCTGAAATATTCAGCGATGTGCAATTGCGATTTCATAAACATTACTTGATTCAGGTTTTAATGGGATGAGCTTGAAGTGAAAGCGTAATTAAAACGATTAACCCTTTTACTGGCTGGAACGAAATAACTCGGGGTTAACAAAATAGGCTAACTAATGTATTCGCTGTCTGAGAAGTAGGCCGAACGTGAGAAAAACGAGTGAACCTACGCCTCCAGAAGCGTTGCTTTTACCTTAGGTTTGTTATTCTAAGTGGTCATTTGGGAGTATGATTGTTATTAATCGTTCCTTTCTGATTATCGTTTCTGCTAAGAATGCTATAAAGAGGGCGAAGATCCTAAGACACAAGAGAAAAGATATTTGAGTAACTTTTATTCTACCCTGTGGCATGATTTCCATGTCCGGGGGACTATTCCTTCCGAATCATTCCTTGGGTGCTGGAGTAAAGAATAAAGGACTATAAGGAAATCAGACTACATACTGTAGGACTAAGGACTGCAAGGGAGCACTTTTTTTGTTGATTGGAGGTTTAACGACCAGTATGAGCAACTGAGCTACTCAATGGGCTATAAGAAGTCGCCCGTCCCTAATTTAGAGCCACTGCTTTCAGAGAAAGGTAAGATCCAGTGCCGTAAGACAAACACAGCATCAATGCCTCACCGGGATTCGAACCCAGACCCATCTCGGACGAATGATCAGAAGCCAAGGAAAGACTTACAACCAGTGATAGATTTATAGTGGATACTCCTGGGATGAAAGAAGGAAAGACATTGTTTTGTGGTAGCGTTCGTATAACCAGGTCACTAGGAGATCACTTCTGGTTGAGGAGCGCAAGAAATATGTGGGCAACCTTTGGTTCAGGTACATCGGCCGCTTAAAGGGTTAAATACCAGTATTCTGTCGTTAAATTAAATCACGCATTAGCATTGTGTTAAACTTGGGCAAACAACTCTAGAAGTGTTAAGCAAGGAAACATTTTCTTTTGAACCTCTCAGTAAAAATAAAAAGGCCTGCGGTGGAAACTGCTTATGGAGAGAAAATCTTTTGACATTATCACCATTCAGATGTAAACTATCATAAATCTTTCGGGACATGATAACTTATGATATTTAACCGTAGAAAATAATAAAAAAAAGAAACAAAAAGGCTTTTCTATGACCGAGTAGTCAGAAACGCAGGCTTTTGGGTAATCGCCCTAGTTGTTCCCGAGTCCGACTCCTAGGTGAAGCATGGGTAACATGCTAGTTCTACGGCTGTGTTTCAGCTCAAATTCCTGGGAGCTAGCGAACATAAATCAGGGGAGGAAGACTTCTTTCTGCCGTAATTTCAGTAGGCCTTTACAGGTGTGGGGAATGAATGTAAAGCACATATATTATCTTAGGTTCCCCCAGATGGCATCGCATCTGGGTGAAGGTGCAAATTATCATGTAATAATTCAAACACAACAATCAAGTTTACTTTTATAATGTAAGGTAGGGTTTGACTGACAAGGGAAGGTAGGACGCCTTGAATAAAATTGGCGAATGAAATCAGAATGCCTCGAAAGGGATCCTCACTTTGGCCTCACATGCAAAAAAACTGAGTGCCAAGATCATACTCTATTGAAAATATAACCACATATATCTGTGCTATTCTATAAACAAAATACCCCTTTTTTTAGCCGAATATGTATGATGGAACCCTACGTTTATTTTATATTTTATATTACGATCCATATAGTGTGATTTATACAACTAACGTTAGCCGCCCCGGTGGCGCAGTGGTCTAAGGCGCTGGCCTCTGATCATTCGTCCGTAAGGGGTCCGGGTTCGAATCCCGGTGAGGCATGGATGTTGTGTTTGTCTTACGGCACTGGCTCTCTCCCTTCCCTGGAACCAGTGACCCTAAATTAGGGACGGGCGACTGCTTATAGCCCATTGAGTTGCTCACGGTGGTCGTTAAACCTCCAATTAAACAAAAAACAACTAACGTTAGTGTATCTTTTCGTATGAACTCAATATTCGCCGCCCCGGTGGCGCAGTGGTCTAAGCGATGGCCTCTGATCATTCGTCCGAACGGGGTCCGGGTTCGAATCCCGGTGAGGCATGGATGTTGTGTTTGTCTTACGGCACTGGCTCTCTCCCTTCCCTGGAACCAGTGACCCTAAATTAGGGACGGGCGACTGCTTATAGCCCATTGAGTTGCTCACGGCGGTCGTTAAACCTCCAATCAAAAAAAAAAAAAAAAAAAAAAAAAACTCAATATTCTGTTATTTAATCATTGCAGATGAGGCCGACTAATCCAAGAGCTGTAGTACACTGGCTTTTGCAAGAGTTTGGTGCATTCACGGGCCAATGCACCAAGCTAAAAGTAAGAACTGCACAGAAAATTAAACATTTTCTACTGGAGGAAGTAGTACTTGATGAAGTGGACACACTTGGGTACATTGGAGATACCTGCCTTCATCCAGAAGACGAGTGAAATGACTTCGGAGATGAACACGTTGATGATGGAAATATTTCTTCACGGGAATCCCAATCATCGGAGAGCAGTTCAACGTCAACGTACCTACCTTCACCACAGAAACGCCCAAAAGTAACTATTGAGTATGACTATTTATAGAAAGCTTACAACTAATCGACAAAGATGGGGACGGCAACAATCAGAAACAGGAGGTCATTTTCCTCTGTTCAGAGAAACTATAGGCGGATTAGAAATCTACAAAAACTGTACAATTATGAGGCTCGATTAATGAAAGGGTTGTCGGGGAAAATACTGAATCTATGTCCAAAATAAATGAAAGTGTTAAAAAAGCTTTTGACTCTCTTGTAGAAAGGAATGCTATAATTCATGACAGAACAACGAAAATGCTAGCACTTAAAGCACAGGAAGATATTGATTCACATATACATTTTAAAGCCTCAAAAGGGTGGGTCACGAAATTCAAAGAATAACATTACAGAATTGCAGGCGATCCATCTGACACAAAGTTAGTAATAAATACGTGGGATAAGATGAAACATTGAAATGTACAGTTGACGAATTTGTGCTGAAAGTTTGCACCAAGTACAATGACAGCCAAATGATACTTAGTATGCTTATGAACACAGATCACAATAGATTTGAGAAAGAGCTTAACTGTCATCACACCCTCCGAAAGAATGGGGTCAAACATGTGTTTGCTGCTGTTGGGTCACTATCAGCTGCAATCCACTCATACAGTAAATGATAATGCCGATCACATCAATGGCAGGCATTTTACATTCGCCAATGTATGTACTTGTTCAAGAAACATATGGTAAATTCCCACCTCCCAAATAAGGTGATCCAGACAATCTTCGGTGTTATGCCTACACAACAGCAAATATGACGAAACAACATCTTATATCATTCATGCGGGACATATTTTTTCCCTCCACAAATGAACAAAATATTCTTCTTTTAGTGGATTCCGGGAGTGCTTTCAAAAACTAAGAATCAATAATGGCCACTGTTCCAGAAGGTAAAACATTGGAAGTGGAAAACGTTCCACCCAAACATTCTGGAATGATCCAGCCCCTGCATGTGTATTTCTTTCACCCCTACAAAAAATTTGAAAAGCACATTACTGACACAGTCTTATGACTAGCTCCCCAGTTCAACATATGGCAAAGAGACAATTTCCTCCGAATACAAGCTCTAACTCATTTTCAATTTACTGCCCCACTCTTCGAAAAACTTATTCAATTTGCCTTTTAGAAAGCAGGATGCTTGTCTGAAGAACTAAAAAAGGTCAAACTCCAATTCAGTACTGTTTTGATACAGATATGAATGATTCCTGTAGCATTTGTGAGGAATTGAGTTTCATGCGATGTGCACACTGTACAAACGCATGCTGTTTTTCACATACACTTATTGACGAATTTCACATGTGTCAGTGATTGATGCATTGGGTTTCTTTGTTAGGTCCTGAAGTAAACTAAATATTATGAAAGCAGGTAAGATGAAAAAATATTATTTCCAACGCTTGTTTCAAATTCATTGTACCTGTATATTGTGCTTTTCTATAGCATACAGAAATGTGTCTATATCTTGGACACCGTATGATATTGGCACCCAGTTTTTGGCAGGCGAAGTGGGAGTGTAGATGCCCTTCGAGGCATTCTGGTTTCATTCGCCAATTTCATTCAAGGCATCCTACCTTCCCTTTGAGTTAGCTAAACAGCTTTTTTTATAGCAGGCCTGGGACTTCCCAAAAACTCTTAACTATAACTGTTAAGGAGCGTTTTAAGTTATTAGGATGATTTCGAAATATTTATCAAAAATAAAATGAAATATAATAAAAAGCCTGAGATCTGTGATTATATCTTAAATTTTAATTTGAGTTAGAACTTTTTAAAACCGTTGTGGAATTTTCTGATTTTATGTTTTCAGTCGATCTCGATAATGGATAGAATTATACTTGGTGAAATTTGCAATTGTTTTAGCCTCGTTTTATTCTGACGACCTAAACTAGATTACGGTGGAGAATAATTAGCAAAAACATAAAATCATGTCTGTACAATAATATTCTGTTTACGGAAATACCTGTATTTGATTTTTGATAGACATGAAATTTTCCGTTAGAATTTCTATTTGGGTAAGCTTTTAGATAATAATATCTTTTCAGACACTTGATATTTGATTACACTGGGGAACAAAAAAGATTTATTTCGTGGTGCCTGGAATTTTCGACCTGATTCTGGGTATTGTTGTGCCGCTGATTTCGGAAATCGTATCGTTTTTGCTCTAGCAGCTCTAGTTTTTGAGATAATGTTGGCGTTATTACCGAGTATTATGTTATTTTCCCGCCAGCATTTGTTACCTGTAAAAATTTGTTTCCGTTGTGCGTGGAATTTTCGACCTGATTCTGGAGATGGCATCTTTTTTGCTCTAGCATCTCTAATTTTCGAGATATTGTTGGCGTTATTAGCCTACCTAGTATTACTTTATTTTCCCCGACAGCATTTGTTACCTATTCGTATCCACACCTTTGAATTTTCTATTGCTGTCCGTGTTTGCGTGTGCATGTTGCATTTTCAGACGTGTTTTATTTCTGTTTCAGGTGTTGACATTGATTCATCACGAAGAAAATGTGTTAATCATCCGGATGTTTTTTGTTACATTTGCGGAGAATACACGTTCGCTCAACAGAGACAAGCTATAACGGACTTTGTGAAAATAGCTTATTTTGCCTACTTCACAGTAAAACTAGGGGACCAAGATAAGCCTTAAGAACCGCATGTCGTGTGTAAAACGTGTACAGAACACCTGCGACAGTGGACGAATGGGAAAAGGAAGTGCATGAAATTTAGTATACCAATGGTATGGCGAGAACATAGCAACCACAGTGAAGACTGTTACTTTTGTCTGGTGAATATAAAGGGCATCAATGGGAAAAACAGGAGTAAGTGGATATATCCTTATCTAGCCTCCGCTAGACTGCCTGTTCCACATTCAGAAGTGATACCTGTCCCAACATGTAGCAGGTTTTCAGAGCTCTCCGAAGAGTCGAACGAATCGGCTGGTGAGAAATAAGGCTATGCTGAGCAACATGATAGTGATTTCAAAGGACCTTCATCAGCTGCATCACGTTTAAGTCAAACGGAATTGAATGACCTTGTAAGGGACCCAAGTCTTCGAAAGAAGGCTGCTGAATTGTTAGCTTCCAGGCTGGCTGAAAAAAATGTACTGTTACCGGGAACAAAAATCCCAGTGTGTCGCAACAGAGAGGAAGAGTTTCTGCCATTCTTCACAAAAGAAAACGAATTCGTTTCTGCAAGCATTTGCTAGGATTGCTGATGAAATTGGACGTACGGGAATACACACTCAGTGAATGGCGGTTATTCATAGATAGCTCCAAACGCAGCCACAAATGTGTACTTCTACATAACAGGAACAGATACAGATCAATCCCAATCGTTCACTCAGTTGGTATGCGGGAATATCGGACGACATTAGCCATAATCGTAGAGAAGATAGCATACCGCGATCATCAATGTGTCATCTGTGTGGATTTGAAGATGGTGAATTTTCTCCTAGGGCATCAAGCACGGGTACACCAAGTACACGTGCTTTGTATGTCTGTGGGACAGTAAAGCTAAAGATCAACACTAGGTGAGAAGACAGTGGCCCATGAGAGAAGACATGGTAGTTGGAGAGAAAAATATCATCTCAGAACCTTTGGTGGACAGAGAAAAGATCATATTGCCACCATTGCACATCAAACTTGGTTTGATGAAACATTTGTAAAGGCACTTAAGAGAGATGGAATGTGTTTCAGCTACATATATAGAACATTTCCGGCGTTGAGCATGGAGAATATAAAAGCAGGAATATTCCATGGACCACAAATCCGTTAACTCATGAAAGACCAGCGTTTCCAAGACTCAATGGACAATATTGAGTGATGTGCCTGGTCGTCATTTTATATGGATGTACAGAATTTTCTTGGGAACCATAAGGCCGCTAACTACCGTGAACTCGTGGAAGATATGTTCACTGCATTTTGTACAATTGGTTGTAACATGAACATCAAATTTCATTACCTTCATAGTCATTTGCATCGATTTTCACATTGTCTTGGTGATATCAGTAATGAACAAGGGAAGAGACTTCACCAGGAAATAAGGGCCATAGAAAAACGGTACTTTATACGTAGGGATAAGCATATGATGGCGAATTATTGTTGGAGCATCCGCCGCGAATGTCCAGGAACATCGCATCGTAGGAAATCGCAGAAACGCGGGTTCAGCAGCATGTCTCAATGAAGAAACATGTGCGTTGTTTTTCGTGTTCTAGGCTTCTTGGGATTTCTCTGCATATGTCATATCGTGAGAAGCAGATCTGATGGACAAAGACTAATGCCATTTTCGGAATCTGTGACCCAAAATATCCCAAAAAGGGTCTAACATCTTAGGCACCAAAAGTTGTGTTCCCAAGTGTTAAAGAAGTTAAATTCTGAGAACGGATGGAAAGCAGGTTTGGAATAAAACGTAGGAGGATCCCAGGATCTGCCGTTTCTCAAACTTACTGCTCAAACTAATTTATGCCGCCCCGGTGGCGCAGTGGTCTAAGGCGCTGGCCTCTGATCATTCGTCCGTAAAGGGTCCGGGTTCGAATCCCGGTGAGGCATGGATGTTGTGTTTGTCCAACGGCACTGGCTCTCTCCCTTCCCTGGAACCAGTGACCCTAAATTAGGGACGGGCGACTGCTTATAGCCCATTGAGTTGCTCACGGTGGTCGTTAAACTTCCAATCCAATCCAATCCAAACTAATTTATTCATTCTAAATTTTTCAGAAAACAATGTTTCCAGATTAGGAGTTGCGGACTATTACCATGCCATGTTACTGAAATTTAAACAATGCGTCTACTGCCCCGGTGGCGCAGTAGTCTAAACGATGGCTTCTGATCATTCGTCCGAAAGGGGTCCGGGTTCGAATTCCAGTGAGGCATGGATGTTGGGTTTTTCTTACGACACTGGCTTTCTCCATTCCCTGGAACTTGTAGCCCTAAGTTAAGGACGGGCGACTGCTTATAGCCCATTGAGTTGCTCACGGTGGTCGTTAAACCTCCAATAAAAAAATCCGTCTAGTAAATATCTTCTATGCAAATTAAATAAATACAAAACATAAGCTTGCAAAAACTCCTTTCATGCATAAAGGAGAATGATTCTACAATTTTCCTTACTCGGAAGAAATTGACACAAACGGAGCTGGGAAACTATTTAAGCTTTTCCCAGCTGCTTGAATTGCGATTTATTCATCTGCAAAACTATGTTACTTCTCCATTCTTTTCTTTTCGAGGTATCAGAGTGTCATTCGTTACTAGCATTCGATAATCTTGCAAAGAACATAGATTATTAGATTTAAATCCCAAACGCTCAAGCCGCATCTGTTTTCTGCATATGATAATGTCTGAGAGATCTTCGAGGCAAAAGTTTTCACAGATTTACAGTAAAATAGGAATTCTGAAAAAGTGATGAAATGAAAATCTTAAATCTTCTATGCCGCAATAGCTCAATGATTTTCTATGTTGCGCAGGTTTTCTTTCAAAATATGTTTTTCTATAGTCCTAAATGTTACGTTTTTAGATGCCAGCCCAGTCAATTGAGTTGACGATATGTTTTTCCAACTGATCAAATAAATATGAGGACTGAGCGTACGACTGAAAAATTGAACTCAACTGTGATTTAGTCAGAAGAAGGTGGACAAATAGGTGTTTTCTGTTTTTATGCGCATGTGACTCTGTTCCCCTGTACAGCGGAAAATCATCACATTTTTTCCCGTGTATTGAACACACTGTCTACATTCGCATCAATAAAATGGCCTCAGTCAATATTACTACTACTACTACTACTGTCCTGTCGAGAATTTTCATGTTCGTAAATCTTGGGGAAATTGATCACTTCGCTGGGATTTACGAAAAAAAAAAATGATAGAAAATAAATAAACAAAATACATAGAATGAAAATTCTCTACAGTCCACGTTTCGAAATTCTGTTTGGAAGAGGCAGTGAGGTGATTGAATAAATGGCCATGTTCATTTACTTCGGGATGTAAGGTCAGGTGAGGGATGTACGGTCAGGTGATGCATAACATCACAGCCTCTCCTTGACAAATGTCAACCCCGCCTTCTCGTGGTGCATCCTGTTCCCACTAAAGGGGCTCTGACGACCGCCAATAGCGGTATAACTACACCATCGGGGTCAGAGGAAATGCTATCACACACTCACCAACCCGCTTGGCAAGCGAGGTGAGTTATGGCCAAACCCCTCCAAAATGACTCCACAACTTAAATATTTCCCCTCAGTCTCCGGCAGCTGGAATGTACCTGGCAAAGGCAGCGGCCAGTGCGACATGAAGGCAGGGGGTGCTAAGAATACCAGGAGAACCGGACTAGGCTGCCATCTGATGCTGACCTTGGCTACGTATAATGGACGCTCCCTATCTTCTGATTCAAGGCTTCTTGAATTGGAAGAGGATCAAGTGGAACATCGTAGGGCTAAGTGAGGTAAGGAGAAAAGGAGAAGATCTCATTGAACTGAAAAGTGGACATCTCTTCTACTATTGTGGGACTGATACTCGCAGAACTAGTGGTGCTGGATTTATAATAAACAAGCAACTGAAGGATAAAGTTGTAGAAGTTAAAAGTTCTTCTGACAGAGCTGCACGACTCGTTATCCAACTCTCGAGAAGATGCCTGGCTCAGATTATTCAAACTTATGCACCCACCACAAGTCATTCTGAAGAAGAAATTGAAGAATTTTATGAGGAAATTCGTCATATAAATAATAAAGGTAAGCAGCACTTAAAGATAACTATGGGAGATTTCAATGCAAAAATCGGGCAACGGCAACAGAATGAAACTTCACTAGGTAAATTTGGTCACGGCAACAGAAACCAGCGTGGAAATACTCTCGTAGAGTTTGCAGAGGCAGAAGGGTTTTTCATCTTGAACTCCTTTTTCAAGAAAAAGCCACACAGGAAATGGACATGGAGACATCCAAATGGGACGACAAGTGAAATTGATTTTATTATGTGTAACAAAAAATTCGTCATCGAAGACTGCAGTGTGCTAAACAAGTTCAACACAGGTAGTGACCATAGATTGGTGAGATGTAAGATGCACCTCAACACTAAACTCGAACGTAGCAAGCTCATAACACAAACAAAATGTATTGACATAACCAACCTTAAAAAACCCAGTAATACCTTCAAGTTGGAACTGAAGAACAGATTCTCTGCTTTAGAAGGCCTAACATCGGAAGAAGTGGACATTTCTGAAGTTAACAGAAAAGTAACCAAAGCTGTTATGGAAACAGAAACAAAATTAGCTGGGTCTAAGAACAAGTTGCATGTGAAAAAATTATCAGGAAAAACCAAAATGTTGATGCAAAAAAGAAGAGAGATGGGGACAACTAACAAAGATGTGACTTCCAAAGTGGAATATATAGAGCTATGCAAGACAGTACGAAAAAGTATCACTGAAGACGTAAGGAAATTCAACTGTGAACTAGTAAGGAAAGCAATTGAAAAGAACCAAAGCCTAAAGATAGCAAAGGAACATCTCAGTAAGGGAAGAAAACAGATTATGGCACTGAGAAAAGAAGATGGTTCTGTAACAAGAAATAGAGGCGAAATTTTGACAAGAGTGAAGGATTTCTACTCCAAATTATATGAAAGAGATGGTACATGTACTCCAGACATCATGAAAGGTACCAGTACCAGAGTTCTTCCAGTCCTCCCAACAGAAGTTGCACATGCAATCAAGAACATGAGGCGGGGAAAAGCTCCAGGAGAAGATGGAATTACTGTAGACATCATACAAGAAGCAAGTGGAGAAATCGAAACAGTACTCGCCCAAATTTTCACTCGATGCCTTAATGAAGAGAAGATTCCTGAGGATTGGAACAACGCTACAATGATCTTGCTACATAAAAAAGGGGACATTGAGGATCTCAGGAACTACAGACCTATCAGCCTCCTATCAGTGGTTTATAAAATCTTCACCAAAGTTCTTTCACACCGCTTGAAGGTGACACTGGACACGGCTCAACCGAGAGAACAAGCTGGATTCAGGAGTGGCTACAGCACAATAGATCATATCCACGTACTGAGGGAACTAATGAAAGAGCGAGGGAATATGAAATTCCATTGTGCATGGCTTTTATCGATTATGAAAAAGCCTTTGATTCGGTGAAACCATCAGCAGTTACAATGGCCCTGAAATCCTGCGGTATTGAAGATGCGTACATTAATATTATTAATAACATCTATGAAAATGCAAGTGCAAAGATTCGGCTGTTTGAAAATACAACACACATAAAAATTGGAAAAGGAGTGAGACAAGGTGACACCATATCTCCGAAGCTCTTTAATGCCACATTGGAAAATGTCTTTCGATCACTGAACTGGGAAAACAAAGGGATAAAGATTAATGGAGATTATCTAACCCACCTTCGTTTTGCTGATGACATAGTCATTTTTGCAACTAACCCATCAGAGCTGCAGAGTATGATCCAGGAACTTGCTGACAAGAGTAAAGAAGTGGGATTAAAAATGAACTTTCAGAAGACAAATTGATGTTCAATGCTTTTACAAGAAATGAAGATTTATCGATTGATGGAGAAAAGCTGGAGATAACAGACACGTATGCTTACCTTGGACAGCAGATATCAAGTGAGGGTCACATTCATGAAGAAATTAATCGGCGTATAAAACTTGCCTGGAGAGCTTTTGGAAGAAACAGCATAATTTTCAAGAGCATTATGCCATTATGTCTTAAAAGAAAAGTGTTTGATCAATGCATCCTTCTAGTGCTTACGTATGGTGCACAGACGTGGACCTTAACTAAAAGAGACATACAAAGGCTGCAGACAACTCAAAGTAGCATGGAGAGGTGCATGCTTGGTGTAACCAGGAGAGATAAGAAGAGGAACTCGTGGATCCGAAAAATGACAAGAGTGGAAGACATCATGATCAGAGTTAAGTCCCTGAAATGGCAATGGTATTGGTAACTGTCGGTACCATAGTGGTACCCAGTTTGTTGCTATAACGAAATACAGACATAGGAGATTCTTTAAAAGCTGCAGTACAGAAAACAACAGTGCGGAAAGTCAGTATATCCACGATGCAGCACAACGTTACACAGAAAGGAAATGAATATGCACACGAACAGTGAATGGCCTAACGGCATGTCAAACACTGTAACACATGTGCACAAATGCATGAAATGTACTACGCTATGATAAATCAACCGAACGGAACTGAAATGTGGTTAGAGCGCAAAACAACATTGAGTACCTCAGCAACTTTATAAAAATAACAAAGGGAACAAACGTACCACTTTTATAATCCGCGATAGAGGAAAGCACTAACACAGCAAACACTCACAATTATAGGTAATTTAAAAAACAGGCACAAATTCAGGAAACAACAGATAAGGTAATGATACTGATATAATGAGGAAATCACACAAGTAACGAGACCGATTAGTTGTGAAAACACAGCGAAAACACGCAATTATCGCAACTTTAAAATAAAGCAAATTTACAATACATTAAATAAAGCAAATAAAGCAAATTTACACACAAATAAAGCAAATTTACAGTACATTACGTGTGAATCACAGTAAAAACACACAATGAAAACATCAGAATCAACATGCACTAAGTCTGCAAAACCAAGGCATCTGCGAACGGGTTCGCAAATCCCCTAGCATTGAGAGAACAAAAAGTAATCGGTGTGAGGAAGAGAGCTAAAGGTCATCGGTAAAAGGATAGAAGGTATCACATATATGCTTCTCAACGAGCTCCTTCAAGGAGGCGAGACGGCTCGTGTAACGTCTCAAAAAAGGCTGATACCGAGGATCGGTGGCACACAGAGATTTAAAAAGTGACACATAAGCTTCGAATTGCGTTACCGCTGCATACAGGTCCAGATCAGGTGAGTGAAGGAATTCTTCAGAACCAACAATCGTACGTGCAGGTTGAAAAAGACGTAAAAGTTGCTGTCTGGACAGTGGTCCTGGAACTGGAGGAAACGTATCAACGGCCTGTAGAACCTCAGCATCAGAAAGAGGATTGACAGGACCTGAGCGGAGAAGCATACTGTTTGAAGAATCATCAGGTGGAGAAACACCGGAACCGGAAACCTCGGGAACACTAGATGAATCCTCAGAATGTGGCACAGAAATTTGCTTTAATTTTTTCTGTTTTACAGCGCCTTTGGAAGTTCCAATCCGCTTCGAAGAAGAAGCTGAGGCAGATGTATCCATTAGTGGATCAGGCTCACCTCCCAAGTCAGGAGACGAGGAAACGACCGTCGCCGAAGAAGCAGTACGTAGCTGAGCTGAGTGGAGACTGGTACAACAGCCGAGGCTTCAGGAAGATGTTGCAACAAGGGTATGGTAGACAAGGTTGTAAATGGAGATCCGATATCCGAGAGGCTAGGAGAAGAGCCAGACGGCCGATCTGCCAAACCACCACTCAACACACCCGGATCGGAACACTCCGCTGTTGACACATCTGTAGTCGAAGACAACTCTGTCAATCTTGAAGGTGGATGCACAATCGTACGGGTCGGGAGAGGAGGAAAGGCAGCATTGCCCGTGACGGAAATGTTCGTCTGGCGGAGAAACGAAGAATTCGCGTCAGGCAAACTACCGGTAGTGGGGATAGTAGAAAGACCAATGTGGTCAGCAGTGGGATGCGAACTTGATGAACGTCCACGTCGAACGCGGTCACAGGAGACAGTGGTGTGATTCTGTGTTAAACAGTGTGTACAATAGTGAGCAGTGAAAATCTTGAAACTGTACGTTCGTGCGCCAATTTCAACAGTAGCTTCTGTAGGGCAATCCGCCAAGGCTTTCTCGGTGGGAAAGACGACCAATAACTGACGGCGAATTCCGGTAGCATGTGCAAATCGAGTTCCGCGGGGAGCGTCAGACAGGCGACGGACCTTGCCAACAATTTTACAAACATGACTGACAAGGAGAGGAAGTGCAGTATCAGGCACTTCCTGTGGAACAGGATAGAACGTGATGTTCACCGGTCGCTTGGAAAGAGGCGACGGGATAAGATGGTTTGTCCCAATCGAAAGTCCGTTTGCAAGAAAAAAGTCAGCATCCTCCTTGTGATTGAACTGTACCGAAATACCCCGAGGAGTACGGGAAATTCCCGCAATGGACGCAGACGACACATGTCCAGAGAGGGCTTCCATGTAGCGTGGCAATGGAGTATTTGGTAAAGCATGAAAGAGCACACCTCTATCCAAGAGGTAATGGAACTCACGGCCAATCTGCGAATTGTCATCTATCGTTACCTTCACCTTGTGATTGGATACCTGAATAATATGTGTTGCTTGCAAAAGACCATCTGGTTGAGAGGAATCGGACGTAGAAGTAGCGCCTCGTTGCACTTTAGAGGCAAAGGACATCCTCGGAAGAGAAGTCTGTTCGGATCCGGCAGGCACAGAAGGCTGTGAGGGAAGAGAAGCACAGGCCGAAGGCAAGGCAGTAGAATCAGTAGTACCCAGGAGGGCACCGAGGCAGACGCAGGAGCTGAAGAAGAAAGCGCAGCCAAGTCCAGTGAAGGCACCGGTGCAGGAGTACTAGAAAGCTGGGAAGGCATCTGTGCAGACAATCTGAGGACGAGAGTATGTTAACTTCCATGGACGTGGGAAGTGTGACGTGACGTGCATCCGCCACGCCCATAGATGATAAGGAAATACCGGAAGCCGCCATGTTGGCAGCTTCCAAACGTAAACAAACGAGCAAACGATAAGAAAACGGATGAATATGAAGTAATATGAGGATGAGAACGCTAGAAAAGTTGCTCAAAACGTACACAGTACCTTTAGACAGTCGGGCCACGCAACAGGTGAGTGAGGGACGAGGTATTCCACACTAAAATGCATAAAATATTGGAGACACCAACACTACGTCTGTCACGAACGAGCAATGGGCTGGACATACTGCCAGAAGGACAGACCATCGATGGACAGCCGAAATTTTAGATTGGATTCCAAGGGACAGGAAAAGACCCAGAAGAAGACCACATAGGAAATGGGCGGATGAAATTCGAAAGTATGCGGGAGTGACATGGAGGAGACTGTCACAAGACAGACCGTTGTGGAGGAAACTTGGGGAGACCTTCGTCCAGCAGTGGATTGATAATGGTTGACAATGTTGATGATGATTAATTTTCTTCACAGCCCTGACCAGACAAACAAAATTTCTTACAAGAAAGTGGAATAATAAGCATTAAACTTTTTCTTTTGGCTTCATTTATTTTTACTTTAGTGAGTTAAATAAAAAAAAAGGCGAGAAAAAGAAGACAGCATCAACCCCTTTCAGAAAACAAAATTATTCGCAGTTAATCACGGAATGAAAAAAAGCGTTTCTGAAGAAAAATGTGCGAAAGAAAAGCAAGCAAAATTTTTCTTTTGAATCGGCCATTTTAAGGAATCTTTAGTTGTCACCCAAAATGTGTTCGCAGAGAGTTCTCTGGGCAAGAGAAGTTCTATTTTTAGAACAGCAGCATGCCGGAGGTTACTGGGTCCCTACGTGTAGAGGCCAGGGGTCACTCTCCAGGCGTGGGAGAGAAATTCCGTTGGGAAGGCCGTTGGTTACTAGGCAGAAGTTTCGACCAATGAGGGGTCAGTTGTTCCGAGCACCAGAGCTTCAGTCGAAAAAATTGCCACTCGCTCTTTTGTCCTTGCTCTGGCTGGCTGGTAGGGAAAGCATAAGGCGAATTTTTCTCCTCGCCTTTTTGGCGGGAAGGGTAAAATCTGAAGAAATGCACTGGGTTCTGTTGGCCCTGTGTGAAGAAATTTTTTTCTTAGGCCTAGTCGGCAGCAAGGCCCTTTTTATGCAAGCGTTTCTTGCCGCGCGTTTCGGAGACGGCAAAAAACGTCCGTTCTGTAAAGCAATGGGACAAACTATTCCTTTTATGCACTGACGTCGCGTTTTCTTGCGGTCGCGTCGTGAAAAACATGCCGTCGTGTTCTAGAGAACGCCGGGGAGCAAAAAGACGCTCAATTTTTCCAAGCACATGGTGGGGAGTGGGACTATTTATGCAGACGTTGCGTTTCCTGCCGTCGGCTTGTAATAAATCAACCTCCCCTATCTCCAACCCAAGGGTCGCTGGCAACCGGTCTGCAAAGTGTCCACTGTCCATCAGTCCATCAGTGTTCATCGCCGTGGGATTACATTGTGCTAGTTGAAGAGACGTTGTTATATTTTGTAAGAAATGGATGATGTTGAAACAGAACGTTTTATAGATGCTATTAAAAATAATACAGCAATTTGGGATTCATCATTGGAGGACTACAAAAATAAAAACCTGAAAAAAAAATCAGTGGATCGAAGTGTGCACTCTATTTAACCCGGAGTTCGAAGGATTGGATGTTAAAGAGAAATATAGTCTTGGTTAGTTCAAAATGTTATTATTATTGTTTAATCTTAATGTTATTTCTTACTAGCTTTTAGCCCGTCGCTTTGCTGACGCTGTTTCAGATTTGAATTTAAAAAAGTACACTATTGCGAATGATGCAACTGTACTTCACTTTTAATTCATCCAGCGTTCAAGTACGATTTCGGTGCAAATTGCCAATGAAAATAATTGCTGCTTAAGGAATAGTTTTTTCATCTTCTACATGCAATGTGTATGTAAAAGGTGAGAGAGAAAAATCCGGGAGAGTCAAATTACAGTTATTTTACTTGTGAGAATACCATGTATAACGAAGATATTAGACACAATAAGAATAAAAAAAAATTAACGTATCAATTGGGGGTAGAAAACTCGAAAGTACCCAAGACATGCATCACTGCAAATTTTTAAGCCTCAAGTGCCCCAGTGGTGTTGGAAAAAAAAAGTTTTGCATCTTTTACAAGAATTTTTACAAATTTGAACTGCCTGGTAATAAAATCGGAAATAAATCAAATTTTTAATTGAAAAAGCAAAAATCAAAATTTTTGGGCATCATGTTCAAGTGTTTTGAAAGCACACAGATTTTGAAAAATTTTGAAGAAAATATTAAATTAATGAAATAACTGCTGAAAATATTAATGTCTTCGACAAGAGGTTGTGAAATTTTGGGCTGAAATCTATCTAACAGCCTTAAAATCTAGGTTACATACAGACTTTTTCAAAAAGGTAATCTGCATTTTATTTCCAAACCTCAACGCCCGCGGGGGGGGGGGAATAAGGAGTCTTTTCTATTCTCGTCCTCCATGTTATTGTTATGTGCTTGTGCTCCTATTGGATTTCTGGAAAGTCGGCAGCCATGGTCCGCAGTTTTATTCCAAAACAAAATGCAAAACATTTACAGGGTTCGCCAACGTAGAAAAACCCCGTAGGATTTTTCAAGCTGGGCCCAGCTGAAAAAAAAAGCACCTAAAGGGCCACCTGGGTTTTCTCAAACTGGATTCCATTTTTTTTTTGCTTCTGCAAATTTGTAAATTTAATGAGCACCCAATATAATATTTTTTTTTCACAAGTAATAATAATATGAGTGATGAAGTTTTCTCAGGGGCGGATTTCCGGCTAGGCGCATTAGGCGCGCGCCTAGGGCCTCGCTGTTTGAGGGGCCCCGAAAACATATAATTGGATTTTCAGTTTTGGTTTTCACGGACCAAAGCAAATCAATTCTTAAAGCGACTACTTTGTATTGTCAATTGATATTTTACTTTCTCATATTAATAACATATTTTTTCTTGCTGTTGTGATATTCCAAATTTTCGAGTTCTTATCGATGTACGTATTTTGAAAGTAACGGTTAAAATAATTTTGAGTTCCTTGTAGTGGTTGGTAAAGAAGGTATTTGCCGCCCCGGTGGCGCAGTGGTCTAAGGCGTTGGCCTCTGATCATTCGTCCGTAAGGGGTCCGGGTTCGAATCCCGGTCAGGCATGGATGTCGTGTTTGTCTTACGGCACTGGCTCTCTCCCTTCCCTGGAACCAGTGACCCTAAATTAGGGACGGGCGACTGCTTATAGCCCATTGAGTTGCTCACGGTGGTCGTTAAACCTCCAATCAAAAAAAAAAAAAAAAAAAAAAAAGAAGGTATTCACGCTTCCCACACTTTTCATTGTTTAAGGTGAATTCTTAATTGGCCTGCTGTGCTATAAATTGCTTTCATGTTACTTCCAGCCAAAGGAACACATCTGTGTTGGAACCTTCCCACCTTCTTCCCGAGTTACGATGAGGAGTACTTGTAAAAATTTTCCTGATGATCGGGCGTGTTTGTTGTTAATAGTTTATTTCCTTCGTGGTAGGATAATCAATGAAGAAAGAAATATTTTTCACAGGATAACTCTTCTTAGGACAATCAAGTTCTTTCTCGACCCTAATCCCTTTAAACCATCTTAAACCAAATGAGTTATTATTTAGGCTGAAAAAATAAAGAAATTTGAGAACATCACACTATCTCATTTAATAGTGTTAAAAGTAATTTATATTGTATTGCAACAACATTTTCTCATTACTTTCTGCTCCCTTGGGTTAATACTGATAATTATCAAGTATTCTCACCTTTTCTATTCCTTAAATCGACTTAAAAGTAGCTTTTGAAAAAGCAATAAAAAGTTTCAACGATACTCTTACTCAAAAACCTGCATTCCTACTTTTCCATTTATAAACCGGATCTTTTGCATTTAATAGAGTCACGAAACGCCTGCATAAAAATACAGGCACCGACGGCAAAAAACGCT
Organism: Macrothele yani; assembly: GCA_039090855.1. Classification (NCBI taxonomy): domain Eukaryota; kingdom Metazoa; phylum Arthropoda; class Arachnida; order Araneae; family Macrothelidae; genus Macrothele; species Macrothele yani. Next base: position 88,040,909 of record CM076990.1, read on the forward strand.
TGCATAAAAGCGCTCTAAGAATGACTGTCAGCTAGCTGTGTTCCAGTATTCTGATTCGCATCTAAATTCGGTCAGAAAGATTGTTTTCAAGGATCTCAATGACCACTGATGAACCAAAATTATCCAGTAGCGGACGACTGCAGTGTTGGTTTAGAATGCCAGCAAGTAAACCTCAAGATGGCGGAGAAGGATGACCCACCGATACCCTCCTAATCCTTTTCGGGAGAGCTGGGACAAAGAATATTCTTTGGCTGGGGACCGCGCCTGCAAACTGCCTGGCAGATGATGGAAACTTCTCAAGACGATACCGTCCGCCCTTAAGTACAGCCGACCACCAGGACGACGTAGTATCAGAACCTGACTTTTTTCTCCTGTGATTTATTTTGAAAACACCAGTGATTCTAGGAGGAAAAATAGCAGTTAGTTGCCAAACTCCTTTACCCTGCCCTAAGGACTGGGGGTAAGTTTTGTTTCATTTTCCACTTCAGAGGCCAGATATATCAGGTCGTCAAAATTCGCCTAGAAGTGTCATCAAGAACTCCAAAAGTTTTTTTTTTCCTCCAAAATTTAGGACACCTTCGAATTCTCACCCTCGTCTGAGTGAGTGGTTTGTTTAACATATTCAATCTACTAAAATCATTATTCTTAAATAATAAGTTTTTTTTCGTAACGATGAAGTTTGAATCGAAATAGTTTTTTTTGCATTTTAAATATTATGTTGTGGTTCCTTTGAAATTGCTGAATGAGTGGGCTTTGCAGTGGAGCAGTACATGTTAAATGTATATGAATATATATATATATATATATATATATTTCTATGATTTTCTTTTTGAGATTAGCTGGGTGTGGAAAAGTTTTCAATATCGTTTTGTCAGGTCTTGTATGTGTGGTCAAGTAATAGCTGGCCTGGAAACTTCCTGTCAGTATTTTCTTTGAGTTAAATTATAAAGAAGTGTAATTTTACATAGGTTAGGCCAGCGGTACTTTGGTATGTCTTGTTTTTGTTTTTTTTTGTAGCTTTTGTGTGGAATTTTACGACGTTCAGTGATTAAGTAATCATTTTTTTTTGTGAAAAAAAAAAAGCTTCATATTAAATTTTTACTCAGAGGGGGCAGATTGAGAAAAAGGAGATGTTATAAATGTAGCAGCAGTAGGAGTTATAGAATTTCATAATTGTATTAAGATATTTTGGAAAGAACAACCTCTCAGACCAGTATTCCTATTAGTTAAAATTTAACTGTTTTGGTCCTCAGTGATTTTTGTATTTGTGAAGTAGAATTTGTATTTATGAGCTTAGTGTAGGTGCCATGTAGTCATGTAATTGAGAATTTTTCTTGAAGTCTGGTTATTATTATGGTTTGGCGTTTTAGTAAATTTAAGTGCAAAATTACCTTTTAAAAAAATTTGTAGTAGTGAGGGCTAAGTTCTAGTTTCAGCCCGTGGATGGGAAAAACAGATTTTTATGGGGAAAGAATATAGAAATGGGCATACAGGCAGAATAAAGGGGCATATATATAGTGTGACTGAGGCAACCCGAATAGCTGTTGTGTTTCTTCAAGAAGTAATGATTTTTCCAGAAATAGGTGATTTCGAAATATGGTGTTTCATGGAGTTTTCCGGAAATAAAGAAGTGTCAAGTATGGTATTATTGAGCTTTCTGGGAAATGAGTAGTACAGTGTGCTCCTGGGAAAATAAAGATATGAAGTGTGTTCCTGGGAAAAAATAGGATATGAAGTAATTTTCTGGGAAAAAAGGTGATGTATTGAATTTTCTGGAAATAAGGATGTTGATTTAGCTTTCTGGAAAATAGATGTTGAGATATTTTGGGGGCAAGTGAACTCTTGTGGGATACTTTACCCTATGTGGATATGCCTCGGGTCTGAAAGGGTGCATGAAACAAATTGGGGGATTTGTTTTCTGCCCGAGTAAGCTCGTTGGCCCATAGGAGGTGGTTCCTACCAGGATTAGTGTGATTTGTCCAAAAATCAGAGTGAAGAAACAGTACTGGGTTAGGTAGCACTTTGCTCCATTACACTGTATAGGCTGGGAATAAATTCACGACCCATTCCCGCCTTCAGACTCAAACTTTGTTGTTCTCCCAGAAAAATCGGGTTTTTCTAGAGAATTGGGACTCATTGGTTGAGATGTTTATGCCCGAGTTGGTTACTACATGGGTGCCAGTAGATTGGAAAACTTATGGTATGGAATTTTGAAAAGTTGGACTTGCATGATGATAGTGTGAATTGAGATTCTTTTGTCAGTGTAGCAATTTAATGAAAACTTTTGAGTAAATTGAATAAGGTATCTAGTGTATTAGGTTTTGTATGGTGTATAGAATCGGTTCAGTATCAGGTAGTGCTAGAGTGTTATGTTATGTTGATTTTAAGATAAATTTTCCTGGAAGTGTAGAATCTTGTAGTAAAGTAACTTTCCATTCTACGTAAAATTTTGGCAGCTGTTATGGTAGTTTAAAACTAAAAGTGGATTCAGAAGACTGGTCTGAGAAGGTTGGTTCGAGGGAGTTAGTTAGAACAACATAGTGTACACACATGCTTAAAATTGTTTTTCCTACGAGAGAGTGTGAGAGATATTTTCACTTCAAATACTTAAGTTGTACACCATGTTAAATCGGGTGTTCGTGTTGCGAAATTCCTTGAAATTCTGGTGTTTATTATTTTTATAAGTACTGTGCCTGGTGCTATATTTTCACAACTAAGCCGTCAGCTAATTATTTTTTATTGGGCCCAGTGGCCAGGTTAAAAGTTTGTGTCCAAAAGAAATTAGATTGTTAAGTTTTTCAAATAAATATAGGCCAAGTGGCCTTTCAAAAACCTAAACCTTAGTGCAGTGAAGTATCAGGTGTCTCGTGTGAATTTTCGTCACATGGTTCAAATGCATCCCCCTCAGCTGTGACTGAGGTGGGGAAAGAAATCTTAGGTTATTGTGTTTAAGAGTCAATGTTTTTGTCCTAACTATTAGATTTGACTTCCCCGCCTCCAAAAATTATTTACACGTGTACATTGTATACCATTAAATTTTAGTGTTTACAAATTTGATACACATGTAAACAATAGTTACCTTTTCTTCCACTTTCAGGTGTATCTACTCATCTAACGCAAGCAACGTAAACAATACAATAGTAACTTTTGGGAGTTTCCAAATTTAGTGTTGCATTTTATTTTCCTAGTTATGTTTCATGGCCTTAATCAAAATTTCAGTTTTGCTTCGAAATGCATCCACCCATCTCCCAAAATTCTAATTTTCTGTAATTTACTTATAAATTGAAATATTAGCATAAACTCATCTTTTTTTCATACCCCAAATCTTCTATATAACACTACTCATTTCCATGTAAGTCGTCTACCCCGTTTTTGACCCGGATCTTTCCTTCGACGATTTCAGCATGCGGCAGAGGTTTTATCTTGAGGACTTACAGATGAACACATTTTATAGTTATGTGATGCTTCTGGAGTATAATTCCTAAACGCTAGTTTATCAGGTAAACCTTTTCCATTCTATTGCTGCGTTTGATGCCCATTTGCCGTAGGCTGGATGAGGCTTTCATTTCTGTAGTAGCCAATGCTTTTAAATTTTCAAAACTCAGCATCACTCATTTTCATACAGTATTTTTCACGGATATCATTACTTTTGTTTACTTTGAAAGTTTTGAATTCTTATCTGGAAACTGAGCATTAAATTCACATATCATCGGTGCATTATTGGAAGAGATTCATCATCCCGATGACGATGGAATTTCGACATACCGCCACGGTGGCGCAGTGGTATAACCGATGCCTTCTGCTCTTTCGTCCGAAAGGGGTTCGAGTCCCGGTGAGGCATGGATGTTGTGTTTGTCTTACGGCACTGGCTTTCCCCTGGAACCAGCGGCTTTAAATTAAAGACGGGCGATTGCTTATAGCCTATTGAGTTGCTCACGGTGGTCGTCAAACTTCCAATAAAAAAAAGAATTTCGACGTGCGGAAATTTTAATTACACGTCATTTTGCGCACATGAATGTTACACTGAAAAGGATTTTTAAAATTTTCTTGGGGTCAATTTATTGATCCTTGGTCTTTGGTTGTTGTTTTTACAAGTACGAGAGGCAAGTGTACAGTGAAAATTCAGCTTATCTCAGATTCAGGGCAGAATCCGAATCCTGACTTTCACAGCAGTCTTAAAGAAAATTAAACAGCTACGCTCAGATCTATTACGGTCATTATTTCGATAATTCAAGTATATTTTGTAAATCATTTTTATTTAGTTTTGTGATGTTTTTATTAGTTTTTAATTTTGTAGTTAAATAACTAGCATTTAGGTGAAACTGTTGTTCAGTTTTTAATATTTACACTTTTACTTCAGATTATTCATGCATAAACATCAATAGTTAAACTAGGAATAAGGCAAGCGACGATACGTGGAAATCTGGTCATTTAGAATTTGCTAAGGTGGATTCAATCTCTCATCACAGACACAGTATCGTTTTATCCTCCTCTGAAGCTTCTCTTGCTCACATTAAAAGATTTATCCTTCCAGTTAAAGCGCGCGCTTGTATCTTGTACGAGTAAATACTGTTTCTCAAAGAAGTTCTCGGGCAGATAACTTTTAATCTCCGAAAATGAGAGATGTAGAAATAATTTAAACAAAATTAAAGGTCTTGTACCACAGTTCAACTAAACTGTCACTAAAGAAATTGATAATAATCTTTTAGATTCAACGGCTGATTCTCAGTAGCTTGTACTTTATAAAAAAATGAGAAAACGTAAGTTTCATATGTTATTTATGATTACAGAACTTGTGCTGTTGAGATAAAATAAAAAAAAGCCAACGTTTTCCACAATCAAAGGTTTATTAGACATCGACTATAGTTTCGCACAGCTTTTGGTTCGGCATCATTAGGACAAATGGAGTGTAACCATTCAAATCATTGTGACATCATCAGAGTTCTGACGGTTACGGTTTTTGGTGAGTGGTTTCCACTCGCGTGAAAGAAATGGAGTCGACGTCATGTCGTTGACAAATCGTGAAGAGTTCCAGTATAAGTGGAAAGCTATTAATACATTAAGCTTGATAGTCGAATTAGGTTTATCAATGAGAGTTGCGTTTCCAAATAAAAATTTATGATTATTTCCGTGACAATGTTGGGCTATAGACATAGTTCCGTACGTAGTTCGTATGCTCCTTCACACGAAAATGTAAAGCCCTGCGGGTCTGTCCTATATATGAAAGTCCACATTCACAAGGTATCTGATAAATTCCCCTGGAATTTATGTCTTCAACTTAGTCTTTTGATCCGAAAAAATTTATTTTGATTATGGGTTTAAAAACAACTTTGAAATTAAACCTCTTGAGAATTTTTGAAATTCCGAAACAAATCTGAAAAGCAAATGGGACAACCACCCAATTCTGTCGTATTGGGTGGTCTATCGGCGTGAGCGAGCAGACAGGCATCGGTTTCCTAAATTTTTGGCAACTTTGTATATAACCAAATAGGTATATTCTCTGTGTACTACAATTCGTTTAAGAAAATCGAGCTCTTTCTGCAAGGAATACTCAGTTGAGCATACCCAGTATATGTATTGCACGATATACGTATGTGTAGAAGACAGAGATGTTTTGTCTCCACGGGTGATTTGATTTTGCGTGTGGGGGCAATCAAAGAGCAAATGGTTTTTGATAAACTGTTGTACTAAAGGATCCTTCAGAGCGTGACACAGAGACGTCAAGGAATGGCAAACAGCAACTATTTTCAGTCTCATATGCGAACTGCATATGAGGATCAATTGAACTGGTAAGTTCAAACAATTTAGGTATTTCCGAATTAATGCCATTCCAAAGAACAAAAGTATCATCTACATATCGAATCTACAGGTGAAATGTAATAAGCTGAAAGAGTTTGTCCTCAAAGTGACGCATATAGACGTCGTATAAAAAAGGTGACAGTGGGCTACCCATTGCAAGGGCCTGCAGTCTGTTGGAAAAACCTTCCACGAAAAAGGAAACTGTTCTGTCTGGTATTTTTCCACTAGTCTCAAAATATTTTCTACTTCCGGTTGGCTGAAATGGTGTTCAGTGAGACTAGTTTTCAATGATTCGAGGGCTCCATTCAGTGGGATACTTGTGAATATGGATTTCGCATCGAAGAATAACCTGAATTGATACTAGTATTGATGTCGTTTTAGTCGACTGACAAATTCAATGGAATTTTTTACAGATGTTTTGTTCGAAGAAGCCATTAAGGTGGATAGTTTTGAAGATAGGAACTTCGCCAACTTATGTGTAGATGAGCCGATATTGCTGACTATCGGACGGAAAGGGTTACCAAACTTATGTATCTTTCGGAAGTGCATAGAAATCCGAGCATACGAGGGCTTTTGTTGATTTTTTGAGCTTTGGTCAAGAGTTACACAACTTGACATCAATTTCCGAACTTCTTTTAATTGTTTCTCTGATGGATCATTTTTTATTTCTTTATAGGGTCTTTCGGATATAAACTTCTTGACTTCCGCCTCATAATGGTTTTTGTCGAGAATAACAACTTGTCCTCCTTTATCTGCTTTAGTAATTATAATATTACGATTCGACTGTAATTCTTTTAGAACATTATAATCTACCTTGTTGAGATTGGGTTTAAATGGTGGAAAGGATTTTGACGTTATTATCTGGCTGACGCAATGTCTCATTGTTTCTTTTTGATCAATATTTAGATCGCTTTTTATCAGGGACTCCTCAACCGACGCAACGATATTGGATACTGGTAACTTTTTCAAAATCGCAAAATTCGACTTGTAACGTAAAATCCGTTTTTGAATTTCACTCGGCTTAAAACTAGAAAGGTTAGATATTACATCATTATCATTAAAGGTATCCTCAATTTGTGAAGTAGAATTTTCTTTATTGTTGCTGTTATTTGATAGTTTTTCAAATTTTTGTTCTAATGTCATTTTATGAGTAAACGACATATTGTAACTACTAGACCAAGCTTTTCCGTCCAGGTCAGAAAAATCTGGTAACATTTTAGCCAGTAAAAGATGTAGTTCATACAGTTCGACCTGAACGTTTGCAATATTTTCCCTCGTATCTTTATTAATACTCTTAATAGTGCAAACGAAGCATTACATATGGCTTTCTTGACGTTATGGGAAGTTCGTAAGTTGCATTTCACAGATTTAAAATTTGGTAAAGTCTGGCATCTCTTGCATCGAAGCAAGAAGTTTAAATGGTTCAATAATTTGATTTTTTTATCCTCAGCTTCGAAAAGCCTCTTTGGTTTTAACTGAAGAACGGTGTCGTGGCGCAAAAGAACAGTTTCAGTTTTTCATATATAGGACGGACCCAGAGGGCTTTAAGTTTCCGTGTGAAGGAACACATGAGCTAGGTACGGAACTATGTCTATAGCCCAATATTGTCAGGAAAAGAACCATAAATGTTTGTTTGGAAACGCGACACTCAACGATGAACCTGATTCGAGTATCATACTTAAAAAAGCTTCCTACATATGCCGGAACTCTTCACGGTTTGTCAACTACATGACGTCGACTCCATTTCGATCAAGCGCGTGGAAATAACTCACCAAAAACCGTGACTGTCAAAACTCTGCTGATGTCACAATGATTTGAAAGTTTACCCCCCATTTGTCCTTATAATACCGAGTCAAACGATTTGAGAAAGTATAATTGATGTATAATTAATCTTTGATTGTGGTAAACATTGGTATTTTTATTTTATCGTAAGTTTCAACTCCCAAAACTGTTCCATTTGGACAATCATTCAGTTTTTCATAAAACTATTTGTTATGTGGATAAATTCTTCAGTTGTATAAATGAATGCTTCTCAAAATGACGGCTTGCCGGTCGGCAGTTTTTTGACAGACAAGACATTTTATAGCTATGTTAAATAAACAACAGTGATATTTTTTGCATCTTCATCAGTGAATGCAATACTTTTCCTTAATATTGTTTAAAAATATATATAATTTGTCAATTCAGTGTTTTAATATTTTTGCGAAGTGGGTGTCTCATCCCTCATAAGGTTACATATGATGATAAATAAAAAAGTAAAGGCAATTTCGTTGTATTTACCAAAAGAAAAGCAAAATATATATAAATGTAGTATTACTTTTCAAACTAGTCTCCCTACAGATCCACGCACTTTTTGCAACTGTCCACAAGCCTTCTTGGTCCCATAGGACAAGAAGGTTTACGGTTGTCCCTGAAACCATGTACAACCGCTACCTTCACCTCTTCATCACTACCAAACCTCCTGTAAAATAATGCTTCTTCAAGCGTACCAAAGAGATGAAATCACTTGCTGCGAGTTCCGGGCTGTAAGGTGGATGTGGAAAAACGTCAAACTTGGGGTTTTGAATTGCAAGTTTTAGTTTGTCTTTAACCATAACTGAATACGTTGTATTATTAACAGTTTATTAGTGTTCCTGATTGGATTCCGAAATAGGAAATTCTTATATGGGGCAGAATTTCGGGCTCATCCTGAAATTCAGCCCCGGTGAAAGACTGGTACAAAACGTTGGCTTCTAATCATTCACCCGAAATGGGTCCGAGTTCGAAACTCGTTGAAGCATGAATGGGGTGTTTGCCTTATTGCCCTGGCTCTCTCCCCTTTTTGAAACAAATTGCCCCAAATTAGGGATGGGCGACTTTCCATAGCCCATTGAGTCACTCACGGTGGTCGTTAAACCCCTAAACGAAGAAAAAATATCCAAAAACATGCTTTGCAAGATCATTTTGACAGAGGCGATACTTCTGCAGTTATTGTTTCTCTTGGGGTGATGTCTCCTTTCGTAATTTGCCTCTTGCCTTCAGAGACAAAATGGTGCTCCCAGGACTCGTTCCCTGTGAAAAATCATTTTCAGTAAATTGTAGATCTTTCATAACGTTGCAGAAACTGGTGCAAATGTTCGTATGCTGTTGTTTGTGCTGATCAGTCAGTTGTTTTGAGATCCACCTGACATGTACTTTCCGGTACCTTGAGTTGGCATGCAGTACTGCATAGGCAGAACCATAACGTATATCTAACAGCTGATACAATAATCCGTAGGTCTATTTAAATGAGATAGTTCACACGATCGACTTGGTCTTGAATTCGTAACATTGATGGGGATCCTGATCAAACCTCGTCAGTTATTTTCTATGTTTAAACCTTTCCACAAATTCGTAAACTTTTCTTTGATCCATACACTTATTACCATAATGTGCTAATATTCTTCTAAACATTGTAGCGATGCTTGGCCCTTCCTGCCAAAAGAAACCTTATTCATATTGTTCAACAGCAATGCAATCGAAAGATGTTTACACGTTTACCGCGGGAGCCCACTGACGTGTAGCATTGCAGGCCCTCTTGTCTAACTGCTTTTATGACGAGTAAACATTTGTCGGTTGCAATGCTAGCGGTAGTAGCTTAATTATTTTCTTTTGTTTCGCTATTTAGCAACTACCACTAACAACTCTACCACCGGTGTAGCGCAGCCGGTTAAGTCGCTATGCACTATGTGGGAGGCCGACGTTTCTGACGGGTGTTCGAACCCCGGTCCTGCCGGCCCTCTAGTCTACGATTTTCCGCAGACTCCCGTGTTCGGCGACGCGAATACTTAGACGATTCCCCCTGAAGTCGGCCCCGGATGCGCTTTGTCCTTGAAACTCCCTTCCGCAGGATGCCTGGGCTTATCAGATGAGTGACAATGCGCTCGTAGTAAGACAAATTAAATCTGATGCCGCATGACATCAAGCACCTACAGAATTATTACCCATGACTGTTGATGAACAACTCAAATTGACATAAGCAGGCGTCTGGCCATAATTTTGGGACACTCGTTCCAGGGAAGAGACAGAACCAGCGCCTTCAGGCGAACGTACCACCCCTGTCTCATCTAGGACTCGAACACGAGCCCATCTCGGATGAATGGTCAGAAGCCAGGGCCTGAGATTATTTATCTATTTATTTATTTATTTATTTATTTATTTCACTCACCCATGAGGGAGGCGCAACGTAATTAGCAAATTACCTTTACTTTTTCATTTGCACTCGTAATACTTAGAAACTTGAGAGAATTTAAAAATGTATGTTTTTTACATGAAAAGCGTATATTTCACTCTAGAATTGGTGCAGTGATTTTGTTTTACTGGGATAAGATATGGATGTTTTTACTTCGTTGTTAGGGTTGGACATTATTAATGCCAACTTGGTGAATTTGCATTTTGATCTGCCGAACCAGAAATGTTAGGACTGTGATCTTCAGAGAAACCCAATGTACCTTGCTCAACCATTCATTCTGCAAACTCCCGCAGGAATCTCATCTTCTCGTCGACCGCGTGTTTTTTTTAAAGGAGTCAATCTGCAATTAAATCTTCGATTTAAACTGAAGGCTGGCTTCTTCACCATTAAGACATGCGTTTCAAAACTTCGTCCGCTTTCTTAGAGTTGATTCTTTATGGTTGCCAAAGTTGTATGTGCTTACCACGTTTCAGAAAAACTGCATTTACTTAGGATATGCACATTAATTTGATTTCTAATAGAGCCCAACGTATTCTTGCTAAACACCGTGATAACGCATTGTTTCCTTATGTTTCACATCACTGATTAAATCCGATATTGAGGGATGATCTGTAAATGCATTCTCATTTCTTGCGACATAAAGCTATTTTTTTTATATTATTTTTTTCTTTTGTAGATTGTGTTGCGTGAATTTATTTGTGCCCACTTTTAGAGGCCATCTAGATACAGGAATTAAAACTATTTTAGGGATTTCGCTCTTCTGGTGATTCGAGCATGTCTCCACATGTTTCCGCCATTTGGAAAAGAATTGATTTTGTCTGAACGTCTCAGCGTGCTTATGCTTCCTTAATTAGACGTTCAGTTAGGAAAGTTTGTCTTTTTGAATTTTGCGATGGACATCTGTGTGCTAAAACGCAGCACCTTACTTTGAAGAATGCTTTTTTGTAACTCTGACACACGACGTTGGTAAGCCTGGGCATCCAAGCGGTTTTCATATTTCTTTTTACTACATCTATCCGATGCATTAGGCTGACACATGTCAGAAGATTTCTTTTGAGTTAGACGCAAGAAGTACAGTATTGTGGAACGATGTGGACGAGACACCTCGGCTTTTGTGTTGGTCTGCTGTGCGTTCTGACAAGGGAATCATTTATGATAGTTAATGATATGACGGCTTCACCGCATCAATGGATAATAGAGATATCTTTTTCTGAGAACATTCCACGAGAACCAGACTTTATGGGCATTTAGTTATCTGGGACTTTTCGTAGTATATGCCATAGAAAAACAGTCGTTTACATACAATTGTTTGTGGAAAAAGAGATTTTCATTTTATATGGTAGGTATATTTTGAATTTGTTTAGCAGGACTGAGGAATTAGTCACTCTGCTGATCTATTTGCGCCGAAATTGTGGTCACGAAACTAGGTAACAAAGCCGTTTTACTCTGCCTTTCCAGAATACATTTATCAACAAACAGGAAAATCCACGAGATGGATAATTACCTCGTAAAAGGCTTGCATTCCTTGCTTCGGCTTCTTCTATTAGGCTTGCATTCCTTGATTCGGCTTCTTCTATTAGCATCTACGTCTTGGTCGAACTTGTTAAGTCACAGCTCCAATTTGTCAAGGCAAGGACGTTACAATTCGGAAATTATCGCACACAATCATGTCAACCCCACTCGGGATTTCCATGAATGCCTTCGCGACACCGATGATACCTATATAATGATTCTTTCGGAAACATTGTTTGCTTTTTCTGTTCAAGAAATACAGTAGTGGAAAATTAATAGCAACTCTGGACATTTTTGAGGTTTGAGTGTTGCTAAAAAAGTAAATATGCAGAGAATACGGACAATATGTACATCATTGGAAAGCAAATTTTATGCAGAATCCAAATCAGGTTACAGAATGGGAATCGCTTAAATAGAATTCAAGTTATGAGCAGAAATATGCTGCGAAGGAAGCACACGTCGTGATGTGAAATGTCATCGTCGTTGTACAAGGCGACGGAGCTTTCTCCGACGTCCGGATACATGCGATATAAAGGGCAGCCGAGGTGCCTGAGGGAATGCCCAAAAGGCGATCTTGCTGTAGGTGGCTGGGACCTAAACTCTACTCCCTGTGGACGGAAGTCCTACATAAAAATGACAAATCCTGCATGATAATCCGTAATGAGGTTATTCCCGAGCCGCGGATGGCTTAGTGGTTAGTGTTTCAGACTACCGATGCTGGGTCCCCAGGTTCTAGCCTGGGCTGATCTTTCAGAGATGGTGTGATTTACTAACAATCGCTGAATATCCGCCGTGCATCGGACGAGCACGTAAAGTGACGGCCCCCAGGCTGGACCCACTGGTTAAATGGGTATCCTTTCCTATGTCCTCCCTGAAATTCTCTCACCCATGTATGTGCAATACCGTACTTGTATGGTGGCGCCATCTACTGTACTCTAATCTCACTACAAACTGTTCTGTCAAAAGTCGCTAGACTTGCTCTCATTCCTTCCGTTTCTGTGTCCTGTCCAAAAGGCCATCTCGCTGTAGTTGGCTGGGACCTAAACTCTACTCCCTGTGGACGGAAGTCCTACGTGAAAATGACAAAAATTCTGAGGTTATTCCCGAAGTTTTCGGCGTGTTCGTAGGTATTCGGTTGCATTGCTGTGTGTGTAGGCGTGCGTGCTCTGGACTACAATGCAAATCTGAAGTTTGTCGTTTCGGATTACAAACTGTGTTGCAGCTATGGGAAGATTAGGTGATGTTTCACCACGAAAGGCTTCCACAATGGTGACATTAACCGACAGTGGCAAAAGCAATGCCGAAATTGCCCGCATGACTGGGGTGCACAAGAACACTATTGGACGGCACCTGGCGAAGATCTGTGATATGGGTGGTATCAACAATTGCAGGCTGGGTAAATGTGGCCGAAAAAGGAAAACAACGGCGAGAACTGACAGGCCTTGCAGCCGTTATGTCTGCGAAACAGGTTCCAATCGTCAACAGTTCTTTCCAAAGAATTGTGGAAGAGCTGTGGTGTTGCTGTTTGTCTTCGAACAGTGAGGAACAGGTTACGTAATGTGGCTCTGACGTCTCATAGGGCGGTTAAGAAGCCCTTGCTAACCCATGTGCAACGTAAGAAACGTATAGAATGGGCTAAGGAACATAAGGACTGGAGCACTGATCGGTGGCGTCAAGTTTTATTCAGCGATGAGACTAAATTGAACATTGAATGTAACGACGCGGGGTGCCGAGTGTTTCGCCGACGAAACGAGGCGTTCAATCCCTCTTGCATACTGAAGTCCACAAAGTACCCAGCCAGTGTTATGATTTGGGGATGTTTCGCTGCTGCTGGAGTGGGCAGAATCCATGTGTGTGACAGCACTGTTAGTGCTCAGGGGAACAAGAGTATCCTCCAGGACAAGATGGTTCCTATCGGGATGTGATTTGTTCCAGGGTCAACAATACATCTTCCAGGACGATTCGACCCCATGCCACCATGCAAAAAGCATTAAAGCTTATGTGACGTTTTTAGGAAATGTTGTGCCTCTACCTTGGCCTGGTAATTCCCCAGACTTGAACCCAATAGAGAATTTGTGGCGCATTCTCAAAAGAAAGGTGCACGACAGGCACCCCACAAGTAAAGTGGAACTCATTAACGCCATTACTCACGTTTGGAACAACTGCATGTCATCCGAGATGTTGGGTAACTTGGTTGACTCCATGCCCAAGAGATGTGCAGCGGTCGTTAAATCCAAACGTCACCCAACAAAATATTAGGGACGTTATTTATTTTCATGTCATCCCGTTACTTTGCCATGATTTCTGTTTCGGCATAACTTTCAAGTTATTCTGCGCATAACTTGAGTTCTATTTAAGCTATTCCCACTCTGTAACCTGATTTTGATTCTGCATAAAGTATGCTTTCCAATGATGTAATGTACATATTTTCCGCATTCTCTGCATATTTACTTTTGTAGCAACACTCAAACCACAAAAACCTCCTAAATTTCGGCAGTTGCTATTAATTTTCCCCATACTGTATAGTTCAAAATGATTTAAGTAATTATACACAGCCGAGTTTCATTATTGTGACCACCTCCTACTTTTGACGTCAACAACACGTAGCTATGAAAGAAGGCACGTGTCGTGAGCTGGCTTGGAGGGTATATACGGTATGCTGTAGGCATTCTGAAAACATATCACTCGTTGCTGTCATGAATAAAACGTGCGATTTATCAGATTTGCAAGAAGGGATGATTATCGGCTTTCAGGCCAAGGGTAGCAGTATTTCTGAAACAGCGCAGTTTGTGAACAGTTCGCGCGCTGCTGTATTTAAAATGTATCGTGATTGTAAAATGGCACTATTGCGAATAAGCGACGTGGAAACTGCGGAGCACCATGTGCCATTGATGTGAGAGGTGAACGTCGGCTGCGAAGGTGCGTGAGGGCCGATAGACACACTACAGTGGAGCAACTCACTGGCCGAATGAACCAGGGGGCTACCGGAAGTGTGTCTAAAACGACAGTTCAGCGAACCCTGCCGTGTATGGGGCTTAAATGCAGACAGATGGTCCTGCACTTACGCTAACGAAGGTGCATCCGAGTAAAGGCTTACATTTGCACTGCAGTATAGGAATTGGACCTCCGCTGTATGGTAAAGGATTACCTTCTCGATGAGGCACGTTTTCTGCTTCATCGAACTGATGGACGTTGGTGTATAAGACGAGAAACATCGGAGAACACACACTTTTCAACCATTGCTGGCAGAACACAAGCTGCTGGGGGCAGCGTTATGGTCTGGGGAATGTTTTCGTGGCATTCTATGGGTTCACTCATACCCGTGGAAGGCACTATGGACCGAATTCGTTATGAATCCATCCTTGCAGACCACGTACACCTATACATGATGATTGTCTTCCCTGGGGCGGATGTGATCATCCAGCACGAAAATGCGACGTGTCACACAGCTGGAAGTGTCCGAGAGTGGCTGGAAGAGCACGATGAAGAAGACTTCAAAGTACTTTCCTGGCTCCTTAATTCCCCACACTTAAACCCAATTGAGCATCTGTGGGACCACCTCGATCGTGTTGTTCGCTCTATGGATCATCCACCACACACATTCCAGGAGCTGTCAGATGCATTGCAGTCAGCATGGCTCCACATACCCGTGAAGACCTTCCAGCATCTTATTGAGTCACTCCCAGCCGATCTCTTTGCTGTCCTCGCTGCACAAGGCTGTTACTCTGGATATTAGTTGGTGGTCACAATAATGTGACTCGACCGTGTAGTTTGTAAGCGTAAGAACATCAAACAAGAAAAAACTCATAATGTCATTCAACACGTACTAATAACTTTTATGTAATAATAATAAGAAAATGAACAAAGCTGTTGATACTTTAGAAGATATCGTAGATGGATGATCTCATTCCACATTAACGAAAGTAACAGATCGATACCTGAGAGCAATATTAAAATCTTAGCTTTACGCGTGATCTGCATCATTTTGTATGCGACAAATAAGTAACTTGTAATAAGTAATACTCACCTGCAATACGTTTATCCTACACTTTGTCGAAGGTGGGAATAAGCTTGTGCATAAAATTGACCTGATGTTATCCTCTTTTTTTTAAACACCAAAAGAAAGCTCATAGGAAATTCAAAAGCTGTGCTGATATTTTCCTTTTATTTTCTTACTTCAGAATAACAGAATAATGTCCAGCAAATGTGGATCAGCACTTATTACAGTTGTTTTTGCCATTTTGGCGCCTGCGCTGTACGGCGCCAGCCTATTATGATGTTTTTTTAAAAAAGAACCCTCAAGCTAACAGCTTATTATGACTGCGCCATAATTAGCTGATAATTATTAACAGCGCCTAAGAGGTTTCTAAAACAAAAACGTCATGCCATCAGGATTGCTCCATTATAAAAAGATTTTTCATCCGAATGTGAAGATCGCTGATATAGAAATACTGGATTTATAATGTCATGTAGCTATGAAAACACAACAGCAATAAAATAATATTTACCTTGAAGCAAATAGAAAGCCAACTTTTCTTCTTTTGTTCTCGCACTCAAAGACAAGCAATTTGCAAACTTTTCCCTTCATCAGATAATTTATTATATAAAGGTTCAAGGTGAAAAATTTCCAACATATCTCCAATGATGTGAGTGTCACAAGAAATGAATAATTAGAGTTTTATACATATAAGGACAATAAATAACTATCCATTCTGCCTTTAACCAGCTCCGTATCATGAAATCACCAAGTTATTACGAAACATCAACCCCGTTATTCAAATGACCTTTTGAATTTGACGGATTTACTTTGGAAAGATAAACAGAAAGAACCCAAACATTGCAGCAGTTGCTCAAAAGAACGTAATTAGTTTTATCCTTCTAAGTTTGAAGCACACGCTACGGGAATGATTCGAGCTTCAAAGCTAGTTTCCTCTTATCGAAAAATGTCCCCTTCGTTCCTTTTTTACAATAAAAATCATGTCATTTGCAGTCACCGGCACGTTAGCGCTCTCAAGAAGTGTGGAATTTTCGGGCATAAAATTCTTCCGAATTACACGGGCGCAAAGTGTACTTCCTGAGGATTAGATTTCACTTAACGTTTTGAGGAAAACTTAAATTTAAACTTCAGGTATGAAGAGTTGACATTTAAATGATTCCTATACTACTTTAAACGGATGTTTTAGCAACCTATTTCATTCCAGATGCAGAAAATCAGCAACTCGTAAAAAAAAAAAAAAAAAAAAAAGACTGAAATTAATATGTTTTTAAGCTGAAGCAAAACTATAACCTCGCGTGTAACATACATTTTCTCTCACTGTTTTCGGCATTAAACCACAAGGGTGTTTCATCACGATTGGACCAGACTTTTCATTTTTTGAGAAACACTGCCTGTACTAACATAAAGTGGAAAAGATGTTAGGAGGACTACCTCGCACAGAGGAGTAAGAATAATATTACTAGCATATTGGAGTAAGAATACTGTTACTAGCATATTGGAGTAAGAATAATGTTAGCATATTGGAGTAAGAATATTGTTACTAGCATATTGGAGTAAGAATATTTTTACTAGCATATTGGAGTAAGAATAGTGTTACTAGCATATCGGAGTAAGAATAATATTACTAGCATATTGGAGTAAGAATAATATTACTAGCATATTGGAGTAAGCATAGTGTTACTAGCACATTGTGATGTTAGTAACTGGCGAGAAAAAATCAACGTATTTCCGTGTCTTGTTCAAAAGATGCTGACAGTCGACCAAAGACAAAACGAAGATCTGAATTTTGTTCAGAAGATGAGTTGACTGTCACCCAGAAAGGCAAACAAGTTTTTGTCGTGTGCTCGTGAATATGTTTTAGACAGTGATTTCCTCACTATCTCTTTTGCGTTTTAACCACATTTAAACAATGACTTCTGTAAATCTGAAAGTTCATTCAAAATTGTTCCAAAAAAAAAAAAAAAAAAAAGTAAAAGTATTGCATGAAAAAAAATTCTTCAATGGCATGCTGATGCTAGAAGTTTTATTAAACTGAGAGAACAATTGATGGACTTGAGACAATTATCTACTTAAACTACGCTACCATATTTTACAACTTGATTGCAAAACTCTCGATGAAAACCAATCCCGTCTACTTCTTTTTTGTTACCGATAATCACATCTAAACAATCAGGTTTTATGAACTAAAATGTAACTCATTAAAGAGCTGCTAAAACCAGAAAAGGCTAAGTAGAGCCTAATGGGGTTACTCGGATTTACTAAGAACCATTTCGTATTGGCGCCATCTTTATGAAGGCTGAGTTCTATACAGAGAAGCATTTGGGAGATAGAGCTGTCATGAACAAAATCACATCTGGGTATTAGAGAAAATGCATGGCTGCTGTGGTGGTTCAGTGATTTAAGCGTTGGTGGCATCTGATCAATCATCCGTGATGGTGTGGATTCGGTGAGGCATCGGTGGTGTGTTTGTCTTACAACTCTGGCTCTTTCCTTTTTATGGAGCCAGTGTCCCAAAAATAGTCACGGGAGACTACTTATAGCCCATTGAGTTGTCCAAGGTGGAAGTTAAACACCCAATAAAAATATGTCTTAAATGTTTATGTTTTGCCAGGGGACAGCAACTGAAGTTTTTTACTTCAAACTTGTGGCTCTTTATTCAATACACGCCCACCACAGAGATCACTTGACTGCCACGTGTTATAAACATGATCTCTCTGCTGTGTCTCTGTTTGGAGGTAGATCGCTGTCCGCGGGATTACAGCGCTCCCTGGTTAATTGTTAACCAACAAAATTTTATATGTGTTCTGATAACCTTTCCTCATGGAGCTTTTAGTAGAACAAAATAAAAAAAAAAAGCAAAAGAGAGAATTCTGTGAATAGCTTTCGATTTGGAGAATGAAGTGCTCGTCGTTTCCGGAAAATGAACCGATGGCTGGTACCACAAACATCTGTACTTTTGTTGTATGTCGACAAAGCAAATTGTTTTCAATCTGCATTTGTTGTTATCCCCGTTTTTATGTATGATACAACTAAAATTCCTTCTATTATATAACTGGTAAGTATTCAGCTAGATTTTTAAAGTCTTCATTCGGTTTGGCTCATACTGATGGGAAAAAAAGAGAAAATCACGATATATGCATGCAGAGGCGTAGTGAGGACGCAGATGTTCCCGAGAGCATCTATGGAGGCGCCGGAAAGGTTATTATAATGTCGCTGCAGAAGTTGGAAATGTGCCATGGAAAGTAATTTCATAGTACGGAAAAATACACTTTTCAGATGTAGGAAATCTCCTCTAAATTGAATATTCACCTGTTTAACGACCACCATAAGCAACTCTGAGAACCATAAGCAGTCTTCCGTCCCTAATTTGGGGCCACTGGTTTCAGGGAAGGGAAAATGGCTAGCGTCATCAGACAAAAACAACATGAAGTCCTCTCCCGGGACTCTGAACTAGGCTCATCTCGGAAGAATGGTCAGAAGCCAGCGCCTCAGACTACTCACACTCGGGGGTTGCGAAAAATTCTGTATTTTTGTTTTCAATTTGCCCTTTCGTCAGATGCCAGCCCTTTTTGGTGCTCCTTGATTCACTTCTGCACTGATTCATAACATACTTTTTCTGGCTGTTTAATCTAGGTTAAAGCTAATGTTTTACAGCGTATTATGCAGATTAAACATAACGACTTTCCGTCATTAAGAAAATTTTTATTTAAAAAACTACGGTAGGTTTGTGCCATGATGCATGTATACCAACAGCGTTCTTTTTCTACATTGTTAACACACCTCCACATGAGCGCCGTTCGTGATCCGGAACACATCTAGTCGGTACTCAGTTTCTAGCCATGTTTTGTCAAACATCTCTTTCGAGACTGCGGCGATGGCATCTGCTATCTTCCTCTGCAGAGTTTTAATATCATACACTGGTGTTGAATAGACTTTTACCTTGACATAACCCCACGGGAAAAAGTCTAGGGCTGTTATGTGGGATGACCATGGCGGCCCTGTTGTTGGATCATCCCTCCTAATCCATCTGTTGGGAAATGCGGTATTGAGGAATTTTGAAACAGTTAACCTCCAATGTGGTGGGCACCATTCCGCTGGAAAATTACCCATGACTGACATTCGTCCAATTGAAGTGCAATAAAAAGGTCCATCGTGTACAGAAACACATTTGTTGTTATTGTGCGTTCACAGAAAAAAGAAAGGTCCTATGACTCTAATGTGCATTCACTTTTGGGATATCACCATTTGTGCATTCACCAAACATTCACTTTTGGGCTATCCCGCTGTTTTTCAAAGACAAAATGGAAATTTTCTGAACCTCTGGACCCCATATACGCATATATTGGGTCTGTTAACTCACCAAAAATGTGAAAAGTATCCTCATCCGAAAAACACACACGCTGTAGGTAATTGTTCTTATCGATGTTTTGCGCTGGCAGCGCCATCTATTTATTACTCAGCATGCACATACAACAACGAAACAACACTCTATCAGTTTGCATGCATCATGCCACAAACTGCTTGTTTCTAACTCTCATAGATTTTTAAGTAAACAATTTCGTATTGAGGGAAGAACTTTATGTCCACGCGCTGTGTACGCATGAAATAAAGTTTGTCTTTAATAAACTCTCAGAAAGTATTCAATATAGAAATGGAATTTTTTCTATGGTAGGTGCTTACCAATACTGAAGTCACTTCACAAAACCACTTTCTCAAGCATCTGTGCCGTTGTTTACCATGCTGCGCAAATTATATACACAGACGGAAAAAAAAATCCCAACACCAGGAAAAAATAGTTGTAGAAGAATGAAATGGCGGCAATACATTTGTATAGGTAACATATTTAATCGATTAAATTTTCATGATCACAGCTTAATGTAAGCTCGAGAAGAGCCATTTTAAATGTGAAATGCTGGTACATTAATAACCGGTGTAACCGCCAGAATGTTGAATGCAAGCACGCAAACGTTCATGCATTGTGTCGTACAGGTGCTGGATGTCAGTTTGCGGGATGGAGTTCCATGCCTGTTGCACTTGGTCGGTCAATACAGGGACGGTTAATGCTGGTTGAGGGTGACGCTGGAGTTGTCGTCCAATGATGTCCCATACGTGCTCGATTGGAGAAAGATCTGGTGATCTAGCAGGCCACGGCAACATGTCGACACTCTGTAGAGCATGTCGGGTTACAACAGCGGTATGCGGGCGAGCGTTATCCTGTTGGAAAACACCCCTGGAATGCTGTTCATGAATGGCAGCACAACAGGTTGAATCACCAGAGCGACGTACAACTGTGCCGTCAGGGTGCGTGGGATAACCACGAGAGTGCTCCTGCTGTCATAGGAAATTGCTCCCCAGACCATAACTCCAGGTGTAGGTCCAGTGTGTCTCGGCCGCAGACAGGTTGGTTGCAGGCGCTCACCTGGCCTCCTTCTAACCAACACACGGCCATCACTGCCACCAAGGCAGAACCGGCTTTCATCAGAAAACACAACAGATCTCCACTCTGTCCTCCAATGAGCTCTACCTTGACACCACTGACGTCACAAACGGCAGTGGTTTGGAGTAAGTGAAATGCACGCTACAGGGCTTCTGGCTCGGAGCTGTCCTTCAAATAACCGTTTTGTAACAGTTCGTTGTGTCACTGTGTTGGCAGCTGCAACTCGAATGGCTGCCGCAGACGCGGTACGATGCGCCCCGGCCATACGCCATGCACGGCGGTCTTCCCTCTCAGTAGTGCCACGTGGCCGGCCGGAACCCGGTCTTCTTGAGGCAGTACCTTCCCTTGACCACCACTGCCAACAATCATGCACAGTGGCTACATTCCTGCCAAGTCGTTCTGCAATATTGCGAAAGGAGAATCCACCCTCTCGTAGACCTATTACACGACCTCGTTCAAACTCCGTGAGCTGTTGATAATGGCGTCTTCGTCTTCTTAAAGGCATTCTTGACTAACATCAACACACTACGTCGAATCTCAATGATAACTAATGCTCACGAACGTTACAGCGCGTATTTACAGCAAACTTGCTTTGCATGTTCCGAGGGGCGCTACTAGCGCCACACGTATGCGCCGAGCGCGAAATTTGCATAGACGTCATCTTACAGATGTACTCTCACAGCCTACCAACTGTCGTTTATCAAACACAACCCCTTCTTGGCGTTGGGATTTTTTTCCGTCAGTGTATTTTGCCGCCTGTTACCTTCCCTATGCCTCTATATGCGTGTATTAAATTATGACCACCTCCTAGCCTAGAGAAATGAGCGCACCTGGAGACCGAACGGTGGTGATAGTTGAAGTTCAAAGAGCAGTATATATATATATATATCCGGAGGACCGGATTTCGGTTAGTAGAGTGTTTGGAGTTAGAACGGGAAAAGCTGCCGATTTATCGGAGTTTGATAAAGGACAAATTGTGACGGCACGGCTCCTCGGAACTACGATTGCTGAAATGCAGCTTGTGAGTTGTTGCAGCTTGTGAGTTGTTTACATGACGCTGTAGTGAGTAGGGTACACAGATGGCGAAAGGATGAACCCTCGTCCAGCCGAGTCTCGTTCGCAGCTTATTGATGCCAGAGGGGCATTGTTCACTGCGACAGCAGGGCCGCAGTGCGGCAAATCACCAACAGCTACAATGGTAATGATTACGACAATGTGTCACAGCACTCAGTTCATCGCAGCCTTCTGCGCATGGGCCCGCGTAGCCGAAGACCCAGCCGGGTTCCCATGCTCAACACACGTCATCGCCAACAACGCGTGAAATGGGCCAAAGATCGTCCAGATTGGACCGTGTATGATTGGAAGGAAGTGGCCTGGTCTGACGAATAGAGATTTCTGGTGCATCACGTAGACGGCCGAGCACGGATACGCAGATTACCAACGAAGGCTATGGCAGTTGGATGCACCGTTCTGCGGAAACAGGCGGGCGGGGGCGTTATGCCGCGGGAGATGCTTTCTGGGGACACTATAGGCCTCATTATTAAAATAGCACAATCCCTGACCGCTGTCAGGTATCTGAACATCGTTGCGGAATAAGTTCACCCATTCATGGCAACTGTATTCCCTGCAGGTGATGGCCATTACCAACACGTTAATGCATCATGCCACACTGCCAGAATCGTCAGGAGTGGTTCAAGGATTATGCTGGTGATTTTTCTGTTAATACCTTGGCCTATAAATTCACCTGACACGAACCCTAATCAAACATTTCTCGTTCGACTTGGAAAAGTGGGTTTGCGCTAAATCATCACCACCCCGAAATGTAAGGGAACTGGAGTACCTACTGTTGACATTGTGGTACCAGATACCCCAGGATACCTATCACCACCTTATGGAATCAGGTTGCCGAGTAGCCCTCTGTTTTCCGGGCTAAAGGGGGTCCTACAGCTTATTAGGTAGGTGGTCATAATGTAATGGCTCATCGGTGTATAGGCTAAAGGGGTCCTACAGCTTATTAGGTAGGTGGTCATAATGTAATGGCTCATCGGTGTATAGGCTAAAGGGGGTCCTACAGCTTATTAGGTAGGTGGTCATAATGTAATGGCTCATCGGTGTACAGGCTAAAGGGGGTCCTACAGCTTATTAGGTAGGTGGTCATAATGTAATGGCTCATCGGTGTATAGGCTAAAGGGGGTCCTACAGCTTATTAGGTAGGTGGTCATAATGTATTGGCTCATCGGTGTATAGGCTAAAGGGGGTCCTACAGCTTATTAGGTAGGTGGTCATAATGTAATGGCTCATCGGTGTATAGGCTAAAGGGGGTCCTACAGCTTATTAGGTAGGTGGTCATAATGTATTGGCTCATCGGTGTATAGGCTAAAGGGGGTCCTACAGCTTATTAGGTAGGTGGTCATAATGTAATGGCTCATCGGTGTATAGGCTAAAGGGGGTCCTACAGCTTATTAGGTAGGTGGTCATAATGTAATGGCTCATCAGTGTATAGGCTAAAGGGGGTCCTACAGCTTATTAGGTAGGTGGTCATAATGTATTGGCTCATCGGTGTATAGGCTAAAGGGGGTCCTACAGCTTATTAGGTAGGTGGTCATAATGTAATGGCTCATCGGTGTATAGGCTAAAGGGGGTCCTACAGCTTATTAGGTAGGTGGTCATAATGTATTGGCTCATCGGTGTATAGGCTAAAGGGGGTCCTACAGCTTATTAGGTAGGTGGTCATAATGTATTGGCTCATCGGTGTATAGGCTAAAGGGGGTCCTACAGCTTATTAGGTAGGTGGTCATAATGTAATGGCTCATCGGTGTATAGGCTAAAGGGGGTCCTACAGCTTATTAGGTAGGTGGTCATAATGTAATGGCTCATCGGTGTATAGGCTAAAGGGGGTCCTACAGCTTATTAGGTAGGTGGTCATAATGTAATGGCTCATCGGTGTATAGGCTAAAGGGGGTCCTACAGCTTATTAGGTAGGTGGTCATAATGTATTGGCTCATCGGTGTATAGGCTAAAGGGGGTCCTACAGCTTATTAGGTAGGTGGTCATAATGTAATGGCTCATCGGTGTATAGGCTAAAGGGGGTCCTACAGCTTATTAGGTAGGTGGTCATAATGTAATGGCTCATCGGTGTATAGGCTAAAGGGGGTCCTACAGCTTATTAGGTAGGTGGTCATAATGTATTGGCTCATCGGTGTATAGGCTAAAGGGGGTCCTACAGCTTATTAGGTAGGTGGTCATAATGTAATGGCTCATCGGTGTATAGGCTAAAGGGGGTCCTACAGCTTATTAGGTAGGTGGTCATAATGTAATGGCTCATCGGTGTATAGGCTAAAGGGGGTCCTACAGCTTATTAGGTAGGTGGTCATAATGTAATGGCTCATCGGTGTATAGGCTAAAGGGGGTCCTACAGCTTATTAGGTAGGTGGTCATAATGTATTGGCTCATCGGTGTATAGGCTAAAGGGGGTCCTACAGCTTATTAGGTAGGTGGTCATAATGTAATGGCTCATCGGTGTATGGGCTAAAGGGGGTCCTACAGCTTATTAGGTAGGTGGTCATAATGTAATGGCTCATCGGTGTACAGGCTAAAGGGGGTCCTACAGCTTATTAGGTAGGTGGTCATAATGTAATGGCTCATCGGTGTGTAGGCTAAAGGGGGTCCTACAGCTTATTAGGTAGGTGGTCATAATGTAATGGCTCATCAGTGTATAGGCTAAAGGGGGTCCTACAGCTTATTAGGTAGGTGGTCATAATGTAATGGCTCATCGGTGTATAGGCTAAAGGGGGTCCTACAGCTTATTAGGTAGGTGGTCATAATGTATTGGCTCATCGGTGTATAGGCTAAAGGGGGTCCTACAGCTTATTAGGTAGGTGGTCATAATGTATTGGCTCATCGGTGTATAGGCTAAAGGGGGTCCTACAGCTTATTAGGTAGGTGGTCATAATGTAATGGCTCATCGGTGTATAGGCTAAAGGGGGTCCTACAACTTATTAGGTAGGTGGTCATAATGTAATGGCTCATCGGTGTATAGGCTAAAGGGGGTCCTACAGCTTATTAGGTAGGTGGTCATAATGTAATGGCTCATCGGTGTATAGGCTAAAGGGGGTCCTACAGCTTATTAGGTAGGTGGTCATAATGTAATGGCTCATCGGTGTATAGGCTAAAGGGGGTCCTACAGCTTATTAGGTAGGTGGTCATAATGTAATGGCTCATCGGTGTATAGGCTAAAGGGGGTCCTACAGCTTATTAGGTAGGTGGTCATAATGTAATGGCTCATCGGTGTATAGGCTAAAGGGGGTCCTACAGCTTATTAGGTAGGTGGTCATAATGTAATGGCTTATCGGTGTATAGGCTAAAGGGGGTCCTAAAGCTTATTATTTAGGTGGTCATAATGTAATGGCTCATCGGTGTATAGGCTAAAGGGGTATCCTACAGCTTATTAGGTAGGTGGTCATAATGTAATGGCTCATCGGTGTATAGGCTAAAGGGGGTCCTACAGCTTATTAGGTAGGTGGTCATAATGTAATGGCTCATCGGTGTATAGGCTAAAGGTGGTCCTACAGCTTATTAGGTAGGTGGTCATAATGTAATGGCTCATCGGTGTATAGGCTAAAGGGGGTCCTACAGCTTATTAGGTAGGTGGTCATAATGTAATGGCTCATCGGTGTATAGGCTAAAGGGGGTCCTACAGCTTATTATGTAGGTGGTCATAATGTAATGGCTCATCAGTGTGTGTATGTACACAACTGAAACTTCAATCAACGATATAACAAATAACATTTTAACGGGTGTCTCATATAATATAACTCGTTCCAAAAAATCTCGTGCTCACCAAGGTAAAATGTG
The DNA here is from genome assembly GCA_039090855.1 of Macrothele yani. Classification (NCBI taxonomy): domain Eukaryota; kingdom Metazoa; phylum Arthropoda; class Arachnida; order Araneae; family Macrothelidae; genus Macrothele; species Macrothele yani. The sequence continues at coordinate 88,066,718 of CM076990.1, forward strand.
CACGAGGGTTGTGTCTCATATAATATAACTCGTTCCAAAAAATCTCGTGCTCACCAAGGTAAAATGTGCACGAGGGTTGTGTCTCATATAATATAACTCGTTCCAAAAAATCTCGTGCCCACCAAGGTAAAATGTGCACGAGGGTTGTGTCTCATATAATATAACTCGTTCCAAAAAATCTCGTGCTCACCAAGGTAAAATGTGCACGAGGGTTGTGTCTCATATAATATAACTCGTTCCAAAAAATCTCGTGCCCACCAAGGTAAAATGTGCACGAGGGTTGTGTCTCATATAATATAACTCGTTCCAAAAAATCTCGTGCTCACCAAGGTAAAATGTGCACGAGGGTTGTGTCTCATATAATATAACTCGTTCCAAAAAATCTCGTGCCCACCAAGGTAAAATGTGCACGAGGGTTGTGTCTCATATAATATAACTCGTTCCAAAAAATCTCGTGCTCACCAAGGTAAAATGTGCACGAGGGTTGTGTCTCATATAATATAACTCGTTCCAAAAAATCTCGTGCTCACCAAGGTAAAATGTGCACGAGGGTTGTGTCTCATATAATATAACTCGTTCCAAAAAATCTCGTGCTCACCAAGGTAAAATGTGCACGAGGGTTGTGTCTCATATAATATAACTCGTTCCAAAAAATCTCGTGCTCACCAAGGTAAAATGTGCACGAGGGTTGTGTCTCATATAATATAACTCGTTCCAAAAATCTCGTGCTCACCAAGGTAAAATGTGCACGAGGGTTGTGTCTCATATAATATAACTCGTTCCAAAAAATCTCGTGCTCACCAAGGTAAAATGTGCACGAGGGTTGTGTCTCATATAATATAACTCGTTCCAAAAAATCTCGTGCTCACCAAGGTAAAATGTGCACGAGGGTTGTGTCTCATATAATATAACTCGTTCCAAAAAATCTCGTGCTCACCAAGGTAAAATGTGCACGAGGGTTGTGTCTCATATAATATAACTCGTTCCAAAAAATCTCGTGCTCACCAAGGTAAAATGTGCACGAGGGTTGTGTCTCATATAATATAACTCGTTCCAAAAAATCTCGTGCTCACCAAGGTAAAATGTGCACGAGGGTTGTGTCTCATATAATATAACTCGTTCCAAAAAATCTCGTGCTCACCAAGGTAAAATGTGCACGAGGGTTGTGTCTCATATAATATAACTCGTTCCAAAAAATCTCGTGCTCACCAAGGTAAAATGTGCACGAGGGTTGTGTCTCATATAATATAACTCGTTCCAAAAAATCTCGTGCTCACCAAGGTAAAATGTGCACGAGGGTTGTGTCTCATATAATATAACTCGTTCCAAAAAATCTCGTGCTCACCAAGGTAAAATGTGCACGAGGGTTGTGTCTCATATAATATAACTCGTTCCAAAAATCTCGTGCTCACCAAGGTAAAATGTGCACGAGGGTTGTGTCTCATATAATATAACTCGTTCCAAAAAATCTCGTGCTCACCAAGGTAAAATGTGCACGAGGGTTGTGTCTCATATAATATAACTCGTTCCAAAAAATCTCGTGCTCACCAAGGTAAAATGTGCACGAGGGTTGTGTCTCATATAATATAACTCGTTCCAAAAATCTCGTGCTCACCAAGGTAAAATGTGCACGAGGGTTGTGTCTCATATAATATAACTCGTTCCAAAAAATCTCGTGCTCACCAAGGTAAAATGTGCACGAGGGTTGTGTCTCATATAATATAACTCGTTCCAAAAAATCTCGTGCTCACCAAGGTAAAATGTGCACGAGGGTTGTGTCTCATATAATATAACTCGTTCCAAAAATCTCGTGCTCACCAAGGTAAAATGTGCACGAGGGTTGTGTCTCATATAATATAACTCGTTCCAAAAAATCTCGTGCTCACCAAGGTAAAATGTGCACGAGGGTTGTGTCTCATATAATATAACTCGTTCCAAAAAAATCTCGTGCTCACCAAGGTAAAATGTGCACGAGGGTTGTGTCTCATATAATATAACTCGTTCCAAAAAATCTCGTGCTCACCAAGGTAAAATGTGCACGAGGGTTGTGTCTCATATAATATAACTCGTTCCAAAAAAATCTCGTGCTCACCAAGGTAAAATGTGCACGAGGGTTGTGTCTCATATAATATAACTCGTTCCAAAAAATCTCGTGCTCACCAAGGTAAAATGTGCACGAGGGTTGTGTCTCATATAATATAACTCGTTCCAAAAAATCTCGTGCTCACCAAGGTAAAATGTGCACGAGGGTTGTGTCTCATATAATATAACTCGTTCCAAAAAATCTCGTGCTCACCAAGGTAAAATGTGCACGAGGGTTGTGTCTCATATAATATAACTCGTTCCAAAAAATCTCGTGCTCACCAAGGTAAAATGTGCACGAGGGTTGTGTCTCATATAATATAACTCGTTCCAAAAAATCTCGTGCTCACCAAGGTAAAATGTGCACGAGGGTTGTGTCTCATATAATATAACTCGTTCCAAAAAATCTCGTGCTCACCAAGGTAAAATGTGCACGAGGGTTGTGTCTCATATAATATAACTCGTTCCAAAAAATCTCGTGCTCACCAAGGTAAAATGTGCACGAGGGTTGTGTCTCATATAATATAACTCGTTCCAAAAAATCTCGTGCTCACCAAGGTAAAATGTGCACGAGGGTTGTGTCTCATATAATATAACTCGTTCCAAAAAATCTCGTGCTCACCAAGGTAAAATGTGCACGAGGGTTGTGTCTCATATAATATAACTCGTTCCAAAAAATCTCGTGCTCACCAAGGTAAAATGTGCACGAGGGTTGTGTCTCATATAATATAACTCGTTCCAAAAAATCTCGTGCTCACCAAGGTAAAATGTGCACGAGGGTTGTGTCTCATATAATATAACTCGTTCCAAAAAATCTCGTGCTCACCAAGGTAAAATGTGCACGAGGGTTGTGTCTCATATAATATAACTCGTTCCAAAAATCTCGTGCTCACCAAGGTAAAATGTGCACGAGGGTTGTGTCTCATATAATATAACTCGTTCCAAAAAATCTCGTGCTCACCAAGGTAAAATGTGCACGAGGGTTGTGTCTCATATAATATAACTCGTTCCAAAAAATCTCGTGCTCACCAAGGTAAAATGTGCACGAGGGTTGTGTCTCATATAATATAACTCGTTCCAAAAAATCTCGTGCTCACCAAGGTAAAATGTGCACGAGGGTTGTGTCTCATATAATATAACTCGTTCCAAAAAATCTCGTGCTCACCAAGGTAAAATGTGCACGAGGGTTGTGTCTCATATAATATAACTCGTTCCAAAAAATCTCGTGCTCACCAAGGTAAAATGTGCACGAGGGTTGTGTCTCATATAATATAACTCGTTCCAAAAAATCTCGTGCTCACCAAGGTAAAATGTGCACGAGGGTTGTGTCTCATATAATATAACTCGTTCCAAAAAATCTCGTGCTCACCAAGGTAAAATGTGCACGAGGGTTGTGTCTCATATAATATAACTCGTTCCAAAAATCTCGTGCTCACCAAGGTAAAATGTGCACGAGGGTTGTGTCTCATATAATATAACTCGTTCCAAAAAATCTCGTGCTCACCAAGGTAAAATGTGCACGAGGGTTGTGTCTCATATAATATAACTCGTTCCAAAAAATCTCGTGCTCACCAAGGTAAAATGTGCACGAGGGTTGTGTCTCATATAATATAACTCGTTCCAAAAAATCTCGTGCTCACCAAGGTAAAATGTGCACGAGGGTTGTGTCTCATATAATATAACTCGTTCCAAAAAATCTCGTGCTCACCAAGGTAAAATGTGCACGAGGGTTGTGTCTCATATAATATAACTCGTTCCAAAAAATCTCGTGCTCACCAAGGTAAAATGTGCACGAGGGTTGTGTCTCATATAATATAACTCGTTCCAAAAAATCTCGTGCTCACCAAGGTAAAATGTGCACGAGGGTTGTGTCTCATATAATATAACTCGTTCCAAAAAATCTCGTGCTCACCAAGGTAAAATGTGCACGAGGGTTGTGTCTCATATAATATAACTCGTTCCAAAAAATCTCGTGCTCACCAAGGTAAAATGTGCACGAGGGTTGTGTCTCATATAATATAACTCGTTCCAAAAAATCTCGTGCTCACCAAGGTAAAATGTGCACGAGGGTTGTGTCTCATATAATATAACTCGTTCCAAAAAATCTCGTGCTCACCAAGGTAAAATGTGCACGAGGGTTGTGTCTCATATAATATAACTCGTTCCAAAAAATCTCGTGCTCACCAAGGTAAAATGTGCACGAGGGTTGTGTCTCATATAATATAACTCGTTCCAAAAAATCTCGTGCTCACCAAGGTAAAATGTGCACGAGGGTTGTGTCTCATATAATATAACTCGTTCCAAAAAAATCTCGTGCTCACCAAGGTAAAATGTGCACGAGGGTTGTGTCTCATATAATATAACTCGTTCCAAAAAATCTCGTGCTCACCAAGGTAAAATGTGCACGAGGGTTGTGTCTCATATAATATAACTCGTTCCAAAAAATCTCGTGCTCACCAAGGTAAAATGTGCACGAGGGTTGTGTCTCATATAATATAACTCGTTCCAAAAAATCTCGTGCTCACCAAGGTAAAATGTGCACGAGGGTTGTGTCTCATATAATATAACTCGTTCCAAAAAATCTCGTGCTCACCAAGGTAAAATGTGCACGAGGGTTGTGTCTCATATAATATAACTCGTTCCAAAAAATCTCGTGCTCACCAAGGTAAAATGTGCACGAGGGTTGTGTCTCATATAATATAACTCGTTCCAAAAAATCTCGTGCTCACCAAGGTAAAATGTGCACGAGGGTTGTGTCTCATATAATATAACTCGTTCCAAAAAATCTCGTGCTCACCAAGGTAAAATGTGCACGAGGGTTGTGTCTCATATAATATAACTCGTTCCAAAAAATCTCGTGCTCACCAAGGTAAAATGTGCACGAGGGTTGTGTCTCATATAATATAACTCGTTCCAAAAAATCTCGTGCTCACCAAGGTAAAATGTGCACGAGGGTTGTGTCTCATATAATATAACTCGTTCCAAAAAATCTCGTGCTCACCAAGGTAAAATGTGCACGAGGGTTGTGTCTCATATAATATAACTCGTTCCAAAAAATCTCGTGCTCACCAAGGTAAAATGTGCACGAGGGTTGTGTCTCATATAATATAACTCGTTCCAAAAAATCTCGTGCTCACCAAGGTAAAATGTGCACGAGGGTTGTGTCTCATATAATATAACTCGTTCCAAAAAATCTCGTGCTCACCAAGGTAAAATGTGCACGAGGGTTGTGTCTCATATAATATAACTCGTTCCAAAAAATCTCGTGCTGACCAAGGTAAAATGTGCACGAGGGTTGTGTCTCATATAATATAACTCGTTCCAAAAAATCTCGTGCTCACCAAGGTAAAATGTGCACGAGGGTTGTGTCTCATATAATATAACTCGTTCCAAAAAATCTCGTGCTCACCAAGGTAAAATGTGCACGAGGGTTGTGTCTCATATAATATAACTCGTTCCAAAAAATCTCGTGCTCACCAAGGTAAAATGTGCACGAGGGTTGTGTCTCATATAATATAACTCGTTCCAAAAAATCTCGTGCTCACCAAGGTAAAATGTGCACGAGGGTTGTGTCTCATATAATATAACTCGTTCCAAAAAATCTCGTGCTCACCAAGGTAAAATGTGCACGAGGGTTGTGTCTCATATAATATAACTCGTTCCAAAAAATCTCGTGCTCACCAAGGTAAAATGTGCACGAGGGTTGTGTCTCATATAATATAACTCGTTCCAAAAAAATCTCGTGCTCACCAAGGTAAAATGTGCACGAGGGTTGTGTCTCATATAATATAACTCGTTCCAAAAAATCTCGTGCTCACCAAGGTAAAATGTGCACGAGGGTTGTGTCTCATATAATATAACTCGTTCCAAAAAATCTCGTGCTCACCAAGGTAAAATGTGCACGAGGGTTGTGTCTCATATAATATAACTCGTTCCAAAAAATCTCGTGCTGACCAAGGTAAAATGTGCACGAGGGTTGTGTCTCATATAATATAACTCGTTCCAAAAAATCTCGTGCTCACCAAGGTAAAATGTGCACGAGGGTTGTGTCTCATATAATATAACTCGTTCCAAAAAATCTCGTGCTCACCAAGGTAAAATGTGCACGAGGGTTGTGTCTCATATAATATAACTCGTTCCAAAAAATCTCGTGCTGACCAAGGTAAAATGTGCACGAGGGTTGTGTCTCATATAATATAACTCGTTCCAAAAAATCTCGTGCTCACCAAGGTAAAATGTGCACGAGGGTTGTGTCTCATATAATATAACTCGTTCCAAAAAATCTCGTGCTCACCAAGGTAAAATGTGCACGAGGGTTGTGTCTCATATAATATAACTCGTTCCAAAAAATCTCGTGCTCACCAAGGTAAAATGTGCACGAGGGTTGTGTCTCATATAATATAACTCGTTCCAAAAAATCTCGTGCTCACCAAGGTAAAATGTGCACGAGGGTTGTGTCTCATATAATATAACTCGTTCCAAAAAATCTCGTGCTCACCAAGGTAAAATGTGCACGAGGGTTGTGTCTCATATAATATAACTCGTTCCAAAAAATCTCGTGCTCACCAAGGTAAAATGTGCACGAGGGTTGTGTCTCATATAATATAACTCGTTCCAAAAAATCTCGTGCTCACCAAGGTAAAATGTGCACGAGGGTTGTGTCTCATATAATATAACTCGTTCCAAAAAATCTCGTGCTCACCAAGGTAAAATGTGCACGAGGGTTGTGTCTCATATAATATAACTCGTTCCAAAAAATCTCGTGCTCACCAAGGTAAAATGTGCACGAGGGTTGTGTCTCATATAATATAACTCGTTCCAAAAAATCTCGTGCTCACCAAGGTAAAATGTGCACGAGGGTTGTGTCTCATATAATATAACTCGTTCCAAAAAATCTCGTGCTCACCAAGGTAAAATGTGCACGAGGGTTGTGTCTCATATAATATAACTCGTTCCAAAAAATCTCGTGCTCACCAAGGTAAAATGTGCACGAGGGTTGTGTCTCATATAATATAACTCGTTCCAAAAAATCTCGTGCTCACCAAGGTAAAATGTGCACGAGGGTTGTGTCTCATATAATATAACTCGTTCCAAAAAATCTCGTGCTCACCAAGGTAAAATGTGCACGAGGGTTGTGTCTCATATAATATAACTCGTTCCAAAAAAATCTCGTGCTCACCAAGGTAAAATGTGCACGAGGGTTGTGTCTCATATAATATAACTCGTTCCAAAAAATCTCGTGCTCACCAAGGTAAAATGTGCACGAGGGTTGTGTCTCATATAATATAACTCGTTCCAAAAAATCTCGTGCTCACCAAGGTAAAATGTGCACGAGGGTTGTGTCTCATATAATATAACTCGTTCCAAAAAATCTCGTGCTCACCAAGGTAAAATGTGCACGAGGGTTGTGTCTCATATAATATAACTCGTTCCAAAAAAATCTCGTGCTCACCAAGGTAAAATGTGCACGAGGGTTGTGTCTCATATAATATAACTCGTTCCAAAAAATCTCGTGCTCACCAAGGTAAAATGTGCACGAGGGTTGTGTCTCATATAATATAACTCGTTCCAAAAAATCTCGTGCTCACCAAGGTAAAATGTGCACGAGGGTTGTGTCTCATATAATATAACTCGTTCCAAAAAATCTCGTGCTCACCAAGGTAAAATGTGCACGAGGGTTGTGTCTCATATAATATAACTCGTTCCAAAAAATCTCGTGCTCACCAAGGTAAAATGTGCACGAGGGTTGTGTCTCATATAATATAACTCGTTCCAAAAAATCTCGTGCTCACCAAGGTAAAATGTGCACGAGGGTTGTGTCTCATATAATATAACTCGTTCCAAAAAATCTCGTGCTCACCAAGGTAAAATGTGCACGAGGGTTGTGTCTCATATAATATAACTCGTTCCAAAAAATCTCGTGCTCACCAAGGTAAAATGTGCACGAGGGTTGTGTCTCATATAATATAACTCGTTCCAAAAATCTCGTGCTCACCAAGGTAAAATGTGCACGAGGGTTGTGTCTCATATAATATAACTCGTTCCAAAAAATCTCGTGCTCACCAAGGTAAAATGTGCACGAGGGTTGTGTCTCATATAATATAACTCGTTCCAAAAAATCTCGTGCTCACCAAGGTAAAATGTGCACGAGGGTTGTGTCTCATATAATATAACTCGTTCCAAAAAATCTCGTGCTCACCAAGGTAAAATGTGCACGAGGGTTGTGTCTCATATAATATAACTCGTTCCAAAAAATCTCGTGCTCACCAAGGTAAAATGTGCACGAGGGTTGTGTCTCATATAATATAACTCGTTCCAAAAAATCTCGTGCTCACCAAGGTAAAATGTGCACGAGGGTTGTGTCTCATATAATATAACTCGTTCCAAAAAATCTCGTGCTCACCAAGGTAAAATGTGCACGAGGGTTGTGTCTCATATAATATAACTCGTTCCAAAAAATCTCGTGCTCACCAAGGTAAAATGTGCACGAGGGTTGTGTCTCATATAATATAACTCGTTCCAAAAAATCTCGTGCTCACCAAGGTAAAATGTGCACGAGGGTTGTGTCTCATATAATATAACTCGTTCCAAAAAATCTCGTGCTCACCAAGGTAAAATGTGCACGAGGGTTGTGTCTCATATAATATAACTCGTTCCAAAAAATCTCGTGCTCACCAAGGTAAAATGTGCACGAGGGTTGTGTCTCATATAATATAACTCGTTCCAAAAAATCTCGTGCTCACCAAGGTAAAATGTGCACGAGGGTTGTGTCTCATATAATATAACTCGTTCCAAAAAATCTCGTGCTCACCAAGGTAAAATGTGCACGAGGGTTGTGTCTCATATAATATAACTCGTTCCAAAAAATCTCGTGCTCACCAAGGTAAAATGTGCACGAGGGTTGTGTCTCATATAATATAACTCGTTCCAAAAAATCTCGTGCTCACCAAGGTAAAATGTGCACGAGGGTTGTGTCTCATATAATATAACTCGTTCCAAAAAATCTCGTGCTCACCAAGGTAAAATGTGCACGAGGGTTGTGTCTCATATAATATAACTCGTTCCAAAAAATCTCGTGCTCACCAAGGTAAAATGTGCACGAGGGTTGTGTCTCATATAATATAACTCGTTCCAAAAAATCTCGTGCTCACCAAGGTAAAATGTGCACGAGGGTTGTGTCTCATATAATATAACTCGTTCCAAAAAATCTCGTGCTCACCAAGGTAAAATGTGCACGAGGGTTGTGTCTCATATAATATAACTCGTTCCAAAAAATCTCGTGCTCACCAAGGTAAAATGTGCACGAGGGTTGTGTCTCATATAATATAACTCGTTCCAAAAAATCTCGTGCTCACCAAGGTAAAATGTGCACGAGGGTTGTGTCTCATATAATATAACTCGTTCCAAAAAATCTCGTGCTCACCAAGGTAAAATGTGCACGAGGGTTGTGTCTCATATAATATAACTCGTTCCAAAAAATCTCGTGCTCACCAAGGTAAAATGTGCACGAGGGTTGTGTCTCATATAATATAACTCGTTCCAAAAAATCTCGTGCTCACCAAGGTAAAATGTGCACGAGGGTTGTGTCTCATATAATATAACTCGTTCCAAAAAATCTCGTGCTCACCAAGGTAAAATGTGCACGAGGGTTGTGTCTCATATAATATAACTCGTTCCAAAAAATCTCGTGCTCACCAAGGTAAAATGTGCACGAGGGTTGTGTCTCATATAATATAACTCGTTCCAAAAAATCTCGTGCTCACCAAGGTAAAATGTGCACGAGGGTTGTGTCTCATATAATATAACTCGTTCCAAAAAATCTCGTGCTCACCAAGGTAAAATGTGCACGAGGGTTGTGTCTCATATAATATAACTCGTTCCAAAAAATCTCGTGCTCACCAAGGTAAAATGTGCACGAGGGTTGTGTCTCATATAATATAACTCGTTCCAAAAAATCTCGTGCTCACCAAGGTAAAATGTGCACGAGGGTTGTGTCTCATATAATATAACTCGTTCCAAAAAATCTCGTGCTCACCAAGGTAAAATGTGCACGAGGGTTGTGTCTCATATAATATAACTCGTTCCAAAAATCTCGTGCTCACCAAGGTAAAATGTGCACGAGGGTTGTGTCTCATATAATATAACTCGTTCCAAAAAATCTCGTGCTCACCAAGGTAAAATGTGCACGAGGGTTGTGTCTCATATAATATAACTCGTTCCAAAAAATCTCGTGCTCACCAAGGTAAAATGTGCACGAGGGTTGTGTCTCATATAATATAACTCGTTCCAAAAAAATCTCGTGCTCACCAAGGTAAAATGTGCACGAGGGTTGTGTCTCATATAATATAACTCGTTCCAAAAAATCTCGTGCTCACCAAGGTAAAATGTGCACGAGGGTTGTGTCTCATATAATATAACTCGTTCCAAAAAATCTCGTGCTCACCAAGGTAAAATGTGCACGAGGGTTGTGTCTCATATAATATAACTCGTTCCAAAAAATCTCGTGCTCACCAAGGTAAAATGTGCACGAGGGTTGTGTCTCATATAATATAACTCGTTCCAAAAAATCTCGTGCTCACCAAGGTAAAATGTGCACGAGGGTTGTGTCTCATATAATATAACTCGTTCCAAAAAATCTCGTGCTCACCAAGGTAAAATGTGCACGAGGGTTGTGTCTCATATAATATAACTCGTTCCAAAAAATCTCGTGCTCACCAAGGTAAAATGTGCACGAGGGTTGTGTCTCATATAATATAACTCGTTCCAAAAAATCTCGTGCTCACCAAGGTAAAATGTGCACGAGGGTTGTGTCTCATATAATATAACTCGTTCCAAAAAATCTCGTGCTCACCAAGGTAAAATGTGCACGAGGGTTGTGTCTCATATAATATAACTCGTTCCAAAAAATCTCGTGCTCACCAAGGTAAAATGTGCACGAGGGTTGTGTCTCATATAATATAACTCGTTCCAAAAAATCTCGTGCTCACCAAGGTAAAATGTGCACGAGGGTTGTGTCTCATATAATATAACTCGTTCCAAAAAATCTCGTGCTCACCAAGGTAAAATGTGCACGAGGGTTGTGTCTCATATAATATAACTCGTTCCAAAAAATCTCGTGCTCACCAAGGTAAAATGTGCACGAGGGTTGTGTCTCATATAATATAACTCGTTCCAAAAAATCTCGTGCTCACCAAGGTAAAATGTGCACGAGGGTTGTGTCTCATATAATATAACTCGTTCCAAAAAAATCTCGTGCTCACCAAGGTAAAATGTGCACGAGGGTTGTGTCTCATATAATATAACTCGTTCCAAAAAATCTCGTGCTCACCAAGGTAAAATGTGCACGAGGGTTGTGTCTCATATAATATAACTCGTTCCAAAAAATCTCGTGCTCACCAAGGTAAAATGTGCACGAGGGTTGTGTCTCATATAATATAACTCGTTCCAAAAAATCTCGTGCTCACCAAGGTAAAATGTGCACGAGGGTTGTGTCTCATATAATATAACTCGTTCCAAAAAATCTCGTGCTCACCAAGGTAAAATGTGCACGAGGGTTGTGTCTCATATAATATAACTCGTTCCAAAAAATCTCGTGCTCACCAAGGTAAAATGTGCACGAGGGTTGTGTCTCATATAATATAACTCGTTCCAAAAAATCTCGTGCTCACCAAGGTAAAATGTGCACGAGGGTTGTGTCTCATATAATATAACTCGTTCCAAAAAATCTCGTGCTCACCAAGGTAAAATGTGCACGAGGGTTGTGTCTCATATAATATAACTCGTTCCAAAAAATCTCGTGCTCACCAAGGTAAAATGTGCACGAGGGTTGTGTCTCATATAATATAACTCGTTCCAAAAAATCTCGTGCTCACCAAGGTAAAATGTGCACGAGGGTTGTGTCTCATATAATATAACTCGTTCCAAAAAATCTCGTGCTCACCAAGGTAAAATGTGCACGAGGGTTGTGTCTCATATAATATAACTCGTTCCAAAAAATCTCGTGCTCACCAAGGTAAAATGTGCACGAGGGTTGTGTCTCATATAATATAACTCGTTCCAAAAAATCTCGTGCTCACCAAGGTAAAATGTGCACGAGGGTTGTGTCTCATATAATATAACTCGTTCCAAAAAATCTCGTGCTCACCAAGGTAAAATGTGCACGAGGGTTGTGTCTCATATAATATAACTCGTTCCAAAAAATCTCGTGCTCACCAAGGTAAAATGTGCACGAGGGTTGTGTCTCATATAATATAACTCGTTCCAAAAAATCTCGTGCTCACCAAGGTAAAATGTGCACGAGGGTTGTGTCTCATATAATATAACTCGTTCCAAAAAATCTCGTGCTCACCAAGGTAAAATGTGCACGAGGGTTGTGTCTCATATAATATAACTCGTTCCAAAAAATCTCGTGCTCACCAAGGTAAAATGTGCACGAGGGTTGTGTCTCATATAATATAACTCGTTCCAAAAAATCTCGTGCTCACCAAGGTAAAATGTGCACGAGGGTTGTGTCTCATATAATATAACTCGTTCCAAAAAATCTCGTGCTCACCAAGGTAAAATGTGCACGAGGGTTGTGTCTCATATAATATAACTCGTTCCAAAAAATCTCGTGCTCACCAAGGTAAAATGTGCACGAGGGTTGTGTCTCATATAATATAACTCGTTCCAAAAAATCTCGTGCTCACCAAGGTAAAATGTGCACGAGGGTTGTGTCTCATATAATATAACTCGTTCCAAAAAATCTCGTGCTCACCAAGGTAAAATGTGCACGAGGGTTGTGTCTCATATAATATAACTCGTTCCAAAAAATCTCGTGCTCACCAAGGTAAAATGTGCACGAGGGTTGTGTCTCATATAATATAACTCGTTCCAAAAAATCTCGTGCTCACCAAGGTAAAATGTGCACGAGGGTTGTGTCTCATATAATATAACTCGTTCCAAAAAATCTCGTGCTCACCAAGGTAAAATGTGCACGAGGGTTGTGTCTCATATAATATAACTCGTTCCAAAAAATCTCGTGCTCACCAAGGTAAAATGTGCACGAGGGTTGTGTCTCATATAATATAACTCGTTCCAAAAAATCTCGTGCTCACCAAGGTAAAATGTGCACGAGGGTTGTGTCTCATATAATATAACTCGTTCCAAAAAATCTCGTGCTCACCAAGGTAAAATGTGCACGAGGGTTGTGTCTCATATAATATAACTCGTTCCAAAAAATCTCGTGCTCACCAAGGTAAAATGTGCACGAGGGTTGTGTCTCATATAATATAACTCGTTCCAAAAAATCTCGTGCTCACCAAGGTAAAATGTGCACGAGGGTTGTGTCTCATATAATATAACTCGTTCCAAAAAATCTCGTGCTCACCAAGGTAAAATGTGCACGAGGGTTGTGTCTCATATAATATAACTCGTTCCAAAAAATCTCGTGCTCACCAAGGTAAAATGTGCACGAGGGTTGTGTCTCATATAATATAACTCGTTCCAAAAAATCTCGTGCTCACCAAGGTAAAATGTGCACGAGGGTTGTGTCTCATATAATATAACTCGTTCCAAAAAATCTCGTGCTCACCAAGGTAAAATGTGCACGAGGGTTGTGTCTCATATAATATAACTCGTTCCAAAAAATCTCGTGCTCACCAAGGTAAAATGTGCACGAGGGTTGTGTCTCATATAATATAACTCGTTCCAAAAAATCTCGTGCTCACCAAGGTAAAATGTGCACGAGGGTTGTGTCTCATATAATATAACTCGTTCCAAAAAATCTCGTGCTCACCAAGGTAAAATGTGCACGAGGGTTGTGTCTCATATAATATAACTCGTTCCAAAAAATCTCGTGCTCACCAAGGTAAAATGTGCACGAGGGTTGTGTCTCATATAATATAACTCGTTCCAAAAAATCTCGTGCTCACCAAGGTAAAATGTGCACGAGGGTTGTGTCTCATATAATATAACTCGTTCCAAAAAATCTCGTGCTCACCAAGGTAAAATGTGCACGAGGGTTGTGTCTCATATAATATAACTCGTTCCAAAAAATCTCGTGCTCACCAAGGTAAAATGTGCACGAGGGTTGTGTCTCATATAATATAACTCGTTCCAAAAAATCTCGTGCTCACCAAGGTAAAATGTGCACGAGGGTTGTGTCTCATATAATATAACTCGTTCCAAAAAATCTCGTGCTCACCAAGGTAAAATGTGCACGAGGGTTGTGTCTCATATAATATAACTCGTTCCAAAAAATCTCGTGCTCACCAAGGTAAAATGTGCACGAGGGTTGTGTCTCATATAATATAACTCGTTCCAAAAAATCTCGTGCTCACCAAGGTAAAATGTGCACGAGGGTTGTGTCTCATATAATATAACTCGTTCCAAAAAATCTCGTGCTCACCAAGGTAAAATGTGCACGAGGGTTGTGTCTCATATAATATAACTCGTTCCAAAAAATCTCGTGCTCACCAAGGTAAAATGTGCACGAGGGTTGTGTCTCATATAATATAACTCGTTCCAAAAAATCTCGTGCTCACCAAGGTAAAATGTGCACGAGGGTTGTGTCTCATATAATATAACTCGTTCCAAAAAATCTCGTGCTCACCAAGGTAAAATGTGCACGAGGGTTGTGTCTCATATAATATAACTCGTTCCAAAAAATCTCGTGCTCACCAAGGTAAAATGTGCACGAGGGTTGTGTCTCATATAATATAACTCGTTCCAAAAAATCTCGTGCTCACCAAGGTAAAATGTGCACGAGGGTTGTGTCTCATATAATATAACTCGTTCCAAAAAATCTCGTGCTCACCAAGGTAAAATGTGCACGAGGGTTGTGTCTCATATAATATAACTCGTTCCAAAAAATCTCGTGCTCACCAAGGTAAAATGTGCACGAGGGTTGTGTCTCATATAATATAACTCGTTCCAAAAAATCTCGTGCTCACCAAGGTAAAATGTGCACGAGGGTTGTGTCTCATATAATATAACTCGTTCCAAAAAATCTCGTGCTCACCAAGGTAAAATGTGCACGAGGGTTGTGTCTCATATAATATAACTCGTTCCAAAAAATCTCGTGCTCACCAAGGTAAAATGTGCACGAGGGTTGTGTCTCATATAATATAACTCGTTCCAAAAAATCTCGTGCTCACCAAGGTAAAATGTGCACGAGGGTTGTGTCTCATATAATATAACTCGTTCCAAAAAATCTCGTGCTCACCAAGGTAAAATGTGCACGAGGGTTGTGTCTCATATAATATAACTCGTTCCAAAAAATCTCGTGCTCACCAAGGTAAAATGTGCACGAGGGTTGTGTCTCATATAATATAACTCGTTCCAAAAAATCTCGTGCTCACCAAGGTAAAATGTGCACGAGGGTTGTGTCTCATATAATATAACTCGTTCCAAAAAATCTCGTGCTCACCAAGGTAAAATGTGCACGAGGGTTGTGTCTCATATAATATAACTCGTTCCAAAAAATCTCGTGCTCACCAAGGTAAAATGTGCACGAGGGTTGTGTCTCATATAATATAACTCGTTCCAAAAAATCTCGTGCTCACCAAGGTAAAATGTGCACGAGGGTTGTGTCTCATATAATATAACTCGTTCCAAAAAATCTCGTGCTCACCAAGGTAAAATGTGCACGAGGGTTGTGTCTCATATAATATAACTCGTTCCAAAAATCTCGTGCTCACCAAGGTAAAATGTGCACGAGGGTTGTGTCTCATATAATATAACTCGTTCCAAAAAATCTCGTGCTCACCAAGGTAAAATGTGCACGAGGGTTGTGTCTCATATAATATAACTCGTTCCAAAAAATCTCGTGCTCACCAAGGTAAAATGTGCACGAGGGTTGTGTCTCATATAATATAACTCGTTCCAAAAAATCTCGTGCTCACCAAGGTAAAATGTGCACGAGGGTTGTGTCTCATATAATATAACTCGTTCCAAAAAATCTCGTGCTCACCAAGGTAAAATGTGCACGAGGGTTGTGTCTCATATAATATAACTCGTTCCAAAAAAATCTCGTGCTCACCAAGGTAAAATGTGCACGAGGGTTGTGTCTCATATAATATAACTCGTTCCAAAAATCTCGTGCTCACCAAGGTAAAATGTGCACGAGGGTTGTGTCTCATATAATATAACTCGTTCCAAAAAATCTCGTGCTCACCAAGGTAAAATGTGCACGAGGGTTGTGTCTCATATAATATAACTCGTTCCAAAAAATCTCGTGCTCACCAAGGTAAAATGTGCACGAGGGTTGTGTCTCATATAATATAACTCGTTCCAAAAAATCTCGTGCTCACCAAGGTAAAATGTGCACGAGGGTTGTGTCTCATATAATATAACTCGTTCCAAAAAATCTCGTGCTCACCAAGGTAAAATGTGCACGAGGGTTGTGTCTCATATAATATAACTCGTTCCAAAAAATCTCGTGCTCACCAAGGTAAAATGTGCACGAGGGTTGTGTCTCATATAATATAACTCGTTCCAAAAAATCTCGTGCTCACCAAGGTAAAATGTGCACGAGGGTTGTGTCTCATATAATATAACTCGTTCCAAAAAAATCTCGTGCTCACCAAGGTAAAATGTGCACGAGGGTTGTGTCTCATATAATATAACTCGTTCCAAAAAATCTCGTGCTCACCAAGGTAAAATGTGCACGAGGGTTGTGTCTCATATAATATAACTCGTTCCAAAAAATCTCGTGCTCACCAAGGTAAAATGTGCACGAGGGTTGTGTCTCATATAATATAACTCGTTCCAAAAAATCTCGTGCTCACCAAGGTAAAATGTGCACGAGGGTTGTGTCTCATATAATATAACTCGTTCCAAAAAATCTCGTGCTCACCAAGGTAAAATGTGCACGAGGGTTGTGTCTCATATAATATAACTCGTTCCAAAAAATCTCGTGCTCACCAAGGTAAAATGTGCACGAGGGTTGTGTCTCATATAATATAACTCGTTCCAAAAAATCTCGTGCTCACCAAGGTAAAATGTGCACGAGGGTTGTGTCTCATATAATATAACTCGTTCCAAAAAATCTCGTGCTCACCAAGGTAAAATGTGCACGAGGGTTGTGTCTCATATAATATAACTCGTTCCAAAAAATCTCGTGCTCACCAAGGTAAAATGTGCACGAGGGTTGTGTCTCATATAATATAACTCGTTCCAAAAAATCTCGTGCTCACCAAGGTAAAATGTGCACGAGGGTTGTGTCTCATATAATATAACTCGTTCCAAAAAATCTCGTGCTCACCAAGGTAAAATGTGCACGAGGGTTGTGTCTCATATAATATAACTCGTTCCAAAAAATCTCGTGCTCACCAAGGTAAAATGTGCACGAGGGTTGTGTCTCATATAATATAACTCGTTCCAAAAAATCTCGTGCTCACCAAGGTAAAATGTGCACGAGGGTTGTGTCTCATATAATATAACTCGTTCCAAAAAATCTCGTGCTCACCAAGGTAAAATGTGCACGAGGGTTGTGTCTCATATAATATAACTCGTTCCAAAAAATCTCGTGCTCACCAAGGTAAAATGTGCACGAGGGTTGTGTCTCATATAATATAACTCGTTCCAAAAAATCTCGTGCTCACCAAGGTAAAATGTGCACGAGGGTTGTGTCTCATATAATATAACTCGTTCCAAAAAATCTCGTGCTCACCAAGGTAAAATGTGCACGAGGGTTGTGTCTCATATAATATAACTCGTTCCAAAAAATCTCGTGCTCACCAAGGTAAAATGTGCACGAGGGTTGTGTCTCATATAATATAACTCGTTCCAAAAAATCTCGTGCTCACCAAGGTAAAATGTGCACGAGGGTTGTGTCTCATATAATATAACTCGTTCCAAAAAATCTCGTGCTCACCAAGGTAAAATGTGCACGAGGGTTGTGTCTCATATAATATAACTCGTTCCAAAAAATCTCGTGCTCACCAAGGTAAAATGTGCACGAGGGTTGTGTCTCATATAATATAACTCGTTCCAAAAAATCTCGTGCTCACCAAGGTAAAATGTGCACGAGGGTTGTGTCTCATATAATATAACTCGTTCCAAAAAATCTCGTGCTCACCAAGGTAAAATGTGCACGAGGGTTGTGTCTCATATAATATAACTCGTTCCAAAAAATCTCGTGCTCACCAAGGTAAAATGTGCACGAGGGTTGTGTCTCATATAATATAACTCGTTCCAAAAAATCTCGTGCTCACCAAGGTAAAATGTGCACGAGGGTTGTGTCTCATATAATATAACTCGTTCCAAAAAATCTCGTGCTCACCAAGGTAAAATGTGCACGAGGGTTGTGTCTCATATAATATAACTCGTTCCAAAAAATCTCGTGCTCACCAAGGTAAAATGTGCACGAGGGTTGTGTCTCATATAATATAACTCGTTCCAAAAAATCTCGTGCTCACCAAGGTAAAATGTGCACGAGGGTTGTGTCTCATATAATATAACTCGTTCCAAAAAATCTCGTGCTCACCAAGGTAAAATGTGCACGAGGGTTGTGTCTCATATAATATAACTCGTTCCAAAAAATCTCGTGCTCACCAAGGTAAAATGTGCACGAGGGTTGTGTCTCATATAATATAACTCGTTCCAAAAAATCTCGTGCTCACCAAGGTAAAATGTGCACGAGGGTTGTGTCTCATATAATATAACTCGTTCCAAAAAATCTCGTGCTCACCAAGGTAAAATGTGCACGAGGGTTGTGTCTCATATAATATAACTCGTTCCAAAAAATCTCGTGCTCACCAAGGTAAAATGTGCACGAGGGTTGTGTCTCATATAATATAACTCGTTCCAAAAATCTCGTGCTCACCAAGGTAAAATGTGCACGAGGGTTGTGTCTCATATAATATAACTCGTTCCAAAAAATCTCGTGCTCACCAAGGTAAAATGTGCACGAGGGTTGTGTCTCATATAATATAACTCGTTCCAAAAAATCTCGTGCTCACCAAGGTAAAATGTGCACGAGGGTTGTGTCTCATATAATATAACTCGTTCCAAAAAATCTCGTGCTCACCAAGGTAAAATGTGCACGAGGGTTGTGTCTCATATAATATAACTCGTTCCAAAAAATCTCGTGCTCACCAAGGTAAAATGTGCACGAGGGTTGTGTCTCATATAATATAACTCGTTCCAAAAAATCTCGTGCTCACCAAGGTAAAATGTGCACGAGGGTTGTGTCTCATATAATATAACTCGTTCCAAAAAATCTCGTGCTCACCAAGGTAAAATGTGCACGAGGGTTGTGTCTCATATAATATAACTCGTTCCAAAAAATCTCGTGCTCACCAAGGTAAAATGTGCACGAGGGTTGTGTCTCATATAATATAACTCGTTCCAAAAAATCTCGTGCTCACCAAGGTAAAATGTGCACGAGGGTTGTGTCTCATATAATATAACTCGTTCCAAAAAATCTCGTGCTCACCAAGGTAAAATGTGCACGAGGGTTGTGTCTCATATAATATAACTCGTTCCAAAAAATCTCGTGCTCACCAAGGTAAAATGTGCACGAGGGTTGTGTCTCATATAATATAACTCGTTCCAAAAAATCTCGTGCTCACCAAGGTAAAATGTGCACGAGGGTTGTGTCTCATATAATATAACTCGTTCCAAAAAATCTCGTGCTCACCAAGGTAAAATGTGCACGAGGGTTGTGTCTCATATAATATAACTCGTTCCAAAAAATCTCGTGCTCACCAAGGTAAAATGTGCACGAGGGTTGTGTCTCATATAATATAACTCGTTCCAAAAAATCTCGTGCTCACCAAGGTAAAATGTGCACGAGGGTTGTGTCTCATATAATATAACTCGTTCCAAAAAATCTCGTGCTCACCAAGGTAAAATGTGCACGAGGGTTGTGTCTCATATAATATAACTCGTTCCAAAAAATCTCGTGCTCACCAAGGTAAAATGTGCACGAGGGTTGTGTCTCATATAATATAACTCGTTCCAAAAATCTCGTGCTCACCAAGGTAAAATGTGCACGAGGGTTGTGTCTCATATAATATAACTCGTTCCAAAAAATCTCGTGCTCACCAAGGTAAAATGTGCACGAGGGTTGTGTCTCATATAATATAACTCGTTCCAAAAAATCTCGTGCTCACCAAGGTAAAATGTGCACGAGGGTTGTGTCTCATATAATATAACTCGTTCCAAAAAATCTCGTGCTCACCAAGGTAAAATGTGCACGAGGGTTGTGTCTCATATAATATAACTCGTTCCAAAAAATCTCGTGCTCACCAAGGTAAAATGTGCACGAGGGTTGTGTCTCATATAATATAACTCGTTCCAAAAAATCTCGTGCTCACCAAGGTAAAATGTGCACGAGGGTTGTGTCTCATATAATATAACTCGTTCCAAAAAATCTCGTGCTCACCAAGGTAAAATGTGCACGAGGGTTGTGTCTCATATAATATAACTCGTTCCAAAAAATCTCGTGCTCACCAAGGTAAAATGTGCACGAGGGTTGTGTCTCATATAATATAACTCGTTCCAAAAAATCTCGTGCTCACCAAGGTAAAATGTGCACGAGGGTTGTGTCTCATATAATATAACTCGTTCCAAAAAATCTCGTGCTCACCAAGGTAAAATGTGCACGAGGGTTGTGTCTCATATAATATAACTCGTTCCAAAAAATCTCGTGCTCACCAAGGTAAAATGTGCACGAGGGTTGTGTCTCATATAATATAACTCGTTCCAAAAAATCTCGTGCTCACCAAGGTAAAATGTGCACGAGGGTTGTGTCTCATATAATATAACTCGTTCCAAAAAATCTCGTGCTCACCAAGGTAAAATGTGCACGAGGGTTGTGTCTCATATAATATAACTCGTTCCAAAAAATCTCGTGCTCACCAAGGTAAAATGTGCACGAGGGTTGTGTCTCATATAATATAACTCGTTCCAAAAAATCTCGTGCTCACCAAGGTAAAATGTGCACGAGGGTTGTGTCTCATATAATATAACTCGTTCCAAAAAATCTCGTGCTCACCAAGGTAAAATGTGCACGAGGGTTGTGTCTCATATAATATAACTCGTTCCAAAAAATCTCGTGCTCACCAAGGTAAAATGTGCACGAGGGTTGTGTCTCATATAATATAACTCGTTCCAAAAAATCTCGTGCTCACCAAGGTAAAATGTGCACGAGGGTTGTGTCTCATATAATATAACTCGTTCCAAAAAATCTCGTGCTCACCAAGGTAAAATGTGCACGAGGGTTGTGTCTCATATAATATAACTCGTTCCAAAAATCTCGTGCTCACCAAGGTAAAATGTGCACGAGGGTTGTGTCTCATATAATATAACTCGTTCCAAAAAATCTCGTGCTCACCAAGGTAAAATGTGCACGAGGGTTGTGTCTCATATAATATAACTCGTTCCAAAAAATCTCGTGCTCACCAAGGTAAAATGTGCACGAGGGTTGTGTCTCATATAATATAACTCGTTCCAAAAAATCTCGTGCTCACCAAGGTAAAATGTGCACGAGGGTTGTGTCTCATATAATATAACTCGTTCCAAAAAATCTCGTGCTCACCAAGGTAAAATGTGCACGAGGGTTGTGTCTCATATAATATAACTCGTTCCAAAAAATCTCGTGCTCACCAAGGTAAAATGTGCACGAGGGTTGTGTCTCATATAATATAACTCGTTCCAAAAAATCTCGTGCTCACCAAGGTAAAATGTGCACGAGGGTTGTGTCTCATATAATATAACTCGTTCCAAAAAATCTCGTGCTCACCAAGGTAAAATGTGCACGAGGGTTGTGTCTCATATAATATAACTCGTTCCAAAAAATCTCGTGCTCACCAAGGTAAAATGTGCACGAGGGTTGTGTCTCATATAATATAACTCGTTCCAAAAAATCTCGTGCTCACCAAGGTAAAATGTGCACGAGGGTTGTGTCTCATATAATATAACTCGTTCCAAAAAATCTCGTGCTCACCAAGGTAAAATGTGCACGAGGGTTGTGTCTCATATAATATAACTCGTTCCAAAAATCTCGTGCTCACCAAGGTAAAATGTGCACGAGGGTTGTGTCTCATATAATATAACTCGTTCCAAAAATCTCGTGCTCACCAAGGTAAAATGTGCACGAGGGTTGTGTCTCATATAATATAACTCGTTCCAAAAAATCTCGTGCTCACCAAGGTAAAATGTGCACGAGGGTTGTGTCTCATATAATATAACTCGTTCCAAAAAATCTCGTGCTCACCAAGGTAAAATGTGCACGAGGGTTGTGTCTCATATAATATAACTCGTTCCAAAAATCTCGTGCTCACCAAGGTAAAATGTGCACGAGGGTTGTGTCTCATATAATATAACTCGTTCCAAAAAATCTCGTGCTCACCAAGGTAAAATGTGCACGAGGGTTGTGTCTCATATAATATAACTCGTTCCAAAAAATCTCGTGCTCACCAAGGTAAAATGTGCACGAGGGTTGTGTCTCATATAATATAACTCGTTCCAAAAAATCTCGTGCTCACCAAGGTAAAATGTGCACGAGGGTTGTGTCTCATATAATATAACTCGTTCCAAAAAATCTCGTGCTCACCAAGGTAAAATGTGCACGAGGGTTGTGTCTCATATAATATAACTCGTTCCAAAAAAATCTCGTGCTCACCAAGGTAAAATGTGCACGAGGGTTGTGTCTCATATAATATAACTCGTTCCAAAAAATCTCGTGCTCACCAAGGTAAAATGTGCACGAGGGTTGTGTCTCATATAATATAACTCGTTCCAAAAAATCTCGTGCTCACCAAGGTAAAATGTGCACGAGGGTTGTGTCTCATATAATATAACTCGTTCCAAAAAATCTCGTGCTCACCAAGGTAAAATGTGCACGAGGGTTGTGTCTCATATAATATAACTCGTTCCAAAAAATCTCGTGCTCACCAAGGTAAAATGTGCACGAGGGTTGTGTCTCATATAATATAACTCGTTCCAAAAAATCTCGTGCTCACCAAGGTAAAATGTGCACGAGGGTTGTGTCTCATATAATATAACTCGTTCCAAAAAATCTCGTGCTCACCAAGGTAAAATGTGCACGAGGGTTGTGTCTCATATAATATAACTCGTTCCAAAAAATCTCGTGCTCACCAAGGTAAAATGTGCACGAGGGTTGTGTCTCATATAATATAACTCGTTCCAAAAAATCTCGTGCTCACCAAGGTAAAATGTGCACGAGGGTTGTGTCTCATATAATATAACTCGTTCCAAAAAATCTCGTGCTCACCAAGGTAAAATGTGCACGAGGGTTGTGTCTCATATAATATAACTCGTTCCAAAAAATCTCGTGCTCACCAAGGTAAAATGTGCACGAGGGTTGTGTCTCATATAATATAACTCGTTCCAAAAAATCTCGTGCTCACCAAGGTAAAATGTGCACGAGGGTTGTGTCTCATATAATATAACTCGTTCCAAAAAAATCTCGTGCTCACCAAGGTAAAATGTGCACGAGGGTTGTGTCTCATATAATATAACTCGTTCCAAAAAATCTCGTGCTCACCAAGGTAAAATGTGCACGAGGGTTGTGTCTCATATAATATAACTCGTTCCAAAAAATCTCGTGCTCACCAAGGTAAAATGTGCACGAGGGTTGTGTCTCATATAATATAACTCGTTCCAAAAAATCTCGTGCTCACCAAGGTAAAATGTGCACGAGGGTTGTGTCTCATATAATATAACTCGTTCCAAAAAATCTCGTGCTCACCAAGGTAAAATGTGCACGAGGGTTGTGTCTCATATAATATAACTCGTTCCAAAAAATCTCGTGCTCACCAAGGTAAAATGTGCACGAGGGTTGTGTCTCATATAATATAACTCGTTCCAAAAAATCTCGTGCTCACCAAGGTAAAATGTGCACGAGGGTTGTGTCTCATATAATATAACTCGTTCCAAAAAATCTCGTGCTCACCAAGGTAAAATGTGCACGAGGGTTGTGTCTCATATAATATAACTCGTTCCAAAAAATCTCGTGCTCACCAAGGTAAAATGTGCACGAGGGTTGTGTCTCATATAATATAACTCGTTCCAAAAAATCTCGTGCTCACCAAGGTAAAATGTGCACGAGGGTTGTGTCTCATATAATATAACTCGTTCCAAAAAATCTCGTGCTCACCAAGGTAAAATGTGCACGAGGGTTGTGTCTCATATAATATAACTCGTTCCAAAAAATCTCGTGCTCACCAAGGTAAAATGTGCACGAGGGTTGTGTCTCATATAATATAACTCGTTCCAAAAAATCTCGTGCTCACCAAGGTAAAATGTGCACGAGGGTTGTGTCTCATATAATATAACTCGTTCCAAAAAATCTCGTGCTCACCAAGGTAAAATGTGCACGAGGGTTGTGTCTCATATAATATAACTCGTTCCGAAAAATCTCGTGCTCACCAAGGTAAAATGTGCACGAGGGTTGTGTCTCATATAATATAACTCGTTCCGAAAAATCTCGTGCTCACCAAGGTAAAATGTGCACGAGGGTTGTGTCTCATATAATATAACTCGTTCCGAAAAATCTCGTGCTCACCAAGGTAAAATGTGCACGAGGGTTGTGTCTCATATAATATAACTCGTTCCGAAAAATCTCGTGCTCACCAAGGTAAAATGTGCACGAGGGTTGTGTCTCATATAATATAACTCGTTCCAAAAAATCTCGTGCTCACCAAGGTAAAATGTGCACGAGGGTTGTGTCTCATATAATATAACTCGTTCCAAAAAATCTCGTGCTCACCAAGGTAAAATGTGCACGAGGGTTGTGTCTCATATAATATAACTCGTTCCAAAAAATCTCGTGCTCACCAAGGTAAAATGTGCACGAGGGTTGTGTCTCATATAATATAACTCGTTCCAAAAAATCTCGTGCTCACCAAGGTAAAATGTGCACGAGGGTTGTGTCTCATATAATATAACTCGTTCCAAAAAATCTCGTGCTCACCAAGGTAAAATGTGCACGAGGGTTGTGTCTCATATAATATAACTCGTTCCAAAAAATCTCGTGCTCACCAAGGTAAAATGTGCACGAGGGTTGTGTCTCATATAATATAACTCGTTCCAAAAAATCTCGTGCTCACCAAGGTAAAATGTGCACGAGGGTTGTGTCTCATATAATATAACTCGTTCCAAAAAATCTCGTGCTCACCAAGGTAAAATGTGCACGAGGGTTGTGTCTCATATAATATAACTCGTTCCAAAAAATCTCGTGCTCACCAAGGTAAAATGTGCACGAGGGTTGTGTCTCATATAATATAACTCGTTCCAAAAAATCTCGTGCTCACCAAGGTAAAATGTGCACGAGGGTTGTGTCTCATATAATATAACTCGTTCCAAAAAATCTCGTGCTCACCAAGGTAAAATGTGCACGAGGGTTGTGTCTCATATAATATAACTCGTTCCAAAAAATCTCGTGCTCACCAAGGTAAAATGTGCACGAGGGTTGTGTCTCATATAATATAACTCGTTCCAAAAAATCTCGTGCTCACCAAGGTAAAATGTGCACGAGGGTTGTGTCTCATATAATATAACTCGTTCCAAAAAATCTCGTGCTCACCAAGGTAAAATGTGCACGAGGGTTGTGTCTCATATAATATAACTCGTTCCAAAAAATCTCGTGCTCACCAAGGTAAAATGTGCACGAGGGTTGTGTCTCATATAATATAACTCGTTCCAAAAAATCTCGTGCTCACCAAGGTAAAATGTGCACGAGGGTTGTGTCTCATATAATATAACTCGTTCCAAAAAATCTCGTGCTCACCAAGGTAAAATGTGCACGAGGGTTGTGTCTCATATAATATAACTCGTTCCAAAAATCTCGTGCTCACCAAGGTAAAATGTGCACGAGGGTTGTGTCTCATATAATATAACTCGTTCCAAAAAATCTCGTGCTCACCAAGGTAAAATGTGCACGAGGGTTGTGTCTCATATAATATAACTCGTTCCAAAAAATCTCGTGCTCACCAAGGTAAAATGTGCACGAGGGTTGTGTCTCATATAATATAACTCGTTCCAAAAAATCTCGTGCTCACCAAGGTAAAATGTGCACGAGGGTTGTGTCTCATATAATATAACTCGTTCCAAAAATCTCGTGCTCACCAAGGTAAAATGTGCACGAGGGTTGTGTCTCATATAATATAACTCGTTCCAAAAAATCTCGTGCTCACCAAGGTAAAATGTGCACGAGGGTTGTGTCTCATATAATATAACTCGTTCCAAAAAATCTCGTGCTCACCAAGGTAAAATGTGCACGAGGGTTGTGTCTCATATAATATAACTCGTTCCAAAAAATCTCGTGCTCACCAAGGTAAAATGTGCACGAGGGTTGTGTCTCATATAATATAACTCGTTCCAAAAAATCTCGTGCTCACCAAGGTAAAATGTGCACGAGGGTTGTGTCTCATATAATATAACTCGTTCCAAAAAATCTCGTGCTCACCAAGGTAAAATGTGCACGAGGGTTGTGTCTCATATAATATAACTCGTTCCAAAAATCTCGTGCTCACCAAGGTAAAATGTGCACGAGGGTTGTGTCTCATATAATATAACTCGTTCCAAAAAATCTCGTGCTCACCAAGGTAAAATGTGCACGAGGGTTGTGTCTCATATAATATAACTCGTTCCAAAAAATCTCGTGCTCACCAAGGTAAAATGTGCACGAGGGTTGTGTCTCATATAATATAACTCGTTCCAAAAAATCTCGTGCTCACCAAGGTAAAATGTGCACGAGGGTTGTGTCTCATATAATATAACTCGTTCCAAAAAATCTCGTGCTCACCAAGGTAAAATGTGCACGAGGGTTGTGTCTCATATAATATAACTCGTTCCAAAAAATCTCGTGCTCACCAAGGTAAAATGTGCACGAGGGTTGTGTCTCATATAATATAACTCGTTCCAAAAAATCTCGTGCTCACCAAGGTAAAATGTGCACGAGGGTTGTGTCTCATATAATATAACTCGTTCCAAAAAATCTCGTGCTCACCAAGGTAAAATGTGCA
The DNA here is from genome assembly GCA_039090855.1 of Macrothele yani. Taxonomy (NCBI): domain Eukaryota; kingdom Metazoa; phylum Arthropoda; class Arachnida; order Araneae; family Macrothelidae; genus Macrothele; species Macrothele yani. The sequence goes on from CM076990.1 coordinate 88,093,777, forward strand.
CGAGGGTTGTGTCTCATATAATATAACTCGTTCCAAAAAATCTCGTGCTCACCAAGGTAAAATGTGCACGAGGGTTGTGTCTCATATAATATAACTCGTTCCAAAAAATCTCGTGCTCACCAAGGTAAAATGTGCACGAGGGTTGTGTCTCATATAATATAACTCGTTCCAAAAAATCTCGTGCTCACCAAGGTAAAATGTGCACGAGGGTTGTGTCTCATATAATATAACTCGTTCCAAAAAATCTCGTGCTCACCAAGGTAAAATGTGCACGAGGGTTGTGTCTCATATAATATAACTCGTTCCAAAAAATCTCGTGCTCACCAAGGTAAAATGTGCACGAGGGTTGTGTCTCATATAATATAACTCGTTCCAAAAAATCTCGTGCTCACCAAGGTAAAATGTGCACGAGGGTTGTGTCTCATATAATATAACTCGTTCCAAAAAATCTCGTGCTCACCAAGGTAAAATGTGCACGAGGGTTGTGTCTCATATAATATAACTCGTTCCAAAAAATCTCGTGCTCACCAAGGTAAAATGTGCACGAGGGTTGTGTCTCATATAATATAACTCGTTCCAAAAAATCTCGTGCTCACCAAGGTAAAATGTGCACGAGGGTTGTGTCTCATATAATATAACTCGTTCCAAAAAATCTCGTGCTCACCAAGGTAAAATGTGCACGAGGGTTGTGTCTCATATAATATAACTCGTTCCAAAAAATCTCGTGCTCACCAAGGTAAAATGTGCACGAGGGTTGTGTCTCATATAATATAACTCGTTCCAAAAAATCTCGTGCTCACCAAGGTAAAATGTGCACGAGGGTTGTGTCTCATATAATATAACTCGTTCCAAAAAATCTCGTGCTCACCAAGGTAAAATGTGCACGAGGGTTGTGTCTCATATAATATAACTCGTTCCAAAAAATCTCGTGCTCACCAAGGTAAAATGTGCACGAGGGTTGTGTCTCATATAATATAACTCGTTCCAAAAAATCTCGTGCTCACCAAGGTAAAATGTGCACGAGGGTTGTGTCTCATATAATATAACTCGTTCCAAAAATCTCGTGCTCACCAAGGTAAAATGTGCACGAGGGTTGTGTCTCATATAATATAACTCGTTCCAAAAAATCTCGTGCTCACCAAGGTAAAATGTGCACGAGGGTTGTGTCTCATATAATATAACTCGTTCCAAAAAATCTCGTGCTCACCAAGGTAAAATGTGCACGAGGGTTGTGTCTCATATAATATAACTCGTTCCAAAAAATCTCGTGCTCACCAAGGTAAAATGTGCACGAGGGTTGTGTCTCATATAATATAACTCGTTCCAAAAATCTCGTGCTCACCAAGGTAAAATGTGCACGAGGGTTGTGTCTCATATAATATAACTCGTTCCAAAAAATCTCGTGCTCACCAAGGTAAAATGTGCACGAGGGTTGTGTCTCATATAATATAACTCGTTCCAAAAAAAAACTCGTTCCAAAAAATCTCGTGCTCACCAAGGTAAAATGTGCACGAGGGTTGTGTCTCATATAATATAACTCGTTCCAAAAAATCTCGTGCTCACCAAGGTAAAATGTGCACGAGGGTTGTGTCTCATATAATATAACTCGTTCCAAAAAATCTCGTGCTCACCAAGGTAAAATGTGCACGAGGGTTGTGTCTCATATAATATAACTCGTTCCAAAAAATCTCGTGCTCACCAAGGTAAAATGTGCACGAGGGTTGTGTCTCATATAATATAACTCGTTCCAAAAAATCTCGTGCTCACCAAGGTAAAATGTGCACGAGGGTTGTGTCTCATATAATATAACTCGTTCCAAAAAATCTCGTGCTCACCAAGGTAAAATGTGCACGAGGGTTGTGTCTCATATAATATAACTCGTTCCAAAAAATCTCGTGCTCACCAAGGTAAAATGTGCACGAGGGTTGTGTCTCATATAATATAACTCGTTCCAAAAAATCTCGTGCTCACCAAGGTAAAATGTGCACGAGGGTTGTGTCTCATATAATATAACTCGTTCCAAAAATCTCGTGCTCACCAAGGTAAAATGTGCACGAGGGTTGTGTCTCATATAATATAACTCGTTCCAAAAAATCTCGTGCTCACCAAGGTAAAATGTGCACGAGGGTTGTGTCTCATATAATATAACTCGTTCCAAAAATCTCGTGCTCACCAAGGTAAAATGTGCACGAGGGTTGTGTCTCATATAATATAACTCGTTCCAAAAAATCTCGTGCTCACCAAGGTAAAATGTGCACGAGGGTTGTGTCTCATATAATATAACTCGTTCCAAAAAATCTCGTGCTCACCAAGGTAAAATGTGCACGAGGGTTGTGTCTCATATAATATAACTCGTTCCAAAAAATCTCGTGCTCACCAAGGTAAAATGTGCACGAGGGTTGTGTCTCATATAATATAACTCGTTCCAAAAAATCTCGTGCTCACCAAGGTAAAATGTGCACGAGGGTTGTGTCTCATATAATATAACTCGTTCCAAAAAATCTCGTGCTCACCAAGGTAAAATGTGCACGAGGGTTGTGTCTCATATAATATAACTCGTTCCAAAAAATCTCGTGCTCACCAAGGTAAAATGTGCACGAGGGTTGTGTCTCATATAATATAACTCGTTCCAAAAAATCTCGTGCTCACCAAGGTAAAATGTGCACGAGGGTTGTGTCTCATATAATATAACTCGTTCCAAAAAATCTCGTGCTCACCAAGGTAAAATGTGCACGAGGGTTGTGTCTCATATAATATAACTCGTTCCAAAAAATCTCGTGCTCACCAAGGTAAAATGTGCACGAGGGTTGTGTCTCATATAATATAACTCGTTCCAAAAATCTCGTGCTCACCAAGGTAAAATGTGCACGAGGGTTGTGTCTCATATAATATAACTCGTTCCAAAAAATCTCGTGCTCACCAAGGTAAAATGTGCACGAGGGTTGTGTCTCATATAATATAACTCGTTCCAAAAAATCTCGTGCTCACCAAGGTAAAATGTGCACGAGGGTTGTGTCTCATATAATATAACTCGTTCCAAAAAATCTCGTGCTCACCAAGGTAAAATGTGCACGAGGGTTGTGTCTCATATAATATAACTCGTTCCAAAAAATCTCGTGCTCACCAAGGTAAAATGTGCACGAGGGTTGTGTCTCATATAATATAACTCGTTCCGAAAAATCTCGTGCTCACCAAGGTAAAATGTGCACGAGGGTTGTGTCTCATATAATATAACTCGTTCCAAAAAATCTCGTGCTCACCAAGGTAAAATGTGCACGAGGGTTGTGTCTCATATAATATAACTCGTTCCAAAATCTCGTGCTCACCAAGGTAAAATGTGCACGAGGGTTGTGTCTCATATAATATAACTCGTTCCAAAAAATCTCGTGCTCACCAAGGTAAAATGTGCACGAGGGTTGTGTCTCATATAATATAACTCGTTCCAAAAAATCTCGTGCTCACCAAGGTAAAATGTGCACGAGGGTTGTGTCTCATATAATATAACTCGTTCCAAAAAATCTCGTGCTCACCAAGGTAAAATGTGCACGAGGGTTGTGTCTCATATAATATAACTCGTTCCAAAAAATCTCGTGCTCACCAAGGTAAAATGTGCACGAGGGTTGTGTCTCATATAATATAACTCGTTCCAAAAAATCTCGTGCTCACCAAGGTAAAATGTGCACGAGGGTTGTGTCTCATATAATATAACTCGTTCCAAAAAATCTCGTGCTCACCAAGGTAAAATGTGCACGAGGGTTGTGTCTCATATAATATAACTCGTTCCAAAAAATCTCGTGCTCACCAAGGTAAAATGTGCACGAGGGTTGTGTCTCATATAATATAACTCGTTCCAAAAAATCTCGTGCTCACCAAGGTAAAATGTGCACGAGGGTTGTGTCTCATATAATATAACTCGTTCCAAAAAATCTCGTGCTCACCAAGGTAAAATGTGCACGAGGGTTGTGTCTCATATAATATAACTCGTTCCAAAAAATCTCGTGCTCACCAAGGTAAAATGTGCACGAGGGTTGTGTCTCATATAATATAACTCGTTCCAAAAAATCTCGTGCTCACCAAGGTAAAATGTGCACGAGGGTTGTGTCTCATATAATATAACTCGTTCCAAAAATCTCGTGCTCACCAAGGTAAAATGTGCACGAGGGTTGTGTCTCATATAATATAACTCGTTCCAAAAAATCTCGTGCTCACCAAGGTAAAATGTGCACGAGGGTTGTGTCTCATATAATATAACTCGTTCCAAAAAATCTCGTGCTCACCAAGGTAAAATGTGCACGAGGGTTGTGTCTCATATAATATAACTCGTTCCAAAAAATCTCGTGCTCACCAAGGTAAAATGTGCACGAGGGTTGTGTCTCATATAATATAACTCGTTCCAAAAAATCTCGTGCTCACCAAGGTAAAATGTGCACGAGGGTTGTGTCTCATATAATATAACTCGTTCCAAAAAATCTCGTGCTCACCAAGGTAAAATGTGCACGAGGGTTGTGTCTCATATAATATAACTCGTTCCAAAAAATCTCGTGCTCACCAAGGTAAAATGTGCACGAGGGTTGTGTCTCATATAATATAACTCGTTCCAAAAAATCTCGTGCTCACCAAGGTAAAATGTGCACGAGGGTTGTGTCTCATATAATATAACTCGTTCCAAAAAATCTCGTGCTCACCAAGGTAAAATGTGCACGAGGGTTGTGTCTCATATAATATAACTCGTTCCAAAAAATCTCGTGCTCACCAAGGTAAAATGTGCACGAGGGTTGTGTCTCATATAATATAACTCGTTCCAAAAAATCTCGTGCTCACCAAGGTAAAATGTGCACGAGGGTTGTGTCTCATATAATATAACTCGTTCCAAAAAATCTCGTGCTCACCAAGGTAAAATGTGCACGAGGGTTGTGTCTCATATAATATAACTCGTTCCAAAAAATCTCGTGCTCACCAAGGTAAAATGTGCACGAGGGTTGTGTCTCATATAATATAACTCGTTCCAAAAAATCTCGTGCTCACCAAGGTAAAATGTGCACGAGGGTTGTGTCTCATATAATATAACTCGTTCCAAAAAATCTCGTGCTCACCAAGGTAAAATGTGCACGAGGGTTGTGTCTCATATAATATAACTCGTTCCAAAAAATCTCGTGCTCACCAAGGTAAAATGTGCACGAGGGTTGTGTCTCATATAATATAACTCGTTCCAAAAAATCTCGTGCTCACCAAGGTAAAATGTGCACGAGGGTTGTGTCTCATATAATATAACTCGTTCCAAAAAATCTCGTGCTCACCAAGGTAAAATGTGCACGAGGGTTGTGTCTCATATAATATAACTCGTTCCAAAAAATCTCGTGCTCACCAAGGTAAAATGTGCACGAGGGTTGTGTCTCATATAATATAACTCGTTCCAAAAAATCTCGTGCTCACCAAGGTAAAATGTGCACGAGGGTTGTGTCTCATATAATATAACTCGTTCCAAAAAATCTCGTGCTCACCAAGGTAAAATGTGCACGAGGGTTGTGTCTCATATAATATAACTCGTTCCAAAAAATCTCGTGCTCACCAAGGTAAAATGTGCACGAGGGTTGTGTCTCATATAATATAACTCGTTCCAAAAAATCTCGTGCTCACCAAGGTAAAATGTGCACGAGGGTTGTGTCTCATATAATATAACTCGTTCCAAAAAATCTCGTGCTCACCAAGGTAAAATGTGCACGAGGGTTGTGTCTCATATAATATAACTCGTTCCAAAAAATCTCGTGCTCACCAAGGTAAAATGTGCACGAGGGTTGTGTCTCATATAATATAACTCGTTCCAAAAATCTCGTGCTCACCAAGGTAAAATGTGCACGAGGGTTGTGTCTCATATAATATAACTCGTTCCAAAAAATCTCGTGCTCACCAAGGTAAAATGTGCACGAGGGTTGTGTCTCATATAATATAACTCGTTCCAAAAAATCTCGTGCTCACCAAGGTAAAATGTGCACGAGGGTTGTGTCTCATATAATATAACTCGTTCCAAAAAATCTCGTGCTCACCAAGGTAAAATGTGCACGAGGGTTGTGTCTCATATAATATAACTCGTTCCAAAAAATCTCGTGCTCACCAAGGTAAAATGTGCACGAGGGTTGTGTCTCATATAATATAACTCGTTCCAAAAAATCTCGTGCTCACCAAGGTAAAATGTGCACGAGGGTTGTGTCTCATATAATATAACTCGTTCCAAAAAATCTCGTGCTCACCAAGGTAAAATGTGCACGAGGGTTGTGTCTCATATAATATAACTCGTTCCAAAAAATCTCGTGCTCACCAAGGTAAAATGTGCACGAGGGTTGTGTCTCATATAATATAACTCGTTCCAAAAAATCTCGTGCTCACCAAGGTAAAATGTGCACGAGGGTTGTGTCTCATATAATATAACTCGTTCCAAAAAATCTCGTGCTCACCAAGGTAAAATGTGCACGAGGGTTGTGTCTCATATAATATAACTCGTTCCAAAAAATCTCGTGCTCACCAAGGTAAAATGTGCACGAGGGTTGTGTCTCATATAATATAACTCGTTCCAAAAATCTCGTGCTCACCAAGGTAAAATGTGCACGAGGGTTGTGTCTCATATAATATAACTCGTTCCAAAAAATCTCGTGCTCACCAAGGTAAAATGTGCACGAGGGTTGTGTCTCATATAATATAACTCGTTCCAAAAAATCTCGTGCTCACCAAGGTAAAATGTGCACGAGGGTTGTGTCTCATATAATATAACTCGTTCCAAAAAATCTCGTGCTCACCAAGGTAAAATGTGCACGAGGGTTGTGTCTCATATAATATAACTCGTTCCAAAAAATCTCGTGCTCACCAAGGTAAAATGTGCACGAGGGTTGTGTCTCATATAATATAACTCGTTCCAAAAAATCTCGTGCTCACCAAGGTAAAATGTGCACGAGGGTTGTGTCTCATATAATATAACTCGTTCCAAAAAATCTCGTGCTCACCAAGGTAAAATGTGCACGAGGGTTGTGTCTCATATAATATAACTCGTTCCAAAAAATCTCGTGCTCACCAAGGTAAAATGTGCACGAGGGTTGTGTCTCATATAATATAACTCGTTCCAAAAAATCTCGTGCTCACCAAGGTAAAATGTGCACGAGGGTTGTGTCTCATATAATATAACTCGTTCCAAAAAATCTCGTGCTCACCAAGGTAAAATGTGCACGAGGGTTGTGTCTCATATAATATAACTCGTTCCAAAAAATCTCGTGCTCACCAAGGTAAAATGTGCACGAGGGTTGTGTCTCATATAATATAACTCGTTCCAAAAAATCTCGTGCTCACCAAGGTAAAATGTGCACGAGGGTTGTGTCTCATATAATATAACTCGTTCCAAAAAATCTCGTGCTCACCAAGGTAAAATGTGCACGAGGGTTGTGTCTCATATAATATAACTCGTTCCAAAAAATCTCGTGCTCACCAAGGTAAAATGTGCACGAGGGTTGTGTCTCATATAATATAACTCGTTCCAAAAAATCTCGTGCTCACCAAGGTAAAATGTGCACGAGGGTTGTGTCTCATATAATATAACTCGTTCCAAAAAATCTCGTGCTCACCAAGGTAAAATGTGCACGAGGGTTGTGTCTCATATAATATAACTCGTTCCAAAAAATCTCGTGCTCACCAAGGTAAAATGTGCACGAGGGTTGTGTCTCATATAATATAACTCGTTCCAAAAAATCTCGTGCTCACCAAGGTAAAATGTGCACGAGGGTTGTGTCTCATATAATATAACTCGTTCCAAAAAATCTCGTGCTCACCAAGGTAAAATGTGCACGAGGGTTGTGTCTCATATAATATAACTCGTTCCAAAAAATCTCGTGCTCACCAAGGTAAAATGTGCACGAGGGTTGTGTCTCATATAATATAACTCGTTCCAAAAAATCTCGTGCTCACCAAGGTAAAATGTGCACGAGGGTTGTGTCTCATATAATATAACTCGTTCCAAAAAATCTCGTGCTCACCAAGGTAAAATGTGCACGAGGGTTGTGTCTCATATAATATAACTCGTTCGAAAAAATCTCGTGCTCACCAAGGTAAAATGTGCACGAGGGTTGTGTCTCATATAATATAACTCGTTCGAAAAAATCTCGTGCTCACCAAGGTAAAATGTGCACGAGGGTTGTGTCTCATATAATATAACTCGTTCGAAAAAATCTCGTGCTCACCAAGGTAAAATGTGCACGAGGGTTGTGTCTCATATAATATAACTCGTTCCAAAAAATCTCGTGCTCACCAAGGTAAAATGTGCACGAGGGTTGTGTCTCATATAATATAACTCGTTCCAAAAATCTCGTGCTCACCAAGGTAAAATGTGCACGAGGGTTGTGTCTCATATAATATAACTCGTTCCAAAAAATCTCGTGCTCACCAAGGTAAAATGTGCACGAGGGTTGTGTCTCATATAATATAACTCGTTCCAAAAAATCTCGTGCTCACCAAGGTAAAATGTGCACGAGGGTTGTGTCTCATATAATATAACTCGTTCCAAAAAATCTCGTGCTCACCAAGGTAAAATGTGCACGAGGGTTGTGTCTCATATAATATAACTCGTTCCAAAAAATCTCGTGCTCACCAAGGTAAAATGTGCACGAGGGTTGTGTCTCATATAATATAACTCGTTCCAAAAAATCTCGTGCTCACCAAGGTAAAATGTGCACGAGGGTTGTGTCTCATATAATATAACTCGTTCCAAAAAATCTCGTGCTCACCAAGGTAAAATGTGCACGAGGGTTGTGTCTCATATAATATAACTCGTTCCAAAAAATCTCGTGCTCACCAAGGTAAAATGTGCACGAGGGTTGTGTCTCATATAATATAACTCGTTCCAAAAAATCTCGTGCTCACCAAGGTAAAATGTGCACGAGGGTTGTGTCTCATATAATATAACTCGTTCCAAAAAATCTCGTGCTCACCAAGGTAAAATGTGCACGAGGGTTGTGTCTCATATAATATAACTCGTTCCAAAAATCTCGTGCTCACCAAGGTAAAATGTGCACGAGGGTTGTGTCTCATATAATATAACTCGTTCCAAAAAATCTCGTGCTCACCAAGGTAAAATGTGCACGAGGGTTGTGTCTCATATAATATAACTCGTTCCAAAAAATCTCGTGCTCACCAAGGTAAAATGTGCACGAGGGTTGTGTCTCATATAATATAACTCGTTCCAAAAAATCTCGTGCTCACCAAGGTAAAATGTGCACGAGGGTTGTGTCTCATATAATATAACTCGTTCCAAAAAATCTCGTGCTCACCAAGGTAAAATGTGCACGAGGGTTGTGTCTCATATAATATAACTCGTTCCAAAAAATCTCGTGCTCACCAAGGTAAAATGTGCACGAGGGTTGTGTCTCATATAATATAACTCGTTCCAAAAAATCTCGTGCTCACCAAGGTAAAATGTGCACGAGGGTTGTGTCTCATATAATATAACTCGTTCCAAAAAATCTCGTGCTCACCAAGGTAAAATGTGCACGAGGGTTGTGTCTCATATAATATAACTCGTTCCAAAAAATCTCGTGCTCACCAAGGTAAAATGTGCACGAGGGTTGTGTCTCATATAATATAACTCGTTCCAAAAAATCTCGTGCTCACCAAGGTAAAATGTGCACGAGGGTTGTGTCTCATATAATATAACTCGTTCCAAAAAATCTCGTGCTCACCAAGGTAAAATGTGCACGAGGGTTGTGTCTCATATAATATAACTCGTTCCAAAAAATCTCGTGCTCACCAAGGTAAAATGTGCACGAGGGTTGTGTCTCATATAATATAACTCGTTCCAAAAAATCTCGTGCTCACCAAGGTAAAATGTGCACGAGGGTTGTGTCTCATATAATATAACTCGTTCCAAAAAATCTCGTGCTCACCAAGGTAAAATGTGCACGAGGGTTGTGTCTCATATAATATAACTCGTTCCAAAAAATCTCGTGCTCACCAAGGTAAAATGTGCACGAGGGTTGTGTCTCATATAATATAACTCGTTCCAAAAATCTCGTGCTCACCAAGGTAAAATGTGCACGAGGGTTGTGTCTCATATAATATAACTCGTTCCAAAAATCTCGTGCTCACCAAGGTAAAATGTGCACGAGGGTTGTGTCTCATATAATATAACTCGTTCCAAAAAATCTCGTGCTCACCAAGGTAAAATGTGCACGAGGGTTGTGTCTCATATAATATAACTCGTTCCAAAAAATCTCGTGCTCACCAAGGTAAAATGTGCACGAGGGTTGTGTCTCATATAATATAACTCGTTCCAAAAAATCTCGTGCTCACCAAGGTAAAATGTGCACGAGGGTTGTGTCTCATATAATATAACTCGTTCCAAAAAATCTCGTGCTCACCAAGGTAAAATGTGCACGAGGGTTGTGTCTCATATAATATAACTCGTTCCAAAAAATCTCGTGCTCACCAAGGTAAAATGTGCACGAGGGTTGTGTCTCATATAATATAACTCGTTCCAAAAAATCTCGTGCTCACCAAGGTAAAATGTGCACGAGGGTTGTGTCTCATATAATATAACTCGTTCCAAAAAATCTCGTGCTCACCAAGGTAAAATGTGCACGAGGGTTGTGTCTCATATAATATAACTCGTTCCAAAAAATCTCGTGCTCACCAAGGTAAAATGTGCACGAGGGTTGTGTCTCATATAATATAACTCGTTCCAAAAAATCTCGTGCTCACCAAGGTAAAATGTGCACGAGGGTTGTGTCTCATATAATATAACTCGTTCCAAAAAATCTCGTGCTCACCAAGGTAAAATGTGCACGAGGGTTGTGTCTCATATAATATAACTCGTTCCAAAAAATCTCGTGCTCACCAAGGTAAAATGTGCACGAGGGTTGTGTCTCATATAATATAACTCGTTCCAAAAATCTCGTGCTCACCAAGGTAAAATGTGCACGAGGGTTGTGTCTCATATAATATAACTCGTTCCAAAAAATCTCGTGCTCACCAAGGTAAAATGTGCACGAGGGTTGTGTCTCATATAATATAACTCGTTCCAAAAAATCTCGTGCTCACCAAGGTAAAATGTGCACGAGGGTTGTGTCTCATATAATATAACTCGTTCCAAAAAATCTCGTGCTCACCAAGGTAAAATGTGCACGAGGGTTGTGTCTCATATAATATAACTCGTTCCAAAAATCTCGTGCTCACCAAGGTAAAATGTGCACGAGGGTTGTGTCTCATATAATATAACTCGTTCCAAAAAATCTCGTGCTCACCAAGGTAAAATGTGCACGAGGGTTGTGTCTCATATAATATAACTCGTTCCAAAAAATCTCGTGCTCACCAAGGTAAAATGTGCACGAGGGTTGTGTCTCATATAATATAACTCGTTCCAAAAAATCTCGTGCTCACCAAGGTAAAATGTGCACGAGGGTTGTGTCTCATATAATATAACTCGTTCCAAAAAATCTCGTGCTCACCAAGGTAAAATGTGCACGAGGGTTGTGTCTCATATAATATAACTCGTTCCAAAAAATCTCGTGCTCACCAAGGTAAAATGTGCACGAGGGTTGTGTCTCATATAATATAACTCGTTCCAAAAAATCTCGTGCTCACCAAGGTAAAATGTGCACGAGGGTTGTGTCTCATATAATATAACTCGTTCCAAAAATCTCGTGCTCACCAAGGTAAAATGTGCACGAGGGTTGTGTCTCATATAATATAACTCGTTCCAAAAAATCTCGTGCTCACCAAGGTAAAATGTGCACGAGGGTTGTGTCTCATATAATATAACTCGTTCCAAAAAATCTCGTGCTCACCAAGGTAAAATGTGCACGAGGGTTGTGTCTCATATAATATAACTCGTTCCAAAAAATCTCGTGCTCACCAAGGTAAAATGTGCACGAGGGTTGTGTCTCATATAATATAACTCGTTCCAAAAAATCTCGTGCTCACCAAGGTAAAATGTGCACGAGGGTTGTGTCTCATATAATATAACTCGTTCGAAAAAATCTCGTGCTCACCAAGGTAAAATGTGCACGAGGGTTGTGTCTCATATAATATAACTCGTTCCAAAAAATCTCGTGCTCACCAAGGTAAAATGTGCACGAGGGTTGTGTCTCATATAATATAACTCGTTCCAAAAAATCTCGTGCTCACCAAGGTAAAATGTGCACGAGGGTTGTGTCTCATATAATATAACTCGTTCCAAAAAATCTCGTGCTCACCAAGGTAAAATGTGCACGAGGGTTGTGTCTCATATAATATAACTCGTTCCAAAAAATCTCGTGCTCACCAAGGTAAAATGTGCACGAGGGTTGTGTCTCATATAATATAACTCGTTCCAAAAAATCTCGTGCTCACCAAGGTAAAATGTGCACGAGGGTTGTGTCTCATATAATATAACTCGTTCCAAAAAATCTCGTGCTCACCAAGGTAAAATGTGCACGAGGGTTGTGTCTCATATAATATAACTCGTTCCAAAAAAATCTCGTGCTCACCAAGGTAAAATGTGCACGAGGGTTGTGTCTCATATAATATAACTCGTTCCAAAAAATCTCGTGCTCACCAAGGTAAAATGTGCACGAGGGTTGTGTCTCATATAATATAACTCGTTCCAAAAAATCTCGTGCTCACCAAGGTAAAATGTGCACGAGGGTTGTGTCTCATATAATATAACTCGTTCCAAAAATCTCGTGCTCACCAAGGTAAAATGTGCACGAGGGTTGTGTCTCATATAATATAACTCGTTCCAAAAATCTCGTGCTCACCAAGGTAAAATGTGCACGAGGGTTGTGTCTCATATAATATAACTCGTTCCAAAAAATCTCGTGCTCACCAAGGTAAAATGTGCACGAGGGTTGTGTCTCATATAATATAACTCGTTCCAAAAATCTCGTGCTCACCAAGGTAAAATGTGCACGAGGGTTGTGTCTCATATAATATAACTCGTTCCAAAAAATCTCGTGCTCACCAAGGTAAAATGTGCACGAGGGTTGTGTCTCATATAATATAACTCGTTCCAAAAAATCTCGTGCTCACCAAGGTAAAATGTGCACGAGGGTTGTGTCTCATATAATATAACTCGTTCCAAAAAATCTCGTGCTCACCAAGGTAAAATGTGCACGAGGGTTGTGTCTCATATAATATAACTCGTTCCAAAAAATCTCGTGCTCACCAAGGTAAAATGTGCACGAGGGTTGTGTCTCATATAATATAACTCGTTCCAAAAAATCTCGTGCTCACCAAGGTAAAATGTGCACGAGGGTTGTGTCTCATATAATATAACTCGTTCCAAAAAATCTCGTGCTCACCAAGGTAAAATGTGCACGAGGGTTGTGTCTCATATAATATAACTCGTTCCAAAAAATCTCGTGCTCACCAAGGTAAAATGTGCACGAGGGTTGTGTCTCATATAATATAACTCGTTCCAAAAAATCTCGTGCTCACCAAGGTAAAATGTGCACGAGGGTTGTGTCTCATATAATATAACTCGTTCCAAAAAATCTCGTGCTCACCAAGGTAAAATGTGCACGAGGGTTGTGTCTCATATAATATAACTCGTTCCAAAAAATCTCGTGCTCACCAAGGTAAAATGTGCACGAGGGTTGTGTCTCATATAATATAACTCGTTCCAAAAAATCTCGTGCTCACCAAGGTAAAATGTGCACGAGGGTTGTGTCTCATATAATATAACTCGTTCCAAAAAATCTCGTGCTCACCAAGGTAAAATGTGCACTAGGGTTGTGTCTCATATAATATAACTCGTTCCAAAAAATCTCGTGCTCACCAAGGTAAAATGTGCACGAGGGTTGTGTCTCATATAATATAACTCGTTCCAAAAAATCTCGTGCTCACCAAGGTAAAATGTGCACTAGGGTTGTGTCTCATATAATATAACTCGTTCCAAAAAATCTCGTGCTCACCAAGGTAAAATGTGCACGAGGGTTGTGTCTCATATAATATAACTCGTTCCAAAAAATCTCGTGCTCACCAAGGTAAAATGTGCACGAGGGTTGTGTCTCATATAATATAACTCGTTCCAAAAAATCTCGTGCTCACCAAGGTAAAATGTGCACGAGGGTTGTGTCTCATATAATATAACTCGTTCCAAAAAATCTCGTGCTCACCAAGGTAAAATGTGCACTAGGGTTGTGTCTCATATAATATAACTCGTTCCAAAAAATCTCGTGCTCACCAAGGTAAAATGTGCACTAGGGTTGTGTCTCATATAATATAACTCGTTCCAAAAAATCTCGTGCTCACCAAGGTAAAATGTGCACGAGGGTTGTGTCTCATATAATATAACTCGTTCCAAAAAATCTCGTGCTCACCAAGGTAAAATGTGCACGAGGGTTGTGTCTCATATAATATAACTCGTTCCAAAAAATCTCGTGCTCACCAAGGTAAAATGTGCACGAGGGTTGTGTCTCATATAATATAACTCGTTCCAAAAAATCTCGTGCTCACCAAGGTAAAATGTGCACGAGGGTTGTGTCTCATATAATATAACTCGTTCCAAAAAAATCTCGTGCTCACCAAGGTAAAATGTGCACGAGGGTTGTGTCTCATATAATATAACTCGTTCCAAAAAATCTCGTGCTCACCAAGGTAAAATGTGCACGAGGGTTGTGTCTCATATAATATAACTCGTTCCAAAAAATCTCGTGCTCACCAAGGTAAAATGTGCACGAGGGTTGTGTCTCATATAATATAACTCGTTCCAAAAAATCTCGTGCTCACCAAGGTAAAATGTGCACGAGGGTTGTGTCTCATATAATATAACTCGTTCCAAAAAATCTCGTGCTCACCAAGGTAAAATGTGCACGAGGGTTGTGTCTCATATAATATAACTCGTTCCAAAAAATCTCGTGCTCACCAAGGTAAAATGTGCACGAGGGTTGTGTCTCATATAATATAACTCGTTCCAAAAAATCTCGTGCTCACCAAGGTAAAATGTGCACGAGGGTTGTGTCTCATATAATATAACTCGTTCCAAAAATCTCGTGCTCACCAAGGTAAAATGTGCACGAGGGTTGTGTCTCATATAATATAACTCTTTCCAAAAAATCTCGTGCTCACCAAGGTAAAATGTGCACGAGGGTTGTGTCTCATATAATATAACTCATTCCAAAAAATCTCGTGCTCACCAAGGTAAAATGTGCACGAGGGTTGTGTCTCATATAATATAACTCGTTCCAAAAAATCTCGTGCTCACCAAGGTAAAATGTGCACGAGGGTTGTGTCTCATATAATATAACTCATTCCAAATAATCTCGTGCTCACCAAGGTAAAATGTGCACGAGTGTTGTGTCTCATATAATATAACTCGTTCCAAAAAATCTCGTGCTCACCAAAGTAAAATGTGCACGAGGGTTGTGTCTCATATAATATAACTCGTTCCAAAAATCTCGTGCTCACCAAAGTAAAATGTGCACGAGGGTTGTGTCTCATATAATATAATTCGTTCCAAAAAATCTCGTGCTCACCAAGGTAAAATGTGCACGAGGGTTGTGTCTCATATAATATAACTCGTTCCAAAAAATCTCGTGCTCACCAAGGTAAAATGTGCACGAGGGTTGTGTCTCATATAATATAACTCGTTCCAAAAAATCTCGTGCTCACCAAGGTAAAATGTGCACGAGGGTTGTGTCTCATATAATATAACTCGTTCCAAAAAATCTCGTGCTCACCAAGGTAAAATGTGCACGAGGGTTGTGTCTCATATAATATAACTCGTTCCAAAAAATCTCGTGCTCACCAAGGTAAAATGTGCACGAGGGTTGTGTCTCATATAATATAACTCGTTCCAAAAAATCTCGTGCTCACCAAGGTAAAATGTGCACGAGGGTTGTGTCTCATATAATATAACTCGTTCCGAAAAATCTCGTGCTCACCAAGGTAAAATGTGCACGAGGGTTGTGTCTCATATAATATAACTCGTTCCAAAAAATCTCGTGCTCACCAAGGTAAAATGTGCACGAGGGTTTTGTCTCATATAATATAACTCGTTCCAAAAAATCTCGTGCTCACCAAGGTAAAATGTGCACGAGGGTTGTGTCTCATATAATATAACTCGTTCCAAAAAATCTCGTGCTCACCAAGGTAAAATGTGCACGAGGGTTGTGTCTCATATAATATAACTCGTTCCAAAAAATCTCGTGCTCACCAAGGTAAAATGTGCACGAGGGTTGTGTCTCATATAATATAACTCGTTCGAAAAAATCTCGTGCTCACCAAGGTAAAATGTGCACGAGGGTTGTGTCTCATATAATATAACTCGTTCGAAAAAATCTCGTGCTCACCAAGGTAAAATGTGCACGAGGGTTGTGTCTCATATAATATAACTCGTTCCAAAAATCTCGTGCTCACCAAGGTAAAATGTGCACGAGGGTTGTGTCTCATATAATATAACTCGTTCCAAAAATCTCGTGCTCACCAAGGTAAAATGTGCACGAGGGTTGTGTCTCATATAATATAACTCGTTCCAAAAATCTCGTGCTCACCAAGGTAAAATGTGCACGAGGGTTGTGTCTCATATAATATAACTCGTTCCAAAAAATCTCGTGCTCACCAAGGTAAAATGTGCACGAGGGTTGTGTCTCATGTAATATAACTCGTTCCAAAAAATCTCGTGCTCACCAAGGTAAAATGTGCACGAGGGTTGTGTCTCCTGTAATATAACTCGTTCCAAAAAAATCTCGTGCTCACCAAGGTAAAATGTGCACGAGGGTTGTGTCTCATATAATATAACTCGTTCCAAAAAATCTCGTGCTCACCAAGGTAAAATGTGCACGAGGGTTGTGTCTCATATAATATAACTCTTTCCAAAAAATCTCGTGCTCACCAAGGTAAAATGTGCACGAGGGTTGTGTCTCATATAATATAACTCATTCCAAAAAATCTCGTGCTCACCAAGGTAAAATGTGCACGAGGGTTGTGTCTCATATAATATAACTCGTTCCAAAACATCTCGTGCTCACCAAGGTAAAATGTGCACGAGGGTTGTGTCTCATATAATATAACTCATTCCAAATAATCTCGTGCTCACCAAGGTAAAATGTGCACGAGTGTTGTGTCTCATATAATATAACTCGTTCCAAAAAATCTCGTGCTCACCAAAGTAAAATGTGCACGAGGGTTGTGTCTCATATAATATAACTCGTTCCAAAAAATCTCGTGCTCACCAAAGTAAAATGTGCACGAGGGTTGTGTCTCATATAATATAATTCGTTCCAAAAAATCTCGTGCTCACCAAGGTAAAATGTGCACGAGGGTTGTGTCTCATATAATATAACTCGTTCCAAAAAATCTCGTGCTCACCAAGGTAAAATGTGCACGAGGGTTGTGTCTCATATAATATAACTCGTTCCAAAAAATCTCGTGCTCACCAAGGTAAAATGTGCACGAGGGTTGTGTCTCATATAATATAACTCGTTCCAAAAAATCTCGTGCTCACCAAGGTAAAATGTGCACGAGGGTTGTGTCTCATATAATATAACTCGTTCCAAAAAATCTCGTGCTCACCAAGGTAAAATGTGCACGAGGGTTGTGTCTCATATAATATAACTCGTTCCAAAAAATCTCGTGCTCACCAAGGTAAAATGTGCACGAGGGTTGTGTCTCATATAATATAACTCGTTCCAAAAAATCTCGTGCTGACCAAGGTAAAATGTGCACGAGGGTTGTGTCTCATATAATATAACTCGTTCCAAAAATCTCGTGCTCACCAAGGTAAAATGTGCACGAGGGTTGTGTCTCATATAATATAACTCGTTCCAAAAAATCTCGTGCTCACCAAGGTAAAATGTGCACGAGGGTTGTGTCTCATATAATATAACTCGGTCCAAAAAATCTCGTGCTGACCAAGGTAAAATGTGCACGAGGGTTGTGTCTTATATAATATAACTCGTTCCAAAAATCTCGTGCTCACCAAGGTAAAATGTGCACGAGGGTTGTGTCTCATATAATATAACTCGTTCCAAAAAATCTCGTGCTCACCAAGGTAAAATGTGCACTAGGGTTGTGTCTCATATAATATAACTCGTTCCAAAAAATCTCGTGCTCACCAAGGTAAAATGTGCACTAGGGTTGTGTCTCATATAATATAACTCGTTCCAAAAAATCTCGTGCTCACCAAGGTAAAATGTGCACGAGGGTTGTGTCTCATATAATATAACTCGTTCCAAAAAATCTCGTGCTCACCAAGGTAAAATGTGCTCGAGGGTTGTGTCTCATATAATATAACTCGTTCCAAAAATCTCGTGCTCACCAAGGTAAAATGTGCACGAGGGTTGTGTCTCATATAATATAACTCGTTCCAAAAAATCTCGTGCTCACCAAGGTAAAATGTGCACGAGGGTTGTGTCTCATATAATATAACTCGTTCCAAAAATCTCGTGCTCACCAAGGTAAAATGTGCACGAGGGTTGTGTCTCATATAATATAACTCGTTCCAAAAAATCTCGTGCTCACCAAGGTAAAATGTGCACGAGGGTTGTGTCTCATATAATATAACTCGTTCCAAAAAATCTCGTGCTCACCAAGGTAAAATGTGCACGAGGGTTGTGTCTCATATAATATAACTCGTTCGAAAAAATCTCGTGCTCACCAAGGTAAAATGTGCACGAGGGTTGTGTCTCATATAATATAACTCGTTCGAAAAAATCTCGTGCTCACCAAGGTAAAATGTGCACGAGGGTTGTGTCTCATATAATATAACTCGTTCGAAAAAATCTCGTGCTCACCAAGGTAAAATGTGCACGAGGGTTGTGTCTCATATAATATAACTCGTTCCAAAAATCTCGTGCTCACCAAGGTAAAATGTGCACGAGGGTTGTGTCTCATATAATATAACTCGTTCCAAAAATCTCGTGCTCACCAAGGTAAAATGTGCACGAGGGTTGTGTCTCATATAATATAACTCGTTCCAAAAAATCTCGTGCTCACCAAGGTAAAATGTGCACGAGGGTTGTGTCTCATATAATATAACTCGTTCCAAAAATCTCGTGCTCACCAAGGTAAAATGTGCACGAGGGTTGTGTCTCATGTAATATAACTCGTTCCAAAAAATCTCGTGCTCACCAAGGTAAAATGTGCACGAGGGTTGTGTCTCCTATAATATAACTCATTCCAAAAATCTCGTGCTCACCAAGGTGAAATGTGCACGAGGGTTGTGTCTCATATAATATAACTCGTTTTAAAAAATCTCGTGCTCAACAAGGTAAAATGTGCACGAGGGTTGTGTCTCATATAATATAACTCGTTCCAAAAAATCTCGTGCTCACCAAGGTAAAATGTGCACGAGGGTTGTGTCTCATATAATATAACTCGTTCCAAAAATCTCGTGCTCACCAAGGTAAAATGTGCACGAGGGTTGTGTCTCATATAATATAACTCGTTCGAAAAAATCTCGTGCTCACCAAGGTAAAATGTGCACGAGGGTTGTGTCTCATATAATATAACTCGTTCGAAAAAATCTCGTGCTCACCAAGGTAAAATGTGCACGAGGGTTGTGTCTCATATAATATAACTCGTTCGAAAAAATCTCGTGCTCACCAAGGTAAAATGTGCACGAGGGTTGTGTCTCATATAATATAACTCGTTCCAAAAAATCTCGTGCTCACCAAGGTAAAATGTGCACGAGGGTTGTGTCTCATATAATATAACTCGTTCCAAAAAATATCGTGCTCACCAAGGTAAAATGTGCACGAGGGTTGTGTCTCATATAATATAACTCGTTCCAAAGAATCTCGTGCTCACCAAGGTAAAATGTGCACGAGGGTTGTGTCTCATATAATATAACTCGTTCCAAAAAATCTCGTGCTCACCAAGGTAAAATGTGCACGAGGGTTGTGTCTCATATAATATAACTCGTTCCAAAAAATCTCGTGCTCACCAAGGTAAAATGTGCACGAGGGTTGTGTCTCCTATAATATAACTCATTCCAAAAAATCTCGTGCTCACCAAGGTGAAATGTGCACGAGGGTTGTGTCTCATATAATATAACTCGTTTTAAAAAATCTCGTGCTCAACAAGGTAAAATGTGCACGAGGGTTGTGTCTCATATAATATAACTCATTCCAAAAAATCTCGTGCTCACCAAGGTAAAATGTGCACGAGGGTTGTGTCTCATATAATATAACTCATTCCAAAAAATCTCTTGCTCATCAAGGTAAAATGTGCACGAGGGTTGTGTCTCATATAATATAACTCATTCCAAAAAATCTCGTGCTCACCAAGGTAAAATGTGCACGAGGGTTGTGTCTCATATAATATAACTCATTCCAAAAAATCTCGTGCTCATCAAGGTAAAATGTGCACGAGGGTTGTGTCTCATATAATATAACTCATTCCAAAAAATCTCGTGCTCATCAAGGTAAAATGTGCACGAGGGTTGTGTCTCATATAATATAACTCATTCCAAAAAATCTCATGCTCACCAAGGTAAAATGTGCACGAGGGTTGTTTCTCCTTGGTAGAACAGTAGCACCAATAAGAAATGGCAACGAGGAAAGCTTAGTTTAACCCATTGAGCTGCACTTGGTTCTTACTGGTAGTGTTTTTTTATGGGATCGCAGGGTTTTCCTGCTCTTCAATTTCGCTCTGTCCACTAATGAATTAATACACAAATCAGTGAACAAAAAGAGGAAGCTGTTGGGATGGCGTATTATTTAATAAATATAGTAGCGATCCGTTGGTGGCTGCGCCATCAGTTGGCAGACATTGGTTGCCCTGGTCACTAAGCAAGCGTCGCTATTGGCCCGTGGCTGGCAACCGAGCAACCCCAACACGAGGTGGAAGCAGAGGACAGCACATGCGCGGAAGCAACTCGTGCACAGTCTCTCGTGGTTCCAGTTAGTTGAAGACGACGCCATCGCCGCCGTGTTATTTTAGTGAATGTTAATACAAAAAGAAGCCACTTACAGAGAGACGAATTAATTTCATAATGAAATGCCGCGTCGGCGAAGATTACCGTCGGAGGAAAATCATATAAATAATTAATGAACTGTAAGAAATAGTCAATCACTCTCATGTATTTATAGAAACTCATTTCGTAGTAAAACTCCTGCACTAACACATGAAGAATCGAGAATATAAACAGCCATGAAACACCCACTCCATTCCCATGAGTAACAAGAAATTCCGAACTTCAAACAGAAGTTCCGGAAAGGTGTTGAAAAATCGTTATTTTGGAAAAAAATAAGAATTATACGCGTACAAAAAGGGTATTTTCATTACAAAATGATCAAGTATTTAAAAAAAAGGGTTCAGTACACAAGCTTGGAGAAATTCGTTGCTAAAAATAACCGGAAGTAAAATAAAATATCTTTCTATTTAGAACAAATGCAGCTTCGGACCGCAGAAAGAAAGACACAACGTTAAAAATGTAACAGAATGTGACATCAACGTGTAAATATATTTATTAAACAATCGCCTTTCAAGACCACAAGGACAGCACCAAACTTTGGTAAACGTCTACACTAGTTGAAAGTGAGTGAAGTTCCCTCAAGGTAAATAAAAGAAAATCGTTACGTTAAAAAAAAAAAATTATGAATTACATGAAACGGACATTCATGAAAACTAACTCGCAATACTGTAAAATTTAAAACAGAACCCTTCGTTTTAGATCGTTTCAGATCACTTCGCAAACAAAATGTCGTTGCTTCGATGCCAGCCGGATCCAGCGATTGTTTTTCGGGACTTTTTGAGGAAATTTCCCCAGCTCTGTGAAGTTATGCAAGTAAGTTTCGTTGGGAAAAAAGAGAAGTTGTGGCTTTGGGGAGCTGTGGATATCTGTTTTTCTTTTATGGCTACTATTGGAAAATTGGCGGACAAGGTTCGGCAAGCCATCAGCTACGTCACGTGATTGCCGACTGCCGCTGCCGGGAAACTGGCGGATATTCGGCTAGATATCATTTCTGGCACGTGCTTGCAGGACCGTTTAAGGGCCGCTTGTGGCAGCCACTGCCAGTTATGGATAACTGATGGCCACGTTCTAATATATGACAACTGATGGGGGAGCCAACTGTAGGCCAGCTGCTGAATTAAACTCCTGGCGGTGGCTGCCGGGTCATTTTATTGACGGTTGGGCAGCGGCAACATGGTGCTGAGAAAATGCTAACACTGCTGGTTGCCAGTGCTGGTTTGAGTGCTGACCCAGCAAGATTGTTTTTGCTGGAAAGGAGTTGCCCGTCTCTAATGTAGGGCCACTGGTTCCAGAGAACGAAGAGAGCCAGTGCCGTAAGACAAACGCAACACCCATGCCTCACCATCTCGGACGAATGATCAGAAGTCACCACTTAGACCACTGTGTCACCGGAACGGCTTAGAAGCATTGGGCAGAGAGTTTTTAGGTGGATCCACGTTAAATGCTTTGTTTCCATAGCAACAAAGCAGTATAAGAACCCTTGCTACTATGGAAACAGAGTGTTTAAGAACGAGATTACAGCAGAAATTACTAGGTTACGGTAGTTTTAAAATAAGAGAAATCTTTTATAGCCTTTCTGCTTGGCTGGCTAAAATCTATATGTAAACTGCGGCATTTCTCTTCATTTATGCAACTTAGAAGGCAATGCGGAATAAGAATTATGTGACAAGGTTGATGCAAAAAATCGTGATCTGAATCACGCAGATTGTATCTAAGAATAAACTTTAGAAGACCAAAACTCAGCGAATTTGGGACCAACTGTTTCGCACAATCACGAGTAAAGTCGTCAACCATCAGTCTAAATTGACCTAAATCCGGAAATTCTGTTTTATTGGCTACCCCTAGAATTTAAGCATTTTTAATTTTTGGCATCAAAGGTCCCAAAACTTTGGTCAAGAGCTTTCAAATGATCCATTCACGATGTCTGCATTTTCTCTGCGTCGTTGTTAAACACCTTTTCTCCTTCCACAAATAGTAACATATACCTCGAAACTCATTCAAGCGTTTCGAGTGAAATTTTTCACCCATATTACCACTTAGTATAACAGCTCGCATGCAAAATTTGGAATTTTTTCATCTACCAGTTCCATATTCATGAATGGGCAAGTTTCTGTGTTTAACATTACGTTTAACATTAGCTCCACTAACGGACGCTATCCCGCTCATTGGTAATTTAATATCTCTTCTGTGTTTTAGCTTTCCATCTGGCGGGTATTCAGTTTATTTGCTGTCATGGTAATGCAGTATTTAGATAAATTTAATCATCTTCGCGAAGAGACAGTATTCTTATGATTTATTGTTTCTACTGATTAAATTCTGCTGACTGATATGCCCCAGAGTATTCTCACTAGACACGCACGTTCTTTACAAAGAACTCATTTCTCGAATGTAGAATAAATTACTCTAAGCAAAGTTCTCTAAAAGAGAGATATTGGGATGCAAGGCATCATGGGATGTGTTCCTGCGTATTAAACCCTGACATACCTGGCTGTTCATGCTGAGCATTTTGTTCTATGAGCGGGCAGATCGACGCGCATACGCTTTGATATGTACTTTGTTGTAAACTGAAGTGCTTCTTTGGAAAGAGCGTTTAAAGAGAAAGCTACGAAATAAATTGAGAAATCGCGTTAAAGGAAACAGGATAAGGAAACTAAAAAATATATAAAACTATCGCAACAAGAGCAAATAAGAAAAGTAGGAAACTGATGCAGTGCAGAGGGGAATAGCGTTGACGAGACACGCAGAAGTTTTACTAAACAGTGTTATCGTGAGGAGAAAGCTAAACATCCGTTTGCATGGTAGCGTGATCTTTCGGAAACAGAAAACACCATCAAAATATTGTTGGATAAATCACGAACGTATCCGAAAAGAAATCAAAAGAGAAAAACTGAAGGTATTATATTCAAAAGAAAAATCACCATATGCAAACTAACTGAGCTTCAGAAGGATGAAGAAATAAAAAGTACAACAGCGACAGAATGCATAACTTTGGTTAGAATGTGAACACTCGGTAAGCTCTACGAAATGAGAAATTTTCCATTTTGTTCCCCTTCCGTTAAAAATGTTTCCAAGCAGTCTATACTCCCAACAATGATTTATGGGTGTCAAATATAGGCTCTAACAGAGCAACTGTGCAGAAACGACTTGCCAAAGAACAGGCAAAAGTAAAAATGAAACGAAAGCAAGAGTAAGCTAAATTTACGGATGGAGTTGAAGGAACGAAAAATATCATATCAAAGTGGGCAAAACGTATACTGCGGAGAAAAGTCGAAACAGATACAGGAGATATACAAAAATATAATCCCGATTTGTTTTGTTACTGGAAAAAAACCCATAAAAACTTGAGCTTTTTTCTTTTTGGTGTTACAGAACCTTGAGAAATATTCTCAAGCTTTCCGCGGCAAAATACAAAATTAACACACCGAAGTGGAATAAATATTTAAATCGCCAAAGTACTATCCCGTGTTACTGTGTTTACCAATATCACGAAAAGAGAAAATTAAAGGTATTTGTGAGCTTATGACTTTTTTTAAATTGGTGAAGGTGCTGTTGTTACATAACAAACTCAAACATAAGTCAAGTCATGTGATAGATAATGTCTCGATGTTGTTACCACGCAGTTTGTGAGTTCTGAAGTAGATACGCGGAGTTAGAACATCTGTAAATGCGTGTTTCTGTAGTAATCGTTATCTTGTAAATGATACTGAAAATTCTGGGCCGCCCCGGTGGCGCAGTGGTCTAAGCGATGGCGTATGATCATTCGTCCAAAAGGGGTCCGGGTTCGAATCCCGGTGATACATGGATGTTGTGTTTGTCTTATGGCACTGGCCCTAAATTAGGGACGGGCGACTGCTTATAGCCCATTGAGTTGCTCACGGTGGTCGTTAAACCTCCAATAAAAAAAAAAAAGTATTCTGAATCAATATACACTGCCGGAAAGTGAAAAAAAAAACACCAAGAAGGAATTAGCGGGCGATCATGAAATTTACATATGTTAATGGGGTCGAGTTTACGTAGGTGTGATGTTAATTTCGGGACCAACCGGTGAGCTCTTACGCCACAGCACGGCATAATATGCAAATTATCGTCGGTGGTATTTAAGGAGTACGGCGAAGTGAATGTAATCAGTCGTCGGCGTACGGACACGTGCGAAGACCCTGAAGAAGCTGCAATGCCTGGACATGGAAGACGTGCAGGATTTCAGCAGTTATCGGACTTTGAGCGAGGTCGTCTAGTCGGACTCCGCGAGGCCGGGTGGGAGTATCGTCGTAGTGCGGAGCGAATTGGACGGGAAGTATCGGTGGTGGTACGATGGTGGCGTAGATGGTCCGAGGAACATTCCCACACGAGAAGACGTGGAACCGGGAGTCACAGACGGACTGATGAGCGGACCGATCGACTATAAGAAGAGCGGTGTTGTCAAGCAGAACATCCACTGCGACGCAAATCCGAGCTGCCGTTGCACCTGAGGTGACTGTGCGAACAATCCGCAACCATCTACTGGATGCAGGACTACGTGCACGTGTGCCTCTGGCATGTGTACCTCTGACTCCAGCCCACCGTCAGGAACGGCTGCAGTGGTGTCGCCAACGTGTGCACTGGAGAACGCAATCTGTCGTGTTCAGCGATGAAATCAGATTCTGCTTGGAAGCCTCCGATGGCCGTATGCTTGTTCGCAGACGCACAGGGGAGCGTCTCCACCCTTCTTGCATCCGCCAGCGACACACAGGGTTTATACCTGGTCACCCGGTGTGGGGAGTGATCAGCTATCACTCCCGTACACAGCTAGTGTTTGTCCGAGTAAGTTAAACAGCACCTCTTACATCAACAACATCATTCAGCCCGTTGTTGTGCCATTTGTAAGGTCGGTCCATCGTGGTGTTTTCCAGCAAGATAACGCACGCCCACACACGGCACGTGCAACGCAACATGCACTTCAGGATGTGAGACAACTTCCATGGCCGGCACGTTCACCGGGTTTGTCCCCCATTGAGCACGTGTGGGATTTTATGGGACAACGACTTATCCGGTCTCCACGGCCAGCCACGACCATCCCCGATTTACGCGTCCAGGTTGAGGATGCTTGAAACTCCATACCCCAAACTTACATCCAACATCTGTACGAAAGACTCCATGCCAGAATTGTACAGTGTGACGCAGTTCATGGCGGTTCAACCTCGTACTAACCACGTTACATGAAAATTTTATTTTTCAGTTTACCAGCAAATGCAGCTGTATTTTGCCATAATGTTTTGATCATGTTATCCTATGTATTCCGTTGTTATGCTGTATAAATTTCGTTGGTATCAGACGTCTCTTTCTTGGGGTTCTTTTTTCACTTTCCGCCAGTGTAGGTAGGATGATATGGTAAATAATCACTTGGTGATGTAATATAATTTAATCTACGAAAGCTCCGTGAACTGTTAACCAAGCCACATGTTTATGTATGTCACATGACAGAACTGTGGTTCAATTCCTTCAGTCTTATAATTCTGCTCTAGTCTTCTGGAATTTGTGTTCCTGCCTCTTCATTCAGGACTTTGTTGCTGATATTACAGTGCCTTTGCTTAATTGAAGTTACTTTTAGTTTTTGATGTCTGTGCGCTCCCTGCTTCATTTCTTTCTGCTGAACTTGTTTAACTGCTTTCATCTGGTGTTTACCGTTCTGCTGTCAAGCCAGGTCCTACCTTCGTAAAATTCTATAAATGGCCCGTTCACTCAACTTGCATCAACAATTTTAGGCTACAGAGTTGGTAACTGTCACACCGTCCAATCAAATAGCTCCTTCAATACGCGCAATGTTTTGTAGCGTTCCATTTTTAGCAGGTATTTTGTAAAAAGAGATCGTCTATATGTTATCGGTTTGTCCGTCCGCCTGTAGACACGATATCTCTGCAACTATTTGTCCGATTTGAAAAATTCTTTTCTGCATTGGGAAGGTTGAAATATGGGAATGATGATCTTTAATTTCGTTTTTTTTTTACGATGTACAATTTCGCCGCTAGAGGGCGTAAATGCAGATGATGTCGAATTCAAAAATGCGTTTTATTCAACATATTTGCTTCTAAACATCCGATTGAAAAAATTCTTTTATCTTTTGATTCCATTTATGTCGAAGAGTGTTTTAGGTATAGTTACTTCTTCTAATTATGCATAGATTTTCCGCTAGGGGGCGTAAAAGTAAATTACGTTTTCCCCTGTATCTCTTCTTCTAAAACTCTGATTTAAAAAATATTTTCTTTAGCAGATACAGCTCCTGATGGAAAACCTTTTGCATATAATTTCTAATTTTTGGTAAAGAATACTTTGGCCACCAGGGGCGTAAGTGTTAATTTCTGCTTCTGATGTTTCTGCGATAAAATCTGAGCTTCTAAAATTTCGATTGAAAAGATTCTTTCGTGGACCAGTGCCACTCACGTCGATAAACCTTTCCGAATATTTTCTTAAAATATTCCATGGTTTCTGCCCCATGGTGAGTAGATGTATAACTTATTTTTGTCAATATCTTTACTTCTAGGAGTCCGATTTGAAAAATCCCTTCTTTGTTGGACAGTGTTTCCGATGCGAAATGTTTTTCATATAAATTCAAAATTTTCAAATAAATCATAGACTTTCCACTAGGGGACGCAAAAGTAAATTGCGTTTTCTGTGTTATTTCTGCTTCTAAAACTCTGATTTGAAAAATTCCTCCTGTATCGCATACAACACCTGATGGAAAATATTTTTCATATAATTTCCAATGTTTGGTAAGGAATGGTATGGCCACTAGGGTGCATAAGTGTTAATTTCTGCTTGTGATGTATTTGCAGCAAAATCTGGGCTCCTGAAAACTCGACTAAATTTTTTTTTTCTTGGACCGATACCGCTCGTATTGAAAAACCTTTTGAGAATAGTTTCTTCCTAAAATAATGCAGGGTTTTCCCACCAGAGGGCGTAGAGTCACATCTTTTTATTTTTCGATATCTTTGTTTCTAAGAGTCCGATTTGAAACACTGTTTCTGCGTTGGCGAGGTTTTCCGGTGCCGAATGTTTCTCATATAAATTCATATTTTTCTTAACGCACAAGTCTACATACAATTACAGCAATATCTGAGGGATTAAAAACCCGATTGAAAAACTTCTTTCTTCCGTCAGATACTATTGTTTTCCATACCGGTTCTATTGACTTTGAATAACTTTGATAAATTTAATTTGCTTCAGAACGGATTCAAAAGATATGCTTATTACCCCCGAAATTCTGTGTCATCTTTCTTGTATATATTGATCCGTAACAGGGCCGAGCTAGGTTATGTATTCACCGCTCGTCACCAATACATACGAACTCGGCCGCTCTACCAATTGTTGCTGTCTCATGGGTCATTATCCCACCGTTGACCACCAATTGATACGAACGTGCCGAGTGATATAATTTATTAACACTCGTCACCAAATGATACGTTCGTGATCTCGATCCCGCCGCAGTCGGCAATCAATCCGCTATTTGGATACGAGACTTGTGGGTTCTTGTAATTCGGGAGCTGGTATATTTTAGCGAGAACGTTAGCGGCTTGCTGAAACACAGGAATTTATTACAGGAGTTATTTACAACACCAGAGCCTAAAAGAATAGAGTAAGACTAACACTTAAATATCTTTATTTGTAGAAGGAAACTCTATCCCGGAGCATTGCCCGCGGCGATACAAACACCAATTATGCTCCTTATTCGGAATTGGTCCTAGATTATGGAATCACACTTCCGCCCCAAAAGGCGTATCAAAGTTCAAATTTAAAGTCTGGGTTCAGTTAATGTTCTCAGTTCCTCCACTCAGTGACAGGATAACAATAAACAAAAAAAGTACTTATTTATTGCTTGCTGCTTGTTTTGTATTCCTCCTTTACAAATCACTATTCAAATTATTATGGGGCTTAGTTGGCCCCGGACACACCGTTGCGCTTTATTTGGATTTCGATTACATTTCACCTGTGCGAAAGTGCGGAAGGAGTTTTTTACTTCCATCGATGAGTACCGAAACAGTGGGGGTCTATTTTCACCTGTGCGTAACAGAGGGTCTTCACTAATTTGCTGGCTTTCCTCTCTTCCTTTCAACGACGCAGAGAGAGAACTCCTTCGCTCTTCACCAACCGTGTGTAGGTGGGGGTAAAGTAACACCCCGAGCTGACTCCTCTTCGTCCAGCAGAGCGAAGGCTCTAGGATGGACAGTGGGGGCAGCTCTCTTTTGAACTCCATCAAGAAACTTCGTCGGAAGCAGGGAGAAACGCTTACGTATTACTTCGGACAGGTCAGCGATCTTTTCTCTTTGGATAGAGACGGCGTCTTCGGGTGGCTGGTTTGCTGGTCGTGGTTCTTAGTAAGCATTCTAGACTGGAAACAGAAGATCTTTGATCAGCGCTCTGAGCCTTATTTTTTTGCTGGTGGTTCATCGTGGTTTCTTGGTTGGATACAGGTTTATGAGGAGGCCGACACTGTCTACGGGTATAGCCTGGTCAACGGCTGATGACTTCTGTCCATAAATATAGCGGCTCCCTTTCCACGGCGGTTGAATCGTTACTCTACGGTTGCCAAGTCGGACATACCTGGCGGGCTTACCCCCAGCCACCAAGAATCATTTAATCCTAGCAGTTTTTCGCGTGCGCCTTACAGCAGCGTACCGAGATAACTAACTCTCCCTTTTCGTTTGCCTCTTTTCGGCTATCCCCTGTCACGTGGCTTCATCTGCCTCTTTTCTGTCGACTCTTGAGATTTCTTCCTTGTCTTTCGTACGGAGCGCCGTCGCTTCTGCAAGAATAGTTCCGCCACTGACTCTCGCCCCTCATAATCGTAATTTTCAGCGTTCCCTACATATTTTTGAAACTAATGGCACACTTGAAGTCGTAATTATGAGGGTCTGGATGCCTCTTGGTCGCCGACTGGGTGGTCTCCTTGTGGTTGAATAGGCCTCCAAAGGCGATTTCCTAATTTCTTTGTTTCCATCCAGTCAAAGAGAACTACCGGGCTTCCCCAATTAAAAAGGAGTTAATTTCCCAATTAATTTGCAATAGGTCAGATATTTAATTTAATCACCATCATCATTTAACCACGCCTATCGAGTCCGTCCCCCTTTTTAATAGTAATTAATTTAGACCCAATTTTCGTATCAATATTTATATTCATTCTCGGTTCTTAAATGGTGAGACGTACAATGAGACGACATCTTCTTAATTGCCTTCGAAGTACGAGACTAGAATAGTTTAGACATGTGTGGATAGCGAATGGACAAATTGTGAAGGAAGTGCTGATAAAAAAAATGTTGAACGTAAAAAGAAAACGCACGCGCTGACTTATGCTGATGATGGAACAAAATACAAGATAATTTTCATTTGAAATGAGTTAAGCTAAGAAGAACGATACGTTTGGATTTCCTAGAATGTAAAAGTATTTGTAGACGATTACGATGTATATTCAAACGTAAACGTAGCTTGTTGTGAACATATCACCACTTTGTGATTAAATCTATTGGAAGATCCGTATATATACATTTAAAAAATAATATCCTTCTATAGCAGCTCCACCATACATTTCCATTTCAGCTTGAAAAGGAACCAAAAGTGCTTTTACTTTTTCATGCCTGTGAATTCGTCCTTCTACAGGCAAAGAGCTGATGACTAATTATCACGTGAAGAGGAAAGTACGCTTTCCCGTAATCACCTTCTGTTATGATGCAATGAGCAACACTACACTCTGTGTTGCAGCAATTCAGCAGAAAATAAATACCGTATTTACTTGAATCTAACGCGCATTATTTGTCCAAAAAACTTTGTGGTAAAAACAAGGTGCGCGTTAAAATCGAGTACGAGCATTTGCAAATACGTAAGGTTGACACCCCTTTTCATTCCTCCAAGTATGCAGCGCAAATGTGTCGCGGCAGGAGCGTGGGGAGGAGGAGAGGGCGGAAACCGGAAAGAGCAAAAGTAGATGACCTTGAGTTTACGCGCACTTTAATCACTCATTCTCCTTCCTCCTTTCTCAACCCCGTTTTACCTCAGGGCTTAGGATATGCGCGCCTTTCTTCTCAGAATCCAAGGAATTCTTGCTACTTGATCTCTTTAGCAGTCATTCTTTCTGAGCCAACGTGCATAGAAAGGTGTCTTCGAAAAGAACGCATTACACAGCAAAGTTGAAACTTATAGTCATCGCTTTCGCGGAAGAAAATAGCAATCGGGCATGTATATCGAAATTTGGAGTTCCTGAAGTTAATGTGCGTTTGTGGCGCAAACAAAAAGAGCGATTGAAGATGTACTCGACAAATAGACAATATTTTACTGGCCCTAAAAAGGGGAAATTTCCCGAAATTGACGAACAGTTAAGCATGTTCGTAAAAGAACAGCGGGCAGGTGGATTACCAGTAACAACAGAAATCCTTAAATTGAAAGCTAAAGAAATTCATCGTCAGCTACAGCTACAGGGTAAAGTTGAAGCATCCCGTAGTGGGATAACGCGGTTCATGAAGAGAAAGGGATTTTCTCTTAGACGGAGGACATCTATCTGCCAAAAGATGATGGCTGACTTTGAAGAAAAGTTGAATGCTTTCCAAAAGCATTTGATCGCTATTTCGAAAGCAAGGGCAACACGACTTGGGGCAGATCGGCAATGATGATCAGACGCCAGTCTTTCCGACATGCTTTCAAACCGCACAGTGGACAATGTTAGAGCAAAACAAGTGAAATTACTGACGCGTGGCGATAAAATCAGAATGACAGTAATGCTCTGTGTAACTGCAGATGGAAACAAACTTCCACAGTATGTCGTTTTCAAGAGAAAAACTTTTCCACAAAAAGCGACTTTTCCAAGAGAAATCTATGTGGCAGTGCAGGAAAATGGATGGATATCTGTAAATTTGGTTTTAGACTGGCTAAGTAAAGTTTGGCTACGACGAACTCGAGGTCTACTGAAGTTGCGATTCCTGCTAGTGCTAGACGCATTTAAAGGACATGTAGCAGATGCAGTAAAGAAAAAAATGAACAAAACCGCAGCGATCTCGTCATTATTCCTGGAGGGATGACATCACAAATCCAGCCTCTTGATGTTTGTACCAATCGCCCATTTAAGGCTGCCGTTCGTCGACTTTATAATGCCTGAATTTCATCGGGAAAAACGGAACAAAGACTGGTCGCGTTAAAAGAGCACTCCTATGGACTATGTGCGAATAGATTATTGCTGTTCGGGAATCCATTCCAAATTAACTTGTGAGGAAATCCTTTCTTAAGTGCGGAATTTCGAATTCTTTGGACGGAACAGAAGATGACGTATTGTTTGAAGTGAGCTCGGACAACGAACAATCGGAAGTAGAAATCCCTGTTAGTGACTGATTTTTTTTTTGCAATCTTGTATATTGGAACTAGTACGTATCGGAAATAATGTAAATATACCTATTCGTTTGTATTTTTTGCAGATTTTCTTTATTATTTGAGTATGCGTGTATATTTTTTCTGATTCCTAAAAACGCAGCAGCCTGCAGTTGGGAGTGCGCGTTACATTCGGGGGCGCGTTAAATTCGAGTAAATACGGTAAGACAAGAACTAGAGGAAGTCCCTGGATTAGGTGATTGGGCGTAATTCTTGGGGTTTGAGAATAATGCAAAACCTCAAGACACCGAGGAGCCATTACTTTATTACCACCTACCTAATAAGATGTAGGACCCATTTTAGCCAGCAAAACAGCGGCCATCCGGCGAATCTTCGATTCGAGGAGGTGACAACAGGCATTCTGGGGTATCTGGTACCATAATGTCAAGAGCAGGTCCTCCTGTTCCCGTACATTTCGCGGTGGTGGTGATTTAGCGCGAACACGCTTCTTCAAATCAAACCACAAATGTTGGATTGGGTTAATATCAGGTGAATTTGCAGGCCAGAGAATTAACAGAAAGTCACCAGCATGTTCCTCGAACCACTCCGTGATGATTCGGTCAGTGTGGCATGGTGCATTATCCTGTTGGTAATGGCCGTCACCAGCAGGAAACACAATTTCCATAAATGGGTGAACTTGGTCCACAACGATGACAGCTGTCAAGGATTGTGCTATTAGGATAATTGGGCCTAAAGTGTCCCAAGAAAGCATCGCTCACAACATAACACCACCGCCGCTGACATGTTTCCTCCCGACAGTGCATCCAGGTGCCATATCCTCCGTTCGTATTCGGCGTATCCTCGTTCGTCCGTCTACGTGATGCACCAGGAATCTTGATTCGTCAGACCAGGCAGGCCACTTCCTTCCAATCACCTACGGTCCAATCTCGACGATCTTCGACCCATTTCATGCATTGCTGGCGATGACGTGCGGTGAGCATGAGGACCCGACTGGGTCTTCGGCTACGTAGTCCGATGCGCAGAAGGCTGTGATGAACTGTGTGCTGTGGCACATTTACTTGATCACCGCTGTTGTAGCTGCGGTTGATTTGTCGAACTGTGGCCCTGCGGTTGGTTGCTGTGAACAATGCGCGACAGTCTCCGCTCCCCTCTGGCATCGACGAACTGTGGATGACACACAGCTGGACGACGACCATCTGCGCATCACTCTTGCTGCGTGCTCACTACATCGGTATGCGCACAATCCACAAGCCGCGCCGTTTCCGAGATCGTAGTTCGGTGGCGCCGTGCTATCACAATTTGTCTTTTATCAAACTCCACTAACCTAAATTGCCTTTTATCAAACTCCACTAACCACTCTACTAACCGAAAGACGGTCTTTGAGTTGTATATATACTGCTCTGTGAACTTCACCTGCGCCACCCTTCGGTCTCCAGGCGCATTCATTTCTCTAGGCTGGGGGTGGTCATAATGTAATGGCTCATAGGTGTATGAACGAGAGCGATGGAGATTCTTAGTGGTGGTAGCGCTGGGCTTAAACGGCCGGCAATGCTAATAATGATGAACCGTTCAGACGAATTTTTAAAATATAATTAGAAAGAAATAAAAAACGAGTCCCTAAGAGAGAAGCTACATTATTTTTTTTTCACAAACGAATGCACTATATCATTTTATGGATGTCATAACGATCACGATGTATGCATTTTTAGCACCTCTTTTGTAAAAAAAGATCGTGCTTATGTTACCGGTTTGTCCGTCCGCCCGTCTGTACTCACGATATCTCTGCAACTATTAGTCCGATTTGAAAAATTCTTTTTGCATTGCGAAGCTTGAAATATGCGAATGATTCATTCTTTTTCTTTTTTTTTTTACGATGTACAATTTCGCCGCTAGAGGGCGTAAATGCGGATGATGTAGAATTCGAAAATACGTTTTACTCCACATATTTGCTTTTAAACATCTAATCGAAAAAAATATTTTATCTTTCGATTCCATTTATGTCGAAGAGTATTTTAGATATAGGGGGGCGTAAAAGTAAAAAACGTTAGGGGGAGTAAAAGTAAATTACATTTTTCCCGATAATTCTTCTTCTAAAACTCCGATTTAATTTTTTTTCTTCAGCGGATACACCTCCTGATGGAAAAACGTTTGCATATAATTTAAAATTTTTGGTAAAGAACACTTTGGCCACTTCCGGGCGCAAGTTTTAATTTTTGCTTCTGAGGTATTTGCCATAAAATCTCAGCTTCTAAAATATCGATTGAAAAAATATATCGTGGACTGATGCCACTCACTCACATTGATAAACCTTTTTGGAATATTTTATCCTTAAAATATTCCACAGTTTCTCCGCCAGGGGGCGTAGATGTATATCTTATTTTCGTCAATATCTCTACATCTAGGAGTCCGATTTGAAAAATTTCTTCTTTGTTGGATAGTATTTTCAGTGTGACATGTTTTTCATATAATTTCAAAATTTTCAAGTAATTCATAGACTTTCCGCGAGGGGGCGTAAAGGTAAATTCCCCCCCCCCTATATCTCTGCTTCTAAACCTCCGATTTGAAAAATTCTTTCTGCACCGGATACAGCTCCTGATGGAAATCCTTTGCACATAATTTCAAATTTTTGTAAAAAATGGTATGGTCACCAGGTGTTGTAAGTCTTAATTTCCGCTTTTGATGTATTTGCAGCAAAATATGAGCTTCTAAAATCTCGACTGAAAAAAAGTCGTTTGTTGACCGATATTACTCATGTCGACAAACCGTTTAGGAACATTTTCTTCTTGAAATAATGCATGGTTTCTATGCCAGAAGGCGTAGATGTATATCTTATTTTTGTCAATATCTCTACTTCAAGGAGTCAGATTCGAAAAATTCATTCTTTGTTGGATAGTGTTTCCGATGCGAAATGTTTTTCATATAAATTCAAAATTTTTAAGTAAATCATAGACTTTCCGCTAGGGGGCACAAAGTTAATTTGCGTTTTCTGCGTTATTTCTGCTTCTAAAACTCCGATTTGAAAAATTCTTCCTGTATCGCATACAACACCTGATGGAAAATATTTTTCACATAATCTCTAATGTTTGGTAAAGAATGGTTTAGCCACCAGGGGCATAAGTGTTAATTCCTGCTTCTGATGTATTTGTAGCAAAGTCTGGGCTCCTGAAACTCGACTGATTTTTTTTCTTGGACCGATACCGCTCATATGGAAAAACCTTTTCAGAATACTTTTTTCTCAAAATATTGCATGGTTTTCCCACCAGGGGACGTAAAGTCACATCTTATTTTTGTCGATATCTCCGTTTCTAAGTCCGATTTGAAAAATTCTTTCTGTGTTGGAGAGCCTTTCCGGTGAGAAATGTTTCTCATAGAAATTCATGTTTTTCTTAACGTACAAGTCTGCAACCAGAGGGCGTAAGCTCACGATTCCGTTTACATCAATATTTGTTGGATAAAAAACCCTATTGAAAAACTTCTTTCTTCCGTCAGATACTATTGTTTTCCATACCGGTTCCATTGACTTTGAATAGCTTTGATAAATTTAATTTGCTTCAGAACGGATTCAGAAGATGTGCCTATTACCCCCGAAAATTCGGTGTCGTCTTTCTTGTTTTTTTGTGTTTTTTTTTTTTTTTTGCGTATAATACATAACGCTTTCGTTCTGTTAACCGTTATACAAAAACTAAAAATATCAGATTTATTCTTGTCACAAGATTTATTCTTTTCTCTCGGTTATTAAAAAATGTAGATTTTAATACTGTAATTTTCCGGCATTCTTTGTTCTTTAAGCACGTCTTTTGTAAAAAAAGATCATGCTTATGTTATCGGTTTGTCCGTCCGTCCGTATGTAGACACGATATCTCTGAACTATCAGTCCGATTTGAAAATTTCTTTTTGCATTAAGAAGCCTGAAATACACGAATGATGATCCTGAATTTCGTTTTTTTTTGCGATGTGAATTTTCACCGTTAGAGGGTGTAAATATAGGTCGAGGTCGAATTCAAAAATACATATTATTCCAGATATTTGCTTCTAAACATCCGATTGAAAAAATTCTGTTAACTTTCGATTCCATTTGCTTTGCAGAGTATTTTAGGAATAGTTACTTTTCCAAATTACCTATAGATTTTCCGCTAGGGGGCGCAAAAATAAATTACGTTTCCCCCGATATCTCTTCTTGTAGAACTCCGATTTGAAAAACGTTTTCTTTAGCGGATACAGCTCCTGATGGAATATTGTTTGCATATAATTTCTAATTTTTGGTAAATACTTTGGCCACCAGGGGGCGTAAGTGTTAATTTTTGCTTCTGATGTATTTGCCATAAAATCCCAGCTTCTAAAATCTCGATTAAAAAAATAATTTCGTTGACCGATGCCACTTACGTCGATAAACCTTTTTGGAATATTTTTTTTTTAAATATTTCATGTTTCTCCGCCAGGGGGCGTAGATATATATCGTATTTTTGTCAATATTTCTGCTTCTAACTGTCCGATTTGGAAAATTCTTCCTTTATTAGAGGGAGTTTCCAGTGTGACACGTTTTTCAAATAATTTCAAAATTTTCAAGTAATTCATAGACTTTCCGCTAGGGGTCGTAAAGGTAAATTGCGTTTCCGCCTATCTACATCTCTGCTTCTAAATCTCCGATTTGAAAGATTCCTTCTGCACCGGATACAGCTCCTGATGGGAAATCCTTCGCACATAATTTCTAATTTTTGTAAAACATGGTTTGGTCACTAGGGGCCGTAAGCCTTAATTTCTGCTTCTGATGCATTTGCAGCAAAAAATGAGCTTCTAAATTCTCGATTGAAAAAAAAGTCGTTTGTGGTCCGATACTACTCATGTCGACAAACCTTTTAGGAACATTTCATTCTTAAAATAATGCATGGTTTCTACGCCCGGGAGCGTAGATGTGTATTTTATTTTTGTCAATATCTTTACTTCTTTCTGTCCGATTTGAAAAAATTATTCTTTGTTGGATAGTGTTTCCGATGCGAAATGTTTTTGATATAAATTCAAAATTTTCAAGTAAATCCGCTAGGTGGCGCAAAGGTAAATTGCGTTTTTTGCGTTATTTCTGCTTCTAAAACTCTGATTTGAAATATTCATATTGTATCGCATACAATACCTGATGGAAAATATTTTTCATATAATTTATAATGTTTGGTAAGGAATCGTTTGGCCACCAAGGGGATAAGTGTTAATTTATGTTTCTCATGTATTTACAGAGCAAAATGTGGGCTCCTGAAAACTCGACTAAGTTTTTTATATCTTGGACCGATACCGCTCATATCGAAAAACCTTTTGATCATCTTTCTTCCTAAAATAGTGTATGGTTTTTCCACCAGGGGGCGTAAAGTCACATATTATTTTTGTCGTTATCTCTGTTTCTAAGGGTCCGATTTGAAATTTTTTTTCTGTGTTGGAGAGCGATTCCGGTGCAAAATATTTCTCATACAAATTCATATTTTTCTTAACGCACTGGTCTGCAACCAGAGGGCGTAAGCTAACGATTCCGTTTACAGCAATATCTGAGGGATTAAAAACCGGATTGGAAAACTTCTTTCTTCCGTCAGATAGTATTGTTTTCCATACCGGTTCCACTGACTTGAATAGCTTTGATAAATTTAATTTGCGTCAGAACGGATTCAAAAGACGTTCTAATTACACCCGAAAATTCGGTGTCATCTCTCTTGTTATCTTTTTAATCGAACGGATACCCTATTTAGAAATAAGGTACAGAAATTTTTGGAGTGGCAAGGGACATAATGAATAAGTTAAAAATGTTCGCTTCATATGTTCTTCAGAGCTTGTGGTGAGTCGACAAGCAACAATTTGTTAGAGGATGCCTTGAGAAGTGAGCATGCACTCTAAGACACGGCCGGACTCTTATCTTTTAGTCTGAATTTACGAGCATACTCTCAGTTTCCATACATTGCTTTGACGTTGTTCATTACAAGCCATGGTACATTTCTTGGTTGGTATTTACAGGGCGGTAACAGATTAGTGATTTGATTTCTCTTATGGAATTACTATTCACCAGGAGAACGAGCAGTTTGATAAATAGTACTGAAAAACAATTATAGCAACTTGTTGTTCTTTACTGGTAAGTGCCATTCATGAAGGAAGCGTCTGAAAAGCAAGAACTGTCTGCATGACAAGAATGTTTGGGTGAAAATACATGTCTTCAGTCATGTCTCGTACTTCTTTCCAGCCTTCTTTATCGGGGTTTAAATGCCCTCGTGGGCATCTAAAATTACAAGGAGTTCGTTCATCTTTAATTTAGGACCACTGGTTCTAGGAAAATGATAGAAGCAGAGCCGTATGGCGAACATATCTCATCCGGGTCTCGAAATTATGGCTCCGGATACTTTGCTATTGGGGACGGCAAAGCGTCTTCTATACCTAATTGCAATGCATTTCCTACACCCACCGCAGACTACAATGCTCAGCTTGAATAGACACTAAATCATCTCAGAACAGACAGCCATTCGTGTACTCGAGAAATGTTCTCTCAGGAACAAGAATCTGCGATCATAATCATCACAATATACTGAACGTACTCTCCCACCAAAAATGTGGAAGTATAGAACTCTGTTTTTTTGTGTTTTAACCTGAATGCATCCAACTAATTAATTTCCGACAATTTTTGAAAAAAACAAAAAATTAAAAATAAACGAGGGAGAGTTAAGTTTTGCCATAACTCCAAAGATACTCGTCAAATGTAGGTTTCGCACGAAATGAAAAATTACTGAAAAAGACTAAAAACTGAAAACATTGATGGAGTTCCTCTGAAATTACTGTTTGTGTTAGGCGATTTCATCTGCGCATAACAGTAGGTATGCACAGTCAACGCACAAAACATTAGAGATATCCATCTAATAGCGCGTTGGTCCGCCTGTAGCGCGAATAAATGCCTGCAAACGCCGAGGCATCAACTCCACCACATGCCGGAGGGGCGTAATTTTGGATGATCAGCCATCAAGCATTGGCACATGAGTAGGGCGTCAGAATTCGCAGCCCAGAATATTCAGCATGCGCATTACGTTTGCTCTCTAACTCTGCTTGGGCTTCCGAAATTTAACATGGCTGTTATATGCACCGCCGTTGCCAAGCGTACGAGCATGGATAGTTTACGTCGACCCCAGTCATCAATGGCGTGTGGTCGGCCATCGTTTGCTCTCTGGGCGCCGGTACGTCCGTCGATGGTATACCCGACCTCCATCCTTGATAACATTGGCCTCGGGAACCCTAGAGTTCTTACCACTTGGACCACAGAATGACCAATCTGTCTTGCGCCGACAATGCTTCCACGATCCAAGTTACTCAGATCACCACTTTTACCCATGTTCATCGATTGCGATACATTGTTGCAAAGCCCTGCTTGCCTGCAATTTATTGTCTGCGTTCGATGTGAGTAGTCTGTTCCATCCTCAGAGAGGGATATCCATGCCAACTGTCTATCACCCTTACCTTTAATGTTCTGCCTACTGAGTGTGTATACACTGAGTGGCCACTTTATTATGACCACCTGACAGTTTTAAACAAACCTATGGCTGCACGCTGTTGCCGCCAGAGGGCGAGGCTAGTATAAAAGGGAAAGCTTAGTGCTTGCGACAGTAGTAGAAGTGATTTTTGGGTGACGAAATGGGTAAAAAATGCGATTTGACGGACTTTCAACGTTGGATGATTGTAGGAGCTCGGAGCCATGGAGCGAGAATCACCGAAACGCCGCATTCGTGAAATGTTCCAGAGCAGCTGTTGTTTAAGTGTTTAAAGACTGGACTGTCAGCCAAAAAACTGGGTCTCTATGTGCATCGTGTGGTCGTTATCAATTAGTGACTGCTCGGGCCGAACGGAGAGTGTCCAGACTGGTAAAAGACAACAGAACGGCAACAGTGCAGCAAATTACAGACCATCTTAATCAAGGATCCCTCAAATGATCTCTGCACGCACGGTTCGCCGTACACTGCATCGGATGGGATATGGCAGCCGAAGGCCTGTTCGAACACCTTTGCTGTCTGCAGTTAACAAAAGAAAATGTCTCCAGTTCGCACAGGAACACAAGGATTGGACATTCGTGGTCCGATGAATGTGGTCCGATGAATCACGTTTTCAGTTGCACCATGCCGATGGCCGAGTGAGAATTTGGCGGAAACAGCACGAAAGCATGGACCCCAAATGCATTGCTCCAACCCTTCAAGCTGGTGGAAGCAACGTTATGGTTTGGGGATGGTTTTCCTGGCATGCTTTGAGCCCTTTAATTCGTGTTGATCAACGTCTGACTGGCACATCATATCTAAACATCGTTGCGGACCAAGTGCATCCTGTCATGTGGATGGTTTATCCCAATGGCAATGGCTACTTTCAACAAGATAATGCGTCATGCCATAGTGCTCGTATTGTACAGGATTGGTTTCAGGAACATGCCAATGAGTTTACTTTGCTTAGGTGGCCCCCAGAATCTCCAGATTTCAACCCCATTGAGAATTTGTGGGATGAAGTTGAACGAGCCATTAGACAGATGGATCCACAACCCTGCAATCTCACACTCCTGGAAAGTGTTATTCTTTTTTTTTTTTTTGATTGGAGGTCTAACGACCACCGTGAGCAACTCAATGGGCTATAAGCAGTCGCCCGTCCCTAATGTAGGGTCACTGGTTCCAGGGAAGGGAGAGAGCCAGTGCCATAAGACAAACACAACATCCATGCCTCATCGGGATTCGAACCCGGACCCCTTTCGGACGAATGATCAGAGGCCATCGCTTAGACCACTGCGCCACCGGGGTGGCGGACAGTGTTATTCATCAAGCATGGTCTCAGATTCCGCACACCACCTATCAACATCTCGTGGAGTCCATGCCACGAAGAATTGACGCAATATTAAAGGCAAAAGGTGGCCCAACGAAGTACTGAGGGGGTGGTCACAATAAAGTGGCCACTCAATGTATATATATAACGACGTCTCTTCAGATTTTGTTTCATCAGTGGAAAGAGGTGAAAAACGCAGGGGGCTAAGTCGGGTGAATAGGCGGGATGTGGAAGCACATTAGTGAAATTTCTGGCGAGAAACTCCGTGACCAGTAGGGACCGATGTGCAGGCGCGTTGTCATGGAGAAAGTACCATTGTCCACTTCACCACAACTCCGGCCGTTTACGGCGGATTAACTCCCGTAAGCGACGTAAAATGTCCAAATAACCTTCTTTGTTAACTGTTATGCCCTCGGGAATAAATTTTGAATGGATAATGCCGTGAGAATAAAAAACACCTCCAGCATAACTTTCCCTTTGCTGCGATCCTGCCTGAATTTCTTTGATCGCCGTGAAAACGGTGATTTCCGTTTAGAAGAAGTACGCTTCGGCTGAATATCAAACAAGTAGCACCACGTTTCATCACATGTGATGATGTTTTCCAAAAACGTGGGATCGCTATCGGCTTTACCTATTAATTAGCCCGATATCCTCATCCGTTCATCCATTTGTTCGGAGGTCAAAAGGCGAGGAACTGTTTCCGGACACCCGCGGTGCAGGTTAAGATCCTCCGTTAAAATGCGCTGGCATGTGGTCTCCGATAAGTTAGTTGCGTTAACGATTTCTTCAATGGTTCGGCGACGATCCTGATGAACACACTGCGCTACCATCGTAATGTTTTCCTCACTCCGTGCAGTCACAGGTCAACCACAGCGCTCATTATCTGCGATGGATTCTCGGCTCTCTCTGAAACGCCGATACCACTCGTACACCTTCGATCTCGTAATCGTAGAGTGATCGTGCACCTTCGAAAACATTTCTAAGGTATCTGCAGCTATTTTACCAAAACGCTGTGTGACGTGCCTGCCCAGCAGGACGCACACGATATAAAGGCAGATAGCAGCGATAACGAACGTCCGCGTAGCTCAATCGGTAGAACGACTTATTCCAGAATGAGGGGACCCGGGTTCTAGCCCCGGCGAGGACAAAAATGACGGAGAAATTTACTTCGTTTTAATGGCGCCCGAACTTTCCGGATGACCCGGCCGTTCAAGGTCTCGCAATGGTGCGATGTTCTTTCCACACCGCGAGATAGGAAAAATAAGAGAATCCGTTCTTCAGCGCTTCGAAAAATAAATGTGTGTGATGTTGCATTCCACACACTAGATTGACTGGGAGTTCTCAAGTGCACGTTCTACAGCGGATGGCTGCCTGCAACGATTCATGGTCACGGCTGACCCGTGGGCCATGCCCCGGCCCTCTTTCGGTAGGGGGATGTGACGTGCCTGCCCAGCAGAACGCACACGATATAAATAACGAACGTCCGCGTAGCTCAATTGATAGAGCGACTTATTCCCGGTTCGAGCCCCGGCGTGGACAAAAATGACGGAGAAATGTACTTCGTTATAGCTGACAAAATTTAATGCTACAACGTTGCTCTTCAAAAGCCCATATTTTTCACATCGGAGAAGACAGACGACTAACCACAGCAGCAAACGT
The DNA here is from genome assembly GCA_039090855.1 of Macrothele yani. Lineage (NCBI taxonomy): Eukaryota > Metazoa > Arthropoda > Arachnida > Araneae > Macrothelidae > Macrothele > Macrothele yani. Next base: position 88,136,516 of record CM076990.1, read on the forward strand.
CTGCTCGCGCATTCCAATCATTTTCCACGGGCCAAACCATTCTTACTAAGGAGGGGAGGGATGGCGGGATGTATTTCAGACGCCATAACTTGAACTACATGCTTGCGTTGTCACGGGTAGGCGCTGTCCCCGAACTTTTCGATCCTACTCGGTATGTATATTTGTATTTATTGGTTTTGTGTGGGACCACCTTTGGCATGCAAAACAGCCAGACCTCCTCGGAATGGACGCATAAAAATCCTGGCTGGTGGTTAGTGGGCTGTTACACCATTATTCATGCAGAAACTGCTTCTGGTCCTTGATAGATGGCATCCCCTGCAGGAAACAATGTCTGATCCATTCGATGGACTTGGTCGGCCAAAATGGTTTCATACTCCCGCCGGTCATCCGTCCTTTCAAAGTGATCAGGGGACCTGCTGAAAACCACGACATGACCATCCAGAGCATGACAGAACCACTACCATGTTGCACTGTTGGGAGCAGACAGTCTGGGTTGTACGCTTCTGACGGTGTTCTCCACACGTAAACACGTCCTGCTGTGGGGAATAGTGTGAATGTGGATACATCCGACATGACACGCTTCCGTTCATCGGCAGTCCACGTTGTATGCTCCTGGCACCACCGTTGTATGCTCCTGGCACCACCGTTGTATGCTCCTGGATCACCAGAGGTTTCGCGATAGCAGCTCTACCATGAATATCTTGTTTATGCAGTTCTCTGTGCACTGTTTTCGTTGATACTGGGGGTCTAGAGATGCAGATTGAACCTCGCACTATTTTCGGCGCCGTGGTCTTCTTATTACGGGTAACAATCCTCTGTAACACTCTCCTGTCTCTATTAGTCCGGATCGTTTTCCGGCTGCCCTTGTGTTTGGCAGACGAAGTTTTGCCACGAACACGGTATGCTATCATGACGATAGACACAGTACCTCTCGATACCCCCACTGCCCTGGCGACTGTTGCCATGGAGGCATCAACTAGCCGGCCATCAAAAATTAGCCCTCTTTCGTAGTCCGTTAGTTCGCTCATTTCGTCGTCATCCTGAAAGAAATTTTGCAACATGACACTTTAAATGCGCTTAAATAGGACCTTGAGGTTCTAAACAAAGCTATTACAATTGTATATCTATCTATCTATATTACTTTTTGATATGTCATGGTCTTTTTTGTACCTCAAATACCCCGTCATAACTTAATCCAACCGTTTTATTTTACGGAATCCAAGAAAAGCTGGATATTACGGAAAAGAGAAAATCAAGTGTAGATGTATTGCCTTCTATTTGTGAAAGCAATGAGACCAAAATTAATTCGCCCAATATTTTCTCATTCGTCTTCCAGTTCAAATTCCTGCGACTTTACTGGAAGAGAATATTAGTACGATCCGTTCAGTGAAGGGGCGTGTTTCAGCAAAAAAATTTGTTCCTTACTTCATGCTCCTATATTTTATTCGGTCACACACGTATTTCACTAGCATCAGGGGTTTGAGCGACATCGTTTGCCCCTTAACTGCCTAATGGGATAGATATATCACCCTTAAGGTCTCTGTTATTGATCACCAATTCTGTGGTAGTTGACCTCAAGGGAGTCGAACCCCTTTCCAGAGTGCACAGAATAGCCCATTTTTTATACACGTATATTTGGTTGAGTACAGCGCCGTTCAGCTTTCCTCTGGTCGATTACTAACATACGCTGTCGAGCATGTAGTTTTTTTCCCACGGGACCTTCTACTTTTATAGCTTAACATCAGAAGTCCTCCATCTCGCGGAAAGACTTTGTAAATGCTTTAGCACCATTTAGAAAGCAGTGAGGCGTTCGTTCACACTGTTATTGTAGTCAGTCACAAGAACACGATTGCTTCAAAATTTATTAGAAGACAAAGTTAGGGAAACCAGCACACAAAGCCTAGAAATGATATATTTTTAGTGAATATTTTGGCATATGAATAATGCAGCCGCTTTTATTACAACCGTATTATTCAAAATCTCTAAAAATATGTTTTTTAAAGTGTGATATGCGGTTGTAGGATTCGATTATTTTCGTAACTATTTTTAAGTGTAACTAAGGTGATGGACACTTCATCAAGTTGTTGCTCTTGGAATGCAGAGTGTCAAGTAAAATAAGCTTAATTTTCTGAAGTCTTGCACATGTAATTTTTCGTTAAGAAATGAAGTTGGCATAAACTCCTTTAATCTTTGTTTGCAGGTTTCACGAAAGCGGGATACAACATGGAAAAAAATTATTATAAATGTTGGTGAGAGAAAAAATTCAGCAGACCGGAAAAAGTTATCCAGATTTATTTATGTTTTGGTAAATTGCTGCAACACGCACAGAATAAGATAATTACGATAATGGCACGTGTTTCTCGCATTCTGCGTTAAGGGCAATGGAGAAATTAATCGCTAAGCTCCTCACACACACATACATACACGCACACACACACGTGCACACACATACCACAATACCGTGGACGTACTTGTATTGTGGGCTAGCAATACTGCGCCAGGAGAATTGACCACCATTGGACAAAAATATCAGAGTGGATACCAAGCAGCAGAAGAAGATTGTGCGGAAGATGGGCATGCTAAAGACAGAAAATTCTGGAAGAGACTTGGAGCAGAGCTTCATCCAACAGTGGATTGATAATGGTTGGTGATGATGATGATGAGTGGATTGATAATGGCTGCTGCTAATGATGATCAACATAATCAGCAACCATTATCAATCCGCTGCTAGGTGAAGGCCTCTCCATCTTTCGCTATCCTCCTCCACGTCACTCCGGCTTGCTTTCGAATTTCATCCACCCATCTCCGATGTGGCCTTCTTTTGGGTCTTTTCCTGTCCCTTGGAATCCAGTCTAAAATGTCGGTTGTCCATCGGTGGTTTGTTCTTCTGGCAACATATCCAGCCCATTGCCATTTCAGGGATTTTACCCTGATCATGATATCTTCCACTCTTGTCAGTTTCCTTATCCACGAGTTCCTCTTCTTATCTTTCCTGGTTACACCAAGCATGCATCTCTACATGCTTCTTAGAGTTTTCTGCAGTCTTTGTATGTCTTTTTTAGTTAAGGTCCATTTCTCTGCTCCATACATAAGCACTGGCAGGATGCATTGATTAAACATTTTTCATTTATGATATAATGGAATATTTCTCTTAAAAATTGTACTGTTTCTTCCAAAAGCTCTCCAACCAAGTTTTATACGTCGATTAATTTCTTCCTCAATGCGACCTTTTCTTCGTATCTGCTGTCCAAGGTAAATGTAGGTATCAGTTATATACAGCTTTTCTTCATTAATCGATTAATCTTCAATTCTTGTAAAAGCATTGTACATCAGTTTATTCTTCTAAAAATTTATTTTTAATCCCACTTTTTTGCGTCAGCAAGTTCCTGGATTATGCTCTGTAGATCTGAAGGCGCATTTGTAAACATGACTACGTCATCAGCTAAACGAGGGTGAGTTAAACAATCTCCATTCATCTTTATCAGTTTGTATTCCCAGTTCAATAATTGAAAGATATTTTGCGATGTGGCATTAAAAAAATTGGTAAATATGGTGTCACCCTGTCTCACTCCCTTTTCAATTTTTATTGGTGCTGTATCCTCAAATAACTGAACCTTTGCACTTGCATTTTCATAGATATTTCACATAATACTAATGTATGCATCTTCAATATCGCAGGATTTTAAAGCCATTGTAACTGCTGATGGTTTCACAGAATCAAAGACCTTTTCAAAATAGATAAAAGCCATACATAATAGGAGTTCATATTCCTTCGTTCTTTCAGTTAGTTCTCTCAGTATCTGGATATGATCTGTAGTGCTGTAGCCAATCCTGGATCCAGCTTGTTGACTCGTTTGAGTCATGTCCAGTATTACCTTTAAGCAATAGAAAATAACTTTGGTGAAGATTTCATAAATCACTGATTGGAGGCTGATGGGCATGTAGTTCCTGAGATCCTCAGGGCCACGTGTTTCATGTAGCAGGATCATTGTAGCATTGTTCCAATCTTCAGAAATCCTCTCTTCATTGAGACATCTAGTAAAAACTTGGGCAAGTGTAGTTTCAATTTCTACACTTGTTTCTTGTATAATGTCTACGGTAATTCCATCTCCTCCTGGAGCTTTTCCACGTTTCATGTTCTGAATTGCATGTGTCTCTTCTGCTAGGATGACTGCAGGAACTTTGGTACCGTTGCCTTTCGTAATGTCTAGAGAAGATGCACCATCTGTTTCAAGTAGTTTTGAGTAGGAAATTTTTCATACTTGTCAAAATTTCGCTTCTATTTCTTGTTACAGTGCCATCTTTGTTTTCTGCCCTTACTGAGAGGATCCTTTGCTCACTTGATTATTTTCAACTGCTTTTTTCGCTAGTTCACAGTTTAATTTTCTTGCGTCTTCAGTAATACTTTTTCGTACTGTCTTGCAAAACTCTATATATTCCACTTTGGAAGTGACATCTTTATTTGTCCTCATCTCCCTTCTCTTTTGCATCAGCATTTTTTACCCTGATATTTTCTATATATGAAACGTGTTGTTAGTACATTCCATTTTTGTTGCTGTTTTCATAAGAGCTTTGGTTAGCTTTCTGTTAACTTCAGAGATGTCCACTTCTTCTGATGTTAGATCTCCTGGAGCGGAGAATCTGTTCTTCAGTTCCAATTTGAAGGTATTATGATGTTTTTTTAAGGTTGGTCATGTCAATACATTTTGTTTGTTTTATGAGCTTGCCACGTTCGAGTTAAGTGTTGAGGTGTACCTTACATCTCACCATTCTATGATCACTCCTCGTGTTGAACCTGTTCAGCACACAGCAGTCTTCAATGACAAATTTCTTCTTACACATAATAAAATCAATTTCACTTGCCATTCCATTGGGATGCTTCCATGTCCATTTCCTGTGTGGTTTTTTTTAAATGAGTTCATGATGAAAAACCTTTTAGCCTCTGCAAACTCTAGCAGAGTATTTCAACGCTGGTTTCTGTTCCCATGTCCGAATTTACCTACCGAAGTTTCATTCAGTTGCTGTAGCCCTATTTTTGCATTGATATCACCCATAATGATCTTCAAGTGCTGCTTACCTTTATTATTTAGATGTCAAATTTCTTCGTAAAATTTTTCAACATCTTCCTCAGGATGACTTGTGGTGGGCGCGAAAGCTCGAACAATCTGAGCCTGTTCTTTATCTCAACGACTACAGTCTTGTGACGATTATATATAGATTAAGATAATACAACGTAGTTGTCACAAATGCTTATTTTTTTTTTTATTTCTCAAGCCGACCATGGTTTTGCTGGGTATTGACCTAGCTTCATCAGGACGAATGGCACGTAAATATTCAAACGGAAAACATTCTGAAATTCCGGAATTGGTCAAACTTATAAATTCCATTGATCCTCACATTCAATTCAGCTACGAAATAGAAAATAACGGATGCCTAACATTCCTTGACGTCCTGGTAACTCGTTTGAATCAATCTCTCGCAACCACAATTTATCGGAAGCCTTTCGCTACTTTTTCACCTCCACATGCCAAGTCTAATCACCCTTATCAACAAAAACCCAGTGTCTTTTATAGTTGCGTATATCGCGCGATACATATATGTTCAGATAAGGACAGTTTGAAAAAAGAACTATTTTCTTAAACGTGTTGCAAAACAGCGAGGATACAAATCTTCCATTATAGACAAGGCTCTGACAAAATTCCGGAAATCGAAGTCCATCTCTACATTAACTCCTGTGATGCGCCCATTGCGAGAGAATTTTGCCATTATTCCATTTTCCCGTGACATTGCCTTCAAAATTACAAAAATTCTCAAAACCTTTAATTTTAAGGTGATTTTTAAACCCATAAACAAAATGAGATTTTTAGGATCAAAGGACTATGTTGAAGACAAAAACTTGTGGGAAATTTATCAAATTCCATGTGAATGTGGCGCTTCGTATATAGGACAGACCCGTAGAGCTTTGTGTTTTCGATTGAAGGAGCACAAGACTTACATTCGGAATTGTGACCTAAAGAAGTCATCGATGGCTAAACACTGTTAAAAAGGACCACAGATTTCTCTTTGAGGAAGCAAAACTTATTGAAAAGCCAGATTCAACCTCCAAACTTGATAGCTTGGAAGCTTTCCATATATATCAGAAGTCTTCGCAACTTGTTAATGACATGGCATCCACGCCATTTCTATCAAACGCGTGGAAGCATCTAACCAAAACACGTGACTGTAAACACCATTTATGATGTCATATACAATTTGAATATTTACGTGCCATTCGTCCTGATGAAGCTAGGTCAATACCCAGCGAAACCATGGTCGGCTTGAGAAATCAAAAAAAAAAATTGTGACAACTACGTTGTATTACCTTAATCTATATATAAATCTGGGCCTGGTATCTTTTTGAGAGTTGGATAACGAGTCGCGCAGCTCTGTCTGAGGAAATTTCAACCTCAAGAACATTGTGCTTCTGCTGCCTTCGCCAGGTACGTTCCAGCTGCCAGAGACTGAGGACCAAAATTTACGTTGTGAAGTCATCTCTTTTTGGGGGTGGGGAGGAGAGGGGGTACATATCTCACCACGCTGGCCACGCGGATCGGTGAGTGTGGGGTAGCATTTCCTCTAATTCCGGTGATATACACTACTGGCCACCTAAAATGCAACTCCAAGAAGAAAGCATTCGATTGCCCTGAAATTCGCAGCATGCGTCGCCTGCGGTAGGACATGCAAACGATGAGCATTGTAGGGCATATGCAAATCATGTGCGCCCGGCACGCCACCGAGAAGCCCTATAAGAAGAGTACACAGAAGGCGGGGTGTAAGTAGTGGAAGTGTGTTTTGCTGCCGGACCTGTGCGTGGGAAGCTTCGTGATGCCTCGTCGCAGAATACGGCAGTCATTTCGGCACGTTTCGGAGTTCGACAGAGGACGAATAGTGGCTTATCCGACAGCGGTTTGTCGTAACGAGATATCGGCGCCCGTGTGGGACGACATCCAGACACAGTGAGGCGAGTATGGATTCGGCGGGGGAAGGAGGGACGGACGGACCGTCGTGAGCGATTGCCGCAGCCACAACACACCACCGAACGAGAGGACCGGCAGGCATTGACGGCTCGCACCGCCATATCACGAACGTTGGCGCAGGAATTAGGGTGTGTAGCGCAACAACTTGTGTCAGCACGTACCGTTCGTCATCGTCTGCAAGAACGGAAACTTGTCGCACGGCGCCCATTGCTCCGATTACCATTGACGTTACACTACCGGCGAGTGCGGCGGCAGTGGGCCGTTGAACGCCGCACCTGGACTATGGAATAGGCGACATTTTCTTCTCCGGCGAATCCAGCTTCTGCCTGCAACACCACGATGGTCTGATTCGCGTGTGGCGGCACCACGAGGAGAGACTGTATGACGACTGCATTATGCATCGCTATACAGGTCCGTTGCCTGGCGTTATATTTTGGGGCGCAATTGGATATGACACCCGCTCCTCACTGGTACGCATCGCCGGTACACTCAACAGCCACCGCTACATCTCCGACGTTTTGGAGTCTGTAGTCCTGCCTTACCTGCAGGACCTGCCAGCAACCAAGTGTCAACAGGACAATGGGCGCCTGCACGTGGCACGCATCGTACAAAAATTCTTTACGGCCCACCAGGTGCCACTGCTGCCGTGGCCCGCCTGTTCTCCCGATATGTCGCCATCGAACACGTCTGGTCACTAACCGGCAACCGAGTGTCCCGGCAAGCACCAACCGCGGATACGCCTGATGAACTGTGGCAACGTGTGGAAGCAGCCTGGACCGACATAGCCCAAGCCCACATCCAAAGCCTCTTTCGTTCGATACCGCGGCGTGTAGCGGTCGTTATTGCCAGCCATGGGGCCACACGAACTATTGATGCCTGCGTGTTTCGCAAGTCGCACGGGCCTGTAAGCTCAATCTTTTCATCTTTGTATCTGTTGTTATGTGTCCAGTAAATCTGGCTTTGCCATCTCGTGTCCTTTTTGGTGTTGCATTTTGGGTGGCCAGCAGTGTAGTTATACCGCTATTTCTCGGTCGTTAGGGTCCCTTAGATGCTTAGATGCACAGAAAACAGGCGGAGTTAACATGTGTCTGTGTCAATGTGTCAAAAAAAGAGGCCGTATACGTGCGATCTTGGATCATTCAATATATATATATATACAGGACGAAAGCGAGATTTGGATTTAACGAGAAAAATCATGTATATATACAGGATGAAAAGCGAGATTCGGACTTAACGAGAAAAACAGTAACTTTATATATACAGGATGAAAGTAAAATTATGCAGATGTGACAACATGCATATACGTTTAATCATGTATCCAGATATATATCATGACGTATGGCTACATTTTTTCGAAATCTCGAATGATGATTACTTTCTCGTTTACGGATAACACTTTTCTCTTAGACATTTTGTCAGCTATAAATGTTTAGGATTTCTCACTTGACGGCCACGTAATTTGGTCGCTGTTTAACTACACATATGAAGCAAAAGCAGCACTGTTTTTCCTAATGCAACACTCACTTGGAGGGGGAAGAGGAAATTCCAAGTATTGTTATCTTCTGTTTGCCCTCGTACCACATCCCCATCTCATTACTTTCTGCTTCCTCTCTGCAATCGTCACTTAGAAATCCACTTAATACATGTGCATGAGCCCGAACCATAATCTGTTTGCCTAGAATTAGGCAGCCCGTTTTCAAATCTGCTGACGTGATACCCCCAAAGTGTAGCCTTTTGGAGTTGATGGCAGAGATTCTTTTGCACAACTCGCTTCTTGAGCATTTGATGTACTCCCTTTCTATTGATTTTCTATCAACATCCTTCAACTAGCACACCAAGATTCCACTGCGCTGTTGCAATTTCATCCTGTATCTCACTATTTCCAGTATTCCATTCCAGGACAGTGTGTAGCGGTTTTTCTCTGCTTCGTTAAACAAAGAATTTCAATATTTTTTTTAAATTCTTTTATTAAAATTTATCATTTTAGCTTTTCTCGCCTTCGTTAAACCCGGGGATTTTATTAACTTGTTTTCGTTAAAATCGATCAAATTAGCTTTGAATTACCGTTACACTAAGTTTCTGTTTTTATCGTTAAATCCGTAATCTTATCATAGGGTTCTATGAGATATTTATATATGGATGGCACACACACACACACACACACACACACACACACACCTTTGTAGACGAGATTTAAATCAGTAAGCTTCCCTGAATGTTTTAAATATTAATCATAGTTTTCTAGTTAAATAGCATAGATGGTAACTACCTTCGTGACAATGATTTGAAAAAATTCTTGTCGACAAGATAGAGCTAAGCATGGTCAAGATTTTTCGGTTTTCTCTCAGATTAGAATTTTCTCTTTAAATGGCAATAAACTAGTTGTAATACACGATGTGTCTAAAGTTTTTTCCTATTTACGATAAATCGTATAAAATGAACCGAGCTAGTTAGACGTACGCGGTTTGTTGCATTGATTGGGTCATGTTTTCAAGTTTTTTGTTCGTTGTACTTTTGGAACAATAAGTGCCTTTGCATGTCTGCAGCGTAGTTTGTTGTTGAAAGTGTCTGTCGGCGAAATGGCGTCTATATAGGAGAAGGCTAATTGTGCTCTCAGGTTTCACAAAAGCAAATCTGCAATTTCAGTGCAGCGGAAGTTTGGGCGTGAGTATGATAGAGCTCCGCCTGATGTGAAGAGCATTACAAACTGGTATCAAATGTTAAAACAGGCGGGTAGTGTCAGTGACCGAGCAAGAAGTGGAAGACCTTCCATTAGTGAGGAAACTGTCGACACCGTGCGTGATGCATTCGTATGAAGCCCGAGCAAATCAATTCGTCATGCCTCTAGGGAAATGGGAATACCTATGAAGACAGTACACCGCATTTTAAGAAAGTGGCTTCGTTTTATTGCATACAAATTGCAAATTGTTCAAGCCTTGGAACCCAATGATGGGCCCAGACGTGTGACATTCGCTATGGATATCCTTAAACGAATAGACGAAGACAATGATTACCTGAAGCGGATTGTTTTTCAGACGAATCAACTTTTCATACTTCAGGAAAAGTGAGCATGCATAATGCCCGTATCTGGGGTTCAGAGAACTTACATGTGGTTTCGGAGAAACAGAGTGATAGCCCTAAAAATCAGTGTTTGATGCGGACTAATGCGCAACAAAGCAATTGGACCGTTCTTTTTATTGAGTCCACCATTACATCGGGTATTTACATCGACATGATGCAGCTGTATGTTGCATCTCATCTGGAAAAACTACAATCATGGGTAATGTTCCAGCAGGAAGTTGCGCCCCCGCACTGAGGTGTAACTGTCCGTGAATTCTTAGATGACAAATTCCCTAACAGATGGATAAACAGAAATTGTCCCATACCCTGGCCACCAAGATCCCCATACATTACACCCTTTGTCTTCTTTTTATGGGGCTGTATTAAGGATCAAGTTTATGCAACACCAGTTTGCAGATATTAACACTTTGGAGGGAAAAACAACTGAAGCGTTTGCGTCCATCACAGATGACATGTTGTAGCAGATATGAAAAGCGATAGAGTACTGCCTGGATGTCCTCCGTGTAACAAAAAGAGCCCACGTTGAGATATACTGATGACCTGGAAAAAAATCTGGATTTCAAGTAAGCCATATTGGAAAGCCGTAAGTGTCCAACGAGCGTGGTTCATTTTATACGATTTATGGTAATCAGGGAAAGACTTCAGACAGCCTGTATATTTTAAAAATTATACTTGGTGTTGTCAATCATTGGTCAGGTTACCTTCACTGTCTGGATGCTACGTAGTTTTTAAATATATTGAAACAGACCAAGCCCCCACCCCCACGAAAGACACTCAAGTCTCGGATGATGTCACATTCATTCTTGATTAACAGTTGAGTATGGATGAAATCATAAGATATATTGCAAACAGTTGTTGGCATGTGCTTAATATTTGGGGTATTCAAAAGTTTTCGCCGTTTTAAGGAGAAAGTAGACATGAAGAATCAGGAAACCAGTACACATTTGTTCAACGAAATATTGCCCGTTAGCATCATGACCTTTTGCCACTTTGGAGGCAGCAAATGAATGCCCCTGTGATAGAAGGACTCGGGTTGGGAGCTGAAGGAAGCAGTTACGAAATTTTCCACCTATGGAACGTGGTGAACCGCTGTTGCGCAAGGGCACGTTGCATAGAGCGAAACGGATGAAAGTCTGACGGTGCGATGTCTAAAAAGCCAGGTGCGGTAAAATCTCCCAGTGTAACTGTTCAAGGGTTGATTTCGTGGTGGCACCGGCATGTGGTCTGGCATTATCGTGTAGCAGGATGACTGGGCGGAGTCCTTTTCCTGTCCATGGGCGTTTTTGCTTGATTGTGGCGTTCAGTTTCATCAACTGATAGCTGTATTGTTGTGCAGTGATTATTTCGCCCAGTTTAAATAGTTCGAAGTACAGCACTCCATGCATATCTCGCCACACACACAACACCACCATTTCCCCGTGGATATCCTGTTTTGCAGTGGATGTTGATGGCTGGCTTGGGCCGACCCAAGATCGCTTGAGTACGGGGTTGTCACAATAGACCCATTTTGCATCCCCGGTGACAACCTCCCACAAGAAATTCTTCCCTTCAAACCTCTTCAGCAACGACATGCAAATGCCCAAATGTTGACCAATATTACGCTCCGTTAAATTATGCGGAACGCACTTACCAATCTTCTGGATCTTCCTCAAGGCCTGTAGACGCAGTACCACCATCGATTGAGCCACTTTCAAACGTTTCGCCAGTTGCGTGGTCGATTGTGTGGCTTCCTCTTGCAACAGCGATTCCAGCTCCTCGTCCGTGAGTTCCTGAGGTCTACCTGCACGTGGCTTGTCTTCAAAGCTTAGATCACCTTTCTTAAACCTGGCAAACCATTCTTGACACGTCCGCGCACACATGACCGTTTTGCTATACGCATGACATATTGAACCGTATGTTTTACTCTCACTTTACCCAATTTTTTTTAAGAATAACAAACAGTGCCGCAAATGATCTTTATCGACCGCTAGGCTTGGCTTCATGTACGAAGTGACAGCACGAGTCGCCGGCCGGTTAGACCCCTACAGCGCCCGCTAGCGACGGCGGCGGAAACATTTGCATACCCCAATAAAAACGCCAAAATTCAAACAACTACAGGAAGTTCTTGGATATTTAATTATTGATGCAAAAAATATATTACTCCTTGAGAAAACCAACGGAAAACGTGAACACCAGAGATGGCTGCGATTTTTTCTCGACCACTTTTCTCAGTTTTTGATCTCCCTTTTTTCCTTAGTTATAAAGCCTCATACGGCACTGTATGAACAAGGAGGGGTATGGAAAGAGAGACCAGTTGATCTGACAACTAATTCCAGTGCATGAAGGCCACTAGCGACGGTCTTAGGCATCTCATATATGCTGCCCGGGAATCGAAGATGAAACCTTTGGCTTCGTCCAGGTTGAGGAACAGGCATTTTTCCAGAACTAAACAAGAATACTATCAGGTCATTCGAAAAATAAGGGCTGATTTTCTGAAGTGCCATATTCAACTCGTCCACAATGCTTGCAGACCAATTCGCACGCAGCGCCATTCGTACGAGTTGATGGGCGACTCAGATGCCACATACACCCCATAATCGGCTGAGCTGCAGTCGTTGCTACTCGTGTGAGGGTGGTCTGGACAACATGCTAGGAAGGAGTGAGTTGCGGGTGATTCTTCTTCATGAGTTCAAACTGAGTCGTAATGAGGCACTAACCTACCGTAATGTCGTCGAGGCATGGGGCGAGGAGGCAACGTCTGAACGTACTGTTCGTCGGTGATTTGAAAAGTTTCGTTCCGATGACATGAGCCAACAGGATGAAGAGCCCGAGAACGACATTCGGCCATTAATAAGGACGCTCTGTAGGCAAATTTGGAGGCAAGAACGAAGAACTTGCCAAAGAACTTGCCGAACATCTCCACCAAATTGGTAAGTTTAAAAAAGCTCGATACGATACCCACATGAACTGACGGTGCATCAGAAACAACAACGGTTTGCGATGTGCAGTAACCGTCTGCTCCGCAACGAAAAGGAGACCCTACTTGATAGTATTGTAACTTGTGATTAAAGTGGGTACTATACGACAACCGTAAGCGACCTGGACAATGGCTGAACCCTGGTGAAGCACCGAAACAAAATCCTAAACCGAGGTTGATGCCAAAGAAGGTTTTGTTGACAGTGTGGTGGACTGTTCACTGTGTCATACACTACAGGTTCTTGAATGCTGGTGAAAGCATTACCTTAGTCACATACTCTGAAAAAATTGACTGAATGCACCAGAAGTTGTGTTTTAAACAGTACATGTGTCGGTGTCAATCATTTCCGAACATCTACAACAAATTGGTAAGGGTCCTATTCTCATCCATGATAACGTGAGATCACACATGTCACAAATGACGAAACAAGAGCTACACGCACTGAGGTTCGAAACTCTCCCACATCCAGCATATTCGCCCGACTTGGCACTTACCGATTTCTACCTGTTCATGCATTTTAGCAATTGCCTCAAGGTTAGGACCTTCAGAAACCGAGAAGATGCCGAAATTGCATTTCAGGGTTTTCTTGCATCCAGGGAGCCAGATTTCCTCAGGACTGGCACTGAAGCACTTGTCACGACGTCACTCTCTGGCAGAGCAGTGTAGCTGCAGAAGGCGCCTATTTAAAAAAAACAAGGTTGTGTGCTATCTCTTTCATTCTTTTGCCCTCCAAATCGGCCATTATTTTGCTATCGACCTGGTCTCAAAATCAAGGAAGAGGCTTTTGTTATACACTTTTAGTCATATTAAGTAAAATCTTATATGGGGATGTAGGAGTAATGGATGGTATGTAACGAAGTGGAACAGGAATTAAGACTGAAACAATGAAATTCAATTTTTCTGTTTTCAACCACACGACAGGACCAGTTATGATGCAGACTCAGCCCATGTTGCGTCAAAATCGCGTTGTATCTAGTGCTGCTGAATTACAATTTTGCCGATATTTCCAATCTCCGAATTAATTAGTAATTGGTAACTATGAACATCCAATTATGTAGTTTCTATTGGTTACATCGAAACGTGTTTAAGGTAAAGTTCATACATCGCAGTAGTTCAACAGTTCTCAGCAGAACTATAAAGTTTGTATTGTAAAATTTCATCAGTTGATAGGTTACACAGTGGCGTAGAGCGACCTAAAATCTATCCAAGCCTAAATATTTTTAAAATTGTTCTCTACCTTCTTCCGTACTACGAAATATAATTTCAGTTGACAGTGAGGATTCCAAACGACACCTGCTAAAATTATTCTTAACCATATAGAATGAGGTAAAAATATTTTAACGTATACAACCGTATGCAGTGCTGTATAACATAATAAAAAGTAGAAACAAAATAGTAGCACACTGTGGAAACAAAACAAAGTATGTTTGCTTTCGTTTCCACTTAGCCGGGATATTTTGCTATACCATTTCATATTAAAGTTCTAGCCTGATTCCTATGTTTTTGCACCAAGCATAAAGTTCGTCGATGTGGGCCCGAGTCTATAACGTGTTTTATCTTCATCCCTTAATAAAGTAAAAGGATGTTCCAGCAAAAAGTCCACTTTGTTCATTTTACTTACACGAGTGAACTCTACAGCTTAACTATACACAAAAAAAAATCAGCCGCTCATTGGCTGACGACGCGAAAGCGACCAGCCCCGAAAGACAGTTTAACGCATGCGCAGTTCAGCGCGCATCTGCTCAGCCATTACTGTTCTCCGAAGCTTCGCGATGGCGACGAGTTGACGAAAGACGCCTCTCGCAGAGTCCTATCTTGTAAACGGATATGGAAAGCTGCAATGTGTTAGCCAGTTATTCAACTCTTGTAATGGCTCACACTGCATTTAGAAAATCTGGGGACTGGTTATTTACACGGGTTTTCTTTCGGAATTTTTCCAATTTAAAGAAAAATAAGCATTTTCCCCCTCATTTTCATGCGGGACTTAGCCCTGCATGCCCATAATGACCCGACACCACTGTAAGTCAGTTAAATTAATAATGATGGTCCCGAAAACATGGCGTTCAATTTTCAATCAACACTAACTGTAATCACGAGAAAATGCAGAAGAAAATGTAATAAAGATGACACTACGGAATGCTGACATTTTAAATAAATAATGCGTTAATTTATTATTTTCATGAAATATAAGCACTGAGGCTAAATTAAATGCTCTAATATATTGACCAAGAGCTTTTAAATATATACAATGAAGTGTTAATACGTTAATCACAGATATCTCAGTAATAGTAAATGGGAATTCAAACATTATGTTTCGCACAAAAATAAAAAGGATCTAACAGAGTATGACATACAGAAGCATAAGTAAATATTTTCACGGTATAACTCAACCAAAATATTACAGATCTTGGATCCCGAAGAAGTTAACGATATTATTGAGACAGCCTTAGGCGACTAAAATGCAAAAAA
This sequence comes from Macrothele yani, assembly GCA_039090855.1. Classification (NCBI taxonomy): domain Eukaryota; kingdom Metazoa; phylum Arthropoda; class Arachnida; order Araneae; family Macrothelidae; genus Macrothele; species Macrothele yani. Next base: position 88,152,038 of record CM076990.1, read on the forward strand.
TAATCTTCTACAAATGCAACAATTATTTTAAAAAATCTTAATCTATGAGAAAAAACTGTTGTTTATCCAATATTTGAGATCTAACTTGGGAAAAGAGGTTTTGAACATCTGGATTGTTGACATCGTAGCATAAAGCGAACGCACTTGGTTAGTTATATCGAGAGATCTGGGATTCAATCCCAGCGGTGTCTAATAACAATTGTTCGGCTGCTGTGTGTTGGTTAGAGAAAAGCGTTGAAAGAGCGATGACTTTGTCTATTTAGTTGATAGAATTTGAAATTAGTAATGAGAGCCCCCAAAACATGAAAAGAATTAACGTTTCGAATTACTTTATCACAAGAAAAACCATTAGTACATGACGTACAGTGCAGTAGTTGCACTGGTAGCGCAAAATATTTATACCATTGTAGATACACTGTAAATTGATATAATTTGAGCTGCGCCTCTGAATGCCCTGAGCTAAAAATTACTGTTCCAATAAGAGCATGGTCTCAAGAGGAATTTCTTGCAGCGATTCGATTTTAAAGCCTGCAAAATATTTGACCTGAAATTCATTGCTCACTTGTTGAAGAATCTTTCATGAGAATGTTATAAGAAGGAAAAAAAAATGAAAAAGGGTGATACTGAAAGTTTTAAGATCATAATCATTACTGCATGCCATACATATCGGCATGTCTACTATCTCCGAATCCTTCGCAATTCTAATCTTCCCTAATGTCAGCTTTCAAGTAATGTCCTTGAAGTCAATAGTTTTCCAAATATGTTTGAAATATTACCGATACAAACACGTCTCACGAACATCAAAGAATACACAGGAGATCAAAATCTTTTACAGTCCAAAGTCGATGTGGGTGGTTAAACCTCCAATCTAAAAAAAGTTGATGGTTTCAAGGCGCTTTAAGGAAACACCTCTGAAGTTTTTCGGCTATCTAAAACGGCAAAACAACTCAGTTTTTTTGGAGACTTTCCGCTTTTCCGGAATGTTTTCATGTTTATTATATGGAACGTTGCTCATAAACAGGCTGGCAGCTTGTGTGATAATGTTTTAACCATGTGTGGAAAGTTGCTCAGTTTTGTTGAGAAGGTTCCACGCCTTAGTTTCCCAAAGGCTAATCACTCTTCTGAAATTTTCCACAACCACCATGAGTAACTCAATGGGCTATAAGCTGTCTCTTGTCCCTAATTTAGAGTCACTGGTTACAGGGAAGAGAGAGAGCCCCAGTGCCGTAAGAAGAGCATACCATCCTTTGCTCCCCGCAATTTGAACTCGGACTCACTTGGTTGAATGATCAGAAGCCAGCGTTTAGACCACCGGGACACTATGAATTTGGATTTTCCAAGTTCATAGTGGAGCGTTCGAACTAATCAGTCAAGAAATATGCTTCAGACTTTTTCAAAAATGCGAGGAACATTGGTTGGGCTTTTTGACATAACGTTTTCAACAATTTTCAGGCTGAAAAAGTGCCTCTTTTTTCTGCAACGCACTGCAGGTTTCTTACGCCATTTCGATAAAGCGTAAATAAATTGCTTTTTTCTAATATTTGAATCAGTCATTTATTTTGAAAGGAAACCATATCACTATAGCTGTATTAAACAAGTTAGTAAAATCATGCAATGCATTGATTATGATACGCTTTCCAACATACTAGAAATCACAAAATGGCTGTGGAATAAATCTCACTCCTACGCCCTGACCTTTGATCCCATTTCGATGATATTCAACAGAACTGGATCAGTATACCTCCGAAATAACATGATAAAGTTTTGTCGCAATCGAAGCAATTTTACGTAAGTTATGATGCATAAGGGCTATGGAATAGACCCCGCTTCTGTGTCCTAACCTTTGACCCATTTCGCCCATTTTCAATAGGATTCGTCCCCAGGCGCAGGCCCCTACAACATACTAACATTTCATCCAAATCGAAACATTTTTACGTAAGTTATGATGCATAATGGCGATGGAAGTGATTCGCTCCTATGTCCTGACCTTTGACCCTCATTTCGCCAATTTTCAATAGGGTTTGTCCCCAGGTGATCCCCTACCACATACTAATATTTAATCGAAATCGAACCTTTTTTACGTTAGTTATGACGCATAAGAACAGTGGAATGGATCCCGCTCCTATGTCCTCACCTTTGACCCCCATTTCGTTCACTTTCAATAGGGTTCTTTCCCAGGTTATTCCCTTCCACATACTAAAATTTCATTGAAATCGAACGATTTTTTCGCGAGGTATCGTGCAGACGAACATACGTACACAACGCATGGCGTAATGAGGCAGATGGGAATCGCGGCCATCTGCTAGCAAAAGTGTGACGTCATAAAACTTTAATAGGATCCTCACATTTGTTTGACTGCTGACGTCATGAAAATACAGGTCGTGCCATCTTTTTCTTCCCAATTAATGCGTTCCCAAGGATGAAAATTTGAACATCGATTAAAATAGCTTCATTTTATAACTTGGAACACCTAACATTTTCTAAAACATAACCATAATTATGCAATCCAACATTTGTTTGTCTACTGACGTCATGAAAGTACAGGTCGCGCCATTCTTTTTCTGGTTTCAACACCACCAAAGGAAAAGTTATTGATTTTTAATATAATTATGGTTATGTTTTAGAAAATATTAAGTATTCCAAGTTATTTTAAGAAGTTATTTCAATCGATGTTCAAATTTTCATCCTTGGGAACACATTAATTGTGAAGGAAATGAGTACAAAAGTTTTTCCATTGGAAGTATAGGAAGCAAAATTACTTGACGTTCACCTTAATAACATGGGATAAGGGCGAAGGAATGGATCGCAATCCTATGTCCTGACCTTTGACCCCATTTCGTCCATTTTCAATATGGTTCGTCCTCAGGTGGTCCCCTACCACATACTGAAATTTCATCGAAATCGAACCATTTTTACGCACGTTATGGCGCATAAAGGCAATGAAATGCGTCCCGCTCTTATGTCCTGACCTTTGACCCCAATTCACCCATTTTGAATAGGGTTCGTCTCCAGGTGGTTGTAACGTATACTCTAGATGCAGTTTCCTTTTGATTTTACTATCTCTTGTTATTTTATTTTCCTATGCAAATTATCTTCTCACTTAACGAGATGTTATTTCTCCCGCTGAATGATATGTGGCAACGAATGTAAGTCATGACGTGGTGGTATGCAGTATATATAGGCGCGCTCAACTCTACCAAGGAAGCTTCGTTTTATGTGATAGGTTCTTCTTAATTATTGTTATGTGATTCTACGAAAGTTCGGATATTCAGTAGTCGTGTGATTTGTTGAGAGTGTGTTTGATAATACCAGGAGTTCTCCAATAAAAGGTTTAAAGTGAGTACGTTTTCTCAGTTCATATTATTGTCAGACCTCTGTCTGGCCGTTAAGTCTCTTTCATTAAGTGTCTCCATTAAGTCCGGGGTATATTGTGTTTACCGCTCTAATAAGGAGCCTTCAAGGTACTAATGTACTAAAACCGAAGTTATAGTACTGATATTCAAGATAATGAGGAACGCTGAGTAAAAAGAAGTTCCATATTAAATGAATTTATTGCACGTGCGAGTCTTACCTAAACAAACTCTAGCACTTTGAATATTAGGTACACTTTAGCTACGTCAAGTAACCTTCCAATAATCCTAACGTGACTTAACGTAAGCTTCCCTGCACTACACGTCCAGCGGAGTACTTTATTCATTATATGGTCCCCTACTACATTGTGAAATTTCATTGAAATCGAACCATATTTACGCAAATTATGACGTATAAGTGCAATGGAATGGATCCAGCTCCTACGTCGTGACCTTTGACCCCATTTGTCCCATTTTCAATAGGTTTCATCCCCAGGTGATCCCCTACCACATACTAAAATTTCATCGTAATCGAACCATCTTTACGCCAGTTATCGTGCTGACGGACAGACGGACGGACAAAGCTGGAGCATATACGCTTCTTCAACCTACGGTTGGAAAGCGTAAAAAAAAGAAACACAAGTAACTGAACTGTGATGCTATTCTTAGCATTTTGGAAGTAAATGGTGCATTTAAACAAAAAGTCTTTCTGAAATTTCACATTAGAACACATCTATTGACAAAAAACGAGAACTTCAAGAATGTTTTACAGAAATATGAAATTAGATTTTATTTCATTACTTACGCCTGTGCAGTTAAATGATCAAACGGAAAACAAGGAAAACAATAGACGCCGGATAAAGAGAAAGCTGGCAAATTCTGACCAAAAATTACATTGCTGATACTACTTTGAGAGCTTTTGCAGAATCTTTGTAATCGATGTTTCTACAGATCGACTCTCGTATGAAACAATATCCCATTAAGAAAAAAATAATTATGCGAGCAAGCTCTTTTCAGGAGAAAATTAAATCCGGTAGTCATAACTTTGATATCAAAAGCATATTGGAAAACTTAGTAATAGGAAATAATGTAAATTTAATGATATCCCATCAAAAGTAATGAAGATGCATTTAAAGAGATCCCAGATTAATGTTTAATGGTGCTATCGCTTAAATTGGTTTCCGATAAATTAGAAAACAGTCATTACTGTAACCGTACACACAGGAAGAATATCTGAAGAAAAATACATTTCCGTTTATGTTCTGTGTGGGCGAATGAGTGCTCAGGCATCAGAAAATACTTTTAAATATTGTGAAAATTAGGCCTTTCACATTCATCAATAAAAGTCCAAAACAGTCTGATAAGCACGTATATAAGTTTAGCAGCAGATTTAAGATTTCACTTGCGAAATTTTGCTACTGAAAGCCACGGCGCTGATGTAAACAAACTATAAGTGAAACTTAATTACTATAATGAAAGAAATACGGGATTACGCCATATAATACAAATTTTGAAGATGACAATCCGATTTTTGGCGTAAACGTGACAAGGATGGTAACCGATTTTACGCCAAAAATTTTGAAGATGACAATCCGATTTTACGCCAAAAATCGGATTGTCATCTTCAAAATTTGTATTAATTACTATAAGTAATTACTGAACTTAATTAGTATAAGTAATTACTAAACTTAATTACTATAAGTGAAACTGAAAAGCTTTAAAAGTATTGGGTGTGTGCAAAAGTTCTACCCGTTTTTGTAATACACTGTTGGCTACCCAAAATGCAACACCAAGAAGGAAGCATCTGATTGGCCTGAAATTCGCAGCATGCGTAGCCCGCGAGAGGACATGCAAACGATTAACATTGCAGGCCATATGTAAATCATATGCGCCCGGCACGCCGCCGAGAAGCACTATAAGAAGAATGCACAGAAGGTGGGGTGTAAGTAGTGGAAGTGTGTTGTGCTGCCGGACCTGTGCGTGGGAAGCTTCCTGATGCCTCGTCACAGAATACGGCAGTCATTCCAGCACGTTTCGGAGTTCGACAGAGGACAAATAGTTGCTCATCGCGACAGCGGTTTATCGTACGGAGACATCGGCGCCCGTGTGGGACGACATCCAGCCACAGTGAGGCGAGTATGGATTCGGTGGGTGCAAGAGGGACGGACGGACCGACGCGAGCGACTGCCGCAGCCGCGGCACATCACCAAACGAGAGGACCGGCATGTTGTGCGGCGGGCATTGACGGCTCGCACCGCAACATCACGAACGTTAGCGCAGGAATTAGGGTGTGTTGCGCAACAACCTGCGTCAGCAGGTACGGCAAATCCTTTCAACGTTGTCTGAAGGAGCTGGGACTTGTCGTACGGCGCCCATTGCTCCGATTACAATTGACGTTACACCACCGGCGAGAGCGGCAGCAGTGGGCCGTTGAACGCCGCACCTGGACTACGGAATGGCACGACATTGTCTTCTCCGACGAATTCTGCTTCAGCCTGCAACACCACGATGGTTGGATCCGCGTGTGGCGGCACCACGACGAGAGACTGTATGACGCCTGCATTATGCATCACCATACCGGTCCGTCGCCGGGAGTTATGGTTTGGGGCGCAATTGGATATGACACCCGCACACCTATGGTACGCATCGCCGGTACACTCAACAGCCACCGCACCATCTCCGATGTTTTGGAGCCTGTAGTCCGCCCTTACCTACATGACCTGCTAGCGGCCACGTTTCAACAGGACAATGCGCGCCCGCACGTGGCACGCATCGTGCAACAATTCTTCACGGCCCACCAGGTGTCACTGCTGCCGTGGCCCGCCAGTTCTTTCGATATGTCGCCCATCGAACACGTCTGTTTGCTGATCGGCAACCGAGTGGCCCGTCAAGCACCACCCGTGACTACGCCTGATGAACTGTAGCAACGTGTGGAAGCAACCTGGGCCGACATACCCCAAGACTACATCCAAAGCCTCTTTCGTTCGATGCCGCGGCGTGTAGCGGCTGTTATTGCCAGCCATGGGGGCCACAAGAAATATTGATGTCTGCGTTTTCCGCAAGTCGCACGGGCCTGTAAGCTTAATCGTTTCATCTTTGTATCGATTTTTATGTGTCCAGTAAATTTGGCTGTGCTATCTCGTGTCCTTCTTGGTGTTGCATTTTGGGTGGCCAGCAGTGCAGATGCGAATTGCAATCGGAGTATAGTTACGCCACGATGCGGAATGTTCGGCCAATAAAGCGTGGAGCAGTAGAGCCTATAGAGGCATTAGGTTTGTCCGAGTAAGTCCTTCGTAACGGAAATCACGGAGGGCGTAACATGGCATGCGATAAGGAGCACATTAGACACTGTTTACTGTACGAGTTCGATAAAGGCAGTACTGTAGCCGCGGCTTGCTGCAACATCTGCCAATTGTATAGGGAGAATGCAGTTGATGACCATACATGTCGCCGTTGGTTTTGGAAATTCCGGGACGGAAACAGAAGCTGTAAAAATCACCCACGTCTTGGACGTCCATCTGTGGTTTCTGACGAGGGAGTGGACCAAGCCATAACAAATGACCCACATCCAACCGTTCAGGAATTAGCGGAAACGTTATCGGTAAACAGAACAACATTTAAAAAAACGGATGCATGCGCTTGGGTTAATCACCAAGTTCGATAACTAGGTTCCGCACCAAACTTCTGCAAAAGCAACAAGAGGAGAGAATCCGTACCTGTGTTTCTTTGCTTTTTCGTCACAGAAATGAACCGTTTTGGGGACGAATTATAACGGCTGATGAGAAATGGGTACTGTACCGTAATGTAAAGCGTCGACGGACTGTGTGCCAAGGAGCGGAGCCTGCTCCATCGACCTCAAAAGGAGGACTGCATCCCAAAAAGGTTTTGTTGAGTGTTTGGTGGGATGTCCAGGGAATAATCCACTGGGAGGTGTTGGCATCTAACCGAACGATAAATGCTGACCTCTACTGTCAACAGTTAGATAGCTTGCGAGAACTGACATCGAAGCGGCCAGCAATCATCGATCGCAAAGGCGTGATCCTTGATCATGATAACGACAGAACTCATGCTGCTTTAATCACTCGGCAAAAATTACTGAACTTTGGTTGGGAAGTGTTACCTCACCCGGCGTATTCCCCTGACCTAGCACCCACGGACTACCACCTTTTTCGATTGTTATATAACGCCTTCAGTAGTTCATCAAATTTACTAAGCGGTGAACATAGCTCTTTTTTCATTTTTTTGCACAGTTTTGCATGCACAAAGTTCTGTTTGGAAATCATCGGGGTTCTCTGCATGTTACAAGCACCTTTTTGCATTTAAAACATTACTTGGATATTCAAATACCATTCGACATTTTAAAATTCACTTGAATGAATTTCGTTTTTCGGAAAATAAAATCCCTTTTACGATTTTGTAGGTATAGTCTCTGAAATTTTAAGATTTATAACTTAAAGGCTATAGAAATTAACCCCTTGTGTGAACATTGGTTGGATTTGGCGGCTGCAAATAAATGCAGACAAAACTAATTCTGCTTTTTTTATTAGCAAAAATATTAAGTTCTCCTAAGGCATTGTACGAAATGCCCTCCTTAATTTCAAAACACTGAGCGTATTTTTGTTGCACCTAGCTGTATTAAGCTCAGATAAAAACTTTCATGCATTCTGCAAACCATCCATGCCTCTGTGTCTTTACGAAGCTCTGCTTCATCTCTGAGGCGTGTCACGTACTGAGGCTGCAAATAAATGTAGACAAAACTAATTCTGCTTTTTTTATTAGCAAAAATATTAAGGTGCTCTTTCAAATTTCGAAAGCAAAAGAATTTGCCTTTACTGAAGCGGAAGAATATTTTAATCCAGTTTTCAGGAGCGCAGATATAAGGGAAACAGGAATATGCACGTACTGACCCTTATGGGCAAACTGAGCTTAACGAAAAACTAAATATTGTATATAAAACACTCAACATGCCGAAGTCAATCTGAAATAAAAAAATTGCAAGTCGGACTATTAGAGGCAGAGATATAAGAGGAAAATGAAGTGCACTTTAGGCCTCTTAGGAGGGAAGTGAGTACTATTCGAACAAGAAATTGCACGGAAATTGAACTTCGTTCTAAAAGGTATCGAAGGGTTAAAAGAATTGTTTCAATCTGATTTTTAGATGCAGTGATATGGAGTGAAATATATTTTAAATTCGATAGTAACTGCATTTGCTCCTTCTAGCAGCGAAGTTATGCACCGGAAAAATGCTAAAACCCAAAGATAATCGTTCCCATAGTTCAGACTTCCCAGTACAAGAAGAACTTTTCAAATCGGACTAATAGTACAGCGAAATGATTTCCACAAATGGACGGACCAACATGGTGTAATATGAACGCGTACTTTTAAAAAATACATTAAAATATAGGAAGGAGAAAGGCTATACCGAATAAAACATAGCAGACACAATGTACATATGAAACAGTACCGCCAACCATTTACAGAATCGACCTCAGTCTTCCAGTATTGTGCACTTCAGGTGCTTATTCAAATACGTGCATAAATTCTTTATTGTCTAGGGAACTTCTGAATAAATGAAAAGAGAGAAGCTAATGCTATTCACTCCAGAAAGAGCATTAAGGCTACGGGGAGGGTTCTGTCCTTCAAAATGCTGTCTTAGGGACACTGCAGGTTGACCACGTGACGTTTCGTAGGAAAGAGGGAATTTGCTAAAGGAAGCTAGTTCTTTTAGTTTAACTCGCAAGGCACATTACTGTTTTGTGAAATGGCGAAAAGATCTACCGTTTTCAGAAAGATCGAAACAGTTTTCAGAGTTGGAATTGGTGGAAAAGTACAATGCGGTAAATCATGTTAAGATACGAGAAAAAAAAAGAAGAAAAACGAAGACATAAAAGACAAAACAACTCCCCCCCCTAGTAAACACCAAAACACTGATGATGATAAGCGTGTGCGTACGGCGAGGTGAACAAAGCAAAGCCCTTCATAAATGGTTTGTTGAAGTTCCAGCCCTTAACATTCCGGTTTAAGACTCAGTGGACGCCCAAACGCTGTAGCGAGGTACTGTGAAATAACTGCAATACAGCAAATGCGTGTATCGAGTTCCACATATCTTAACTATTCAGTATATATCGAATAATTACGACTGCCCCCTTAAATTTGATATAAACGGGTTCGACTTTTTTTATTTGAAAACAACTGGAGTTGATTTTGCAGCAGGAATTTTCTCAGCAGGCGACAGGTAGGAATTTCAGTGCAGCAGGAATTTTCTCAGACGCCATTTCTCAGCCAGCGACAACTGAGAAATCTAATTTCTTTCATGTTATGTTGTTTTGTCTAATCAGCATGCTGATACTGAATTTTACTTCTCTACACACAAAAATCTCTTTACGATTTTGTTTGTTTTCGAGTTTTTACCACCTTGACGAGTATCTAAAATTATAGGGAGGTCCGTCGTCCCTTTAGTTAGGGTCACAAGTTCCAAGGAAGGGACAGAATTAGCGCAAAAAAACAACAACAACAAAAAAAAAAAACCGAGCACATCTGCAAATGGGGAAGCTCCATTTGAGATAAAGTATTTCTATTTGAGCTTCCACTATCCCTGAAGAGGAAGAAATATAAGCACAATTAGAAACCTTCTAAAAAAACCAGTTTTGCGTATTTTAAGCGTGAAATCTACCCATAGGCTTTGCTTTAGGTATCTACAATTTATTTTATTTTTTACTTAATCCAAAAACGATCCATGACCTAACTGCTGGCAACTTTATTATGTGTTATTACATATAATTCCTCATTTTGTAAATAAATGTTTCGCAACTTCGATTACGGCACCGCGTTGCTGACGGAATTTCTCGGTGTCTTTGCCCTTTAAAGTTAGAAATGCCAAAACTTCCCATTGTTCACTTCGCTGAGAGAGAGCAACATTCAGCTTATTATACAGTTTTTGTTTACGGCTTGCTTATGCAAGTAAATCACAATACTCCGAGATTTCAGTTTTCAATCTTTGAGGAGTGTAGTTCGGTACTGTAGAGTAGATATCGCTTTTTGCCGTCCACGAACCACTGGACGTCATTCTCTGACGTGGGAAGCTTTTGTCCAATGAGAATCGACGGCGCATTCTTCTCGGCGCACGCACGCACGCGACATTCTGTCGGCCGCAAGGGAGTGCGTTCTGGAAAGAGGCATCTGCAGCAGGAAGCCCTGGAGCTGATCATCAACCCGAGAGTAGCTTTAGGGAGCGGCATCTCTTCCACACCACACAAGGAAACAACGCTAGTTCAACCACCACTCGGACGGCAATCATCGGCTGGTCGGAGGATTAATTCCGTTTCGTTTCTGTCCGTACTAAATATAAGTGCGAATGCGACTTTCAACTTTATTGTCCGCGCGACACCTAATCCATATATAGTTTCATCGTCAAGTATCTTTTTCAAGCAGTTTAAAGCAGGATTTAAACTTTTTTTCATATTTAAAAAAAAAAACTTACTGTTTCACTCCATATATTTATTCCTTCCACAGGATCCATTCTAAGGGGATGTCCCTTTTCTTTTGCAATTAAGTTCTGTGTTATTTTTTTTAAAAACTTTTTCACCATTTGTATTTTTTTGGGGGAAAAAAAAAATGAACGGAAGAAACTACTGAATGCAGATTCCTATATTTACATCAGAATTATTTGCTTTCAGTCTCCTAGTGTTTTAGAATATTCGCTCGGATAAGAAATAAATAGGGAAAATATTAAGAAATTCATAAAAATTATATTAAATTCCATAATAAGAGAATAAACTGAATGTCCTTTTTTGGACAGGATACCAAACATTTTACGAGCTTCTAACAAAAACAGGACTTTATCCTAAAACGAAAAATATTCCAATCAGAAAACTATCAGTTCTTCCTATAGAGGAGAAAAGTTTTATGATTGAAACTTTCAGGTGATTGATTAAATTAGTTCTTATGCTTTATGAGAATATGTAGATCATTTACCCGCTCCAAATATTTTGTTATGGCATTATCTGCTTTAAGACAGTGGCTTTTGATGAAATGATTATTTAACAAAGCATTTTAAGTTGCGGGAAAGGACAATACTGCTTTTTTGGTTGGGTTAGAAATAATCTCTTTCATGGAGTGAGTTTTACAGATTTTGCTATGGATGTGAATAACAGCAGTATCTTCAGTTCAGACTCTCCTTCACTGTTCGACCCTATTTCCTTGGGGACAAACAAACAACTCTTCTTTCGGAGATATCACCTCGACTTTCTCCAACGTGTCTCCAGTGATTAACGATTTCGGACCGAAGCGAGATCCTCTTTCTACTGTGATACCCATGACTTTCGTGTACGCTGTGATACTCGTCACAGGTGTCACTGGAAACATCTGCACGTGTATCGTCATTGCTCGAAACCGTTACATGCACACAGCAACAAACTACTACCTGTTCAGCCTGGCCATATCAGATTTGATGCTCCTCGTCCTCGGTCTGCCGCAGGAATTGTATCAGCTTTGGGAGAAGTATCCATACGTATTCGGCGAAGCCTTTTGCGTGATAAGAGGACTGACTTCAGAAACTTCAACCAATGCATCTGTGCTGACCATTACTGCTTTCACAGTGGAGCGTTATGTGGCTATATGCCATCCACTAAGGGCTCACACCATGTCACACCTGCCCAGGGCAATCAAGACTATCCTGGCCGTATGGTTTGTAGCTGCGATGTGCGCTATACCGTTGGCTTTGCAATTCGGAATCACATATGAGGAGACACCCGGTGGTGAAATACTTCAAGAGACAGCACTCTGTTCAATAAAGCATCCCCTTCCTCACGCCTTCGAGATCTCCACCTTCCTTTTCTTCATCCTTCCGATGAGTGTTATATCAGTATTGTATGTGTTCATCGCTCTTCGCCTGAGGAGAGCCGCTGTAGGGCAGAGAGAAAACTCCCCCGATAAGACGAAGGAGCCATCCGGCTCCAACCTCAGTTCCCGACAGAGTATGAGTTCCCGCAGAGCTGTTGTCAAAATGCTAGGTAAGTATTATCGCTTTCATATGGCTTTCAACTTAATTTGATTTTGTAAAATACGCATGCTTTCTCTAAACTGCAAAATACATTGTTTCAGAAAATAAATTATTCATAAATTAACGGAACAGAAAATATTCAATTTATGAGGAAGGGCAATTCAAAGTTTTAATTAGCAATACTTAGAATAACGAACCAAGTCCAGTTAATGCATGGTAACAACAATCTGCGGCTTAGTCAGATAATATGCAAAATAGATCATCTGAGCAGTCACAGTTCAGTGATTCTGAACTGTGACTGTTCAGATGACTGACTGTGACTACAGCGAACTTCCGAAGAATAAATTCTGTGTTTGCACACCTCCCTACGAACTAGTAAAGAAATGTTCACGAAAAAATAAAGGCAGGCCAAAAAAAACAAACTTCTCTGTAAAAAAAGGGGAATCCTATGCAATTCGTATTTATCACAGCAAATAACAGTTCGATTATGTAGCTCATTACAGATTTTTAGGTTTAAGTATTTTTAAATTTTTTGTATAAACAAATAATAATTCAGATTTTGCAGATATTTTGTGTGAATTCAGCATCATTTATGAAAATGATTTATACCCTCACTACCAGGAATATATATATATGTAAGTTTTCATTTCATAAGACAGCAAATTTTCTTTATTACTATTTCATATTTTAATCGAACGAATTAATAAATGGAATTAACAGCATCACTTTCATTGTTCACTTGTGTACTTATTTTACTTTATATTTGAAACACGCAGAATGAATGAAATAGTATCTGAATAACACAATTCAAAGATAAAATATATAAATTAGAAAATAAAAAATTGTTAACTCTTGCTTGGCTCGTAGCACTGTAATTAATTTGGTATGTTGTTACTAGTGCTTATGGAAAGTGACAGTGTTATGTTTGTTATTATGTATATCCAAACATGCCTGCCGTCTTTTCTGGTCGTGTCCACTTCAACAACAAAAGGATAAAGAGCCTTTTTGATTTCTATCAGTCAAGCAGGTAAAAAATGCAGTGACGTTGTTTCTTTAATGTGATCATAGGTAAAAGACATTGTATGTTTATATGCGTGATGTGAGTGAAGAATTTCCATCTTCTAGAAAAGTTAATAAGACATTTTGAACTTCACCTTCATTTCTACACACAGTCTAAAATGCTTATAAACAACAATAAAATAAGATCACTTACAAATGTTAGGGAAAGATTGATTCATTACCTTATATACAATTTCCGAAATTTAAATCTAAATGCTATATAGTTAACGATTCTTTTTAATTGTGAAATTTGCATCCGTGAAATAGTTTGAATCTTTTGCCCAGAAATTTCGTATTTTGTTTCCATTACTTCTTTTTCAAGCGGAAACGTATGACGCATTTCGTTTAAGAAAAAAAAACACGCCGAAAAAGTTCCTATGAAATAACTGCACGATAAAATAGCTTCACCTCCGGAAATCTGTACTATCTTTATCCAATTTTGTCAGAGTGAGACCTAATAAAAAGTTCTTGTAACTTCAGCTTAAATGATTAGAATTTATTCCTGAGAGAAACTTAAAATTTAAGAAAATTCAGTTTATGAATCACAATTTGGAAAATACTTAATACCGATATGAAACAGCTGTATATATTTTTGTCATTTTATGGACATTCTCTCGTAGTGAAATGTTTTAGATTCTCTTTCGCGTTTTCGAAGAACGTCATCTAAGCCAGCTTTCAATTTCCCAGAACACTTTGTTTAAATCTTTGTGAAAGAATTATGAGGGTGGAAGCGTAATATCAATGGGTTACGAAGTTTTAATTCAAGGCTCCAGTTTCATTTACCCGGACAAATTTTAATGAAGTGTAATTTCTGCTGCTGAGTTTTATCAGCTAAAGCCACAGTCTTATTAATTATCTGGACAGGAATTTAATCTTGCGCCATAACAACAACTATAGTCATCCTCATTGAAGATAACACACATACACCCGAATCCTAGAAAATACAGGTTTTTAGCGATTGCTTAATGTTTCGTAAGTTTATTATTAACAAAGCTATTGCTAACGTGTAATAACACTGTAATTTTTTACGTTTCATAGGAAATAAATTCATAGTTCCGTCCGGAAATTATTTCCATAATCTCATTAAATTTTTATGGCGTATTATTATCGCTATGTCTTATTCTTTTACGGAATATATTTTTTGAGCGCAAAACTATTCACTGTATTCGAACTGCTTACTCCAGTATGTAAATTCACAAGAAATTTATTATAGCCCTGCAGCGAATTTCATTAAGGGCAAGTATTGGGAGAAATTGTTTGCTTGATATTATTAAAACTTGCAAACCTTTTACATCAGAATAATTAACCATATTCACTTGAAAAAGGTTTTTCAGTTCATGGAATAATTTTCAATTTGTTTACAGAAATTAACTGCACTGAATACTTATGTTTTAGTAAAAATCTTTAAAGTCTGGGATAATACTATTCCTCTTCGAAAGGAAAACTATTTTAAAAGGATTTTTTGTACTTCATTATAGTGTTTTGCATCAGTCATTCATTAGAATTTAAGAAACAGTGGCGGAAAAAATGTCTGTTATACAGCAGAACAGTCTTTTCTATCAGAAAACAACCACACAATGGATCAATACAACGAGAGAAGGATTTCTTCTTTTAAGTTGAGCATTATCCAGAGATTAAGAATGAAGAAAATATTATTTAATGGAACATGTGAACTGCATTTTATACGTTCTTTTGCGATATAGAGGATTGTTCTGTTCTATCCCTTGAGAAGATGGTAAAGTTCCCTTTTGCGCGGTAATTATGAGAAGACAGGGTAAATGTTTGTTACCGATTTCGTAACGATTTTTACTGAAACGAAATTTGCAAAATCTGACTATCTGTCTGTAATATAAACACACTATTTTGCCAAAAGTTTTAAGACACTTACCTGTAGTTGCGGCAAACTCTTTTACTTCAAAATCTTAGAATACTGTGAGGCCACTTCTGGCTTTAATGACAGCAGCAACTCTTCTGAGCATGATTTCTACTAGATTCCAATTTCTGCACCTTTTCAATTCCAGTTCCACCCCAAGTCTCCATTTCTCGAATCTTTCCGCAAAGCTGATTTGGACGAAGATTGGTGTAATGTACATCTGAATTGACTGTCCGATGAGGCCTAAAGGTTGGGTTAATGTCCAGACCTTGAACTAACCAGTCCAACATTTCGACGTTGTTTTCCACAAAACAATCATATACAAATCGCTCAGTATGCATAGAAGATAGTCTTGATGAAGCAAACAACAAACCGTACAGAAGTATTGCGAGAGTATAGGAAGCAGGGAATTGTACGGAATATCAAGATAGAGGTTGGACTTCATGACTTAAGGCACAACAATAAATGGAACAAATCCTTTCTGAACCAGTCTATAATCATTTCAGAGACGCCACCAAACTTCAGAGTTGGATTAATGTAGTCTTGAGAAAATCGCTTCCCTACAATTGCCAGACTCAAACGTGTAAGTGGGTGCAAGAAAGTGTAAAACAAGATTCACAGCTTCATAGAAACCTCTACCAGTGACGTATGATCCAGCAAAGGCTTACCAAACTCCAATACAAACGTTGTGGAGCACTTATAGCACTGGTGTTAAGATTTGTGCTCAGCTGCGTTACCACGAAAATCCAGAGAACTGATGTCCCTGCAACATTGTCACAATAGCGCGCGTGATTCTTGGATTCTTCTGTTCTAGTTTGTGATATCACGAAGCCCCCACTGCGTTCTTTGCTGTTGTTGAACAGTTGGTCAGCTGTAGTAGATTCTTGCATATTCGGATAGTTTGTAATGTCGCTTACAGAAAACTTGCAAATGTGGCATCCAACCACCATCTCATACCGAAAGTCTATATGTTCTGTTGTACATGGCATATCGCCTTCCATTGTAGTGCTAACATTACTGCAGATCAATTCTTTAAATGCCGTACTTCCGCAGGCTAAACGCATGTAAATTCAGAATTTCAAAAATCAATCAACACAGTATATACACTAGAAAAAAAATCCGCATCTGTTCAGTTGTAAATTATATTATCAGATTGGAAAGAAAGTAATGTCTGCAAATGCAAGACAACAGAAAAATGCTAGTTATCCTACATACAAGTACAAATCAGTCCAAAATGTAGTCGCCATCGTTTGCCACGACTTATTCCCATCGTCTGGGCAGCTGTTGGGCACTGTCCTTGTAAAATTGTGATGGTTTGAACGCAAAGGAGTGGGTAAGTGCGCGTTTGACATCGTCTCGGTTGGTGAACCGCTGTCTTTCCAAGAGATGCTGCAATGACCGGAATAGGTGGTAGTCGTTTTGGGCAATGTCCGGGGAATGGGCTGTGTGCAGCGGCAGCAGCTCCAAGTCCAGGTCCTGATCTTGTGACAGGTCACTCGTGCTGTGTGAGGTCTCGCTCTATCCTGCTGTAGGAGAACGACCTTGTAGTTCAGCAGTGCTGGAAGTTTCGACGTGAGCGATGCCTGCACATCGCCTAACTGACGGCAGCACACATCGGAGGTGATAGTGTTGTTGTCCGGCAGCAGCTCAAAAAAGCGCGACACCCGCATATCCCACCAAACACACCACAGGACTTTACCTGGGTGTAAGCCGGCTTTGAAGGTCGGCATGGGCTTCTGCTTTAAGTCCAACCACTGTTTCCGGGCGGTGACATTGTCATACAGAACCCGTTTCTCGTCACCTGTCATAATGCGATTCAAGAACAGTTCAACTTGGTCACGTGTAAGCAAGGAGATGTAAGCAGGGTTTTGTAAATGACCTGGGTTACAAAGAAATATTGTTTCGCAATTCCTTAAATCATTGCCTTAGAGTCATGCGGATCAAAAACAGATTCTTCCATATTAAGAAATTTTAGGGATGTGTGCATCAATTAATAAACGATTATGCAATATTTTACTGCGTAGTAGTATTATTCTAAAAGGAACTAAATGTTTCGGATGGAAATTATTATCTGTCCAACATTAAGACAAAGGTTTAAAGAAATTGTTGTCAGTTTGCAGTTGGAATTTCAAACGCTGAAGTACCTAAAGAGAAACACGATAAAAGTACCTTGTGTTTCTTCTTTTCTCGTTCTGCGATCCGCACCACAAGTGCAGAGAATGTAAAAGGGTTTTTAAAAAGCATGATATAAAGTAATAATATCGTGGATAATATTGTTTTCATGCTTAAACACTTTCAATACTGAAAGCATAAGTCAATGACTTCTGGTGATGAGATTTTCAACAAAATAAAAATGTCTGTAAAAGGAAGAAAACCGTAAGAAACAAAATAAATGGCTCTAAGGAAAAAGATGCAGCACTCATGTTGCGATACTTTGCTCAAAGGAAAAAAGAAAATGCGTTTAATAAAGGCTAAGCAGGCAACAGATTTGATTTCGGATTAAAAGAATCTTAAGCACTGATATATTACGAAACTTATGAAATTCTTACAGTTTGAAGCAGCTTAATGGTATTTAGTAAGACAGACCAATAAGAACTGCCTGACCGATTTTGATCGGAATGAAACTCGAGTGACCTATTTCTTTTAAAATCACCGTTGCCGCTATTCCTGTAGTAACAACTTAAATATGTACTTATTTTTCCTTAATCCTAAATGGTTTTCAAGTGTTTAAAATGTAGTTTCAATTTCATTTATTATATTGCATCACTGTTTGAAGAGCATAAATCTGTCAGCTGTTTGTAGCAGGATATGGAATGTAAGCATGCTTCGTCTTAGCTCCAGTGGAGTCGAAGGCTAACATATTTACAAAAATACTGAAACCTGAATTAATTTTCCAAAATAGATAACTTAATTCACATCTTCATGATAGAAATATCGAGTAATTCCTTTCCTTTCAATCTCATTTTTGGTTTGCCTTTCCCTTTAATCTAATTTTTTGTTGTCTTCATGGAAGTCCATTGTAGACGCGATAATTATTTCCCTTTCAGAATCCCATCGGGAAACTTCTTCCTTCCGTTTTTTTGCTTATGTGAGTCTTTGAGCGTACTAGGTTCTCAAGTAGAGCAGATGCTTCACGCAAGAAAAATGAAGTCTCCAGCAACGGGATTTTTTTCATTAACAGAGAACCTCTATCAGTATGCTGTAGAAAATCTTGAGAAGATTCCAAAAGATCCTTCGTGATATTCTTCTGAAAAATCTTTCGCGATGAGACAGTTCTATGAACCAGCAGTGCGAAATCGGGGTAGGGCAACTACTTATAATTCTTTCAGTTAATTTCATGATGTCCTTTATAAGCCGAACCAAACAAAATAATATATATATGTATACACAGTATATATGTACTGTCCTTTTAGATGCTAATTTGTCCATTTGGGAAGCCACAGCATTCGAACAGGACTCCTTTAACTCTGGTTTCCCGCGTCGGAGCCAATACAGCAAACTTCCAGTTTCTCAAAATTGTCTCACGAGACACTGCAAACCGGCACATGTGGTAGAACTTTGTTCCTTCTTTAGTCTTTTATGCATTCAGAACTTTCGCAAAGCATCTGTTGCCGATTCTGTACGAAGCTATAGTGACAGGCTAGCTCTGAAAAGGACTGTTCGCTCAGAACTCAAATCAATATTGTCTCAGATCCCGAAAGCTCTATATAAGACAATTGGGACTAATGTTAAAACCAGTACAGTGGGCCCAGGACGCTGCACGACATGGGTCGACCCGGTCGAACAAATCCTATGTTTAACTATTGGGACTAATGTTAGCACCAGTACAGTGCACAGGACGCTGCACGACGTGGGTTATCACGGTCAAGCAAATCCTATATTAAACTGTTTGGACTAATGTTAGCACCAGCACAGTGCACAGGACGCTAGACGAGATGGGCTACCACGGTCGAGAAAATTCTATTTTAAACTATTGGGACTAATGTTAGCACCAGCACAGTGCACAGGACGCTAGACGAGATGGGCTACCACGGTCGAGAAAATTCTATTTTAAACTATTGGGACTAATGTTCGCAGCAGTATGTGCATAGGACGCTGCAGGACATGGGTTATCCCGGTCAAGCAAATCCTGTGTTAAACTACTGGGACTAATGTTAGCACCAGTACAGTGCCCAGGACGCTGCACGACATGGGTTATCCTGGTCAAGCAAATCCTATGATAAACTATTGGGACTAACGTTAGCACCAGTACAGTGCCTAGGGCGCTATGAGACATGGGTTAGCCCGGTTGAACAAACCCTATGTCTAACTATTGAGACTAATGTTGGCACCAGTGCAATGCACAGGACCCTGCACGACATGGGTTACCCCGGTCAAATAAACCCTATGTTCAATTATTGGGACTAATGTTAGCACCAGTACAGTGCACAGGAAGCTGCACGACGTGGGTTATCACGGTCAAGAAAATCCTATGATAAACTATTGGGACTAACGTTAGCACAAGTACAGTACCTAGGGCGCTATAAGACATGGGTTAGCCCGGTTGAACAAACTCTATGTCTAACTATTGAGACTAATGTTGGCACCAGTGCAATGCACAGGACCCTGCACTACATGGGTTACCCCGATCAAACAATCCCTATGTTTAATTATTGGGACTAATGTTAGCACCAGTACAGTGCACAGGAAGCTGCACGACGTGGGATATCACGGTCAAGAAAATCCTATGTTAAACTATTTGGACTAATGTTAGCACCAGCGTAGTGCATAGGATGCTACACGACATGGGATACCACGGTCGAGAAAATTCTATGTTAAACTATTGGGACTAATGATGGCAGCAGTATGTGCAGAGGAAGCTGCACGATATTGTTACGCCGGTCGAGAAAATCCTATGTTAAACCATTGGGATTAATGTTAGAACCAGTACAGTGTACAGGACGCTGCACGACTTGGGTTACCCCGGTCAAGCAAATCCTGTGTTAAACTACGGGACCCTGGTCGAGCAGTGATCCACAAACTGCTAGTCACCTATCCAAATGCCACACGCCGAAAATCCGCTTTAAAAAAATTTTTCGCGTCAGAAAGGATTCAAAAGACATGTTGATTAAACACAAGAATTCCAACTTATCATTTTTTTCTGTTGGTCATTTGAAAAAAGTTGCTACTGTATGATCCGCGCGTTACTCGGTTGCTTTTGTCAGTAATTATTACTAGGAACAATTGTTAATTTCCTTATTATGATTGTCTACTTCATGGAAAAAAGATATTCAAAACCGGAGAATATGTACCGCACATGTGTCGCATTTGGGACTGAAAACTTAAGGGGGAAAGCTACAATCACTTCTGATTGGCTATTAGGAAGCATATAGTTCTTATGATGACAGTACCATTAATATACAAATTCGCTCTGTTTGACACAAATTTCAGACTTTTTCTCGAATAATGCATTCATTAGAAACAAGAATTCAATCGTATTATCCTCTCTCGGCATATTCATGTGCACAAGTGAAGGAAGGAGCACCTCAGATCACGATAATAGCTCCCATAATAGCACAAGTCTCTCCTAATTTTTTTTCAATTGAAGGTTTAACGACCACCGTGAGCAACTCAATGGGCTATATGCAGTCGCCCTTCCCTAATTTAGGGTCACTGATTCCAGGAAAGGGAGAGAGCTAGCGCCGTAAGACAAACACAACATCCATGCCTCACCGGGATTCGAATCCGGACCCCTTCCGGACGAATGGTCATCAGCCATCGCTTAGACCACTGAGTCACCGGGGCGGCCTACTAATTTTGTTGCATGAGATTTGTCATTTGTTTGTTATTAATTTTGATGACTGATTCCAAAAATGATGCCCAAATTATTTGTCTATCGCGTACAGTTTTTCCACGAAATGAACATAAGTTAAGCCACATGGAATCGGGTTAAACAAAGAATAAAGGTTTTGCAAGCTACTGGTTCATCCCGATCGCCTTCACAAACAATATTGCAACTGTTTGATGACCTCGAAATCATTGATAGACTCGGCCTCACTCTTGCTGGACTCGTCTGAGTGCTCCATGGAACAACACAACTTAGAATAATAATTTAATGTCATCTTCAGTCCAGGCAAATTTAGAACTCATTACCAATTTACACTTTCTGATACAGCGTGAGAATAACACAAGCAGACTATGTCAGGGATAATCTGAGGTTAAGCGAAGCTAATTTACTCAATAATAAAAGTTTTTTGATTGAATGCCAGCTTTTCAAAAATCCGATGCCTTAACGAGTTGTCGCCGTGAGGTGCACAGCACTGGGTGGATGCACGTCACCTGGAAGTGATGGTAATTTACCTAACTATTACCAATCCCTGAGGGAACAAAGCCCACCCAACTCACGGGGACCACCAGAAGATGCACCCAAAAATTTGCACTACAGCTCAGTAGACCTTAATATGCAACTACCATAACATCAAAGAGGAAACTCATGTGACGCATAACTTGAGACCAAGCACAACACGTATCACAGTCAACACTCTCACAGTTTTCACCTAAGACAGACATAGTTACACCCGGGAAAAAGTTCTGAACATGAATACGGAAATACATGGGGAAAGAAGGAAAAAGTGCTGAGGCAGGTGAGGGCTAACAGGGAGACAAAACATTTGGAAACATGTCCAAACTTCCCTTGAGCACACCTCCAGCTCTATGGAATGCCTAAAGCTGCCAACTGGAGATGCACCTGTGCACTGAAAAGTTGTCTGTTGTGTATATTTTTGGGTTTGATGATATAGTGAATGGTTGTTTTAGTTACAATGGCTTGATGAGGATGCGTCATAATTATCCGAACAATAATTTCCGTTATACTGTTGAGAGTTTGTCATGAAACAGCGACAGACTTTGTAAAAAAACTTGCAACGTATACTTTGAAGTGAAACGTGGTGAATGGGACAAAACATGGGCTCCATACTAGGTCTGTGCTGAGGGACTGAGGCAGTGTAAAGAAAAGGTAAGAAAAAATCCATTCGCTTTCGCGTGCGGATGATCTGGAGGGAACCAAAATGACGGTGATGATTGCTATCTTTTTTCTGGTAAGATAAAAAGATGTAACATAGATTTGGCTTTAATGAGCACGTCTTTGAATCTTTCCCGACGCGAATAAAATTTATCAAAGTTATTCATAGTCAATGGAACCGATTAGAAAAAAATCAACCGGACTTCTGTTATCGGTAAAACATCCAGAAATAGAAAAGCTACTTACAGTACTTCCACTAGCGGCTAAAAGGAATGTTACAGAAATTAACAAACGGCGCACAAATGGTTTCTCATAGTAGAAGGAAGTTATTACATTGAAAACAAATGCCGTCTCTCGCACGATACACTTTAATGATAAAAACTATGTACAGTTAAAATAAATATAAGTTTAAGATCTTTCAACACCACAACGGTATCATCCTCAGAAACAAAGCAGCAGTGAACATAGAAGTGAAAGACCTATAAACTTTAATGAAACAAGTAGAGGCTAATGCGCATGTGCAATATCGGCAAAGTCCAAATCAAGTTTCGTGGGTAAAAACATAGTTGATGGGCGTGACCTTGCTCAGAAGTCTTTCCCAAGGCAGGGGATAAACACAGAGGGTAGAAACACAGGGGGTAGAAGGAAAGTATCACAGAAAAAGATATTCAAAATCGAGCAGTTTGAACAAGAAATATAGAAGAAAACACATGATATAACCCTACGCCTTCTAGCGGAAGAATTTTGCATAATGAAAGAGTTGAAAATAGGCGAAAAGCATTTTTCATTGCAAAAGATATGCTAAGGAAAAATAACTTTTCAAACACGTTTCCCGGAAGCCGATATAGCCAGAAAAAGGGTTCGACCTTTAGGCCCTCCAGGGGAAAGATGTACATTATTTATAGAGGATAATGCTCCCCATCTTTATTGTAGCGAATGGCATGCAGCAAAAAGAAAAGATATTTTCAATGAGGTTTTTAGAAGCGGAGATACAGTTCCAAACAGAAGTACACAAACACCACTTAGCGACAGAACTGTGAACTTCAAAACTCTTCAAATACAAACCTAAAATGTTCTAGAAGATAAATGGTATCCGGAGTTAAGATACTTTTTTAAATCGGACATTTAGAAGTATAGATATGGAGAAAAACAAATTAAAACTTTGCGTCCTGTAGTAGCACACTTGTGCGCTAAGAAAAAATTTAATTTACATGAGAAACATTTCGCACCAAACTGCCTCTCCAACAAAGAAATAATTTTTCTAATCAGGCTGTTGGAAGCAAAGATATCGATGAAAATAAGATATATATCTCTACGCCCCTGGCGGAAAAACTATGGACTATTTTAAGCAGCAGACATTCTCAAAGATTTTGCGAGGTGAGCGGTATCGGTCTATGAAAGAACTTTTATCAATCGAATTTTCGGAAGCGCATATTTTGCTGCAAATACATCAGAAGCAGAAATAAACACTTACTCCCCATGGTGGCCAAAGCACATTCTTTAACAAAAATTTGAAATTTTATGCAAAAGATTTTCGCTGAGGAGCTGTATCCGATGCAGGAAGAATTTTTTTAAATGGGAGATTTAGAAGCAGAGATATCAGGGAAAACGCAATTTATTTTTACGCCCATAGCAGAAAATCTACGCATTACTTGAAAAAGAGACGGCACCTGAAATAGCCTTCGATATCAACGGCATCGAAAAGAAAAATAATTTTTTCAATGGGATATTTAGGAGCAAATATATGGAATAACATGTACTTTGAATTCAATATCATCTGCATTTACGCCCTCTAGCGGCGAAGTTGTGCATCGAAAAAAAAAAAAAAAAACAGAATGCAAGGATCACATCATCCTCACATTTCACGCTTCCCAATGTAAAAAGAACTTTTCAAATCGGACTAATAGTTGCAGAGTTATTATGTCCACAGGCAGACGGACGGGACGGAAGGACAAAGTGATAACAAAAGCACGATCTTTTTTTTTTTTTTTTCGAATGACTTGCTAAAAAAGATTTGGCACCCAAACTTTTGTTTTGCTGTACGACCTGTAGACCATGGACTAAATATACTAATGCTAATAGCACCTGAAACTGTTGGAGATTCACTTTTATGCTTTGCAGGAGAGCAGTAATAAATGCGGTAGCTTTGAGTGAACAGCAAAGCGAAGGGTTTCACCAGTATATAAAAGAGATAGTAGAAGGTGCCATGACAAACGGAGGATCAACATAGTGACCGAGACATGATGGATGTTACATACCAAGAGACATCACAAGAAACTCGTAAGTGTATATGTAAAAAGCGCAATTATGAAAGCAAAAGAAAGAGATTTTACAAGAAGGAGTCTGCAACTTGTTAGACGTAAGAACAAAAGACATGGGTAAATATTTTAGATAAAATGGATGTATATTCAATAAAGCAATTTTTTTTACGATTTTCCTACTTGACAATCTATTATTTTAGACATATTTTTCTCAAAATGCTAAATCACTTTGTGATAAAACTTATACGTGATCTAGTAAAACCAAAATCGTATTTCCAATTAGCACAGCAAATACAAGGGAAAGTCAACTGAAAACCTTAAATATTTTTTCTTTCAATTCATTGACCAAAAGTGGTACACACCTGTATTTAATTTCAGTGTAATTTCCATTTTGTGCAATACAAGTCTTTCAGTGCTTACAAAGTGCATAGATTAATGTAGAACAAAATTCTTTAGGTCGCGTGTGCATCCACGCACTCATGCTCCACCTGCTGTACCTCTTCATCGAACCTGAAAGTATTTCCTCCCATCGCATCTTTGAGTAGCCCAAAGATGTGGTAATCACTTGGGGCAAAATCTGGTAAATATAACAGATATGGAAGACACTTGAAGTGCAGGTCTTGTATGGATGGAACCATTGCACCAGCAGTTTGCTGCTCAGCGTTGCTATGTTGCAACAAGACACCCGTACTCAGAAGTTCACGTCGTTTGGATTTGATGGCAGGTTGAAGATGATTCCTGATAAAATCTGCATATGTGTCACTGGTTACAGTATTCCCCTGGGCATGTAGTGCTCCAAAATTACGCCTCGTTCATCCCGGAAGAGAGTCAGCATAACCTTCCTTGCAGTTGGCTGCGTGCGGAACTTTTTAAGTTTTGCTGAGGAGGGATAACGCCATTCCTTGCTCGCTCTCTTGGTTTCTAGTTGATAATAGTGAACCCAGGTTTCGTCTCCAGTAACAATTCTCTGTAGGAAGCCATCACCTTCTGCTTCAAAGCTCTTAAAAGTTCTTGACAGGCATCAACACGTCGTTGTTTCAATTCTGGTGCCAGCTGGCGTGGCATCCACCTTGCGGACACTTTGTTGAACTGGAACACATCCTGGATGATGTGGTTCGCTGAACCATGACTGATGTTCAAAGGTGCGGCTGTTTCATCCACCGTCACTCGGCGATTTCCCATCACAATGTCTTCAGCTGCTGTAATGGACTCTAGTGTCACTACTCTGTCTGCCTGACACGGCCGAGGAGAATCTGTCACAGAACCCACGCCGTTTCGAAACTTCCTAGTCCATCCGTGCACTTGCTGAAGTGACAGATATGCATCAACATACTGCAACGTCATTCGACGATGAATTTCAATAGGCTTCACGCAGTCACTACTCAAAAACCGGATGACGGAACGTTTCTCCTCTCTGGTGAATGTCTCAAGTGAGGCGGCCATCATTGTACTGCTACTGTGACGTCACTAAGCTTGTCTGCTCCGTGATGCCACCTGCAAGAAAATCATTTAGTCATTGGTAACAATATTGCCAAATTACAGGACAATGATACGGTATTTATAATTTTTACCGCACTTTTAGGGCTTTCATTTGACTCATGTGATATACGCAGCATCTGCCAAAGTAACTGAAACAACTTTTAATACGTAACAGTTTGTAGACCTGGGTAATTCATGCTCTCTTTTCTTACATCAATTCATCAAATGCATACACTTGTTTTTCCGTCCTTCGAGAAAATATTATTGTGTTTTAAATTCCATTCCTGGTCCCCAGAATATTAGTAAACGTATGGCAATAATATTTTACCCGTCAGAGTATATAAAGGGGACTATGTCTACAATTTTCACTTAATGTCCTTATTTGGGTTTTTAGAATGGGTAACAAGATTTTATTACTCTCGTACTGTTCGCCGATAAAACTGAGTAAAAAGTTAAACTTTCACTGCATTTGAAATGTAAAAGTACATACTTTCCGCACTTTTGTCGCGTATCATCAATTTTGTGTAACGATTGTTTTTGCTGGGATGTTATTGAATGGAAGTTAAAACTGGCTGACACATTTTGCTTTCCTTTCAGACCGACAGGAAACTATGTTTTATTCTTTTAGGAGAAAACAACAACATTAGGTAGTTCTCGTACGTACACACACACTCACACAGCTCGATGCTTTAGTTTATAGCTAACCTGATATAAATACTCTTCTTTCCTATGCCTTATTTTTGTCAGTTGCTGACGAAGTACTAGCTTCTAGTATTATTCTCCCCGCACATCTTCACATGTGAGCAAGATTTCCATATACACTGGTCGCAAAAAGTTAGAGATATTGTACGAAATGAAGGATGTACGTTTTTAGCTCAAGCAACACGCATTGAAATAACATCAGTGAGGCTACGTAACACAAACGATAAAGAGTGCATTTACAAAAACAATTTATTGTGTAATTTCTGCGCACAACAATGTTGCACTGCAAGATGGACAAAATGGTAAATTCGGAGAATGACCATACCACTGGATTTCAGTACCCGGTAACATCACCTCTGTGTCGAAGAACGTCTTGACACCTACGAAGCATACCTGCAATGACATTATCGATGAGTGTGGTGGAGCTTGTCCCGTATTATAGGCAACACGTTACGGAGGCCTGTCAGTGAACTGGGACACGGAACGTGATGATCGATGAGTGTGGTGCAGCTTGTCCCATATTATAGGCAAACGTTACGGAGGCCTGTCAGTGTACTGGGACACGGAACGTGATGATCCACACGTCGCTGTACAGCGTCCCAAATGTTCCCAATAGTATTAAGGTCAGGATACTTCGAAGGCAGCTGTAACGTCCAATAGCAGGTGAAAGAGTGTCACAATGGGTACAATGATCTAGTTTCAGTACACTGAGGAATCCTTGTTGTCTTAATAAACATACAAAGATGTATGACCATTAAAACATGCTCCAACCCAGACCAGAACTGACTGCCACTGATAAGGATGGACCGAGTGTACATAGTTTGGTTGCATTCGTGTGCCGGATCTTCTCCACTCGTTTCCTCATCGAATGCCAGGATAAACAGCGAAACGGGATTAATCTGTGAAAAGTACATGGTGCCACTCTGTATTCCATGACATGTACTGTTGTAGCCAAGGTACAACTTTTACGACATGGAGCTGATGTCAATGCTTTACATTTCAGCAGCCTTCTTACGCTGAGTCTGTACTTGTGAAGATGGTTTCGTACCGTTTGAGTGCATGCTGTGACATCAGAAGCAGCTCGAAGTGATTCCCGGAGTTAAGTACTGGTGACACCAGGACATCTTCGAGCACTTACTGTCAGGTAGTGATCTTGCCTCCAGGTGGTTATCCTCTGGCGACCGCGTTTGGGGTTGATCTGCAACATTTCCATGCCGTAGAAATTTTGTGTGTAGCAGACTTACTACACTTTGCGAAACTTCTAAAGTAGCAGCCACGTCGATCTGCCGTACACCAGCCTGTAACATGCCAACAGCCCTATTTCTTTTGTCAATGGTTAAATGTCGTGTGGACATCATTTCAGATAATCCCACACTGAAGGCAATACATTCAGCAAACTTGTAGACCAAGCGGTGAAATGACTCATTTTCCACTTGTCGTAGAGTACTTTTATCTGAACTGGAACACCGCGTGTTGTGTTCTCATGATGTTAATTTACATATGACGTAGCTACCCACGCTGAAAAGAGATCTCCAGCAGCTCCCCAAATTTCCATGTCATCGTTCTTCCTTCAAAACCGCAAAATCCCTAATTTTTTGTGAACAATGTATTTCTTCCTTTTTTCGCTAATTTCCAGTTAGCCGGCGCAAATCCTAGCATTTGTCGTGATGTAGCTCTTTTTGGAAGCAAAATTCAAAAATCCTTTTCATAGTGGTAAATTCAACCGAGATCTACCTTGTCTGAGTATGTAATATTTTACCCAGGTGACAGCAACGTTACTGAAAACAAAAGACAATATATTGTTTGTTTTTTTATAGGGCACAGGATAACTAGTTTGACCTGGATTTTTTTTCCAAGTCTCAAATATCAAGGAACTTAACATTTGCGTTTTTTTTGTCCAACAACTAGTCCCTTCTTTAACACCTCTATTATTAGAAAAACAATATTCGATTAAGAACCGCAGATCAATTGATTCACAATTACTTTAGGAGTTCGACACACTCTTTTCGCTATTTGATTCGATTTCTTCCTTACGTTCAAGTCGTTTAGCTTCAAAATAATTTTATGTGTTTCGAAACTGCTAGATTGGTTCTTTGCATTTCTTCAGTTTATCCAGTAGAGATTTGAGACTTCTTGAATGCTGCTGAACACTCAAAAATTAAGTTCCTCTTTTAAGCATTTTTAAAGCAAACTCAGCGTATATTATCCGAAGCCAATAAATAAGAATTCTATTACCTTTTTTTCAGACTCATAAAATGTCATGTTTGCAAAGGCTTTAAACGATGTTCGGCTAAATCACCTTTAAAATTTCAGTCGACTTCCAAAATGGAAAAGCCAATTGAAAAAAATGCTGACGTTCGTTTTCTGATTCCCGAGATACTGCTTCACGCATTTAATGTTCTTTAGATCTTTCAGTTTTGTCCTTTTTCCCAAGGTGCACGAGTCATCAAAAACGAATAAAACATTAAAGTTCTCTGTAGAGAGCAGCCATGATGCACTTTTTCACATAAAATCTGCTTTTACACGACATACTTCATTTCAGATATTTATATAATGTTTCCCTTAAATTTAATATATTTGTAAATATATATGTATTAACACCGAATCAGTAAGAAAGCAACTGATTTGCAGCACACCTTGGTCTTCAAAAATTTATTGCATTTCTTACAGACTTCATTTATATGCTTCTACGACTTTCGCATATCGTGTGACTTTTTTTTTTCAACTCAGTAATAATGCTTTAAGAGTTTTATCTGTATTTGTGCAGGCTATTTGTTGTTAAACAGTCAATAAAAAGGTTAAGTACTGGGATAAATAATATAACGGCAACAGTTCATTCGACTGGAAACTACTTACAGTAAGAATCCAATTAGTACTGTATTCTTCTTTTCTTGTCGACTTACGGCTTGTAGACGTAAATCCACGATAACGCCAACAACGTATATATTACGTTGGGCGTTCAATATGTTCTAAGCCTAACATACAAAGATCATTTTTTTTTTCAAAAACGCACCTTTATTTTTTTACATAGACATTTTCCCCTATCGATGATGGAGTTGGCGAATCCCTGCTGCGAAAAACGTTTTATCTTTGTCTTCAAACTAACACTTTGTTGCCACTTTCAGTTCAGAATCATCGGTAAAAAACCTACCTCGCTGATCGTTTTTCAGAATTTTGAAGCGGAAGAATTCACTAGGGCGAGGTCAGGTGAGTACGGTGGGCCGAAAAGCAGCTAAAAGCCACATTCTGTCACAGCTTGCATGGAAACACCGGCGGTGTGGAGTGGGGCATTATCCTGAAGAAGCAAGACCCCCCCCCCCCGTCGCACTTTTCCTTGCCGTTTGCTCTTGATGGCTTCAAGCGATTGCAGCAATAGCGTTGCACAATAGGCAGCATTTATATTCCTTCATGGGGCAAATAATAAATTAAAGGCAACCCATTTGAATCCCCAAAAATGATGGCCATAAGCTTTCTTGCAAATTGGTTGCGTTTTGAACCTTTTTGGTGGTGGTGATCCATGATGTTTCCACTACATGCTCTCTTGTTTTGTATCAGGGTACCAATTGTGATGCCACATCTCATCACCAGTCACAATGCAGGAAAAAAGTCATCTGAATCGAGTTTAATGCGGTCAAGCTGAACCCAACTTGCTTCAACACGACCAGTCTTCATCTCAGGGGTCAACATTCGAGGAACCCATCTGGCACAGACCTTTGACATCCACAACCTCTCATGCAAAACTGTTCAAACACTGCCGGTACTTACTTCAGTTCCTCAACAATCTGCAAGACACGGATTTGCTGGCTTGACATCAGCAGGTCCTCCACTTTCTGGAACATTTCATTTGTGGTCACCTCCACTCAGCGTCGGTCGTTTACTATGTAACCAGTCTCTTCCCCGTTTAAAGAGAGCAGCCCATTTCTTGACTGAGAAATGTGAAGGCGCACCATCAACGTACACACGAACCATCCGTTCATTAATACTACATGGGGCGTTTCACCTTCCTTCGTCTAAAATTCAATCACCTCCCGGGGCTGCAATTTCATCTGTCGTTCACCCATTGTCACCTTATAGGATTCAACGCCCTACTGCTCCGTCTCAAATGTTGACACAGCAACGTGACGTGGCCGTTATGTAACTAAATGATGATGCAATACTTTGCAATACTGCGTCAGCTACCCACCACTGCTTTCAAACCTTGCAAAAAGGTATAAGGAAATTCTGAGGTTTTGATGTGCCGTCCAAAAAGAAATACAAAGTTGTATAAGGAAAACGCAACACAATTTACGTATGAACAGAAACTCAAAAATGAAGGTTAATTTAGAATTATGTGTCACACAGTTTGGGAAACGCAAGCTTGAAAACGTTCCTAAACTTTGATATTCACTTTTCTGAAATGCTTCGTTTCTTCTGATGCAGATTAATCCACCTGTGGAACCGGAATTCTAGGGCTAAGAAACGCATACGCATGTTACCCGATTTTCTTTTCTGAGCAGTGAACCGGAAGAAATTTTGCATCACAATCTGATTGCTGAGAAGAATCTTATGAATTCCTCATGTATTTGAGAGAAATATTTCTTGTTTAATTCCCATATCACAGAGGTACTGGTTATTTACTCATTCTGTGCTTCCTCGTGTTGACACTACGAGGAAGCTCTCAATTGCGAAATCTGCAGCAGTTTAAAGTAGATTCCTACACTGTAACATAGCTTAGCTTCAGTTACTTGGAACTTCTTTGTCTTGGGTGCTGTAACGTTAACATGCTCGAGCGGAAATCGGGAAATGCGGGTTCGATTCTAGCTCCGGGGTGATGCAAGCTTCAAGTTTACCGGTGAAATGATACAAGGTGGACAGTAAAATTACAGCAATTCAACATCACAATCTCATTGCAGAGAATAATCTTGTGTATTTCCCATGAATTTGAGAAGAATACTTCCTTAATTTCTATATCGAGAAATTATTTTTGCATTAGAAAACTTGAACTGTGACAACGATGATCCTTTCCGTTTGGACTTATAAGTTTGCCACTAGGTTTCGCAAATTCAGCTATTGAATTTAAAATACATTTTATTCCACATTGTTTTTAAAAATCTTGTGGAAATATTTTTTTCCTTTTATACCTTTTACCACTAAGACCATTTTGCGTACAGTTAGTTATGCAACTAATGCACACTTTCCCCACTAGAGGAGGAAAACTTATATTGCATTTCCCTCCTATATCTGCTTCTAAAGATCTGATTTGAAAAATACTTTTTGCCTCGATTAGCGTTCAGAGTTGATAATATTTTGTACATAACTTTCAATTTTTCGCGGAGCACAACCTTTCCACTAGAGAGCGTTAGTGAATGTTCCTTTTTTGCAAAACGTTTGCAGCAGTATTTGCGTTTTTAAAATACTGATTGGAAAAGAATCCTTTTTCGTTTAGATATCGCACACTGCGAAAGCATTTGATTCATATTTTCTGCACAAAATAATGCACCATTTTTCCACCAGGGGTTGCAAATGTAAATAATATTTCTCACGATATCTCTGTTTCTAACAGTCCGAAATCAAAAATAAATTTTTCGTCTGATGCCATTTACTTTGTAGGACATTTTGCATACGTTTCTGAATTTCTTGTAACACAGTTCCAACGAAAGATGGCGAAAGGGTATATATTTGTTTGCAACTGCGCCTCCGCTTCTAAAACACCAAATGTTTCCGCTGCTCAACCGTCAATAAAATGTCCCGGCGGCCACCACATGGGCCAGCAGTTCAGACCAGGAGCAGGCCAACAGTTGCCGCCATATCAGATTTCATATACTAGAACAGGGCCATCAGTTATCCATCACAGGCAGTGGCTGCCACAAGCGGCCCTGCAAGCACGTGCCATAAATGATGGCTAGCCTAATGTAGTCCGCTAGTTTCCCGGCAGTGGCAGTCGGCAATCACTTGCCTGATGGCTTGCCGAATTTTTTCCGCCAATTTTCCAGCAGTAGCCATGAAAATAAAAAACGCAGTTTCCCAAAGCCATAACAATTTCTTTTTGCCCCTACGAAACATCTGTATGACAGCACGGAACTGGGGAAATTTTCTCAAAAGGTCCTGAAATACACCCGTTTGGACCTGAACCAACGACAGCCTGCTTATGAATCAAGCGTTCTAGCTACTACACGGATTTGTCATGCCCCAGCCTTTGCTTGAAGCTGAGCCTCTTTCCAGCGCGATGTGAAACTAAGGGCACTCTTTTTAATTTTTTAATATTGCGAGGTATTTTTCATAAATGTCCGTTTCATGTAATTTATAACTGTATTTTTTCAACGTAACGATTGTTTTTATTTACCTTAAAGGAACTTCACTCATTTTCAACGAGTGTACCAACTTAAAGGCGCTTTCCAAAGTTTTGTGCCGTCCTTGTGGTCTTAAAAGGCGATTGTTTGATTAACATATTTACCCCTTCATGTCATATTCTGTTACATTTTTAACGTTTTATATTTCCTTTCCACGGTCCGAAGCTACATTTGTTCTAAAGAGGAAAGATATTTTATTTTACTTGTCGTTATTTTTAGCAGCGAATTTCTCCAATCTTGTGTATTCAACCCATAGATAAGTACATTATATCCACATAGCGTTGCTTTTTTTTAGTTTTTTTTTCAAATAATTGATAAATTTTGTACGCCTGTAAATCTTATTTTTTTTCACCATAACGATTTTTTAATATCTTTCCGGGACTTATGTTTGAAGCGGTTTAGTGTCTGTTGAAACGAAAGATTATACAGAAATTATTTCTTGTTATTCATGGGAATGGAGTGGGCGTATTTTATGGCTACCTGTATTCTCGATTCTTTGTGCATTAGTGCAGGAATGTTGCTATAAAATGAGTTTACATGAGAGTAATTGACCATTTCTTACAGTTCATTAATAATTATTTAAATAATTTTCTTCCGACGGTAGTCTTCGTCGACTTGGCATTTCATTTGGAAATTAAATCGCCTCTTTACATATGGCTTTTTTTCTTAACATCCACTAAAATTACACGATGGCGATAGCGTCGTCTTTAACTAACTGGTACCACAAAAGACACAGCACGTGTTGCTTTTGCGTATGCGCAGTCCCGTTGCTTCCACCTTGTGTTGAGGTTGCTTTGGTTGCCGGCTACGGGCCACTAGTGGCACTTGGTTAGAGTCCCGCATTTCACGGGAATGCTACAGGGCCATCAATGGCTGCCAACTGATGGCGCTGCCACCAACGGACCGCTACCGTGCCGTGAGCGGGAGATTTCAGCCAGCAGTGACCCATCACTGCCAGCTGGTGGCCAGCAGTTTCCCAACAGTTGTGGTTTTGCTGGGTATGATACCATTCAAATATTCAGTCTCAGTAGCACTTTGACTTTTAGGCAGCTGCTAAGTCAGTTTAAACAGCTCTGATTTTTGTTTGGTGTTTCGTGTCTCAACTAAATTTTTGCTTTCCCTGCCCTATGTTTCCCGTGCGTGGACGCTGCTGGAATTCTAGTGATCATCTCCCGTTACTTTCTGAATATCCCCCAAATAACAGGCTTCATGTCATTCACATTTAGATCATTCATTCATTTATTCATTCACATTATTTGCTGCGTTGCTTTCAATGAAGAAGAAGAAGAAGAAGAAGAAGAAGAAGAAGAAGAGAGAGAGAGAGAGAGAGAGAGAGAGAGAGAGAGAGAGAGAGAGAGAGAGAGAGAATGTGTCATATTCGTTCAAAATTTGAGCTATATTTAATAGCACTTGTGATATGAACATACAGGTTTTATAGTACTGCAGGACCACTTTTTTTACCTCTAATTCAAGAGGTAAATGAGGGGGTAGCACTTCTTGAAAAACTTGCAAAAATAGAAATACAC
Source organism: Macrothele yani (assembly GCA_039090855.1). Taxonomy (NCBI): domain Eukaryota; kingdom Metazoa; phylum Arthropoda; class Arachnida; order Araneae; family Macrothelidae; genus Macrothele; species Macrothele yani. The sequence continues at coordinate 88,186,618 of CM076990.1, forward strand.
ACTAGACTTTACAGCTTCAATTCTATATTGCACAGGGTGTTTCAAAACAAATAGAACAAAATTTAAGGGGTGATAGAACACACTGAAACAAGCACTTTTTGCCATAGAACGCAAAATCGTAAGTTACGCGGTTAGGCGCTGGAGAGCGCTTTCCGTTTCTAAACACACGCCGCCTTTTCGCAACGCAAAGACAGGAATGGCACAACAAATTAAAACAAAGCTTTATTGCAGACAAAATAAAAAACAAAACGTGACATCACAATATTATATCAAATTTGCAGACATTAATAAGTTAGCACTGAAATTAATCACATTTACAAAAGTTGCTCAAAAGGCCGACAGCCACTCCCGATACACGCTTCGCATCGTCGACGTAAAGATGCCCGTATGTTGTGGAAAATACCAGGCATTTTCCGGACAGCTGCAGCAGCGACTGAAAGTCTGGCAACCAGTTCCTCATTGAAATCAATGGGAGTGTCGTGCATTATGGACTGAAGATGTCCCCATAAAAAGAAGTCCTGAGGGGACAGATCTGGTGATCGTGGAGGCCAAGCGATGGGTCCACCTCGGCCTGGAAATGTGGCGTTCAGGTAATCACGCACCTGAGTGGTGAAATGAGCTGGCGCTCCATCATGCTGGAACCATATTTTACAGCGGACGGCTGTTGATATATGCTGAATCAATTCAGGCAAGACTTGTTGAAGGAAAATAAGGTACGTCCTCCCATCCAGATGTTCCGGTAAAAGATATGGGTCTTTGCGTTGTGAAAGACAGCGTGTGTGGAGAAACGGAAAGCGTCCTCCAGTGTCTAACCGCGTAACTTGCGACCATGCATTCTATGACAAAAAGTGCTTGTTTCGGTGTTTTCTATCACCCCTTAAAGTTAGTTCCATTAGTTTCGAAACACCCTGTATTATTTTTGTCTTGAACTTCTAGGGAGAAGGGGGAAGAATAATTCGTTTTGTTACTTTTGTGAAAGAAGAAGGAATTTTCGAAATTGTTGACAACATTCTTCGAAGAAATCAGGGACTAAATAATGTGATACTTGCCCGAAATCTCTCTATATATAAATAGGGCAATACTTACGCGCACCGCACAGAACTTGCAGAATAGGTTTTCGAAATTCAATTATAGATTGCATGTTTGTCTATATGAATGTGAAACAATATTAAAAATCCCAGCAATACATATGTACATATATACATACGCTGGAAAATTAGGCAGCTATAAGTGTTTCTTTGCGTTCTCTTTGAAATTCGCAAAACGTGTGAATATAATAATTACATTTTGAAATCCATTTGGAATTTTGACTGAGTTCATATATCTCAACATAACTTTAGCTGTGTGGTATGGATATATTAAAAATATATAGTTTTACATTTGTGTATATAATGAACAGTTCGTGGCTTTAGCTATGTGTTACAGATAGCTTTATCTACCTGTTCGAAGTTCTTACTGTGTAGTATATTGGTTTTCAGAACGGTTTAACTGATTTCTATATTTCTTCTTACACACTTACATCATTTATCAACCGAAAACTAAAATTCCTCAGTCACCATATCTTTACATGGCAAAATATAATGTAAAATGGATGACGGAAGCGATTTTAAAATTTCACATCTGGTGATTGAAGAAATAGCGACCTGTAAGACGCCTGTAAGCTAAACAAAGAACGTAACATTGCAAGGGTTATTGCCTTTTCTTTAAAGAATATGTTTTGAAAATATATACGTTAAAACAGAATACCAGTGGCTAACAGCTGTGCGGTATTTATTAATAAATATAAAGTTGCTAATAGCTGTATAGTGCTTATTATAAATGAACAACGAAAAAATACTACTCATAATGTTAATCGTGTTGTTCCATACCAGTTGAATTGAGTGTACCGACAGGCAGCTTTTTGCATAGCCTCTGGATAATTTAATTTTATTTGGGAAATATCCCGCATGTTACTTCATGACTCAGCTAACCTGAGAACTTTACAGCAGTCCATTTGTAGAAGAATACAGTTTCACTGAAAAATATTGTACTTCTAAAAGCACATTTTACAATGGAATCACTAAACCTTGGCAAATTATAAGAATATTTTTTATAATGTTGACCAATGAAGAATTATTTTGTGCGGAAGAAATGTTCGAAATGTGAATAGAAATGAATTTCCTTTTTTGTTTTCTTTTAAAACTTAAGGTTTACCAACTTCCGAATTTTTACATTCGTAAAAACAAAAGTTACTACAATGTCTGTGAAAAACATTTCTGATTTCAGAATGTAAGGAGGAAATAACAGCGCAGTTGCTGACGTTGAGTAGAACCGTGGGAGTAAAGAAGCATGTGTGGTGAAAGTGGCAGGGTGAAAGGAACGGATGTCATTGATATGCAGCTGAAAGAGAGTAGATGATTGAACCTATTCCCGAGGTATGCCACAGTTAATCGAAAAGCATCAGAATGCGCACAACTAGAAACTACACTTACACGACCACCAGGAAAACGATTGCACAGCATGCCAAAGATTTCTACTGCCACGCAGCTGAATTCTATGAAAGTAGGACGGTATTAATTCATTTATATTAGAAAGCTAAAAAAGGAATTCTTAGCAAAGAAACTAAGATTCTTTTGCTAAAAAAAGAAAAAAATGGTTGCATCAAGCTGTCGTGACATTTTGCACAACTGAAGGTATACAAGAAAATACGAATTCGGCTGTCGAGGAAATAAGTAATCAACGCAATACTAAATACATCTCATTTTATACACCACATGTTTGCCAGAATAATTTGTCTGATACATTTCTGGTTATCTTAGAATAATGCGTTACAAATTCAGAGTACTTTGAAATCATTCATTTCTGGCTGTTACTCAAGCTTTATAAGAGTCAAAATTGTTAAGATATTATAATGTGCAAAACATTGAACTAATCGACTTTCACTACCATCAGAAATCATGTTAAGTAATATTCCATTCCAGGTGTCATGAAACTGATGCTGTCTATCTCACTTGAGCAAGGGCTGTTTGAACTTTCAAGATTTCAGAGGTGTCAAGACATTTTGAAACGATATACTTATGGTCTCCCTTTAGGAAGACCATAATTTATGGACAAGCTTTAGCTTGTCCATAAATACTGCGATTAAAAACTGCTTATCACACCATCTAATATCAATGCAAAACCAATTTCCTTTGAAAAAATATTTCTTCGCGAATACATGGAAGGCACTAACAGTTGTCATTATAGGCACCGTATTTTCCACTGTTTTCCAGATAGCCATCTTGTTAGAAAACGTAAGATGTAGTCTGTAGACCCCGTTGCCAAATTATCCCCATCTGGACGCGTTTGAGAGATAAAGAATAGTAGACCTGCGTGAAGCTGGCTGGACGTTTAGCCGAATTGGGGTCCATGTGCACTGGGATGTCAGAGTAGTTGAATGTTGTTAGCAACAGTGGTTGCAAGAAGACATCACCAGTCACCATAGAGGAAAAGGTGCAGTCAGACGGACTTCAGCGCGTATGGATCAGCATGCTCGTTGTCAGGCAATTGCGTAGCCGCAAGCTACTGCAGAGAATATTCGACTGATTGTAGCGGGGACTTAAACTGTGAACCAAAGATTAGTCTGCGCTCCCGGTAGCCATTGCATCTACAACAATTGGCCGTACGGCATCGCCGATCTCGGCTGTACTGGTGTCGTAGTACAGCAGCGTATATACAGAAATGGCACCAGTCGTGTTTCATTCATTTCATTTCATTTATTTATTCTTTCAGTTGCCACTACAGCAACTAGGAAAAGGAGGGAAAGGCCGTGAGGCCTGACATAGACCTACTCTCCCCAGAATACAAAAAACATAAAGCTTAGCAGAAAAGGCAAGCCAACACATATATGGTAAGTACACGTACTTGCTCACAACCAACAAATATAACAATGTGTTCCATCAACAATAGTCTTCATTATATCTAGACAAACAAGTATCATATACACTTCACTACATAATCACATATATATTTATAAATAAACAACAAATAACGTTTGCACCTCACTCTATAATCATACTAACTCACATTTCTTCCATTTAGTCGAAATTGCCTATTGTTTACTAATTATTTCATAAGATATGCCTTTAGTTTTATTTTAAATAAGTTAAAATTATTAATTGATGTTAGTTCTTGGGGCAATGAGTTCCAGAATTTTGAGCCACTATAATTTATATTCATTTTAAGTTTCTCAGTTTGTGGGAACATTGAAATTAGTAGTGATCTATTCCTAGTATTGTGGTAATGAGTATGTATATTTAGTGTTATTATATCATTGTGTGTACCATTTTTAATTCTCTTATACATTACTTTTCCCAAGTTATAATCATATAATTGCTTCATCGTTAAAATATTATATATAATGGGGTTCACTTTTGACCGAATATATAAGATTGTTTGAAACTTATTTGATGTTTTAAGATCTATTAGTCTCATAAATCTATTTTGCAGTACCTGTAGTTTATTAATATTATATTGTGTGGTTTGTCCCCAGGTTAAAATGCAATAATTAATGTGTGTTTGAATTAGAGTATGATATATAGAAATCAATATTTTTGGTGTTAAGTTTGGCAAAGCACTACTGACCATTCCGATATTTCTAGAAATTTTGTTACTTAAATTTTCAATGTGTTTGTTCCATTTCAAATCATTGTGTATAGTTGTACCTAGATAAGAGTGTGTTGAGACCGTATTAATCCTGACTCCATTCATCAGAATCGGTAAATCGTATAAATGTGAAGCTTGTGAATTAGAGAAAATCATTAATTTAGTTTTATAAATATTAACAACTAATTCATTTGCATTCAGCCAATCTGTTATTAATTTTAACTGAGTATTAGTTCTTAGTGTAAGCTCATTCATATCAGTTCCATTTAAAATAATAGTTACGTCATCTGCATATAGGATTGTATCATTATCTTTTAATACTGCAAATAAGTCATTAATATATAAATTAAAAAATAAAGGACCAAGAACTGATCCCTATGATCCTTTATGATTGTAATATGAACTGATCCTTTATGATTTGTAATATGGATCGATTCTGATGAATCTGGGTGTATTGCATTCTTTCTGACAAGTAACTTTTGAATAAATTATAGCTAGATCCCCGGAGTCCTATAATATTTAACTTATGAAGTAATATATCATGATTTAGGGTATCGAATGCTTTTGATAAATCAAGAAAGACTGCTTTTGTTATTTGTTTTTGTAATATATTTTGTTGAATTATATTTTGTGTATGTAATAATGCCAGTTCAGTTGATTTATTTGGTACAAATCCGAATTGTCTGTGATGAAATATATTATGTCTTTGAATGTATGAAAATAGTCTGGTATGAATTAATTTCTCTAGTATTTTTGCGAAAATTGATAAGTTTGCGATTGGACGATAATTATTTATGTCGTTTTTTGACCCATTCTTATATTTCGGAGTGATTTTGGAGATTTTTAAGGCATCTGGAAATATTCCGGTTTCAAGTATAAAGTTATAGATCTGCAAACAACGGCTGAACTATGATATCTGCCACAAATTGTATGGATATTGGAAAAAATTCATCGTAGCCAGGTCTGACATTTGTATTGATTTGGTTTAAAGCATGAGTAAGTTCAGTCCTTGTAATTTTCGACATATGAAAAGTATTTAGTCTTGAAAGATTTTGTAGGTATTTTGTAAAGTGGATTCCTGAGAATATAAGTTGTTGCTTGGTCAATTGGGGTGACAATATAAAGTGACTGTTGATCTCATCAGCTATAGCCTGTTTATCAGTTATTTTATAAGTTGATTTGGTTAAATATTGCGGCGTAACTGGGCTGATATTTTTCCCCAGTAATAGATTCAGATGTTTCCATGTTAATTTAGGGTTATTTTGAGAGAATATATTTCTTTTTAACTTCCGAATATCTGAATTCAATTTGTTTCTATATGTTTTAAAATTCTGGAAGTCGACTTGTAGTTTACTTTTAATAAATTTGGAATACAGTCTATTTTTTTATTTATTCGATTTAAGAGATTCCTTGTTATCCATGGTTTCCTATTTTTTTTAATTTTATTGCTTTTCGTTATTATTGGAAAAGCTTGATCGTATGAGTCTTTTAACAATATTGTAAATAAGTTATATGTTATATTTGGATTTTCCGCTGGTAGGAAATTTAACCAATTTATAGTTTGAAGCAGGTTCCGAAATTTTTCCAGGTTAATAGAATTTATTAATCGTATTTGTTTGTTTATTAACTGTTTCTCCACTACATGTGTATAAGTGTAAACTGTGAAGATTGGTAAATGGTCACTGATATCATAATTTATAACTCCTGATAAAACTGACTCTTGTGGAGCATTTGTGAGTGATAAATCAATAATCGTTTCTGTGTTAGTTGTTATTCTCGTTGGATGTAATATTGTATTGATAAATCCAGCAGCAGTTAATATTTGAACAAAGTACTGAGTTTGTGAATTAGTAACAGAAATATTAATATTGAGATCTCCCAATAAAAATCCCCTTTTCCAGGTTAAATTCACATAATTGAATGCCTCTGTTAATTTTTCGAAGAACTGAGTTATATTTGATCCTGGAGGGCGATAGCACACCATTATAATAGTGTGTTGATCTTCTATTGACAAAATTTCTATGGTAGAGTCAGTAAATGTTAAGTTTTTATTAATTGTATAATCATGTTAGGTATCCTTAACGTAAATGGCCACTCCACCTCCTCTTGAGTGGGTTCTATTTTGATAAAAAATCTTATAGCCATCCAAGCCAACACTATAATTTTCACTGGGAAACCATGTCTCTGTTATACATAAAATATCTATTTGTGAATTAGTAACCTGAATTAGTGCCTCAATAAGAGTTAGTTTATTTAGTAAGGATCTCGCATTAATATGAATAATTTTCAATGAATTTGTTGAACTACAAGAAAAGATATTATTTATTTGTTGTGTTGTATATAAATTATCTTGCATTAAATTTGTCTATTTGCTTGCTATTTGTTAGTAGAAATTATAATCTTAAGTTGTAAGAGTTCAAAAGCCACTCCCTGCAACATCTATAAGAACGATATGTGTGATTTCCTCTTTTTTTTTATCAATAACAGGATAGTGTCCGTACTTATGGGTATATAAATTAAAAATAGTTGTATATAAATTACCTTGCATTAAATTTGTCTATTTGCTTGCTGTTGGTTAGTAGGAATTATAATCTTAAGTTGTAAGAGTTTAAAGCAACTCCCTGTAACATCTATAAAATAGATATGTGTGATCTCCCTTTGTTTATCAATGATAGGATAATATATCACAAAGTCAAGCACAATGCAAATCATTTCACCATAAGCACAAACACTAATCATTCTAACATTTCAGGTAAGTATCATATCTCAATTTGATACACAAAAATATTCATTATATGCAAAAAAAAAAAAATAATTATAATAAAAGAAAATGAAAAAAGAAGGATAGTAGAAAATCTATCTACTCTGTTTAAAAAAAAAAAATGACAAATCAAAATTTAGTTGGAGACCCAAGAAAGCTACATTCATAGCATTTTCAAGGAAAATAAATGCATATTCACAGTGTAATGTTCTGCCAAGATATTTCTAATCAGAAATGAATAGGAAACTCAAAAACCAATTCTTGAGGCAATTACCAAAATGGAGTCGTTCCTCTATTGAAGATTGAGTGTAAATCATAGTGTTATAGGCACTATGTTAGATTTAAAGTAGGCATATATATTATTAGCATCCTACAAAAAAGAACACACACACACACACACACACACACACACACACACACACACACACACACACACACAAAGAAACAGTAGGTATATTTCCCTTTTCTGGCAGTATCAAATTACATTAAAAAAATCATACCTAAGTTATAGTTACAGTACATTATAGACATCCCACGAACCATCACACTATGAACACAATGGAAATTCTTCTACCAAATATTAAAAAAAAATCCTACCATATTCTCAAACACAATATAAGACCTTCCATCAAAGAACCAGACCAAATTCATATAATTCTTCCAAGAAATAAATTTTTTTCCTTGGGTCATGGTCACTCTTCCTTATAAAAACACTGCCGTTTTTCACCCATGCATATTTAATTTTCTCTTGCTGCAGTAATTTTCTTGCACTCCAGAATAAATGTCTATAAACTGGGATTAAATTCTCATTGATAAATATTTTAGTTGCTGGCAAAGTAGTATTTATTTCTGAGTTCAATATGACAGTCTTTTTCTTTATTAGCCAACTGTCTCGTGCTGATCGCGATTTGAATTGTATAATTACAGTTGCATTTGGCTTTAGAAAAGCATCATGTTTGAGTGGGTGAATTACATCAATATCTGTTGGGTGAAAATTTGTAATCCCAAGTTTATCAGCATATTTATCAATGTAAGTCCTCAACTCAGATTCATTATTGATTAGTGTTAAGTCAAGCCCATGTAATTCTAAATTCTTGTTTCGGTAATATTGACTTAGTTCATTGATTTCAGAGTTTAGTTTCTGAATTTGATGTTGTTTAATTTCATTCTCCTTTAGTAAGAAACCCTGTTTTGCATTTAGTTCCTTATTATTTCTTTCAAGAGACTCACACCTATTACAAATATCTTTATATTTTACTGCAACAAGGTCAACCATTTTTTTATATTCTGCCAAATCTTTTTGGATTTCTGATAATGGTTCCAGTTTCGAATTTATCTCATCTAATGAGTGTCTGAGATCTTGTTTAACTTCATCATTTGACTGTTGAATTTTTAAATTTATATCACCCAAGGTAACCATTATGAGGTCCATGTTTACAGTTCCAGTACTATCAGAAAATGATGCAGCCGCTGTGGATTTATTCGAAGCCGCATTTCCTTTTCTACCTGCCATTATATTTAGTTATAATAATAATAATAATTAACGAGATCACAAATAAACCGCAAATAGCTATTTGAACTTAGTCACTCCTCAATATGTCGGCAGGTGTCAGCACATCCTATTATAGCCAAGTTGAAGTCGTGTCAGATTATACGTCACAGTTATCAGTCAGAAAATACAAATGTAACACAAAAGGAGTATTCAAGATAGTAGTAGTGGCATATCAACACACTTTATGCACTGGCACATGCTAACAGTCTTACAAAGTCGATTGGAAATGGTACTTTAGGTCTCTAAGCTTCTGGACGTTCAACTGACATGTATGTAGGTTATAACGACAATTAACTTAACAGAAATTTACTTTGGTTGAGCAACTGCATGTGTTACCTGGTTTATCTTCCACGTTTTCAATAGGTATCCTTCACACATGTGTATTCATAATACTCTATTATTGAAATTTGCAGCGAGTAGCACAAACACCTTCTTACCACAACATGCTTGACTTGACTTCAGCGATGAGTCCCGATCCTGTCTCGGTACCAACGATCGTTCAGTCTACGTCTGGCGACGATATGGCCCCCGGGAAGATCCAGCTGTTGTACGAATCCTATTTCAAACTTGCCTGAAATATACTAGTTACAGCATCACACCCCTTGTTTTACACCAACGAGGTTAGAAAAGGACGTAATTATGATTATCAGTATTTAAGATAAATTAATATCATTATTTATGATAAATGATCGTTGTTATTTTTCTAGCATTGTAATGTGATGGGAAATGCTCTAGATCTGGAATCAGCTCATCAGAATTAGCAAAAAATTGCAGTTTTCATTCATGTTATCAAGATTTTGTTAATGAGAGTTATTTCTAACCTACTCATTAAATACTAAAATTAAGATAAAAAGAAATTATAGTTATAATCGTCAGCCATCGCAATTTAAAAAAACTCGTCAACGAATAAAAGAATTGAAAAAACAGAAAAAAGATAGAGCGGTAAGACAACTAGGAGGGAAATAAGTAAGATCAGCAAAAGGCACTTCTTGCATTATAGCAAAGGTTATTTATTATTCTCAGAAAACCTCGTGAAATAGGCTGTAAAATCGTGAAAACGTCTATGTAATCGCCATGCATATTTTCTCGATTTTTCAAGAGCTTCAAAACTTAATATCAACTTTCTCGTTTCTTTGTTATTGAATATTTTGGACGCCATTAACCTTACAAAGTTATCAGAACGATCCAGAATCTGTGCCACTTTTCATTAAGGATTATTAGTCAAATTTTTTGTTTTGCTGGAAGGACTTAAGTGATTCAATGAAAAATTAAAAGAGACTTTTATCATTCCCTTCTTCACGAATTTTATTAATTACTTTCTAAGATGACCTTAGCAGGTTTTAGCAAACAACACTCTTCTGATATATTTCTCAGCTCACCAAAGAATTAGAAGATAATTAATTAATAAAGCCCCATGAAGGAAGAAAGAAAGAAAGAAAGGTAAATGATTTTTTCTTTAGTATTTTTGATTAAACGTTTAAAATTTTTTTGAATCTTCATTAGCCCCAAGGCAGTGATTTAAGCACCTTAGTGGCGACCGAAAGAAGAAATACCCTCAGAGAGAATCAAACAAACTTTTGGTGATAAAAGAACAATTTTTAAATCGTGTAATACATTTAGAAATAATGTTTAACATCAGTTCGTTATTGCTAATAATCACAAGAGAAGAAGTTGTTGGTAAACTTCATCAGTTCTTTCCGATATTGAAAATTAATCGTTACCTATTTGATTAATATAAGATTCCAGCAGCATTAAAGATTACATGAATAACTGCGTGTTTAATTCAATGTCAAACCTGATATAAACAGTGTATTGGCGTCTTGTATCCAACACCATCGGCATGAAAAGCTATCATATTTATTACTAACAAAACCCAAGCTAAAATATTAAATGAATATTTTGAAATTTAAATGACACATGTTCTTTAACTTTGTGTTTAGCACAAATATAACCTAAATTCAAGGTCCACAAATGGCCACTCTGTTATGCCACTCTGTTCTCTATTAAACGTGCATACATATGCTGTGAATATTTCAATGTTATAATGAACTCAGTCGTTTAAAGTAGTATTCTTCAATCGTATCTACAGAATTATAGAACGGCCTTTAAAGATTTTTGTTGGAAAAGGTCAATCAGAAAAAAAAAGAAAAAAAAAAAAGAAAATATAAGAAGTAGTAATCTTTTCCGTGGCTGTTGGGAACTTTCAGCAAACGTCCACTGCTGGACTTCGAAGAAAAATATGTACAATTTTAATACCAGCGCTTTGGTTGTTTCACAAAAACTGTGGTTTAAAATGTATGAAGAGGAAGAAATTACAGCTGGAGGAGCGCAATCGTCAGGCCGTGTGGGTGGCAAACAATTCTACTTTTGATTTTATCCTGCGTTTACTTTAAGTTTGCGTGAATGATGTCCGAAAAGAAGAGGACAAAGGGTAAGAAAAAGAAAACATACGAGGTGCCACCTTTCCACTTTTAAAGTATGATATTTATGTGTTAGGTTGGGTTAAAATGAGGAATAAAAACGAAATATCATCCTTGAGAGACGAAAAATAAATTATACCTCGGAACAACAGAATCTCATGATTTTACGCACCTGGAACAACTAATAAATCATTGAATCTCAGGAATATAACAACTAGTTGCTTTCGAATGAATTTTAGCTAGCAACGAAGTAGCCAATTCTTTTGTAGATAAAAACTGAACGTCAGTGCAGACTTGATTCTAAGAACTACTATATCAGAATCAAATAAGATTTAGGAATCTCAATAACTCTTTTCTTTAACTGGTTGAGCTTTCTTCTGATTTCATTTTAAGTCGAACCACACTTACTATCCTTTAGATAAATGCCATTTTATTCTTTAATTCAGAGTCCTAAACACGAAGATTTAAGTTCATGATTATTTCATGAAGGGCTTGCTTACCTGACTTGACTTAAAATAGAATAATAAGAGATCGATTTTGTTCAGTATCGGTCAGCTCCTTACAAATTACAAATAAGCTCACCATGTTTATAGTGAAGGTTTTCTAACTGGTTATCATACTTTTTCAGAAAAAGTTATGTCATTTCGGAAAGATTTACCGTAAATCCGTTTGACTGTTTCTGTTTTACGCAGAAATCATTTCCCCAGTCCCACCTAAACCTGAAAGGGAGTTTTTAGTTCTTGGTAATTCATCAAGATCCGAATTTTTAATTCAATCTGACTCTGTTCAATCTGGATTATGTTAGAAAAGTATTGTGGATTTCAATTTCCATCTCATATTAAAAACTAGATAAAAACGGGTAGTAGTACGCCAAACAACTAGGTAAAGAACGATAATATTCGTTTATTGGCATAAAACAATAAACAACTGGTTGCAAGCTTTCAACACCTACGGGTGCCGTCTTCAGGTTTAGATTTTTTAGAACAACGTTAGTAACTTAAATGAATGATCGGGAAAGTTCAAATATGCACGTGAAATGTATAAAATGAGGCAGCATGGCACGTGCGGAAACAGTTGAAAATGAAAAGAATCAGATACTTTCACGAGAGGCACGTAGGAATATGCGCCATATTAAAGGCAGCTCCATTGACACGTCATCGTTGCAGACATTATTGCCAAACAATATCTCCAAAGACACTCTAATGGCTGTACTTCTGGCGGTAGTGCATGGTGCAACCTGTCGAAAATCGGCCCATTGTGGGGCGGCAGCAGATGTCATTGCCCTATCTCGGAAAGTCATTCGTTGTATTTATTATACTCGTAACAATTGTTCTGAAACATGTAAAGTAGCCTCAAAGTTGGAGGATCTCGTTCTTCGATTTTTAATCTTCAGAAAGAATCAGTAACGGTATCAGAAGAGAAGAATTCATGAGCTTAGAAAGCCTGTTTTGATGAATAAACATTTAAGCGGACAGATCTGAAATATTTCGTTCAACGAGAAGAGTTAGATACCCTGGAACAAATTTATACTTTATCGCAGTCCTTCATGATACGAAATATTATTACACATCGCTAATAGCTTCCTTCGGTTTTACGTCAGTTTCGTCCTTTATTATGATGAAGCAGAGGAGAGAAACAAGGCACTGGTGTGAAATCATGGGCCCAAAAAACCAAATCACCATTCTATAACGAAACTTACAACAGAAGCGCATATTCAGGAATGGATCTTGCTATAGTGATACTGCACCTTCAAGGCACCATATAAAAATTTTTGAGTACCAGATAAAAAAATTTGTTCGCTTTCTTTGTTTCGTAGTTTAACGATCACCATGATCGTCGTCAGTTTCTAATTTAGTACCACTGCTTTAGGGAAGGAAAGTAGACATTATCAGACATACACACCACCACATCCTCATCCGCGATTCGAACCAGGGCCCAACTTGTACTGTTAGCCAGATGTCTACTCATCTGACCACTCGGCCAACGGAGTGGCACTAACACCTTTAACCATCCCCGATGACCATTTGTACAGGTCGAGTGTCAGTACACACTGGGTTTCAACAAACCTTAGTTCATTGCAAAAGTAAAGACCTCAATTTTCCAAGAAAAATTTTAAATCTCGTGAATCAGATCCTAGTAGAACGCTTCTCTTCTGAACAGTTCCCTGTGAAGAAAAATGAATTTCATGAATGGGATTTTAACACCAAAGGAGAATCCATGCACAGGAAACACAAGATTTCTGTACTGCAATGGAAATTCGGAAATAGCTATCTAATGGGAAGATTACAGCCACTGCGCTTCGGGAGTTTGATGGAATTTTACTGCAGACCGCTTAGAAAACAAGAAAACAATCCCTTCGTGGATTCTAAGAAATGCCGTAGAAATGAAAGGACTAAGGATACCGGCAAGGAGTGCCTTGCTTTTTCACAGGTATGCTCCTGCGCATGAACTCAACTAGAAGTCGCTGCTGTAGGGACTGTGGCTTTAAAAATAAACCATCTACCCACAGACCAGATCTAATTCCTGGCTAGTATTTCTTGTTTAGAAAACCGAAGAAAACAGTACCGCTACATCTTTCCAGTCAAAGATGATCTGAAGTGTGCCGTTTCTGAGCAGCTTTTCATAAAAAAAACAACAGAAAAAACCTAATCAGTTGATATTAAAAGTAAAGAGAATAATTCCCGTCACAATGATAAGTTATTATATTCAGACAATGAAATAATTCTCAACATTTGTCATTATGTTCTTACTGAAATTAATAACTCTGATCGTTCGTCCGTAAGGGGTCCGGGTTCGAATCCCGGTCAGGCATGGATGTTGTGTTTGTTTTACGGCACCGGCTCTCTCCCTTCCCTGGAACCAGTGACCCTAAATTAGGAACGGGCGACTGCTTATAGCCCATTGAGTTGCTCATGGTGGTCGTTAAACCTCCAATCAAAAAAAAAAAAAAATTAAAAAACAGATTTTTGCGCTGTAATCCTCAATTTTGCCGTTTCAGGAAAACTACTAGTTTTAAATATAGTTGCTTCAGATGAAGAATATTTGATAATAAACAGTCTTAACGTTGAATAAAAAGAAATAAATAGTTTGAATTACGTCAACCGAGTGACAATTTCTCATTACGTTATTCGACAAAAACGTAAACAAAAAAGAAATTAATGCTCTTAAAGAATTACAACCAGATATCAATTTAAACATCACCAAAGCTGATAAAAGTGGACACGTGGGTGTTCTAAACAAAACACATTGTAAAGATGGAGTGAAAAATCCTATTTAGGAAGGACCTTATAAAGAAATACAGAATGATTCTTCAGATAAACAATTTAAGGAAATCCAGAAAGTGATTAAAAGTTGTAAAGCTCTTAACTAAAACACAAAATATGTGCTTTTATCTGACATTTCCTATTTCATCTGAACTCAGAGGAAATTATCTCTCTATTCTAAAACAAGAAAATTGACACCGAATTTTCGGGTGTAATACGCACGTCTTTTGAATCCGTTCTGACGCAAATTAAATTTATCAAAGCTATTCAAAGTCAATGAAACCGGTATGGAAAACAATAGATCTGACCAAAGAAAGATTTTCAATCGGGTTTTTAATCCCTCAGATATTGCTGTAAGCGGAATCGTGAGTTTACGAACTCTTAGAAACAAAGATATCGACAAAAATAATATGTGACTTTACGTCCCCTGGTGGGAAAACCATGCATTATTTTAGGAAGAAAGTATTCTCAAAAGGTTTATCCGTATAAGCGGTATCGGTCGAAGAAAAAAAAATAAGTCGAGTTTTCAGGAGCCCAGATTTTGCAACAAATGCATCAGAAGCAGATACAAACACATATGACCCCAGGTGGCTAAACCATTCTTTACCAAACATTAGAAATTGTGTGAAAAATATTTTCCACCAGGTCTTGTACGCGATACAGGAAGAATTTTTCAAATCAGAGCTTTAGGAGCACAAATCACGCAGAAAACGCAATTTACCTTTGTGCTCCCTAGGGAAAAGTGTATGATTTACTTGAAAATTTTGAATTTATAGCCAAAACATTTCGCATCGGAAGCACTATCGAACAAAGAAGGAATTTTTCGAATCGTACTCTTAGAAGTAGAGATATTGACAAAAATAAGATATACATCTGCGCCCCCTGGCCTAGAAACCATGCATTTTTTAAAGAAGAAAATGTTCCTAAAAGGTTTGTCGACATGAGTAGTATCGGTCAACAAGCGACTTTTTTTTCAATCGAGATTTTAGAAGCTCATATTTTGCTGCAAATACAACAGAAGCGGAAATTAAGATTTACGCCTCCTGGTGGCCAAACTATTTTTTACAAAAATTAGAAATTATGTGCGAACGATTTCCCATCTAGAGCTGTGTCCGGCGCAGAAAGGATTTTTCAAATCGGAGATTTAGAAGCAGAGATATAGGGGGAAACACAATTTACCGCTACGCCCCCTAGCGGAAAGTCTATGAATTACTTGAAATTATATGAAAAACATGTCACACGGAAAACAATATCCAACAAAGAAAGAATTTTTGAAATCGGACTCCTAGAAGTAGAGATATTGACAAAAATAAGATGCACATCTACGCCCCTTGGCGTAGAAACCATGCACTATTTTAAAAAGAAAATGTTTCTAAAAAGCTTGTCGACATGAGTAGTATCGGTCAACAAACGACTTTTTTTTTAATCGAGAATTTAGAAGCTCATATTTTGCTGCAAATACAACAGAAGCGGAAATTAAGATTTACGTCCCCTGGTGGCCAAACTATTCTTTTACAAAAATTAGAAATGATGTTCAAACGATTTCCCATCAAGAGCTGTATCCGGTGCAGAAAGAATTTTTCAAATCGGAGATTTAGAAGCAGAGATATAGGGGAGAACGCAATTTACCGCTACGCCCCCTAGCGGACAGTCTATGAATTACTTGAAAATTTTGAAATTATATGAAAAACATGTCACACGGAAAATACTATCCAACAAAAAAGGAATTTTTAAATTGGACTCCTTGAATTAGAGATATTGACAAAAATAAGATGTACACCTACGTCCTTGGCGGAGAAACTGTGGAATATTTTAAGAAGAAAATATTCCGAAAAGGTTTATCGATGTGAGTGGCATCAGTCCATGAAAGAATTTTTTAATCGATATTTCAGAAGCTACGTGTTTATGGAAAATACATCAGAAGCAAAAATCAACACTTACGGCCCCTGGTGGCCAAAGTTTAGTTTACCAAAATTTTTAAATTATATGCAAAAGATTTTCCATCAGGAGATGTATCCTCTGAAGAAAAAGTTTTTCAAATCAGAGTTTTAGAAGAAGAGTTATCGGAGAAAATGTAATTTACTTTTACGCCCTCTAGCGGAAAATCTATGAGTAATTTGAAAAAGTAACTACATCTAAAATACTCTTCGACATAAATGGAATCGAAAGATAAATAATTTTTTTCAATCGGAAGTCTAGAAGCAAATATGTGGAATAAAACGTATTTTTGAATTCGACATGATCTGCATTTACGCCCTCTACCGGCGATATTGTACATCGTAAAAAAAAAGAAAACGAAAAAAGGATCATCATTTGCATATTTCAAGCTTCCCAATGCAAAAAGAATTTTCAAATCGGACTAATAGTTGCTGAGATATCGTGGGTACAGACGGACGGACGGACGGACAAACCGATAGCACAAGCACGATCTTTTACGCTTTCCAACGGTAGGTTGAAGAAGCGTATATGCTCCAGCTTTGTCCGTCCGTCTGTCCGCACGATAACTGGCGTAAAAATGGGTCTATTTCGATGAAGTTTTAAATATGTGGTAGTGGACCACCCGGAGACGAACCCTATTGAAAATGGGACAAATGGGGTCAAAGGTCACGACGTAGGAGCGGGATCATTCCATTACCCTTACGCGTCATAGCTTGCGTAAATATGGTTCGATTTTAATGAAAGTTTACTATGTGGTAAGAGACTGCCTGGGGACGAACCCTGTTCAAAATGGATGAAGTGGGGTCAAAGGTCAGGACTTAAGATCGGGATGCATTCCATTGCCCTTATGCGTCATAACGTGCGTAAAAATGGTTCGATTTCGATTAAATTTCAGTATGTAGTAGGGGACCACCTGGGGACGAACCCTATTGAAAATGGACGAAATGTGGCCAAAGGTCAGGGCATAGGATTGCGATCCATTCCATTGTCCTTATCCTATATTATTAAGGTGGACGTCAAGTAATTTTGCTTCCTATACTTCCAATGGAAAAACTTTTGTACACATTTCCTTCACAATTATTTGTGTCCTAAGGATTAAAATTTGAACATCGATTAAAATAACTTCATATTATAACTTGGAAAATTTAATATTTTCTAAAACATAACCATAATTATATTAAAAATCAATAACTTTTCCTTTGGTGGTGTTGAAAATAGAGAAAAGATGGCGCGACCTGTACTTTGATGACGTCAGTGGACAAAAAAATGTTCGATTGCATAATTACGGTTGTGGTTTAGAAAATATTAAGTATTCCAAGTTATCAAATGAAGCTATTTTAATCGATGTTCAAATTTTCATCCTTGTGAACGCATTAATTGTTCAGAAAAAAGATGGCGCAACCTGTATTTTCATGACCTCAGTAGACAAACAAATGTTCAATTGCATAATTATGGTTATGTTTTAGAAAATATTAAGTATTGCAAGTTATAAAATGAAGATATTTTAAACGATGTTCAAATTTTCATCCTTGGGAACGCATTAATTGTGAAGAAAATGTGTACAAATTTTTTTATATTGGAAGTATAGGAAGCAAAGTTACTTGACGTCCACCTTAAAGTAGCAATTCTTGTATATATGTATGTACATTTTATTTTGAAAACGGCTCTAAGAATTTTGATGAAAGTCGTTTACCTACCGTTTTCTGGTACTAGAAATCGATTAGCTTGATCACACTTTTGCGGTGGGCAGATGGTCGCGATTCCCATCTGCCTCATTACGACATGCGTTGTGTGCGTATGTCCGTCAGCACGAAAACTCGCGTAACAACCGTTGGATTTCGATGAAATTTTAGTATCTAGTAGGGGATCACCTGGGAAGGAACCCTATTTAAAGTGAACGAAATGGGGTCAAAGGTCAGTACATAGGAGAGGGATCCATTCCACTGCTGTTATGCGCCATAACTAACGTAAAAAAGGTTCGATTTTGATGAAATTTTAGTATGTGGTAGAGGACAACCTGGCGACAAACCTTATTGAATGGGCGAAATGGGGTCAAAGGTTAGGACACAGGACCGGGATTTATTTCATAGCCCTTATGCATCATAACTTACGTAAAAATGCTTCGATTGCGACAAAACTTTATCATGTTATTTCGGAGGTATACCAAGCCGGTTCTGTTGGATATCATCGAAATGTGATTAAAGGTCAGGGCACAGTACCGAGATTTATTCCACAGACATTATTCTCATAACTTGAATGATAACTTGAGTAATTATTTCTGTAATGTTAGAAAGCGTATTATAACCAATGCATTGCATGATTTTACTAACTTGTTTTACAAAAGTCGTGCTGAAAAAGTAACTGCCGCCGCTACTGCTGCCGCTGTTTCAGAAATTTCGCGACACTCTTGCTTTCCAAGCGTGCAGCGAAAAACGTATTGAACACAAAAATATGAAATTTACAACGTTTGTAGAGAATTGTTTGGAGAATACGCTGAAATAAGCTGTTTATCGATTTTAGCGATACTTCAAGAGGTATTATATTTCAAAGTTAAGGTAAGCAAAAAAATGCTATTAGGTCGCGTTCCGGACACACTAACAGCAACAGAACCACGAAACTTTGTAGGCATGTAGTGCCATGACCGAATTTTTGCACCTCGTCACCCTTTTTTAGCACGTCTTTTGTAAAAAAAGATCGTGCTTCTGTTATCGGTTTCTCCGTCCGTCCGTCCGTCCGTCCGTCTGTACACACGATATCTCTGCAACTATTAGTCCGATTTGAAAAATTCTTTTTGCATTGGGAAGCTTGAAATATGCAAATGATGATCCTTCATTTCGTTTTTTTTTATGATGTACAATTTCGCCGGTAGAGTGCCTAAATGCAGATGATGTCGAATTCAAAAATATGTTTTATTCCACATATTTGTTTCTAAACATCCGATTGAAAAAATTTATTTATCTTTCGATTCCATTTATGTCGAAGAGTATATTAGATACAGTTACTTTTTCCAATTACTCATAGATTTTCCGCAAGGGGGCGTAAAAGTAAATTACATTTTCCCCGATAACTCTTCTTCTAAAACTCCGATTTGAAAACAAATTTCTTCAGCGGATACATTTCTTGATGGAAAATCTTTTGCATATAATTTCAAATTTTTGGTAAAGAATACTTTGGCCACCAGGGGACGTAAGTGTTTATTCTTGCTTCTGATGTATTTGCCATAAAATCGTAGCTTCTAAAATATCGATTAAAAAATTCTTTCGTGGACTGATGCCACTAACATCGATAAACCTTTTCGGAATATTTTCTTCTTAAAATATTCCATAGTTTCTCTTCCAGGAGGCGTAGATGTACATCTTATTTTTGTCAATATCTCTACTTATAGGAATCCGATTTGAAAAATTCCTTCTTTGTTGGATAGTGTTTTCCGTGTGACATGTTTTTCATATAATTTCAAAATTTTCAAGTAATTCATAGACTGTCCGCTAAGGGGCGTTTGCACATAATTTCTAATTTTTGTAAAAAAATAGTTTTGCCACCAGGGGGCGTAAATCTTAATTTTCTCTTATGTTGTATTTGCAGCAAAATATGAGCTTCTAAATTCTCGATTAAAAAAAACGTCGTTCGTTGACCGATACTACTCATATCGACAAACCTTTTGGAAACATTTTCTTTTTAAAATAGTGCATGGTTTCTACGCCAGGGGGCGAAGATGTATATCTCATTTTTGTCAATATCTCTACTTCTAGGAATCCGATTTGAAAAATTCTTTCTTTGTTGGATAGTGTTTCTAGTGTGACATGTGGTTCATCTAATTTCAAAATTTTCAAGTAATTCATTGACTTTCCGCTAGGGGGCGTAGCGGTAAATAGCGTTTTCCCCTATATCTCTGCTTCTAAATATCCAATTTGAAAATTCTTTCTGCACCGCATACAGCTCCTGATGGGCAATCGTTTGCACATATTTTCTAATTCTTGTATGAAATGGTTTGGCCACCAGGTGGCGTCAGTTTTAATTTTCTCTTCTGTTGTATTTGCAGCAAAATATGAGCTTCTTAAATCTCGATTGAAAAAAAGTCTTTTGTTGACCGGTACTACTCATGTCGACAAACGTTTTAGGAACATTTTCTTCTTTAAAAAATGCATGGTTTCTACGCCAAGGGGCGTAGATGTATATCTTATTTTTGTCAATATCTCTACTTCTAAGAGAACGATTTTAAAAGTTCCTTCTTTGTTGGATAGTGTTTCCGATGCGAAATGTTTTGGCTATAAATTAAAAATTTTCAAGTAAATCATACACTTTCCGCTAGGGGGCACAATGGTAAATTGCGTTTTCTGCGTGATTTGTGCTCCTAAAGCTCTGATTTGAAAAATTCTTCCTGCATCGCATACAAGACCTGATGGAAAATATTTTTCATATAATTTCTAATGTTTGGTAAAGAATGGTTTAGCCACCAGGGGCCATAAAGTGTTAATTTCTACTTCTTAAGTATTTGTAGCAAAATCTGAGCTCCTGAAAACTCGACTAATTTTTTTCTTCGACCGATACCGCTGATTTGGATAAACCTTTTGAGAATACTTTCTTCCTAAAATAATGCATGGTTTTCCCACCAGGATACGTAAAGTCACATCTTAATTTTGTCGATATCTCTGTTTCTAAGAGTTTGTAAGCTCACGACTCCGTTTACAGCAATATCTGAGGGATTAAAAACCCGATTGAAAATCTTTTCTTTCGTCAGATCTGCTGTTTTCCATACCGGTTCCACTGACTTTGAATAGCTTTGATAAATTTAATTCGCTTCAGAACGGATTCAAAAGACGTGCTTATTACACCCGAAAATTCGGTGTCATCCTTCTTGTTTTAATTTCGATTTAGTTTACAAGAAATTAAATTTCTAAATTTCACAAAATTCTCTATTTCGCGATATGATTCATTAAAAAAACGGATATATGGCAAACTATAAATCATAACGCATTGCAATTTTTACAGCATAAACTTACAACTATCATCCCTTTTTTACAAATAAAATAAAATAAAATAAGAAAAAGTCATTTTCTCATTTTTAAGCATTTTTTAAAGACATAAAGGAAAGAAACGAACGGCTGGTCTGTCTTCACGATAAACACAGATTAACGTTCTGGTCCCGTAACCTGCTGCCATGGTGACGCAGAGAATTTGTTCATGCATATGTTTTGTTGGTAAAGCTATCTCAGTTGTTTAAGGTGGATGGCAAGTAATTTTGATTCCTATATTTCCAATGGAAAAACGTCTGTACAGATTTTCTTCGCAATTAATGCGTTCCCAAGGATGAAAATTTGAACATCGATTAAAATAGCTTCATTTTATAACTTGGAACACTTAATATTTTTTAAAACATAACCATGATTATGCAATCCAACATTTGTTTGTCTACTGACGTCATCAAAGTACAGGTCGCGCCATCTTTTTTCTGGGCAATTAATGCGTTTCCAAGGATGAAAATTTGAACATCGACTAAAATAGCTTCATTTTATAACTTGGAATGCTTAAGATTTTGTAAAACATAACCATGATATGCAATCCAACATTTGTTTGTCTACTGAAGTCATCAAAGTACAGGTCGCGCCATCTTTTTTCTGGGCAATTAATGCGTTTCCAAGGATGAAAATTAGAACATCGATTAAAATAGCTTCATTTTGTAACTTGGAATACATTTTATAACATTTGTTTGTCTACTGACGTCATCAAAGTACAGGTGGTGCCATCTTTTTTCTGGTTCCGACACCACCAAAGGAAAAGTTATTGATTTTTTATATAATTATGGTTATATTTTAGAAAATATTAAGTATTCCAAGTTATAATATGAAGTTATTTTAATCCTTAGGAAAACAAATAATTGTGAAGGAAATGTGTACAAAAGTTTTTCCATTGGAAGTATAGGAAGCAAAATTACTTGACGTTCACCTTTTTTTTTTTTTTTTTTTTTTTTTTTTTGAGGTTTAACGACCACCGTGAGCAACCCAATGGGCTATAAGCAGTCGCCCGTCCCCAATTTAGGGTCACTGGTTCCAGGGAAGGGAGAGAGCCAGTGCCGTAAGACAAACACAACAGCCATGTCTCACCGGGATTCGAACCTGGACCCCGTTCGGACGAATGATCAGAGGCCATTGCCTTAGACCACTGCGCCACCGGTGCGGCTGACGTTTACCTTAACGGTTTAGCATAACGGTTTACGGTTTACGGAAATGCTTTTTGGACCGCTTTTGTTTTCCTTAGTGGTAAATTTAGTAAGTGCTATGAGTTCAATCGACAAAAGTCCGACCTTCCAAAAATTAACGACAGTAAAAAATACTTTAAAATATCGGAATAACAAGACTTATTTGCTTAGACATGGAATAATAATTGAAATTTATATGAATTTTCTAGTTCTTATTTCATGTGATATACTTGGAGATCGGGCTGCAGGGCCCGAGCGCTACTCTGGAAACGAGCGTAGCGAGCGTAGGGGCGCAGCCCCTAGTACTGAAAAAAAAAACGAACTGTAAAAAGTATTTTCCAGTTAAATTCTTTTAGAATCAGACTGGTAACTTTTTTGGCACGTTTGGCATTTCTTGTGGATTCTCTAACTTCCGAGTTTCATAAATCTGTTTTGAAGCACGTAACACAAGATGCACGTAAGGGATCTTGCTGAGAGAAACTGATTCGACCAACCCAGTTAGGCTAAATAATTTGATGTTCAGGAAGCTATTCATGCCATTCAAAAATTCTCGTCATATGTTTCGAAGTTATCTATATCATATCTAAACTATTCCTTTTGCGGTCCGTATTTCTGCAGAGTGTGAAAGAAAAAACAAACAAACAAGCACATTCAGCCCCGGTGGGTGAGTGGAAAGAAACGGAAGCTTTGGCACCAGTCCTGGATGGTCATAGGTAGTAGTGTTTGTTCTACAGCTCTGTTCTTTTTCTGGAATCAGTATAGGCTTAGATGCTGTACAATAAACTAATATACTTTAAAAATATTTTGTATAGGAGTTTAAAGACTACCCACGATCGACTTGAGGGACTAAAAGCATTCGAGGAAGAAAGGACGGCCTACATCGTGGTGCAGGTCCATCGCCCATGCGTCATCCGGGACTCGAAGTTTAAAGACTACCCACGATCGACTTGAGGGACTAAAAGCATTCGAGGAAGAAAGGACGGCCTACATCGTGGTGCAGGTCCATCTCCCATGCGTCATCCGGGACTCGAATCCGGGTCCACATCTGACGAACGGTCAGATGCCAGCGCCTCAGACTACAGGGCCAAATGGCAAATAAATAAATAAACGGATGGCAATGCAATTTACACTCCTTCTCAGAGCATTGGAACTCAAGGGCTGAAGCAGCAATACTCTAATACAGCTGGAACGTGATAGAGGCGAAAATTCCACCCGTCGGATAAGAAGAAAAAGCACTAAAACTCTAGGGCACAGAAACGCAATTAATTATGCTCGTTTTGAATTATTTTCATGTAATCACAACAGTTGCAATCAATGCTTCATTTATTGCATCAGTTTATAACTAAGCCACTAGAGGGCGTAAGTGTCTATTTCTGCTTCTTATGTATTTGCAGCAAAATTTGAGGTTCTGAAAACTCGATTGAAAAAATTCTTCTGTGTAACAATACCACTACTCTCGGAAAATCTTTTGGGAATAATTTCTTAAAATAATGCCTATTTTTTCCGCCAGGGGGCGTAGATGTATATCTTACTTTTGTCGATATCTCTGCTTCTAGGAGTTCAATTTGAAAAATCTTTCTTTATTAGAGAGCGTTTCCGCTGCGAAATATTTCTCATTTAATTTCAAATTTTTCTTAACGTACAAGTCTGCCACCAGAGGGCGTAAGTTCACATTGACAGTAATATCTGCGGGATTAAAAACTCGACTGAAAAACTTCGTTTTCGGTCAGATACTACTAACTGTGAAAACTTTATGTGTGTATTTTCTTCCTAAGATAATGCACAAATTCGGCGCTAGGTGGCGCAAACGCTTAATCTGTTTTTATCAATATCTCTACTTCTTCATGTGCGATTTAAAAAATAATTTCAACACCGGATGCCATTTACCTTGTAGAACACTTTAGGCTACTATATAAGCAGTTTTATAGTTCACAATGCTGTCAGTCGGTGGTGTTTTTGTACTTTAGTTTGCAGCTGAATCGCCTCTTCTAAAAACCGTATTGTGAAATTTCTTCTTTACTGTATGCCATTTGCTACAGTAGAGATGTGGAGCCTTATTCTCTCTAAATAATGCAAAAAGCTTCCACTAGGGGCGTAAAAGTCAAAACTTGTTTTTTCGCTATCTCTGCTTCCGGGAGACGTATTTAAAGAGCTCTTTTTTCTTAGCACAGCTTTTTCCATCAAGAATATTTTTCGCTTATTTTCAACTTTTCCATTATGCAAAATTCTTCCGCTAGAAAGCGTTGGGCTAGATGATATTTCCTTCTCTATTTCTTCTTCGAACAGTTCGATTTAAAAATCTTTTCTTCTCTGATATCTTCCTTGTTCTATGCGAAACATTTTGTGCGCCATTTGTTAACTTTCGTAATATACTTTTTAAATACTAGTGGAGGTAAGTAGCAGTTTCTATTTCTGGATGTTTTATCGATTCTAGAAATCCGACTGTTTTTTTTTCTAACCGGTTGCATTGACTTTGATAAAATCTTATAAATTTTAATTGGCGTCAGAACGGATTCAAAAGTCGTGCTCATTACACCCGAAAATTCTGGGTCATCTTTCTTGTTTCTTAAATCTCTTTGAAAAGTAAAACACATTAATAGCGAACACTAGGCTGTAAAAATTTGGATTACCACGGAAGCCAAAAGAAACACCAGAATCCTCCTTCGATCTCTCTTCTCTTTCTTCCATTATCAGTTGCTAGTATCATTTATTCTCCTAACACAATTTTTATTCAGACATTTAAACCTTAGAAGAAAAGTCGCAAAAGCTACTTTTAAAAAAGAAATATGAGGAGGCATTTTGTTTTTTTATTAAAGTTTTGATTGCTTAAGAAAAAAACGAGAAGAAAGGTAGATGAAAAGTAAAACCCGTGAGTGCTTAATCAAACTCTTCCTAATTATGATTTCCTAAATTACGAAATCCCTGTGGAGAAAAGTCTTAAGAGACAATGACACCGTAAAATACAATCAGCTTTGCTTTTACAATAACGCACTGATTATGATTAATTTGAAAATTTTAACTAAAAAAATCCAAAGTGTGGAAGATTTTCCAATCTCTTCACTTAAAAGAAAAGAAAATTTTAAATCACATTTTTTTTCATGCTTGATGACGCAAATGGGTTTTTTCGTTTGTTTGCCTATTTGCTGTTCTGTATTTTTTCTAATGTTAGACGTTAAAATACTTCTTAAAAAACAAACAGTTATTAAGTATATGCCCGTAGTTCGTTCGATAAATGCACAGCGAAGCTTCAGGAAGTGAATATACGTCAAAACCACAAAAACAAAATGAAACATTACACGAACACAAGTGACCCCCTCAGTGCAGTGGCCACATTTGAAAGTGAATCCGCACTCCCACACCGGTCACTAGAACATCCTAGTAAATGGTCGAGAGTTTTACCGTGAACTTTGACACAGAATGTAGCTAGCAAGTTTGAAAAGCGATTGCTTTACTTTCTGGAAAATTCCACAATTCTGGGCTCCCCTGTTGGCCGAGAGGTGAGAGGCGTGGGCGTCTGTGTGGTGGACCGATGCAAACACGGGTGTTGGTGTTGTATGCTTTAATTAAAACGGGGGAGGGGTGTTGTCTGATTGCGCGGGCTTCGAACCCACCTGGTAACCTGTAGCCCTATGTTTGGGATGGGTGACCCATTACAGTGTTAGATGCTCACGCAGATCGTTGGATCCCGAAACAAATGGACAAAAATAATCCCAAGTGATGCACAAATCATCTCAAATGCGTTATGTATTCGATATTACAACACCTGAACACCATTGATTACAGTACCTAGCGCAGTACTCTTTAGACTCTCCAATTACAAAAATATAATGGGTTTACGTCAGGAGACCGGGGTTGTCAAGAACTTCCAGATGAAATTGGAAAGGAGCTACTATACATTCATGAACGAAGCGGATTCTGCCGTGCAGATCCACATTGTCCTGCACTTGTGGCATGGTTTGCTGAAAATGATTGTGCATATCGCCAGTCAAGCATGGTGATAAGAAAACAAGTTAGAAAAATCATGCAATGCATTGATTATGATGCGCTTTCCAACATACCAGAAATTATTACTCAAGTTATGAGGCTGTGGAACAAATCTCGCTCCTGTGCCCTCCTGACCTTTGACCCCATTTCGATGATATTAAACAGAACCAGTTTAGTATACCTCTGGAACAACACACTAAAGTTTTGCCGTAATCGAAGCATTTTTCCATAAGTTAGGACGCTTAAGGGCAATGGAATGAATCCCGCTCCTATGTCCTGACCTTTGACCCCATTTCGCTCATTTTCAACAGAGTTTGTCTGTAGGTAGTCTCCTACCACATACTAAAATGTCATCGAAATCGAACTATTTTTACGCAAGTTATGACGAATAAGGGCGATGGAATGGATCCCGCTCCTATGTCCAGATCTTTCGCCCATTTTCAACAGGGTTCGTCCCGAGGTAGCCCCCTACCACACAGTAAAATTTCATGGAAACGAACCATTTTTACGGACGTTGTAACGCATAAGGGCAATGGACTGGATCCCGCTCGTATGTCCAGACCTTTGACCCCATTTCGCCGATTTTCAATAGCGTTCGTCCCCAGCTGGTCCCCTACCACATACTAGAATTTCATCGCAATCGAACCATTTTTACGCGAGTTATCGTTCCGACAGACGAACGGACAGACAGACAGACTGACAAAGCTGGAGCATATACGCTTCTTCAACCTACGGTTGGAATGCGTAAAAAAGGAAAGTCCTAAAGCCTGTCACTTAGAATACTTGCCCACACATTTAGGGAAAACCTTACTAGTGATTCGATTGCAAGTGTCTATTTGAATTTTCCTCTGTGCATATGAGCCCATTAAAGAAATTGAAAACTGTATCTTGTGAAAATTCTGCCATATTGGAAATTTAAATAAATAATGGAAATGACGGTTCGGCAGGGAATTTACTAAGAAACCAATGGAAAATGTTCTTTGTTGAAGGCAATCGCTTGCTTATAATCCTTGCACGTGTTGAAGAAGGTAGGAATGCAGGAGTTATGGGTGCAGAAGTCGCCACACTGTATTGTGTGACTTTCGTTTCTCGCCACACTTTGCGCTATGTGCAGCGATTTCCTCATTGATTCTGTCCTGTTGTTGATGCGTTAACACTCTTTATGGTCTGCGTGGGCCGTTTGCCTTGAGATTAAATAAACCAGATCCTCGCAACCGACTATCCATGGCAGAACACGTTTTTCAGTTTTTATGCGTCGATCCGGTAAATGTATCTGGTCTGCACATTCATTGCTAAAACCTAGCCCATATACCAGAAGCGTGTCAGCTACTTCAACATAGGTATGAAGCGTCATGTTGAAAATTCGCTACGATGCGGATTCCTACGTGTAGACTGCCAACTGCTTTGCGGCGGGGATACAGTATCAATTTAAAGACATTACTCTGGGATTTTCATGCCAACATAGACTACTGTTTTGTATCAGTAGCAATAGGCCAGTGCAAGTGAGTATCAGCTGTACTACACTGATGTGCAAAAATTAAGGACGAAGAGGGAAATTAGCATAACAGCGGAACGAGAAGGCAGAACGGACCGAAAGACCACTCAGGAGGTAGACTAGGGTCCGGTAAGGCAGGGCATGCGCATATATGCAGCATGACGGGGGGGGGGGGAGGCGAAGGGTATAAAGCACACGGGCGGTGTGCCCTCAGCAATTCGGTGAAAGCTATTTCACGGTGTACATCGGTTTGAACGACGTCGAGTTGCTGCCAACGTGTGATTAGGCCGACAGACAGTCCAGTAGACGACATCTGGATGACTTTACGCGAGGTCTCGTCATTGGGAAGTTGGAAGAAGATCGAAATGAGACTAGTGTGGCCGAGGAGTTCATGATTGCTCACAGCATTGTTTCACGAGCTTGGAGAGCATTTCAAACGACAGGAACAGCTGTCCGAGAGTTTAGCAGTGGTCGTCCATGAGCAACCACGGCGGCGGACGACAGGTATATTGTCCTACAGGTGAGAAGAGACAGACGGCAGACAGCGGGAGAAATCGCAAGGCACATGCAAGAGACAACTGGACGTCCGTTATCGCGTTTTACCGTGGCCAGGAGGCTGCACAAAGGTGGTCTATTTGCACAACGACCAGTACGGTGTGTGCCATTAACGCCTGCTCATCGGAGACGGCGGTTTCTGTGGTGCCAGGAACACAAGAACTGGACACATCAGCAATGGGGTCGAGTTATCTTTACGGATGAGAGTCGATTTAGTCTGACGAGCGATTCTGGACGTATACACATCTGGAGAAAGCAGGGAACACGCAATCACACCTCCAACAACATCAAAAGGGACCGATTTGGAGGTGGCGGAGTTCTCGTTTGTGGCGGTATCATGCTTGGTAGCCGTACATACCTCCACATCTTCCAAGGAGGTTCAGTCACTTATGTCCGCTATTGTACCGAGGTTCTCGTACCTCACGTGCGTCTGTTTAGAGGTGCTGTGTGTCCTCAGTTCCTCTTCATGGACGACAACGCTACACCTCATCGTACAGTGGCTGTCGCAGAACTGTTGGAGAGTGACGATATTCAACGCATGGATTGGCCCTCAAGGTCCCCGGACCTAAATCCAACCAAACACGTGTGGGACCCTCTCGGGAGACGTTTGGCAGCACGTCACCAGCCGCCAGCAACGATTCCGCAGCTGCGATTGGCGCTACAAGAGGAATGGGCCGCGATGCCTCAACAGCTCCTTGACAACTTCGTCCTCAGCATGGACAGACGTCGTAAATCCTGCAACGCAGTCAGATGCGATCATATCCCCTACTAAAGATTGGATACTAAAGATTGGATTTTCCTTGGCAGCCGTCTTTCACATGGACGTTTGTGTCTTCTGTCCAGTTGTGCTGGAATCTACCTTTTCAACAAAGTGTCTTTCTATCCTTTGGATTCCTTGTTTGGACGGTTTTGCTCACTTGTCCCATATTCTTATATCTTGGGGATCTTATGGTATGATTTGAGCCGATGTGGAGCACTTCTGCACGACATTAATTTCGAAAAACCGTGTCGTCCTTAATTTTTGCACGCCAGTGTAATAGCTCATGCTTCTAGGAGTTCCTGGACTTTGTGTCGTTGCTTGAGTAGTTTTTGCATTGTGTTGTTTAGACTTTACGCATTTAACAAGTGTGACGAATTTTCTATTTTAACTTTCCTTTTTAGTTTCTTTTTTTACGCTTTCCAACTGTAGGTTGAAGAAGCGTATATGCTCCAGCTCTTCCCGTCTGTCTGTCCGCACGACAACTCGCGTAAAAGTGGTTCTAGATGAAATTTTACTATGTGGTAGGGGACCACCTGGAGACGAACCCTATTGAAAATGGGCGAAATGGGGTCAAAGGTCACGGCATAAGAGCGGGATCCATTCCATTGCCCTTATGCGTCATAACTTGCATAAAAATGGTTCGATTTGGATAAAAATTTAGTATGTGGTAGGGAACCACCTTGGAATGAATTCTATTGAAAACGGACGAAATAGAGTCAAAGGTCAGGACATAGGAGCGGGATTCATTACATTGTCCTTATAGTTCATAATTTGCGTAAAAATGGTTCGATTTCGATGAAAGTTTGATATGTGGTAGGGGACGACCTTGGGATAAATTCTACTAAAAATCGGAGAAATGGGGTCAGACCTCAAGACATAAAAGTGGGATCCATTCCATTACCCTTATGCGTTATAACTTGCGTAAAAATGGTTCGATTTCGATGAAAGTTTGGTATGTGGTAGGGGACGACCTTGGGATGAATTCTACTAAAAATCGGAGAAATGGGGTCAGACCTCAAGACATAAAAGTGAGATCCATTCCATTACCCTTATGCGTTATAACTTGCGTAAAACAGGTTCGATTTCTATGAAATGTTAGCATGTGGTAGGGGACAGGACACAGGAGCGGGATTCATCCCACTGCGCTTATGCGTCATAACGTACGTAAAATGCTTCGATTGCGACAAAACTTTATCATGTTGTTCCAGAGGTACACTTAACCGGTTCTGATGAATAACATCAAAATTGGGTTAAAGATTAGGACACAGGAGCGTGATTTATTCCACAGCCATTATCCTAATAACTTGACCAAAAATGCTTCCATTGCAACAAAACTTTAGTATGTTGTTCCGGAGGTATACTGAACCGGTTCTGTTGAATATTATCGAAATGGGGTCAAAGGACAGGACACGGGAGTGAGATTTATCCCGCAGCCATTATTAAATAACTTGAGTAATTATTTCTGGTATGCTGGAAAGCGTATCATAATCAATGCATTGCATGATTTTACTAACTTGTTTATGTAAATTTAAGTTTGTTCTCTTTTGCACTTTCCAAACTTAACGTGATATCTTTTCTCTCACATGAATGAGGTTTGGCAACACCCCTAAGGTCAGTACGTAAGTGACGTATGCATCTTGATGAGAACGAGAAAAGATATATATTTGGCGGCTCGTTTTTGGAAACCTAATCTAAAATCCAGTGCTCATGTTGGTCGTTCAATCCTCAAACGCTGCCTCGGTGGTAAAATGTTTGAGCCCTGACTTCAAACCATTCGACCGAGATGAGTCCAAGCTCGAAACGTGGTGAGGCATGGATGTTGTGTTTGTCTTACGGCACTGGCTTACTCCCTTCCCTGGAACCAATGGCCTAGAAATATGGACGGACAACAGCTCATAACCCTTCGATTTGCTCATGGTGGTTGTTAAACTCTCCGAAAATGCCGCCCCGATGGCGCAGTGGTCTAAGCGATGGCCTCTGATCATTCGTCCGAACGGGGTCCAGGTTCGAATCCCGGTGAGACATGGCTGTTGTGTTTGTCTTACGGCACTGGCTCTCTCCCTTCCCTGGAACCAGTGACCCTAAATTAGGGACGAGCGACTGCTTATAGCCCATTGAGTTGCTCACGGTGGTCGTTAAACCTCCAATAAAAAAACAAACAAACCCGAAACTAACACGTGAAACGCCCAAACAAAAGATGGAAAACAGAAAATAAAATAAAGGATGGGAACCACAATATTCAAGATACCGTGGAAAAGATTGTGTCAAGGGGATATACGCATTTTCTGTGACAAATGTGATCACATCGTACTTTTTTAACATATGTATATATACTCGTATTGTTGCGACGTATGCTACTGAAACACAAGTGTGAGAAACATGTCCCTCGCATTCTCTCGAGGGATACGTATGCTTCACGCAAAGGATATGAATGCCTCCCTTTCGAAGAATTGCATTCCCAAGAACACTGAAATAATTTTTTTCAACTGAATTCCGGAAACAGTTCGCATTGCTGACTGTAAAGTAAATTTTGTTCTACTCACAAAGCCTATATTTAACATAATATCGGTAATTTCAAAATTACGAGCAGATATACAAAACACAAACGCATATTTTAAAAAAATTATCACCGGATGACTAGGAACTCATTATAGTGGCATAATTTTCGTAAACTTGAAATGTTTCCTTAGTAATGAATTACCAAACGATTTACCAAATTTTATTACTTGGTAATGGAATTACCAAGGAAGCTTCTGAAAGAATTAAAGTTATTGTTAGTGAGGAATTTATCGTTTTTGGAAACTTAATCTAAAAATCTCATACTTCAAAATTCTATATCAGTGGGCTTATTTTTACCAATAGAAAATTTTCTGGAGCTTAATGAATATAACAATATGTTCTATAGGATT
Organism: Macrothele yani; assembly: GCA_039090855.1. Lineage (NCBI taxonomy): Eukaryota > Metazoa > Arthropoda > Arachnida > Araneae > Macrothelidae > Macrothele > Macrothele yani. The sequence continues at coordinate 88,219,074 of CM076990.1, forward strand.
GACTTTTCTATTTGTTATTCCCAACAGTAGCATCACTTTCTCTCCATGACATAAGAGGGCAAAGTTCTTTTCAGAATGAATGCTTGTCAAGTTATGGTGCCTGCGTCGGTGAAACGTAAAGATAATGTCTTGACATATCCAACAAACTGTCTGGAAATATTAATAATTCAGTTGGCTTTTAGTTACCTTTGGTTCGAATAAAATCAATACAGATTATATTGATTTCAGTCATCTCACAATGGTGTACAAAGAAATATCTTCGTAGCAATGAAGAAAACAAAATAAACCTGTCTGTACGAAGAAGTGTCGTAGCAGAAACGCGGAAAATTGGAAGACGCTGTTTTCCCAGACATCCTTGAACCGTCACTCTAAACAAAGATGTAAGCTAACGCATCGTTCAGACGATCAGAATCTAATGTGTAATACCACCAACAGAGAACGAAAAAAAGGATAAAAATAAGCATTAGTGTAGGTATGTGGAACCAACTGATCGTCGAGAATAATAAATGCATCAGTAAAAGCAGGCGGACTGACAGCAATGACTTCAAATATCTAAGTAATCAAACGGAAGTTCGTTCCGTTTGGAAAGAGATAAAATAAACATTTAGAAGACTTTTTCACCGCGGAATTCCACTTAAACGGTATTTACTTCAGTTTAGATTCCATCGTGGTATGAGGTTTGAAGACCTTTTATTGAAATCAAATACAAAAAATTTAGAAACCTTTTAGAAAAATGTCTGAAAATGGGAATATGATACACAACTCCCGTTCACTTCGTGAAGATCACTGGATGAAAATTAAGGGATTTACCGTATATGTGCGAATCGGACCTCATGTGTATAAACTATTCAATTAGGGCGATAAATGTCTGACTTGGTTGTGAAAATTGAATGAATCATTTAGCATGGGATTTATTGCACAATAATAAAGGTTTTGTTCCAAGCCATCTTCATAAGTTAAATGGGAACAACGATTACATAAAGGTCCATGAAAAAGTCTATACACAGGGTGTTTAGAAAGTAATTCCAACATATTTATATACACAGTCGTATCAGAATAATATGGCCACCTACCTAATAATGGGAATAACCATCCTTGGCTCGGACGACAGCCACGAGACGGCGTTGCATGGGCTCAATAAGACCCTGGAAGGTTGCCCGAGGCATAGGTGCCCATTCATACGGTAGAAGAGCACGGAGGTCCCGGAGGTGACATGGTTGTGGGTCGGCACGTCAAACCTGTCTATCCAAATAGTCCCACCAGTGCTCTATGGAGTTGAGGTTGGGCGATTTCGCAGGCCAAGGAAGAACGGAGACATCACTATCGTGTTCCTGGGACCAATCACGAACCCCCTTAGCGACTTAGTGACGTGGCACGGTGCTTTTCCCTGTTGGTAGACACCATCACCACCAGAGTAAACGTCCAAAATGAAGGGATGCATGTGATCAGCGAGGATGGACAAGTAGCTACTGGCGTTCAGGGACCCATCCAGTGGTACCAGCGGTCCCAGGTCATACCAGGAAAACATCTCCCAGACATGCACACTGCCATCGCCGGCCTGTATTTGACCGACAAGCGTGTCAGGATGTTAGTTCTCATGTATCTGACGCTGTATTCGACACCGCCCGTCACTTGCGTGGAGTAGAAACCTCGATACGTCGGAGAAGACAACCTTTTTACACTCTTCTACTGTCCAATGACGGTAATCCCATGCGAACTGCAGGCGTCGTTGCTGATGGACCTGGGCTAACATGGACGCCTTGACGCAGCGTCGACTCCGGAGACCCATGAGCAACAGAGTTCGCTCTGCTGTTATCGATGACACGTACCTGGGTGCCACAGCTTTCATTTGCGTGGTCAATTGCTGCACTGTTGCGAATCAATTGCCCTTTACCAGTCGACGGAAGCGACATTCTCCTCTGGGGTCGATGGCCTCTGGGGCTCCACAGTTATGACTTCGGGAGGTACTCGGTGTTTAAGTAGTCCATTCTGGGTACACTCATACTACAGCACCTCGCGAACAGTCCACGAAATCTACTGTTTCTGAGATGCTTCCACCCTCGGCGCCGTAGCCGATGATCGTTCCTTTTTGAACGTCTGTCAAATCACTTTCTCAGCCCGTTGTGATCACTTTACACACTATGGCTCATCTGTCCCGGCCGGTTGCTTAATTCTCCGCGTGGTCGACCCTGTCACGTGCACCGCGTGACGCGCGTGGGCGGTTACGCTGTGATTTCGAGGGTGATCATATTATTCTGCTACGACCGGGTACAAGCCCAGTGGCAAGGTATCACATTGAAACAAAACAAGAACACGGCTCAGAATTTTTACTTCATAATTCATACGCTTTATTTTTCTATATAGTCCCCCAAACGCTCAATAGAAATATGCCAAAGTTTAACAAGGTTTTGTTTTTAATTTTCAGGCTGTCCTCGGAACTATTTTCTCGTAGCGACTTAAACATCTTCATCACAGCTGAACTGAAATCAAAGTCCGACGTCGTCAAATCTAAGCTGTAGGTAGAGTGTTCAAGAACTTCCAACCCGATTTTCTATATGGCGCCTGAAATGAAACAACTAGCGTGAGGTTTGACGTTGTCGTGTTGCAGAATCGTTGGTTTTTATTCCCCACGCACGTGGTTTATTCTTTGCTTTAACTTTTTAAGGTACGCACGTAAATTTTAGAGTTGACAGTCGTACCTTTGACCATGTACTCCTAATGAATAATATTTCTGTAGTCCCAGAACACAGTGAACATGCACTTACCGGTAGAAATTTGAGTTTTGAATTTTTTCGTTCGGGGAGAAGATGGGTGTCGGTATTTCAGCGATTGATTTTTCATTTCTAGATCGTAATAGAGAACCTAACCGTCATTACCAATCACAATGCTTTGGAGAAAATTATTTTGATATTCTTCACAGCGAGCAAGCAACCTTTGGCATGTTTCAAGTCTTGAATTTTTCATTTCAGTCTTTAGGTGATGCGGTACCCAACGAGCACACACTTTGTTGTTTGCTAAAACGTTAACAATCTCATTGACACTACCTAACCTAATGTTCAGCTTATCTGATATAGTTATCTGAGTTATTCTTTGATTTTCACTGATTCATCAACTTTTTACTTGTTCAAATTGTAAGATTTGGTTACGGTCCTTCCTCTCTCCGGCTGATCCTTTACGGCCAACATTCCTCTACTGTCCTTTGATTTTCTTACCCAATGACGAACAGTGCTTATCTTCAAAGTTTCGTAACCATGAATGGCAACTAATCTAGCGTGAATTTCTTTGGGATGTACATCATGAGTCGAAAACTCTGTAACTGATCGTTGTTTGACACCCGTCAACACAGTTGAAAAAGAGTAATCGAATTTAAACACAATTGAATACGAATAAATAGATGTATGGGATTCGATTAAGCAGTAAAATGAAGCTAATGGCACAAAGAATCGCACGGCGTCTGACTGGTTGCTGATCAACAAGTCATGCGTGAGACACTTGCGCGGAGGCATTATTTATTGAACACCTCTCGTAGAAATAGCGAGAAGCGGAAATTTCAGCATCTCCTTTGAACCACAGAGGGACAATCGGTGTTTCAATCCTTTCGCTAGAGTGGTGAACCGTTTTGTGCCTTCGATTTTAACAGCGTGAGAAAGAAAACGAATCCCAGTTCTTCTGTCGAATACGGTTACGTGAGGTAATGCAATAGGCTCGTTTAATACTAACTGATTTCATTACTGGCATTGATTAATAACGCGAGGTCTTTGTTTTGCATTAAAACTAATGCTTCTTTGGTAATACTGTCATGCTGCTGCTTTTTATAGCACTATAAATTCTATTTGGCAGGTCATTGAAAATTTCTGCTTTTCCTAAAGATGCAATTCGTATGCATAAAGAGATATTTGCGTGCATACATACAAGTATACAGGCACACATGTACACTTTTAACATGGTTACCAACTTGTTGTTGTGGATTAGATAACTTCGAACGGATGCTAAGAGATTGAACGATGATTGCATGGACGTCTCCAGTGATAACAGGGAAACTGCAGGTTCTTACGTCTTAGGAGCAAGAAAAAACAAAACAAGTGAATTAGCTGACACGTAAGCTATTTATTTTTCTGAATGGGGGAAGAGAGAAACATTTGTTACTTATTGCTTCCATGGGGATAGGGAGGTATTGGATTTCCTTATATTTCGTGCCTAAAGTTTAAGCACTTTTCCCTTCTAGATACATCCCGTTGGAAAATACGCCGTTCTCTGTCCCATTGCAAACTGTACAATGAAATTCCAATTTCTCTCCACTTTGGAGGAAAATGGCTGCATTGTGTGTTCCACGACGCAAGAGTACGCTATTTGGTTCGCTTAGCGTGGTAGGGAGGTTTTCACACCTCTGAAAAAATTCTCTCATGCGGACAGCTGTCGCAATTGACAATCAACTGTTTTGAAACTTCTTGTTCACGGTGTTGGTGGTAGACGGTTGGGAGGTGAGTATTATTCTCTAACGGTGGGAGAATGGTCAACTGTAAGATCCGTTTTCTCGAAGGAACTGCAAAATATTTTTTCCCCTGAAGAACAAATGATCTTTTTCTGAGTTCTGTGGTTCAAGTCACAATTACGTGATATTAGGCAATTCTCAAAATATCCAGTGGTGTAGGCGAAGTAGCGCAGCTGCACAAGGGTCCATTTGCTGGAGAAGGCCCCGTTCCTGGCTAACGATACGCTACGGAAAGGATGAAAGGTAGCAATGAAAAACTAATTATGCGAGAAAATAACTTTACAATTTACCGCCCCGGTGGCGCAGTGGTCTAAGCGCTGGCTTATGACCATTCGTCAGAGAAGAGTCCGGGTTCGAATCCCGGTGAGGCATATATGTTCTGCTTGTCTTACGGCACTGGCTCTCACCCTTCTATGGAACAAGTGGCCCTAAATTTGGGAAGGAGACTGCTTATGACCCACTGAGATGCTCACGGTGGTCTTAAACCTTCAAAAAAAACCAAAAAAAAAAAAAACCCTCACATTTTCTGTCTGGCTGCAGAAAGACTGTATGACATTCTGTATGACATTCTCAAAGGTGAAACAAAATTCGTCCCACGATGAGCCAATACAAAACATTGATAATATAATTAGCAGACATTATTGTGCTTATTGAATGATCGGCGATCGTCACGTCGAATAAATTAATTTTAATATTGCGAAAATAATTCCGAGAATGTAGGTTCTTCCTACCTCCTATTTCTCTCTTTTTAGCGGTATTCTACGATGATGCTCTTTATGTGTGATGTCGCGTTTTAAATCTTGCCGACTGTACGAGACAATGCTTCGTTCTCACGCCCTGTCTCGTCGATCATTGACATACTACCAAACGTTGTAGGCGGATACATAGTCAGTGGCCTACCGGCTGCCATACTGATAACAAATATGCGTGAGTAACCGTGTGTCGTTCAGTGTTGAGAAAACAAAATCCTTTCTTTAGTATTGATTCATTTTTTTTATCGGAGGTTTAACGACCACCATGAGCAACTCAATGGGCTTTAGCAGTCACCCGTCCCTAATTTGGGACCATTGATTCCAGGAAAGGGAGACAGCCAGTGCCATAAAACAAACACGTAGCATTCATGCCTGACCGGGATTCGAAGCCGGACCCATCTAATACGAATGGTCACAAGCCATCGCTTAGACCACTGCGCCACTGGGACGGCTCAGTGTTGATTCGAATGCTGATGAATAGACAATCTTATAGCAAATAGTAACACTGTACTAGTGATCTGATTTATTGGCGTAGAAAGTAGACACATTAGCGCTTCCAAGCTTTCGCACATCAACCAGATGGCTTTTTCAAGGACGTTAGACAGAAACTGCAACTGAAAAACAGAACGCATTAGCAATTTAAAAGCGGAAACTTGACTTGACGACAATAGATACGATGTTATATTCATTTAAAGATATGACGCATCACGTTGGTTGCATGCGCGGTATCCTGGTAGGCAGAAGGCTTTACTTGAAGAATTGGTTCCAAATTCGTGGCAACTCGAGTGAGACGCAATCATTGCAAGTATTGCAGTTGGCAATGTGATAATGGGATTACCAACAGCGATACTTGCAATGATTGCGTCTCACTCGAGTTGCCACGAATTTGGAACCAATTCTTCAAGTAAAGCCTTCTGCCTACCAGGATACCGCGCATGCAACCAACGTGATGCGTCATATCTTTAAATGAATATAACATCGTATCTATTGTCGTCAAGTCAAGTTTCCGCTTTTAAATTGCTAATGCGTTCTGTTTTTCAGTTGCAGTTTCTGTCTAACGTCCTTGAAAAAGCCATCTGGTTGATGTGCGATAGCTTGGAAACTCTAATGTGTCAACTGTCTACGCCAATAAATCGAATCACTAGTACAGCGTTACTATTTACTACTTAATTGGTGTACTGCTCCTCGTTATCTATTAGACAATCTTATATCCTGCATTTTCTACGTTAGATTTCATGATGAACTACCGATATATACAGTAGTATGCAAGAATATGCCATATGTATTAGGTTCTGTCAGTTCGTTCATGAAGCCAAGCATGGCGGTCGATAAAGGTCACGGAAAGTGCGAGTTAAGCATACGGTTCAATATGTCAGGCGTATCGCGAAACGGTTATGGGTAAGCGGACATGTCGAGAATGGTTTGCTAGGTTTAAGAAAGGTAATCTAAGCTTAGAAGACAAGCCACGTGCAGGTAGACATCAGGAACTCGCAAACGAAGAGCTTGGATTGCTGTTACAAGAGGATGTCACACAATCAACCACGCAACTGGCGAAACGTTTGAAAGTGGCTCAATCGACAGCGGTACGGCGTCTACAGGCCTAAGGGAAGATTCAGAACATTGGCAAGTGGGTTCCGTATAATTTACACGAGCGTAATATTGGTCAATGATTGAACATCTACATGTCGTTGCTGAAGAGGTTTGAAGGGAAGAATTTCATGTGGAAGGTTGTCACCGGGCGATGACAAATGGGTCTATTACGACAATCCCGTACTCAAGCGATCTTGTGTCGACCCAAGCCAGCCATCAACATCCACTGAAAATCACGATATCCACGGGAAAAAGGTGATGTTGTGTGTGATGGGATATGCATGGAGTGCTCTACTTTAGACTGTTGAAACCGAGTGAAACAATCACCGGCACAACGATATAGCCATCAGTTGATGAAGTCGAACGCCGCAATCGCGCAATAATGCCCATGGACAGGTAAAGAACGCCGCCCAATCATCTTGTTACGTGAAAATGCCAGACCATATGTCGGTGCCACCACGAAATCAACCCTTGAACATTTACACTGGGAGGTTTTACCACACCCGGCTTACTACCCGTACATTGCACCCTCAGATTTTCATCTGTTACGCTGTATGCAACATGCTCTAGCCCAACAGCAGTTCACCATATTTCCAGAGGTAGAAAATTTCATCACTGCGTTCTTCAGCTCCAAACCCGAGTCATTCTATCAAAGGGGCATTCATTTGTTGCCTGAAGAATGGCAAAAGGTCATTGATGCTAACGGTCAATATTTCGTTGAATAAATGTGTACTGGTTTCCTGATTGTTCCTTTCTCCTTAAAATGGCTGAAACTTTTGCAATTCCCTAATAAAATGAAATTTGGGACAATACGCTGAGGCATAACCTGACATAAATAAACAGTGTTTGTGTGGAACAACAGGACCCACAGCATGATTCTACACCAGAGCTAGAAGATTACCAGCTACTCTGCTTAAAATATCCATATAACAACACACAGTAAGGAACATCAGTAAGTATTCTTATCCTCTGCTGAATGAAGATCCTGAATTCTGTTCAAAAATCATTGTCTTGAGCTGGTTTTAACTGACTTTATTGAACTGTGCTTTCTAATCTCATACCTTTTTGCGCCCTATGCGGCAGTATTAATTTTCGTTTTATGAAATTTAATAGGTCCGTAGTTAACGATCTGATTGTCAAAGAAAAAATGGACGCTAAACGATTCATTTGCTGCATGGGAACTGACACAATGAGGAAGAATTCCAATGTAGATTTAACACCCACTCGCAGTACACAAGAGTGATTCATTCTTCCATACGTGAAGAGCTAGTTTCTATGTTCGTATCATATGAAATATAAAACTTTAGCTCAAAATACATGTTAAAAGAGACACTTTTATAAAGTACATCTGAATATTTACTTGCGAAATGGCTTGTAATAACTATTAATCTTCAAAAATAATTTTTAATAAACCAAGATGAACTCCTGATATTTTAAGGACAATTTAATGGAGTCTTCAAATTGACAGTTTAATTGAGTGTAAAAGGCTCCATTAGATATTATGTGCTAAGGTGGATGTGGCGGGGATAGGCGAGAGAAAATGAACAGGAGAAAGAAAAACAAGAGGCGGAAAAAGAGGAGAAGGAAGAGGAGGCGGAGAAGAAGAAAGCAGTACTGTAGAGTCAGCATCTGCCATCTCAAAATCCGAGAAAACATTAACAACGCTCTCTTCTCCTTAGTCATTTGGAACATCCACTGCAGATGTTGTAGAGCATTCATTCTTCTCCTTGATGACAGAAATACTGGTTAGAATTCCTCTATTTGTCTGTTTTTCAAAGAAGCATCCACACTCGTCCACTGTCATCTGGGTAAATATTTTCGTATAGCTCTTTCAACCTCAGTGGCTCCGTTTTGTGAAAGATATGAGAGAGTAAGTAGTCTGTTGCCTCTTCAACGATGTCAAATGTCCTTCAGAGAACCTTCGTCGTTAACTTGGCTTTTTTTTTTTTTTTTGCGATTGCCTAACGTCGTCGTTACCTTCACGATCTACATCTGTCTCCTGGACTGGATGCTTGTCGATTTAGACGCCTTTTTCCTTTTTTTTTTCTCCTTTCTTTTGTTTTTGCTGAGAGGCTGGATGGGAATAGGTAAGAAAAACCTATAAACGTCCCATCCGTCGTCTTATAAATGCTCACTCGTTTCGCAAGTCCCATCACCAAAATCCTTGCAGATGAGCATCTTGTGGAAGCTCGAAATTTTTCGAATGACATCAGGCTCGATATTTCTCTGGCAATTTTCTAAACTTATTAGAGATCAGTTTACAAGCTAGCACAGTAATTATGACTGCTTGCAGTATATTAACGATTTTACAAAACTCAAAAGCAGAGTTCTGTCATCTCCGTGTCTCTTGCAAACAAGCGGTCTTTCGTAAAAAGTAGACGCTAGGTGTTATACAAGAAAGACCGTGTGGTTGATGTTTGAACGGACTCGATGCTTCGAGTTCAAGCAGTGGGCTCTGGAGTTTAGTAGGAACTTGATATGGAGGTGGTTTCTCACAATAACTTTACATTACTTGGATGAAGCAATAAAAACGAAAAACAAACAAAAAAAAAACCTGGGAAACTTCTTTCATTATTCTTAGGATTTTTATGGAACTATAATAGACAGAAATAAAAATGCATCAAATATATTTTCAAAGCCTTCTAGTTTTTCCTAAGGATTAATATGGGCACGCTGTATCTAAAACAGAATTGAACGAAAAATAACACACTTAAAGCACTGTATATCGACCTGAATGGGAGAAAAAAATCCGTAAATCACAGCTGATTCAAGATCATGTCCGTCGAGCTTTCAATATGGAAATTGAAAGTTTTAAAACACTGAAATCCTTTCACAGAGTTTTTAAAGACACAGCGATATAATTTATAAATTAATTTGTCGCTGTGACTTCCGTGATAAACTATTGGAGTCTTTCTACTCATAAGGATAATTCACTTTTATGTTTTTGCATTCAGTGGATTGTAAAAGAGTTTTAATCTTCATATCTCTGCACTTCTTAACAATTCTTGATTATTCCTGAGTTTAATCTCAAATTAGAGCAATTGTTTTATCTCGATGGCTGCAGTTAAGTTAATCTTACTTAGTGCAATATCAAGCTAACGTAAACCGAACCGCAAATACAAAAAAAAAAAAAATGTTTGTTTTCATAAAAGGAGAAATTTATTACTTCAGGTTGTGACTGCACGAAAGCGCACATGAATCACTTGAGTTGCGGGCATCTCTTTCTCTGAAGCGACATTTCAAAGATCAGATCAGATCTAGAGGATTTTAGGAAGGGAGTGTCTGACCCTAGGTCTTAAACAACCCTTAGAAATAGGAAGCTAGGAGATATGGGCTAGAGTGCCCGATAGCAAAAGGACACGGAAGCGAAGGGGGAGAAAGACGCCCTTATTTATTACCGGGAGGGGGTCAATACCTGGGGTACGACGGATTAACGTGCCCATCCAACGCACGGCGGGTATTTAGTGGTTTGAGCGTTCGTACCTGCTGGGATCGAACTGAGGTTTCTCCGTGGCAGTCACGAACGTTGACCACTAGGCCACCCGCAGCCCTACGTTTCAAAGAAAAAGAACGAACCAGATTAGAGGTCAAAAGTAAAGTTGCAGATACACCCAACACCTAACGAAAATGATACAAAGAAACATTAATATGCTAGGAAAACATTGCAAATTACTCACACGGTCATTCATCTTTCACCTTTGAAATCACTTGCCTCAGTCAGTTACGGGAGGCAGATTAGCAGCACCATTGGGGCCTTTGTCTCTCCTGTCTCCTGCTTTTAGTCAGCATTCAGTCTTCGATACTTCCAAAGCCCGAATTTCTAGTAACTGAATATATATATACATCATATACTGTAAAAGGTTAGTCAGTATATTACTTTCAGGCTTCCTCGGATGATTTTGTTTCGGAGTTCTTAAAAACAATTCGTCTTAATTTTTTTTGCTTAAATCTGATGTAGGAAACGAACAAGGGTAACGCATTATGTAAAGGATACTTTTCGTAAACTTAAACCAAATCAATCACGAACAACATTTTTAACAAAGCTGGGAAATATCAAATATCGTCTTGATCGGTTAAATAGTTGTATGCTTTGGCTTTCATTAGAAAGAAAATAATTACATTTTCGAGGATACCTCCACTTTTGGTGCCTTTATGGCACTCGGCAAGCTTTCAAATGAATATACAGAACAGTGACTATTACTGTTCCACAGGGTGTCTATAAATGAAGTATACAACTTCAGTATGCTATGAAAATAAAATACGTTAGAAAAAGCTAACTTACTTTTAGACGTCAAGATTTGGGAAGTGTTAAAGTTTGTTAAGTCAGATGACAGATCATGTAATGAAAAATCTCGTCAAACACGGAATACAACAGACATGGCTTCCCCAGTGGAGAACGCAGTGTGTGTGTGGGTGTGTTTTGGTTTGCGGAGTCAAAATCTATAACAACAGGTCAGCGTAAATTCAGAGCAGAGTGCAAGAGACATCCGCCTACACGAAGGAACATCGAACAATGGGTAAATAACTTCAAAGCAACAGGAAGTGCCTTGAAAGGCAAAAGCACTGGAGTCTTCCATTTCAAACGAAAAGGTGGAAGACGTGCGTAAGGCTTACCTAAGGAACTCGAAGAAGTACGTCCGCGTCTTTGGTCACGAACTTGAAATGCCGCGAGCAAAGGTTCACAAGGTTCTGCATAAACGTCTACGCCTATACGCACATAAAATGCAGTTAGGCAAAAACTTCGAACTAATAATCAAAGACGTCAAAAAGCATTTGCAGTAGACACGCATAATTGCATTGACAAAAATCCCACTCTCATTTCACGGATCTATTTCAGCGATGAATCGACATTCCAAGTTTCTGGCAGAGCGAATAAAACTAACTGCCGAATCAGGGGCACAGAATGGGGTTCTAGCACACAAGAGAGAGAGAGAGAGAGAGAGTCCGCAGGTTAATGTCTGGGCTGGCCTAATGGAAGACAGAGTGATGGGGCCCTTTTTCTTCGCTGAACCAACCGTTACTGGCATAACGTACCTGGACATGTTAGAACAATTCATAATTCCACAACTCCAGCATATTCAAGACATCATTTACCAGCAAGATGGGGCGCCTCCGCACTGGTCTTTGGAGGTACGCAGATCTTGGACCACCATTTTCCAGGGAATTGGATTTAACGTGGAGGTCCGACCGCACGGCCACCCTGTTCTTCTGATATTACCCCATGCGATTTTGGGTGGGGGCTTTATTAAGGACATTGTGCACAATAAAAAGGTTATATATGTCACTGAACTCAAATAACTCATTACTGCAGCCTTCCTCCTTGTTACACCTGACATTCTGCAACGTACGTGTGTGAAACTGGACTATCGTTTTGACATCCTGCGAGCAACCAACGGAGCACACATGGTAACCTACTGACATAACAAAAAACTTTCATTGTTACCAAGTGTTTTGCCATTAAAAGTAAGTTGTTATTTATTTTAGTTTTCTTTCAGTAGCATACTGAAGCTGTATACTTAATTTACGGACACCCTGCATTACTAACGCAGTAACTATTCACTAAAATTTATATTAGTTCCGAAAATATAAATTTTTAATTAATAGTTTCTGGCAGTGGTATAAGCGGTTGCTTCTGACTATTCGTCCGTGATGTGTCCTTGTTCGGATCCCAGTGAGGCATAGATGTTGTGCTAGTCTTACGGCACTGGCTTTCTCATTTCAATGGAGTCCGTAGCCCTAGATTAGGTACGGGGGATTTTCTATAGTCCATCGAGTTGCTCACAGTGATCGTTAAGTCCCCACACACACACACAAAAATAGTTCATCAGTCGTCTGTCGCGTAAATGAAAGAAACAACCAACGTGCTTCCCTTCTGATATTATACCAAAATAGTTAAAAATATCCTCATTGGGAGTTTTTTTAAAGTATATGCACACACACATATACACTATATTGACAAAAGTCACCGGACACCTAGAAGAGAAACACAACATAGCATTTGTTAGCATACATTAGTACGGTGTCGGTCCACCTTTGGCCTTAACGCATGTACTGACACTTCGAGACATGCTTTCGACAAGGTTTTGGAACACAGCGATAGGTATGAGCTTCCATTCAGTACATAATGCTGCTGCTAACTGTTGCTTAGTAGTAGGCCTTTGCTTCAAACTTCTTATGCGGCGCTCTAATTTCTCCCATAGGTGCTCTATGGGATTAAGATCAGGGCTCTGTGCTGTCCAGTCCACAATCGATACGGAATTACTGTCAAACTCCGCCGTAACAGTCCTTGCTTTATGGCGCGGTGCATTATCCTGCTGATACCAACAAGGCTCGGTTCCCTGGTACTGCCACAGAGTTGGTAGGGCATAATTGTTCAGAATATCGAGGTAGACGTGCTGGTTAACAGGTTGGTCCATGATAACCAATGAGCCGGGACCATACCACGAAAAACACCCCCACAAGAGAACACTTCCACCTCTAAAATTGACCGTAGAAACAATACTCAATGGTAAATAGCGTTCCCCAAGCTGCCGCCGTACCCACACATGGCCATCAGGCTGATGGATCGTGTATCTGGATTCATAAGTCCATAAGACCCGTTTCCGTTGATCTACGGTCCACGATAAACGTTTTTTACACCATGTTAAACGACGGTAGCATTCCGAGTGGAGATGAAAGGCTTATGAGCAGCCGAATGACCACGATAGCCCATGGAATGAAGTTTTCTGCTAATAATACGTGTACATACCGAAGTTCCATCATTTTTACTCACCTGTTCACTGAGGTCTTGTGCAGCACTCCGTCGATTTGCTGCCACGCCTTTCCTGAGGCTACGAAGTCCTCCATCACTGATTTTCTTTGATCTGCCGATACGTTTTGCTGCTTCAGGCACGCCATGTGTCTTCCACTTACTCAGTACATCCAAAAGAGTTGGCTTGGGCATGTTTAAACGCCTTTCGGTTTCTCTTATGGACAACCCACTAATATAACACCCAAAAATCTTTCCTTTCTCGAAATCAGTTCTCTTCCGCCGCGTCATTTTCACTCAACCTCACAGTGCGATATGATCGCGGTCAGCTGCAGGCTTGTTTTTGTAACGTTTGCAGCTGTACAGCGCATTTTAACAACGCAACCGATCCGTTCATTTGCTTTTGAAGGGGTGTCCGGTAACTTTTGTCAATATAGTGTATATACTCAATCGCATTTAAAAACCTAATATACACAGCTAGCCACCCAAAATGCAACACCAAGAAGAAGGATGGAATGAAGTTTTCTGCGAATAATACGTGTACATACCGAAGTTCCATCATTTTTACTCACCTGTTCACTGAGGTCTTGTGCAGCACTCCGTCGATTTGCTGTCACGCCTTTCCTGAGGCTACGAAGTCCTCCATCACTGATTTTCTTTGATCTGCCGATACGTTTTGCTGCTTCAGGCACGCCATGTGTCTTCCACTTACTCAGTACATCCAAAAGAGTTGGCTTGGGCATGTTTAAACGCCTTTCGGTTTCTCTTATGGACAACCCACTAATATAACACCCAAAAATCTTTCCTTTCTCGAAATCAGTTCTCTTCCGCCGCGTCATTTTCACTCAACCTCACAGTGCGATATGATCGCGGTCAGCTGCAGGCTTGTTTTTGTAACGTTTGCAGCTGTACAGCGCATTTTAACAACGCAACCGATCCGTTCATTTGCTTTTGAAGGGGTGTCCGGTAACTTTTGTCAATATAGTGTATATACTCAATCACATTTAGAAACCTAATATACACAGCTAGCCACCCAAAATGCAACACCAAGAAGAAGGAAGCATCCGATTGGCCTGAAATTCGCAGCATGCGTCGCCCGCCAGAAGACATGTAAACGATTAGCATTGCAGGGCATATGCAAATCATGTGCGCCCAGCACGCCACCGAGAAGCACTATAAGAAGGGTGCACAGAAGGCGGGGTGTAAGTAGTGGAAGCGTTTTGTACTGCCGGACCTGTGCGTGGGAAGCTTCCTTATGCCTCGTCGCAGAATACGGCAGTCATTCCTGCACGTTTCGGAGTTCGACAGAGGACGAAGAGTAGCTTATCACGACAGCGGGTTATCGTACCGAGACATCCGCGCCCGTGTGGGACGACATCCAACCACCGTGAGGAGAGTATGCAATCGGTGGGTGCAGGAGGGACGGACGGACCGACAGACGTGAGCGATTGCCGCATCCGCGGCACACCACCGAACAAGAGGACCGGCACGTTTTGCGGCGGGCATTGGCGGCTCGCACCGCCACATCACGAACGTTAGCGCAGGAATTAGGGTGTGTTGCGCAACACCCTGTGCAGCACGTACCGTTCGACGTTGTCTGCAGGAGCGGGGACTTGTCGCACGGCGCCCATTGCTCCGATTACCATTGACGTTACACCACCGGCGAGTGCAGCGGCAGTGGGCCGTTGAACGCTGCATCTGGACTACGGAATGGAGCTACATTGTCTTCTCCGACGAATCCCTTTTCTGCCTGCAACGCCACGATGGTCGGATCCGCGTGTGGCGGCACCGCGGCGAGAGACTGTATGACGCCTGCATTATGCATCGCCATGCCGGTCCGTCGCCTGGCGTTATGGTTTGGGGCGCAATTGGATATGACACCCGCACCCCTCTGGTACACATCGCCGGTACACTCAACAGCTACCGCTACATCTCCAACGTTTTGGAGCCTGTAGTTCTCCCTTATCTGCAGGACCTGCCAGCGACCACATTTCAACAGGACAATGCGCATCCGCACGTGGGCACACATCGTGCAACAATTCTTCACGTCCCACCAGGTATCACTGCTGCCGTGGCCCTCCTGTTCTCCCGATATGTCGCCCATTGAACACGTCTGGTCGCTGATCGGCAACCGAGTGGCCCGCAAGCACCACCCGCGGCTACGCCTGATGAACTGTGGCAACGTGTGGAAGCAGCCTGGACCGACATACCCCAAGCCCACATCCAAAGCCTCTTTCATTCGATGCCATCCAAAGCCTCTTTCATTCGATGCCGCGGCGTGTTGCGGCCGTTATTACCAGCCATGGGGGCCACACGAACTGTTGATGTATGCGTGTTTCGCAAGTCGCACGGGCCTGTAAGCTTAATCGTTTCATCTTTGTATCTGTTGTTATGTGTCCAGTAAATCTGGCTTTGCTATCTCGTGTCTTCCTTGGTGTTGCATTTTGGGTGGCCAGCAGTGTATATATAAATCATTAGCTTTAAAGAAAACAGAATTTCTGTGATATTAATTATAATGAGAGTAATACTTACTGAAATTAATGCAATGAAGTAACTAAACTTTTTCTATCGAAGTAACTAAACGTTTTCTATCTTTGCCAGCGTTACTAAAGCCTCCCCCCAAATTTATTCCTGCCTCAATCCATCGGATCCAAAGTACTTTGTTTTATAATGGAGTGAAACAGATATTTCACATTACATTTCTCATCACTCTTAGGTCAACAAGGAAAGTGTTATGCTTGAAGTATTTTAAAGAAGCCTTCCCTGGTCATTCGACTCCATTGTGAAAGATCTGTGTTGCACGAGTTTGTTATAAACGTTCCTGCCTCATCATCATCATCATCATAATTGTCAACCATTATTAATCCACTGCTGGACGAAGGTCTCCCCATGTTTCCTCCACAACGGTCTGTCTTGTGCCAGTCTCCTCATACACTCTGCGAAGTGCCTTTAACCCATTTTCATGCCCCAATACGAAACGTGTGCTTTTTTGTTTTGCTTGAAGTGGAGAAAGATTAGATCTGTGGCTTTGCAAATATATTCAATCCACAAAGGATCCTTGTCTTTATTTCATCATAATCATATATCGCCTTCGACACACAATAATTATCTTACACTTCTAAGAGACGTTTCATGATATGCCATATAAGCCAGTTAGTCATTCTCTGCAAAAACTAATTTGATGCTAAACAAAAGTTTTGCACACTGCTTCTTTAATAAGGAATCGTTCCTATAATTATATGCACCATAATGACTTACGACTGTGAAGCCACAGGAGCGTATTCAATTTTTTTCCTGTGGGAGGGGGAGGGCGACGAAAAATGGAAGTTTTTGAAATCCACCAGAACAAAATAAAAGTTAATGAATAATAGAAGAACAAAATTAAGGCATTTTTCTAATGTAAGTTGATATATTTTTATTAAATTAAAGCATTTTTTTCTAATGTAAGTCGCATTTCAACCAAAAGCATAAAAAATGAATGAAACACTTTCGGGGGACAAGGCTTCTTGGCACCATCTGAATACGCTCCATTCTGCTGGGCCACGAAACGAAACAAATTTACAGACATCACCTTTCAGGATAATAGCGTGACTTACATTATTAAATGAGATACATAGAATATTGTGCGAAGGCGATGCACTTGTTGCGAAACTTGTAAGTTCCCTATAGTGACTATGATATTCAGAAATTTTTTGCTTGTTTCGTGGTTTAAAGACACACGAGCATCTAAGGAGATAGGAAGTTGTATGTCCCTAATTCAAAGCCACTGGTTCCATCTATCGGACAGAAACAGCGCGGTAGCACAAACAGGCAGCCCATACCTCATTCGGTGCTTCAACCCTAACCCAACCCTGTTGAAGTGCCAGAAGCCAGCATCTGCAACAACTTGGCCACCATGGACTCAGTTTTGCGCCTTCTTTCATTTGAACAACGATGGATGTTCATGTGAAGGTATTTGGATTTTTAGGAGAAGTATTCCTCATTATATTGTAGCAAACCTATTCTTAGTGCGCGAATTCCCTGCAGCTTTGTTATTGATTCTTCTAGCAGTACAACCAGCTTAGTTACATTTATACTGGTCATATTACCTTGAAAGTAAAAAATTCTATTCGTGTGCCATCGAGGTTCAGTGAATGTTTTCTTCGACGTCTTAAGGTAGTCAGCAGAATAACCACGTCGCGGCATTTTCAAAGAATTATATCAGGTGAAAGTTTTGTTTCAGTCCTAGAGTTTGCGAGCAATAAAAGTTAGAGGAAAGAGTACGCTTTAAACATTCTAGAATGAGCAATTCATGCAAATTTAGGATGGTGTAGTTTTTGAATTGGTAGCTGTTGAATTCACTAAGTTTAACTGCGCTATATCTCGTCTTGGCCATTGAATATCTTATTATATATTGCTCGACATAAAAATGCAAAGCCAAAAAGTATTGCCGGAGCGCCACGCAAATTGTTCTGTATGTATCGACAGTTGGGTTATGTAAATAATTGCAATAACGAACTAATCACGTGATAGGTGAGGGAAATAAACCCGGCAAATCGGCTCCGTGTAGCTAAGTTTTATTGGCTTTACCTGGTCTTGTGAACCACTGCATCAGAGTGATCTCGGTGGCAAAAGTACGTGTAAAGAGCGATGATGCCTGAGAGATGTCATCGGGAACCCTACCATCACAAGGACACCTTTTTCAGAGGCTTCATCACTGTGGCCAACGTACGGACTTTTGGCACCTGCGTCACATCGCTAAGAAATGCATCGAGCAACAACTGTTGGCCGAATGGGGCGAGAGTAGTTGGAGGTAAGTAATGTGCGTAGCAGTGGAGGGATTTCGACAGCAAACCGTAGCAACCCAAAAATCCACAGTGGACGATATTCGACGAAGTGTACAGTCAGCTGTGGACATACCCGTATCTACATGGACTGTGTATCGCAGATTTGCTGAGGTAAGCTTGCGCTTTCGCCAGCCATTGGGACTACCTCCACTTCTTGGAGTACTATGTGTGGGCTTAATAGTGATTTTTCCGTCACAGTGAAAACAGTGGCAGTTTCACGGAAGTAACAGTGACTTTCAGGTGTGACAAAATTCGCCGTTTAGCGGTGATACAGATGTAAAGAATCTGGAACAGCGAGTCACCGTTTTACTTATAACAGTGGCAAAATCACTGTTTGCGATAGGGTTAACAGAACGGAAAGTCACCATCTCATTTGTTACAGTGAAAATATCACTATTGCTATTGGCTTACTTTCAATTCATTGTTTACTAGCGAACCAACAGCGATAGCCAAAATAAAAACTATCTTCAGCGTGGGAAAAAAGGAAGACGGAAAGAAAGCTCACATCACTAGCGACTTCCATGGTGTATCAACAGAAAAGGAAACAAACTGTTTAGGTATGGTGACATGGTAACTAAAACTGTGACATCGGGACCTGTGGAACTGTCACTGTTGTCCTCACGATTAACATGTTCTTGTCTCCATGTTCTCACGATTTTGGATCCCAAGAATTGCGCTGACACAGCAAACGGGGACATTCTTATCAATGAATCTGGAACTGTTACTTTTTGTCACTGGTCAGAACGGTGGCAGTGATTTTTCTGTAACGGGGACAGAGTAACACTGACGTGAATTCCGACCCATCTGTACTCAGCACATAGTCGGGCGAGGCTGCCGTAGTGCCGTATCAGATAAGCGTAGGTGGATGAATGGAACCGTATCGCATGCAGCGACGATTCTTGCTTCTGTCTCAGCGAAGACGATTTCTAACTGAGATGTGGTCAGTCACCTGGCTGATCTTGCTACCCCCCCGTGAGAGTCATACGACTCCTCAGCGCAATCAGTTTCAACAGCCGTTCACCGTTCGCACGCGTAGTGAATGGGTGCAATGACAGCACGACGATACGTCGATTAGTTACTGGGGCCCATTTTGCTGCCGTATCTTCGTGGTGTCTCTGATGCCCAACTTCAAGATAACGCCTGCTCGTGCAATGCCGGCATCAGCAGACAGTGCCTATACAGGTGTTCAGCTGCTGACCTGGCCAGGTGGGTCCTCCAACCGATTTCCAATACAGAAGATGTGGAACATCACTGACAGGCAACTTACCGTTTCTGCAGAATCCCCGTCGCATTGTCGATGAATTGTGGACACAGGTCAATGACGCACGGTCATGCGATACCTCAGGACACAATTCGGAAATTCTTTTGAACCCATACCACGCAATGTTGCATTCTACTAACTCAGGCCACATTATATGTACTTCTCGCTCATAACATTCATGAAATCCTTCAGAAATTAAATTCCTTCTCTCCCACCCATGTGTGGCAAGCTTTGTTTCATTTCTTACATTCCTTCACGGTTTGACATTTTCTATGCCGAGCAATGCATTTGTTTAGCTATATTCCATATTTAATGTATTTGTTTAGCTATATTCCGTATTTAATGTTTAGCTATATTTAATGTATTTGTTTAGCTATATTCCGTATTTAATGTTTAGCTATATTTAATGTATTTGTTTAGCTATATTCCGTATTTAATGTTTAGCTATATTTAATGTATCTGTTTAGCTATATTCCGTATTTAATGTTTAGCTATATTTAATGTATTTGTTTAGCTGTATTCCGTATTTAATGTTTAGCTATATTTAATGTATTTGTTTAGTTATATTCCGTATTTAATGTTTAGCTATATTCCGAGGTTTAACAACCTCCACAAACTTCTCAAGCTATTAAGAGTGGCCCGTCTCTAATGTAGAGTTACTTCACTCAAGAAAATGATGGAATCATCTCCATTAGGCAAAAAGGCACGACAATGCCTCATCTGGGATTCGAACCCCATGCCCAGAACAGATGATTAGCCAGAAGCCTGCACCTCTGATTATTCGGCTACCGGGCGGCTTGTGTCGTTAGTGGGTGCTCGACGCACAAAATAAGACGTGGTTAAAGAAGGACTTAAAATGAAGGAAGAAAAAACACTTGGAAACACACTGTTTTTAGTTATATGACAGAACTCATAGATACGCATACGTAAACATATACTTGGTTGCCTTACATTGTGGTTTTCAACGCCTCTTCTTTTCGTACATAAAGACATGTGTAATATTTCGCTGGTAAAACTTTTAGGAGTAAATATTTAGACATTGTAATGCGTAATAACCGATGTTTGAAATAAATGTTTATTTAAGTTTCCCTCATGGCTCTGCAAGACTTTAAAAAAAACTACGAAAACATAAGTTTCTTAAAAAAATGCAATTAAATATTGCCATCATGATATTGATATGCTCTAGGTTTGTTTCTACATTTGGAATTATCTATAAAATCTATTCAAAGCTATAGAATGTAGAACAAAGAAAAAAGATATCGATTTACTTCCGGATGCTTCGTCAGAAACCCCTATCAGCAACAAATTTAACATGAAGACCGCGGCTTCAATTGAATTTTTTAGAAATTAATCAATATAGCAGTGATTTCTTTCAAACTTTTTCCAAAAGTTGCTTCATTCGGAAAACGGTTTGTAAATGTTATTACTCTTTGCCCAAGAGCAATAGGAGTGATAAAAATTTATATTCGAATTCTTCACGAAAGAGAATAAAAATTTCCCAAGCATTTTAAAACATTGATTGAGAAAATAGGAAAAAAAATCAGCAATATTCTAAATGAAACGGAAAGCAGAATAAATAGGAGATATATAAAGTTACATAAAACTGATGGACAACTGTATAATTCTGGATAAGATTTGCAAACTGGTTTTCAAAACAAAATCATAAAAATGATAATATTTACGGCATTATACACAAAAACATATAAAAGTATTATGTTTAGTTGGATCGTGAAACATGATGGAATTTTGATATTTCTAAATGTATTCCTTGAGTTACATTTAAGATTGATGAACAACCTACTTACTTCAAGATTCCGACACAAAATAAAGCGAAGGTTTGCGATGTAGTGAAATCAATTAAAATGGCAGATGAAGAGTTATGATAACTGTAAACCTGGTAACCAGGAAATAAACTTTTAAATTCGTATTCGAATCAGCGTAATAAAACAAAAAAAAAGACAAGAATGTAAAATCCACTCCCCGCGAAAGACGTCAGAACATAAAAATGCTGATGTAGCAACAGGGAGAAATTCATATTGCGTGTCTTGCAAACTTTTTGAAAAATACCTTCACTCTTCCTACCGAAGTGTAATATAAGATCAAGCGTTTTTTTCAAAAGAACAACACAAAAAATGGCAAATTAAAAACAGCCAAATGCTTCGGTCTAGGATTTGTTGCAGTACGTGTGATAGAATAGAAAGGAAACGACAGAAGGTGATGCTAAAACTTCTTCGAGAGATAATCTAAAAGAAGAGAGCAAATGATCTAAAACACATGCAAATACGTAAATGAAAAATATTACCGAATATCTCGGAAAGGATACGAATATGTGAAAGCACGGGTTCAATTTTTTAAATTTAAAAAGAGGTACGGAATAGTTAAAAATTATTCAACTTACATCCTCAGAAATTGAAAATACACTGAGTTAGCGTTGCATTAGGAACACCCACCTAATAATACGTTGGTCCACCTTTCTGTGCTGTCGCAGCTCGTAGACGCCTAGGAACAGATTCTACAAGGTGTCGAACATTCCGTCTGCGTAATTTGACCCATGTCCGCTGCAGGAGCTCCGTCAGTTCACACTCATGCCGTTGAGAAGGGTCAGCAGTTCTCACATCTCGTCCTGGCATATTCCACAAATGTTTCACAATTGTTTTTTTTTTTGTTTGGAGATTTAACGAAACCATCGTGAGTTACTCGATGTGCTATAAGCAGTCACCCGTCCATCATTTAAGGCCACCGGTTCCAGAGAAAGGAGAAAGCCACTGACGTAGGACACAAACACAATATCCATGCTTCACCGGGATTCGAACCCGGACCCATCTCGGACGAATGATTAGAAGCCAGTGCTTAGACTATTGAGCCACCGAGGCGGCCAATTGGATTACAGTCAGGGAGTTTGGTGGACAAGGCAATATGGCGAATTCATTATCATGTTCCTCCAACCACTCAGTAGTTATACGAGTCGGATGACACGGTTCGTTGTCCTGTTGAAACATTTCCCTGTAGCGTTCACCATTCAGTGTTTGTAGGATGATAACCAACGGACCTAGGGCTTTCCAGGAAAAAGCTCATGAGACCAGTCCACTGGTCTGTTGAACTCCAACTCTGCAACCAGGGACTCCAGGGCTTCATGCTGTTTACCATATACGGGAACTCTACCAACAGCAAGATCCAACAGGAAAGGGGACTCATCACTCTACGCATCCTTCGTTTATCTGTTGAGAGTCCATTGCCGACGTTCATTGACCGAAACAAGGCGTAATTTGCAATGACTGGGAGTCATCATGGATACCCTCGTTGGTTTCCGGCTGTAGAACCGTAGGTGAAGCAAGGTACGGCGAAGGGTGCATGTGGAAACAGGTCGAACTAAACTGCTGTTGTACTGGTAGGTGAGCTGGGTGGCTGTTGTACATCGTTGCTGAGACACTAGTTGTGACACCCGATGCTCACCTCTAGGATCAATCGCGCGTGGCTTACAATGCGAGCCATTCTGCTGGAAGTCTGCATGGTCAATCCAGTTGTGATACACCCTTGATGCAATAGTAAGGGAGCAGCCAACAAGTGCGGCTGTTTCTGAAATACTGGCACCTGCCCTCCGGGCCCCAAATATCTGGCCGCAGTCAAATTGTCTTTCCCATTACTGGAAAACGTTTACTGATTTTGTACAGAGGATACAATATATATATAGAAGCCGCACGGGACGTTGACATTACGTGGTACCTCGTTAGCGCGCCGAATGTATAAAACGTGGGGTGTTCCTAATGGAAAGCTAACTCAGTGTATATTTTCTATTGAAAAAACCACTGTTATGTTAAAAAGGTAGAGCATATGTGATACAAATATTAAGATTATCACATTCTCTAAATGTTATTTCTAAAAAGAAGAGAAGCATTCCATTTGAGTGACATATATTTAAAATTAAAGATGAATAAAACTGTGTTATCATGAATTTGAATCAAATTTTATAAATTGCTAAAAAAAACAAGAGGCGTTTACTATTCAGTGCCTTTTCTTGAACATTTAAATATTTTCAAAACTTGTTGGGTAACTTAAGCAAACTGCACTTACGACGAAGATAATTTCTCATAAAATCATCGAAGCTATGTGATTCAACTGTGAAACCTTCCTGTTCAAGAGCACTTCGTAAAATTTGCGTTTGGTGATCAAAGGCTAGGTGGAGTCCCTCGTACGTCATTTCGGGCCACGGGTCCCTTGGAAAGGAGGAGGGCAGAATTTTGAAAATGAAAACAGCATCCATATATTGTCTTGGTAAAATATCCATGTCCCGAAGTACGATACGCCAAACCTACCCAGCCAGCGTTAACCACTGCACAGTGCAAGATAAATGTGAGGAAAGTTGCGTAATGTATGCAAAACAAATGCTTGGTGTAGTTCATCCTGATCTTACTAACCTTTTTTTTTGTCACCTGATAAAATACATCTAGAAGGAAAAGCACGCTTCTTTACCACGGAGTTATTGTGCATCCTAAAAGTCAAGTCAAGGTGATAAACATCGTACTAATTGGAAGAATCAAATTTTAATTAAAAATTTGGAAATGTTAGGAATTTTCAAAATTCCGAATTAAAAATTTGGAATTTTGGAAGTGGATGAATTGCCGCAGTTTTACAGGAGTTCAAGCATACGCCAAAAGGTTAGGAAAAGTAATTATATTTTAAGTTTAAACAGCGTGAACTGCTTATACTTGTGTATTTCAAAACTTTGTTAGCGAAGATAGTAAGAATAAATGATGTTTCATCTTTCCATAAAACAAGCAAAAGTAATTTGCTTTAGAACTAGAAAAATCTGCTTCTCTCTCAGAAATATCTCCGGCCTGAATCTTTTAGAAGACGTGAATATCGTTCAGATGGACAGCATATGAGCAAAGGATTTTCTCATTAATATAACATAAGATCTGACTGGGTTTTAATGAAGCACGTTTCGCCCTACTAATTTGTCGGGGATGGAGAAGGGCAAACCTAATTCACGTTTGCCTCCGTTCTCTGCTGAAGAATATTGCGGAATGGAAGGTATGAATTATGTATGGTTTCCAAATATACCAAAGTATGAGAAATCCACCTCCAAAATCAGATTCCATTGCATGAAGCTCACCTGTTTTGAAGATTTCAGAGGAGCTTCCCTACATCTTGTCTGTCGGAAACCACATTCCGAGACGACAGACTTTTCTTATTTTGATAGAATGGATTCAAGAGGGAGCTGGTTGAACTTGTCTGAATCTACAAAGCAATAAAGAAATACTTGTGTTTTGATGTATCGCACTGACAACCGTTAAGAGTTCAAGTGGTTCTATTGTTCCAGAAAAGACTTATAAATGCCATTGTGCCTTGTGTGAGAACGTATTATCCAATTCGTAACATTATTAGGGTGCAAAATGAGACATATCAGTGCCCCTTTGCCTTGTGTGAGAAGGCTTTATAAAATTCTTAGTATTATTACAGTACAAAATAAGACATATCAGTGTCCCTGTGTCTTGTGGGAGGAGGTTTTATCAAATTCGTAGTATTATTTTAGTGCAAAATGAGTTTTTCTAGAAAGATGCTGTACTGATGCTTGAATGCTTTGCATGCCTGGAGAAAGCTCTGTATTTGTAACACAAATAATTTTTTAAAAAGCTAAGAGCAGCATGTGGAGAATATATTGAACGTATTTGCTAAAAGAATCAACGGCTGTGTCTTTTGTGGTTCCAAATATGTTAATGTAGTTTCAATAAGCTCCTCATTATCATGCCCGCTTTCCATCCACTGCTGACGAAGGTCTTTCCTAGTCCCTTCCACAACTCTTTGTCTTGAAGAGTTCTCTTCAAAGTCATTCCGGCATGCCTTCGAATTTCATCCAATCATCTCGCACGTGGTCTCTTTGGCATTTTTCTGTCCTCTGGCATCCCGTCCCGTATTTCGG
This sequence comes from Macrothele yani, assembly GCA_039090855.1. Taxonomy (NCBI): domain Eukaryota; kingdom Metazoa; phylum Arthropoda; class Arachnida; order Araneae; family Macrothelidae; genus Macrothele; species Macrothele yani. The sequence goes on from CM076990.1 coordinate 88,244,663, forward strand.
TTGAAGGTCAGTTTTCATAGCGGTATGACCAGCCCATCGTCTTTTGAGGATCTTTACTCTAATCATGATGTCTTCCACTCTTGCTATTTTCATGACCCTAGTTAATGAGCTCCGCAAGCAAACGGTTTACTTATTACTGCAGGCAATAATTTAGGCTCTGGAAATCTTTGCCTTAAATCAATAAACATCTCGGCCATAGTTGACATAAAATGATCTCCTTACCTTACATATGGCGAAAGCATAATCCTATTACGCACAGAGTGGTAATAGTTTCCACTCGTGAACAATGACAACACCTGTCACCGAACTAGTGTCTTCTTTCACCGTCATAACAACGCTGAACGGGAACCCGTTGCTTTAACCTCAGCTGCACACACATGATAACATCACGTGACCGACTCAGGTCAAAGCTCGCGACTACAAAAGTTTTCCGACGGTAAGAGAAAGAAAGATGGCAACACTCACCCTTGTGACAACTGCAATGGCATGCATGCGAAACGACCCTTTGTTTACCAAACCACCAGAAAAGCACTGAAAATGACTTTTCGTACTTGGCAATAAAAAAACAAGTAATTAATTATGCTACGTAACAGTATAATGGTAAAAACTTGCGTTTCAAAATTCATAATAAAGTAAACACACTTATTAAAAAACAAAATGACATCCGTTGGAAGATCATAAAACTTCCAACAGTGTTCCTTGAAATTTACTACATTTAGCATGGCAGACATGTTGTAGTATTTGTTCACACCAACTCAATGAGCTACAGGCGTTGAGAGTTTTTCATTTCCATCATGCAAGAGAACAGCTTTTAAGATTACTTTAGAAGAATCTATAAATGGTGTCTGTTTTTCAGGTTTGTGTTGAAATATAATTCTTCCATCAGTATTTTTCAAGTTTGTGTTGAAACAGTCATTCTTCCATCAGTCCATTTATGCTTAGGGACACGCAGAGATGGAATCCTGCATGCCCTAAATTTGTGAAATTTTCTCTTATCTTTCTGAATACAGAAATCCTACAACCTGTAGCCGTTTCGTCCTTCTGGCCTGGATCCCAAAAGTTTTCCTTACGTTTTGATAATTTAGGAGTTTAGGTCCCATACGAAATTGTTAAGCTTACTTTGCTGAACTAGATGAGGATCTTGCTTAGGAGAGTAAATTGAATCAGAAGTAGATGGATCTTCCAAGCAGTATTCCTGTTCGTCACAGGGAATAATGAGACTTTTCCTGTTTGATGATGGAACAGAAAAAGGGATATCCCTATGTGACATTAGTTTAATCGTAGAGGGGATGTTTGGATACTGTAATGTACTTTCTTTTGACACCTCCAGTTTTTGCAAGACAGAAATTGAAACGTTCAAGATGTCTCATTGGTTCAAGCTCGATCGTGGGGATGGCAAAAAGCATCCTTTCTTACTTTCTTTCTTTCTTTTCATCTATTTCGTCTAATGCGCGTGTAATGCAGCGTATACATACCCAATATTTGTCGTCGTCTTCCAGATTATAATCGAGATATAAATTATAGGTTTGTTTTAAAGTGTTTGTTTCAGATCAGCGTCGTGATTTTACTGTAAACTGTCCAAAAATAACATAAAATATCTAGTTAATTTACACAGCCACATGACGCTTCCTCATTTTCTACGCTTAAGTCAAAAATTCTCTCACAGCAAAACAAAGCCACTTGAAAAAAAATGCAGGTAGGCTCAGTTCTGATTGAGTCGTCAGTTTGGGACGTAAGACTATGACTTGCAGATCGGAGAGTTGAAATGAACTAGCCGAGTATGGTTTCAAACCGTTTATTTAACTTGCTATAGCCAACACATGTCTATGATACGAAAAGTAGCTTACATAATTTTTACAAATAATGCTGGATACATTGCGAACACAAAGCAGACCGATACACGAATTACCCAACATGGTGCTCTGTTTTTTTGGGGCTTCTTACATTTTTCATCACTTGTTCTTGCCTCTCGTTTTGATTTCCTCCACTTTTGCTTTCGTTCATTCTGCGAATTCCGCGGCATTGTTGAAAATGTTAACCCGTTCACAAAAACAATTTTTTAAATTTTTAGTTTAAACCACTGCTATATGTTCCTTATATATTTGAATAGATCTCGTCGATAGCTTTAAAACGATACACCCACAGTCATTTTGCACTCACGGTTGTCCAAATAATCCGCGATATTGTCAAACATGTTCAACGGTTCACAAGAAAACAATTTTTAAAATGTTCAGTTCAAACCACTGCGAAATGTTCTTCATATATTTGAATAGATTTCATCGAGAGCTTTAAAAAAAACCGCGCACAACCGTGTTGCGCCCACGGTTGCCGAGATAGACTGACTCATTGTCGAAATGTTAATCTGTTCCCACGAAAATAATTTCTAAAAATTTTAGTTTAAACCACTGCGATATATTCTTTATATATTTGAATAGATCTTGTCGAGAGCTTTAAAACGACACCACGCACAGTCGTTTTGCACTCGCGGTTGTCCAGACAAACCGCGATATTGTAAAAAGTGTTCACCGGTTCACAAGAAAACAATACTTAAAATGTTCAGTTCAAACCACTGCGAAATGTTCTTGGTACATTTGTATATCTGTACTAGCTTTACTACCCGGCTTTGCCCGGGATTTAGGCTTATTAATTTCATATTCCCTTATATGTCACTGAAAAAATTGGGAAAAAAATTATGCTTGCAAGAAAGAAAAAAACTGATTTCACAAATTCGGTCATTACAAATTATTTATTCATAGTGTGGTTATTTCAGCACTTGGCCGTACACAACATTTTTGGTTTCTCCTTCATCGGCGACAATATATAATTTTGTTGGATTCTTTGCTCTTGACATTCCAACATACAGCTGTCCATGTGAGAAGCATCAAATGCATCACGTGCTTTCAGTTTCAGACGTCTTTGAGGGGCGAATCTCTGGGATAAATAAGTTAAAAACGTATCTTTGCGAATATTTTATGAAACTGGTTGAAATTTTAATGAATACCGTAAATCGTTAACAAGAACATGACCTCCAAATTTCGCCTTAATCGGTAAATAACATTTTAAATTAGCCGTCTAAATTTTATTAACCGTTTCTGCGTATATATTTCTGTTTCCCGATGAATTAAAAATTCCATGCCTATTTTGAAAAGTTTTGACCGAATTCCGGTGAAATTTTGAGGGACTCCTGTTATTACCAATTCATGATGTTGGTAAAAATTTCAGCCCGTTTCGTTAAGATTTCGTAAATTTCGTTTTTGCATTTTATTATAAAGAATTGAATCACCTGTGGATGTGCCGTGGCGATGAATGCAGTCACGTGCTTTCAGATAACGATGGCGTAGCAAACGATTCAGACTTTATTGATTAGCTTATTAATTAATTCAAAACTCGCGAACGGAACAACGTAGAGATCTTAAAATAGTTGCGTTGACCTAGAAATTCCAGTATTAATAAGCTATGCAAGTTTCATGATGCCACAGTTTGGCGTTCGACAGTTTTTGCTGATTCAGACAAACAGACGTTTTGTGTTTTTTATACATAAGATAAGATATAGATCTCGTCGAAAGCTTTAAAGCGATACCACGCACAGTCGTGTTGCTCTCGCGGTTGCCGAGATAGACTGAGTCAAACGCGGCGGCACACCCAGAAATAGTGCATCATCTCCTCCGCGCACAGGAAACGAGGGGAGCATCGCGCGCACGATATATTGCTCAGTACGCGAACTGGACTCCATGCTGTTTACGAATATGCTAACATGATTAGTGTGCAGCACGTATTTTTTAACGCTATAATGATTTTAATTTTAATTGAGACCTATTTTTTCACCTGCGGTCGGCCGTAAGTCGTCTCATACTATGCGCGGAGTTAGACGTGGTCCTACGTCAAAAACAAAACAAAAAAACAACCAGCCCCTAACGTGCATACAAGTGACAACTGATGACTAAAAAAAGCCGAAGATCAGATGGAAGGAGATAGGCAAAACCAAACAGGTAGCCCCTGCCCGACGGATGCCCAGAAAAACAGAGTTTGTCATGTTTTGTCCGCACATCAAACAAATTGACATGTAATTTCCTTGGTCTCCTTTTCCAAATCAGTCTGACAAATATTGCCTACAGTACATTACAAATTGTCACTTTTCAATGCCGTCAAGGTTTAATTTGGGTATATTTATGGTAAACGATGATTTCTGTTTTTCCCGATGTTATGACGTGATGCATAATGTTCAAGCCCTGTTCTGGAATCAACCAGTCAGCATTAGTGTAAAATGATAGTCTTCATTCATGATTCCAAAGAATTGTTGACTTGTGTAAGCTAGGCTGATGACTAAGCCTGCACCGTCGAGCTGTGGACTCTGCAGGGATATGCAAAACTCTCTCAAAAATTAATAGCGTAGGTGTTGCACGAGCGATCCTACCAGGCTCCGACAAGTCTTCCGCTTGTACAGAATCGGTCCAGGGACCGGTAAGTGTTCGCTGCCCCAACATGACTAACATTTCCCTCTTTTACCATAGCTCGTATGTGTAACGTGCTAATGGGACGGGGTTATAAGTTTGCGACTAGTTGGGAGATGTGTTCGTCAGCACGATGGATGACTGGGACCAAAGCCTTTTATTAGTATCTCGGCTAAAACGTAGAAACACATATATGCACTGGGGGTCTCATGCCATGGGAATCAAATCCTTTTTTTTCACGAGCACTCTCCCAAAAATGAAAAAGTAAGAATATTTACATGTTTATTTACAAAGACCACAGCACTAGGGCGTGTGCTGCGGTGATGACTCTGGGCCGGAGTCCTCATTCTCCTCTTTAAACTTCAGGCTTCCATCTTTAGTCTTCACGCTTCTACCATGAGCTCTTTCTGCTCGCGACGAGGTCTTTGACCATCTCGATGAGTTCTTCTCTCGCTCTGGGATGAGCGAGCAGGATCGAGAGGTCCCTCGTTTTTTCCAATTCTGGAGCGAGGACTTTTCTCCGACCTGCAAGAGAAACACACTCAAGATTCGTGTGAGCGAAGTCTGCGGACTTGTTGACTAGTGTAATCACACATTGTAACATTCAAATTAATAGGATAACATATGAATTTATTTTTCAAGCGACATTTATCCAAGAAATTCGCAACCAACCTCCATGAGCATCGCAGTCTGTGAGGAGTCTTCCGTTTTTAATTCGCAGCTACTACAAACTAAAAAAAAGACTGATTGGCCGTCCTGATCTTTATTTCAATGCTGGTTTCCCTCACATTTCGACAGTGTCCGATACACAGAATATCTTAATAAATCAAAATATTTTCTTTGCATTTAACTATCGTTAGATAGTGATAGGCTTGAATCTCGGAGGAAAAGGGTTTTCTGTTCTTTTTTTTTTTCTGTGGTATTCGAAAATCCTAAAAAATAAATCTGTGATATAGGAAGATTTTGTGACCATGCCACTGGCATACAAAATGAGTTGATACTGGTAGAAGTGAAACGCCAGTTTTATCTCAGCTGCATTTATTATATTTGCTTTGTGTCCTTGGATGCTTTGGTTACTTTTAGCCGCATTCCTCCCCAGCGTTCTGCTCTGTTACTCGATGAAAGATTGGTTTGAAAGAATTTATTGAAACTTGAATGCAATAAAAGAGACAGTTTTCATCGTCGATGCTTGAAAGAAATTTCCTTTTGTATTTCATGATCTTCTATGCATTCGTACAATGTAATCTTAGTTTATTTGTCGGCTTGAATCGTATATTTCCTCAACACTGAAATATAGAAGAAATCCTTGCAGGAAACTCATCTATGTATGCTGACTCTTGATCTAAATAATATTTTTGTTTTTAAATTTTTTTGAAAGCGTAACGTTTTCTAATAGGGGAGAAAAAGTTATATAAACAGGTGTTTTTTCAATGAGTCTTCCAAGAACGCAGAACCATTAGACAATCCCGATTTTGCATTCCTGTCAAATACCGGGATTTGCGGGAGAATACTAAGCCAATACACCCGCAAGAGTGATGGACGATTCTCATGCTCCTCAGAGAACTACAATAATAATGCATCTACACCGCGATGCCCTCCCCTCTTCATAGAAATGGCTGAACGTGGCACCACAGTTGGCTCCAGGCGTGCCGGTTCGAGCATCGCCCAAACGGCCGTCCTCCTGGGCATTCCACGCACAACAGTAGAAATGGCCTACTATGAAAAGTTCAATCCGCAAAAAGCTTTCATCAATCAGCGATCCCGTGAACGGAAATAGCTGGTGGAGGAAATGGGGCAAAGGAGACTTGCGAGAATCGAGCAAGTCAAGAGATGAGACACATCCTGGAAGATCACGACATAATTCAACATTACTGTGTCTTTGGTCATTTCCGAAAACACACGTAATGGCCATGTCGCGAATGGACTGCAACAGCAGACGAGCATGCTGGATGCCGGTGTCGTCCGCGCAGAACACAAAATAGCACCTCCAGTGGAAGAAGGAGCATAGTTACTGAACCATTTTGTATTGGTAAAAAGTCTTTTAGACAGACGAATTAAGTTTCCTTCAGCATTTTGCAGATGGCAGGATCCCAAATTAGCTCAAGAAACTTGAGGCCACAGAGCTATTCTGTCAGGTGTCAACAGTACAAGCTGGGTGAGTCGGTGTGCTGGTGTAGGGAGTGTTTTCATGGCACGCATGAACCCTTTAACCGGCTGGAACGCATTAACTCGGGGTTAGCAAAATTCGCTGCGATCAGCTCGAACGAATATATTCGCTGTCTAAAAGGTGTGTCGAACACGTCTGGAATGGGTGAACTTGTTCGTCAGAGAGCGATGCTTCCGCCTTAGCTTCTCAAAGTGGTTATTTAGGGGGATGAATGACACTAACTATTTCTAACTGATTATCTGCTAAAAAGGCTATAACAATGGCGACTAACCTAAGAAAAGAAAGAGAGAAGATACTTGAGGCACTTGTTTCTATCCAGTAGCACGTTGTCCTTGTCACAGGAACAAGCACTTCCCCATCATGTCTAGTGTTATAGAGCAGAGAACAAAGGACTATAGTAGCGAGATCTTATCACTAGGGACAAGTTTATGTTCGGTACTGCTGACGTCGGAGAGGTAAAGATATTCTTTGGTCGTAGCTCTCCTAGAACCAAGTCGCTATATGAGCAATTTCTGTTTGGGAAGCTTAGAAAAGTTTGGGTACCATTTGATTCAGAATCGTCGGCCGCTTAAAGGGTTAAGTCTCATGATACCCATCAAAGGATGTCTGAACGGCACCGTATATCCAAATATCGCTGTCGATCATCCTTTCATAGCTACGGCTTATCCTCAAAGAGATGGGCACCTCACAAAGATAACACACTCGCTGACAAGGCCCGTATCGTCACCAAATAATTCCAGAAAGATGCAAACCATTAGTTTTCCTTATTTCAGTGGTATGCACGACCCCCGAATTTATAACCCATCGAGCACATCTGGAGACTGCGTCACTGTCCAACCTGCACTAACTGCGCGACTTAGACTCACCGCATGGTACAGTATTCTTGCACGATGTTTCCAGTATCTAGTATGTTTCACATCCCGAAGATTTTGGGACGCTCAGTAGGCGAAGGACCGCGCACTACGCTATTAGGTAGGTGCACCTGATAAACTGGCATCCCATTGGTATGCCTCTTTCGGAAGTCGAACGCAAGACTAAAGCTATGGATAATCAGACACCGGTTTCAACTTACAATCCTTGGAGACATTGCAAAACATAGAGTTTGTTTTTAAGTATTTTTGATTTTCTCCGAAATAACCTTAAATTCAGTGGGAAAATGTGCATTTATTCTTATAAAATGACTAACATAACGGATTGTTCTAAGTGTGGTTTCACTCACCTTGGACGTCTGCCATAATTTCTCTTTCTGTACATTAATTTAAGGTTCTTAATGAGCGGGGCCGAGGCACAAATTATGAGGGTACGGAACACTGCTACATAATTTTAAAGTCAATAATGAAATATAGAGATTTAGGCCTTACAAGTGATACTAACCTAAAATTGGGGATCGGACGCCTCTGATGGGTCTTGAGCTTCGGCCCGCCGTAAATTTAGTTTGTGGCCTTTCCGGAGATTTTCGAAGACGGCCCGAGAGCGTGATCGCGTGAATGGCTCCAGATTTAGTTGGGCCTGACGCACGTTGCTCCTGATACCCCCAAGCTTTGGAATAATCACCCAATATAATGTATATGGCCTACAAGACTTCCATTACGTCCTGTTTCCGTGGAAGCAGGGATGGACATCAATGGTCTATATAATCTGTAAACAGAACAGCAATCCTACAGGACAACCGAAACGCAAAATTGCATCGAACAGAATGAATTTATCACTTTATCTTAATCTTCGTTGCGTTAAGGCTGCCTTTGAATGAGTCTTAGGGTTCATCTTCTGCGATAGATGGCGCAAAAATCCCTCCTTGGGCGGGGGTTTTACTTCTTGAGGGACTGTCATAGAAGTTGGTGTCAGCGAATCACTGGAAGCGGTCTCTCGTTGACTTCATAATGAAAAGGCAAAATACGTGCTGTTACGTTTTAACCAATGACGTTATTTGACAGTGGAGCTTAGTAGGTAGGCGGAGTTTTTATAGCTCAAATTCAGGGGTTCTCTGCTAATGTACACATTTTCTCTTTAAAACATGAACCTACAGTAGGGTTTAAGATGATTTGTGACACACAAGATTCCAGTCTCACTTTTGGTCCCATTTAATTATTTCCTTTTGGTGAAGATAATTAAAAAAATCAGACAGAAATGAGAGATTTCTTTTCTTTTTGACAGAAACACTGCTAAGCTAACTTATCGCGCCATCTAGCGCTCAAATTGGAATACTTTCGAATTAGATAAATTGAATTTTAAAAATATTCTATCAATGTTTTCGGTATAATAACTGTGGCACATATTAGCTATAGGTCGTTTTTATTTGTACTCACAATTTCCAACCCTACAAAGTAATAGTTTTCGAAAAAATGTGTAAAATAGAATTTACATTGCAGATATAGGACAGAATTTCCTCTTACACTCATTCAAAGGCAGCCTAAATGTAAGCAACAACCTATTGCAATAATAGTTCAATAATGTGCTTTGAAGAGGTCAAAAGAAATATTTCGCCAAGTTCTTGCAAGTGATTCAGATTTAATTTATTAATTCAACTTTTGAAACGAAACTTCTTGAGCTGTTTCGTTGATATCTCATTTGTACTTCAAAAAGAACGAATTTTGTACTGAGAATTGCCGTCACAACAGGGCGCAAATGGAATAATTTCTCCTCGGGAAAATAGTGCATTTAACTTGAATGCCTGTCCGGCTACGTCCTCTTTCTTCTCGTTTCCCATTTACGTGACTACAGTAAAAGGAACACCTACCTAAGTTCGGTGATACTAGCCCAGTCCTTTTCGTTTGTCAGTTCATTCTAATTAACTGAGATGCAAAAGAATTTATTGCATCTAAAATTTAATTTCGTCTAAATCCAAATGAAATTTAAGATCTTCCAAAGAATTCTTCGAAAAACGTCATGCAATGGTAAAAAATCACGACAAAAGTTATCACAGGATCATGTGACTAAGATCACCTAAAATTCCAGATGAAGTTCAACTGAAATAAAATTTTGTTTTTTTTTATTTTTTGGGGAATTTTCTTTCATTGCAGAAAGCGAATAGGTAGACATGAAACATTTGAGGGAAACACAGCGTCATGTAAAATACGATAAATTGACAGGATAAGAAGAACAGCTAAATGTTAGTGAAAAAAAACCGCAATAAATAAATTAATTAATTAAAAGAGCTCCGTAAAGTATGATACGACAATAAGTGCAAATAAAGAATGGGAACAGCATTTTTTGTGGCTGAGATGAAACGCTACTGCATGTACCCAAACTTTTGCATGGTGAAAATTGCCCCATGAAAACGTTGTACGAAGCTGCCGAAAAAATATAAAGATTAGGAAATGTGGATGTAACAAAATAATTGCCAAATCAGTTTTCCAACAGAGAAATAATGTGCTTAATTTTTTTTTTTGCTGAAGTCAAGATTGCTTGCCTGCAAATGTAAACAATCTTATAAACTTCCGGGACGTTAATACTAACTGCGATTAGCATTGCCATGTTTTTTATTGCATCTCCGTTAAATTATATGAAAGTTCTGGAAAGATAAGAAATGTTAGACAAATTTAGTGAACGAATGAGACACTGTGTACGCGAGTCGAGAGGTTATGATAAAAATCTCCTCCGACTTCGTTAGGCATCTTTTACGAGGGTAATAACAAGAGTTCGGCACATGTTAATCTAAAACAGAAGCGGATCAGGAAAATGATTGCGTCATGTCAAGGTCAGACTCTGAGCAACGCAGTGGTGTCAGAACGACGCGCTATCGTTTGCTGCGTGGACGTGGGAGGGTTTGGAAATGAAAGCGTGCAGCTCCTCAGGTCGAGTCACAGCGTTAGACCAGCGCTCGTACGTGAAAATACAACCTCTGCGGGGGCGGAACTCCGACACAGATCCACACTGCCTTGCAAGAAGTTTGTGGGGAAGGAACTCTTGATCAAAGCACAATTTCTCGCTGGGCATCGCGCTTTCGGGAGGATCGAAGCAGCATCGAAGATGGTCACCGCTCAGACCGACCTCAAACGGCGACAGACAACTCACCTGCCACCATTGTTGCAATGCTTCTCAAAGAGAGTCCCCGTTTGACAGTCGAGGAGATTGCTCATCAGGCAAATTTGTCCACCATGTCTGTTCACCAGATTTTGACCGATTCACTGGGAAAAAGAAAAATCGCCGCGCGTTGAGTGCCCCATCAACTCACCCCCGAGCAGAAAGCAGCCAGAGTGAGAAGCGCACAAGATCAGCTCCACAGGTTCGAAAGGGAGGGTGACACCTGCTTGAACAGAATTGCCGTAATTGATGAGATTTGGACCCGTGTTTTTGAGCCAGAACTGAAGTCACAATCAGCGGACTGGAGGCATCCAAATTCCTCACGCCCCTCTAAGTGTCGTCGGAAACAATCAAAAGTGAAGCAAATGATTTCTGCGCACGATGTCCTGGGTGTTGTGGTGTCTGATCGAGTGCCAGTGGGGCAAAATGTCAATGCGCAATATTATCGTGTTTTTCTGAGGACAAAGTTGAGACTGAAAATTTGTCAAAATCGCCCCAACGTTTTGGAAGCGGGAGTGATCTTATTGAATGACAATGCATCGTGTCACGGTGCAGCGTTGGCACTTTTGGTGAAATATGATTGGCAAACTGTATCCTACCCACTATACAGACCTGATCTCAGTCCACCCGACTTTGATCTTTTCTCAAAGTTAAAAAATAGGCTCCGTTGCATCCGCTACGATTTTTTTTATTGCAGGCTTAACGGCCACCGTGAGCAACTCAATGGACTATAAGCAGTCGCCCGTCGTAATTTAGTGTCACTGGTTCCACGGAAGGGAGAGAGCCAGTGCCATAAGACAAACACAACATCCATGCCTCACCGGGATTTGAACCTGTACCCCTTTCGGACAAATGATCAGAGGCCATCGCTTAGACCACTGCGCCACCGGGGCGGCATCCGCTACGATTTGCTGGACGAACTGTCATTGGATGTGACCCGAGTAATACGACAGCTAAACAAAGATGGCTTACTACTGGACATCCAGGACCTACCACACCGCTGGAAAGCTGTCATTTACAGAGGAAGGGAGTACATTGAACAGGAATGAGGTAAAATCTCTCTGTGACTCCCCAATTTTCTCAAAAATGGACAGTGTGCAGAATTTTTGTTAGGACCCCCGTAACTTTCTCAGCCCTTGATGAACACAGGGGAGTCATTCACATTAGCAAAAAGAATGAGAAAAAGCGTAAATGTGGGTACAATAAAATAATTCAGTTTTGACTTAGAATTGTTTTAAAGTTAGCGCAACAGAAGGAATCCTTCAAGTCTGAATTTCAGTGCGTTTTATATAAACTTGAGTGACTCTTGTGCGTATGTGAATCAAAATGTTTACCATTTGAACAACACAATTAATCGTAACCATCTGAATTATCCTGAGGACGAGAGTTAGACTGGCAATGGACGAGAGTTAGACTGGCGATTTAAATTGCTCATTGAAAATACCTCCCCCCATTCCACCGCTACCCCGACAACTCTCAGATCGTTGATGTAGATTGATAATCTGAAACGTACTTTCCCAAAACTTGAAAAGTCTCCTAACGAGAGTCAGATCTTGTCGAGTTCCGAGACAACTGGTTTTCGGGTGCTCATCTGAAATCCTACCTTCCCGAGTCCTGCAATGTCTCAAGTCTTGCGAGTTCCACTAGTAAGTTGCGGATTTTGGTTGCTCACCTAAATCGCACTTTCATAAGCATTCTTTCTGTTGGCCTACCATGCGTAATACGACGAGTCTCATAGCACTGATTTAAGTAATAATATAAAACCTATTATCTTGAATCTCGATGACCTACAAGTCTTGATGATCCCCATGAAGCATCCATGGCCTGTGATTTTAGATTGCACATTCAAGGCTTACTATTTCATATATGATTTCAGTTGCTCATCTGAATTCCAACTTTCCAAATGCTAAGGAATCTTTTACCAACTCTCAAGCTGCTGACATGTAGGTTGCACATTTGAAACCTTGACAAGTTTCAGGACGATTTATACATCCAAAATCCACCTTCTCGCATCTTCACGAGTTACCTTGATGAGCTTCAGGTTGTTGATTTAGGTGGCTCATCTAAAACCTACCTTCTCAAATCACAACGACTCTCATGTCCTAATAAGTACCATGAGGCATATAGGCTGCCCATTAAACACCTATATTCTTAAATATCGACGACTTGTGGACATTGATGAGCTTTATGGCGAGTTTTCAGGTTGCTGATAATATTAACTTGTCAAACCTTTAATCGTTAATCCTTATCCAGCAGTTTTCCCTTGATCGTTCATTTAATCGTTCGTCGAAGATCTTTGTCTGCATGAATACTTTTCAGCCAAACAGACAAATATCTTCGTATGTAGCACGGAGTGAAATATTAAAACATCATAAAAACTGTTTCAAAATTGGAATAGTTAACTTTAGGTATTTTTTCGAAGAATGCTGTGTTGGTTTTGCTGTTGAAATCAACGCACTGTCGCTTTATTGCTTTAGTTGCTAGAGCAGAAGTTCGTAAAAAGTTTTCCCAGGATTTCTCAGCTTCTGATTCAGTGTTGAAATACAGCAAAGATTTTGTGAAAAGAAAAAACAATCCTCACGACACGTCAAACGCAGTTTAATTCACCACTAAAGGGGTTAATCGCGCAAGAATAAAAAAAATGGGTGTTAGGAGTGTGATGGAAGTCATGAAGTCTAAGCGAAAGACTTTAATATCGGGTGCAAATATTTAACCTGAAAAGAAGAAAAGGAAATGGGAGTGACACAAAAAATGCCCTAAATAAGTTTGAGAAAAATGAAAAGAAAAACACACTTATGAAAAATAGAGTTCCTTGCGAAAAAAAAGGACAAGACATTGTGACAACGGCAAATATTAGGAAGAAATGGGAAAGCGAAAATTGACGTGTGAAATAAAAAGATAAAATCTTCAACCATGAAATGAAATTGAATTGCACATTTTAGACTTAATACCATTATTTCTACTTTACTTCTTTGTGTACCAATGTTACATACAACGGAAAGTTTATGTAAACTTCAAAAATAAGCGTATGTATGTAAAAATAATTTTGCTGAACTATTCCACTTAACATGAGTGTAATATGTCACATGCATTTCTTGTCCCTCTCTGCAATTTACATTTTTGCAGCCCCGGTGGCGCAGTGGTCTAAGCGATTGCTTCTGATCATTCGTCCGAAAGAGGTTCAGGTTCAAATCCCGGTGAGGCATGGATGGTTGTGTTTGTCTTAAGGAACTGGCTCTCTCTCTTTTCTGGAACCAGTGGCCCTAAATTAGAAACGGAAGACTGCTTATAGCTCATTGAGTTGCTCACGGTGGTCGTTAAACTTCCAATAAAAAAAATACGTTTTTATATTACTCAGTATCTGCCTGGGCTTTCTTTCTTTTTAGTTTGGGGGTTTAATGATCACCACGATCAAATTTAAGGGTTTCAAGTGATCGTCTGTCCCTAATTTGGTGCGACAAGTTCCAGGAAAGGGAGAGAGCCAGCGCCATAAAACAAGTACACCACCCATGCCTCATGCGGGACCTGAACGAACGCCCAGATCCAACAACAGATAAGAAACAACCTTCTAACCACATGGAGGCCCAGGGAATTTCTTCGCTGCTTGGAACTGCACATCTATAGTTCATGGCTACGAATTCCGCATAAGCAGAAAATCTAGCACAAAACATTCTTGACCTGTATAGGACATAGGAACTGATGAAATCCTTGCTACTCTGGATCTTCAGCAAATGTCTAAGCCCAAATAGGTTATAATAACGTAGGGGTTAGCAGCAACACACCATCTAATGGCAGAACAAAAACGACGAGGCAACAATTGGATATATAAGTTTTGAATTTAGCAAGTTAATTTGCCGGAGCTGCTGGGGAGAAAGTGAGAAAAATGATGAACTGCGGAGCGCTTTAATTTCCTATGAAACAAGGAATGCGAAGGCACCTTGTCAAAGGCTGCAGATATACACTGGCGGAAAGTGAAAAAGGAACAAGAAGGAGACTTCTGATACCAACGAAATTTATACACCATAATAACGGAATACAGAGGATAACGTGATTTAACTTCACCAATACCCAAAACCACGAAAGTCGAGAAACGTGTTTGTGCGTCTCAGTCTTCTGCCAGATCTGTGTATACAGTTCATACGAACATCTCGATTTAAAGACTGTTTCTTGAAATATGGTTTCGACGTGGAATTGTAGTCAGTTTTAAACACTCTTTGAAGCAATCTTCATCATGCAGTTTTTTAAAGGTTGTTAAAGAGTGAAATTCCTTGGTAAGGTTGTCACGTCTGCGGTTTGCTTGCGAAAAACTGCCAAATTGTTACGAATTGTTCTGTAAGTTTGCAAATGTTTCCTCCTTATCGAAATAACCTGTCGAATTTTAATTTTTAATAAAGAAGTTGAAAAATAACTCCTGAACACACGTCCCATTTGGAACGAAATAATTAGTGAGAATGGAGACTGTTTTTTAAATATTGTTTTCTCTCTACCCTACTGCATTTCACGCCCCATTTGTTCGTCTACACGTGTCCGCTGCATTTACAACAGAAATATTTAATAGGAAAGCTACACTACATTTTCTGCAAAAAGTAAGCATTATCTAAAGTGTTCGAACTGTAAGAGAAATTTCATGGAGTCATTTTGGTTTAGCAATGCTAGAGATATGACAGCAGCCAGCGCGACTAACAGGTGCTTTCTAAAACTCAAAAGTTCTTGCATAGTTATGTACGACCGACTGAGAGTCACTGAATGCACAAAAGTTTTATCATGCTTTCAAATAATATGATGAACTCTGTGAGTCCACTGCTGGTAGATGAAAGATCGTAGAGGAAACTTCTTTCTCGGTCTGACGAGCCAATAAGGAACTGTTACCAGAATCTCGGAATATAAAATAAAAGGCATCTATCCTTTAACGGGGTGGGAACGAATTAACTCGGGAATTGCAGAATGGGATCAAATAAGCTCGAACGAATATATTCGTTGTCTAAGAAGTGGGTCGAATGCGGCTGAACAGAGTGAACCTGTGCATCAGAAAGCATTACTTTCCCCTCAGCTTTGTTATTCAAAGTGGTCATTTAGGAGGATGGTTGATACTAATTCTTTCTGACCGATTACCAGCTAAAAGGGATATTATGAGGGCGACGAACTAAAAACTAAGAAAGATGCTTATAGTCCATTGAGTGGCTCATGGTGCTCGTTCAACATCCATCCAACTACGAAAGGAGAGAAAAGAAGTTTGATAACTTGTTTCGACACAGGAGCTTAAATAACTTGTTTTGGCCCACTTCTTTCGATCCAGGGGCATAATATTCGTGTCAGGGGACCTAACTCCTCTCCAAACAGAGCACAGAATAAAGAACTAGAAGAAAGAGATCATCACCCGTCACAGACTTATGGTCGGTACCGTTGAGGTGAGGGGAAAATAAAATGGTTTTGCTGCAGCATTCGTAAAACCCTGCAGCTGTATGAACATTTCTATTTCGGGAGCTCATAAAAGTTTGGGCACTATTCAGTTCAGGAAGATCGGCCTCTTAAAAAGATTAAAAAAAGTGTAAATATATTTATTCACAATTCAGTAATGCTGCCAGTGCAACACAAGTGCTCGTCACGTATTCGTAACTTCGTGTAGTGAATTACACATTAGAACGGTGCAACTCTGTTGAGGTACCAGGTGTCCAGGACTTAAAATTCTAGCGAAGAACAAAACTTCAAAGCATGAAGCAAAACGAGACCAACCGAAATTCTAAGGACTAAAAAAATTATTAAAAGAAAAGTGCTCATACCGGAAATTTTCCAAATAGAATTAGTTTTGCTAAATTATTTTAGATACATCAACAACATCTGCACTTACACTTTAAAGTGACACACCACCAGTTTTCTTACTACTTTGCAGTACCAGAGACACTCGTCCTTATACGATTTGTTAGAGATAGGCGAACAAGAGCTGAACAGAATAACGATCGTTCGTAAGGTCTCTCTGATTTGCATGAGGGGCAGAGCTTCAATGAATAACAATTCGATTTTCCTATTTCGCTCTTAAATTTATACATAGCGTGCTCCTTATTACATTCAGAATTCCACAATTATTAAGGAACTTCTCCAGAAGAGCTCAGAGGAATCGTTCACTTATAAATTATAATTCATTTGAAACAGAAAGTTAAGATCTTTCGTTTGCATTCATCCAATACCAGATATTAATGCTCAAACTTTTCAAGTGAACCTTAGCAGAAATTTTGTAATTCCATGCAAAATATTTTATTAAATTTATTTTATAAAGACACTTATAAAAAATATGTGCGCAACTGAAGACAAAGCAAAGTAGGTGCATTATTCGAGACCAAATAAGATGCTAACAGATCGTAATAGGAAGCATCTAATTAAAACAATGAAATGAAAATCATCAAGAACATTTGAATGAGAATTTCAAAACAAAATATTCGCTTTAAACTACCAATTGAAGAAAAAAAATGTGAAATACATACATTCATACAGTACGTTGCCTAAAGTATTAGGAAGCCTTGTTTATTACACGAATTGGGTATTTATGCTTTCAAAGGCTCTTGCGCTGTGCTTGTGGGATTTGGACACTAAACGTGTGGATCTAGTGAACAAATAGAGGTGCATTGGAAGTCAATGTGCCACATACAACGGAACTTAACTCAGAGTGGTTGTTAAGTTCAGTTTTATTCACACCACATTAGTAACCTTTTTGTTCGTGACATTTTAAATCCTCTTAATATATCAGAATCTACAATAGGTGATACAGTTCGAAAATAGAAAACCGACGGTACACTACAGTTAAGAATAGAGCACAGTGGAGTCTTGAAAACTCATGCATTAAATTAACAGAAATCTGTTCACAAGAATTCGGGAAACCAGCACGTCTTCAGCAGAAGATCTTTCCGTCGAGCTTGAAAATGCTGTAAGAACGTTTGTCAGCAACTTGGCCATCCGTAAGGAGTTGTAATCTTTAGGTTTCCTTTCGGCAGGGGAGCTGTGCACAAGCCTAACATCACTCCTACAAATGCACAAGAACTGATGGCTTGCCCGTCGTTCCTGTACCGCAGGTGATTCGTTCCATCTATCAAGTTTGGTAGAGGCTCTCTATTGGTTTGAGGCTGTTTCGGTTGTTGGTACATTGGCTGCTGTACCTGGAAACAAAAAAATTAACCTGTGCCTAAATAGTTCAGTGTAAAGAGCCGTAGCTCTTTACACTGTGTAAGAACTTCGGTACGAGCACTTTATTTCTTTCAGAATGAGTATTCTTTATGCCGTACTGCCGAGGTATACAATACTGGTTTGTAAAGGATATCATTAAACATTTCGATTGGCCAGTTCAATCTCATGATCTCAATTCAATAGGATATCTTTGGGATGCATTGGACCGCAGAATCAGATCTCGGCCGCCGAGATCTTCCTCCAAATCAACCTTAGCAGTTGATCGGTAGAAAGAGTTAAGGAATATTTCGGTTGAGATTTACCGGGATTTAACAGAAAGCCTGTCTTGACCCTTTGCCGCTGTCAAGGCCAGAAGTGACCCTACTGTGTTTCGGAGTTCGACAGAGGACGAATAGTGGCTTATCGTGACAGCGGTTTATCGTACCGAGACATCGGCGCCCGTGTGGGGCGACATCCAGCCACAGTGAGGCGAGTATGGATTCTGCGGGTGCAGGAGGGACGGACGGACCGACGTGAGCGATTTCCGCAGCCGCGGCACACCACCGAGCGAGAGGACAGGCATGTTGTGCGGCGGGCATTGACGGCTCACACCGCCACATCACGAACGTTAGTGCAGGAATTAGGGTGTGTTGCGCAACAACCTGTGTAAGTACGTACTGTTCGACATCGTCTGCAGGAGCGGGGACTTGTCGTACGGCGCCCATTGCTGCGATTACCATTGACGTTACACCACCAGCGAGTGCGCAGTGGGCCGTTGAACGCTGCACCTGGACTAAGGAATGGCACGACATTGTCTTCTCCAACAAATCCAGCTTCTGCCTGCAACACCACGATGGTCGGATCCACGTGTGGCGGCACCACAGCAAAGAGACAGTATGACGCCTGCATTATGCATCGCCATACCGGTCCGTCGCCTGGCGTTATGGTTTGGGGCGCAATTGGATATGACACCCGCACCCCTCTGGTACGCATCGCCGGTATACTCAACAGCCACCGCTACATCACCGACGTTTTGGAGTCAGTAGTCCTCCCTTACCTGCAGGACTTGTCAGCGGCCACATTTCAACAGGAAAATGCGCGCCCGCACGTGGCACGCATCGTGCAACAATTCTTTACGGCCCACCAGGTGTCACTGTTGCCTTGCCCAGCCTGTTCTCCCGATATGTCGCCCATCGAACACGTCTGGTCGCTGATCGGCAACAGAGTGGCCCGGCAAGCACCACCCGCGGCTACGCCTGATGAACTGTCGCAACGTGTAGAAGCAGCCTGGACCGACATACCCCAAGCCCACATCCAAAGCCTCTTTCGTTTGATGCCGCGGTGTGTAACGGCCGTTACGCCAGCCATTGGAGCCACACTAACTATTGATGCCTGCGTGTTCCGCAAATCGCATGGGCCTGTAGGCTCAATCGTTAAATCTTTGTATCTGTTGTTATGTGTCCAGTAAATCTGGCTTTGCTATCTCGTGCCCTTCTTGTTGTAGCATTTTGGATGGCCAGCTGTGTATGTTTGCCACAGATTAATCAAAACATACATACAAATCAGGATTGCTTTAAAAGACGAGCAAATCTTCTTGTACGTGTTTCAGGAAACTCTTACTTTCACTTCAGCGGCATATTGAGCTGGATATAACTCACGGACAATGAAATTTGCGCACCAAGAAGGAAGCATCGGATTGAACTGAAATTTTATGGACCTAACAATACAGATGCACGATACACATGATGGTAAAATCAGAGCTGTAGGACAAATGCAGAGGGATCTGTGGCACGCAGTCCGGTCATCTTCAATAGCGCGTCGCACCGCCTCGTGTGGCAATACATGCTGCACAACGTTCAGGCCTGGAGGCAAACAGACGCCTGATGTTGTCTCGCGGCAGACTGACACTCACGTGTTCGACGGTGTGCTCCAAATCCAGGATAATGCTGTACAGCTGCAGCTGGCGTTTCAATTGGTCTCACACATGCTCGATAGGAGACATATCCGGGGTGCGGGCAGGCCATGAAAGTGTCTGGACGTGACGTAGGCAGTCCTGGGCAACCCGAGCCGTTTGCGGGCGGGAATTATCCTGCTAGTATAGCACACATGGAATCCCGGCCAGGAATGGGAGCCCATGGGACCGTAGGATCTCATCCACATACCGCTGGCTCGTCAATGATCCACGTACCACTACTAGAGCTGATCGGCTATCGTAGGCAATGGCTCTCTAGACCATAATACCTGCAGTGGGTTAAGTGTGGCACTCGATAGCGAGATCGGGTTTTTCCCGTTGACCCGCGGACCTCCACACCCGGACGCGATGATCATCTGTCCTCAAAACGAGGCGGCACTCATCGCTAAACACCACACGTCGCCAGTCTGTGGCGTTCCATTTCGCTCTGGCCTGGCACCACTGCACACGGTGCCGGCAATATTCCGGTGTTAATGGAAGCAAATGTAAGGGGCGCTGGTATCTCAGATTCGCTTCCGCGAGGCGTCGGAAAATGGTTCGTCGGCACACAGGAGCCACTCCATCTGCTGTATAGTAGACCGGGTCCCCGTGGGATCCATTTGTGTCTGGCGCACGATCCGTCGAACCTCTCTATCGGTGGTCCGTACGGAGACGCTTCGCCGTGTGGTAGTGCCGTCACGTGTCCGCTACTCCCAACATTGTCGGACGGTATGGTCAGAGCCATCCACGTTGCGGGCTAAACGGCACGCCCACAAACCTGCGGTTTTCAGCCCCATTATCAGGTCGCCCTCAAAGTCCGTAAGTTGCGTAAATCGACGTGTCTGGAGACTACTCTGCATTTTTGTCACTTTGTATTCTTGCTTGCATCGGCTGGTGCTTTTCTCTTTCATGGGGCATCGACCACACGCCGGGTTGTAAGGCTGCCGGTACGTGGTTGCAGCGCTACCACAGGGTGCGCTGTCATGCGCAATCGCACCAAACGTGGAACATTTGCATACCAGCACGCTCTCCAGCTATTTGCAAAGTTTTGCTGTTGTAGCATGATTTCTTCTAGGTGCGCAAATTTCATTGTCTGTGAGTGTATAACGAAGACGTATTGATTATTTTCAGCCGTGGATAGCCATTGGTTGGATGGAAGCAGGTCAGTCCTAGACGGAATTTCTAAGAGCGTTGAATATTCCACAAAATATCGTGAGAAGACTGTGGAGACTGTTTCAACAGAGAGGAGATGTTCATCGTCGTCTGTCCCAGAGAAATAACTCTTGCAGACGATTTCTATGTGGGTCTCAGTGGCATAGGGAATAGAAGAATTTCTTCTAGGCAACACATTTCGGAGTTTGCAGCAGCTATAGACACGAAGGTTTCTATATAAAATATATTCGATAGTAAATACAGGTTAAGTCAAAAGTCGCAGGACATCCTTGTATTTCAGAAACTGGAGGGAACATGAAATTTTTTAATACACCAAGAAAGAATCGGTGAGGTGGCCTATCTTTGAGGTTATATCCGGAACATGGCCGCCATCTTGAGATTCGCCATATTGGATCAAGGTCAAATTTTTCAAATGCTAAGAGAGTCATGTTACATATCAAACAAGGCCAGAATTTTCTCAGAAATTCATTGCCGTAATCAGATTTGACAAGTTATCAACACAGAAATTTGAAATAAAAACCTCTAAAGTACCCTGGGATGCGCACTATTTGATGTGCTCAATGTGTTGTCCCTGTTGCTGAACACAAAGCTGAAGGCACTTGATCCAGTTGTTATGCACTCGCTCGAGAATATCGGGAGAAATGCGGTTACAGGCCTCCAGGATGCGTTGCTGAAGGTGGTGTTTGTCGCGGATTTTCTCAGCTTACACCAGGTGTTTCAGATGACCCCACAGATAAAAATCGAGTGGTGTGAGTTTGGGGGATCTGGGTGGTCATTCTACAGGACCACGCGGGGAAATCCAATGACCAGCGAATTGGACATCTAGCCATTGACGAACAGTTGTTCCGTAGTGTGGTCTTTTTATGTGAAATTGTTGGTCTTACTGGGTGTCGGTTGTTCAAGTCTGTGGCTATGATTCTGCAGCTTCGTTTTCCAGACATTATGAACACCTCCATCCACTTCTCTTTTGTTAATGCCATCATCAGTTACCTGCAACAAACAACGGTGATTTCAACTTTCTGTGTCGATAGCTTGTGAACCACAGCACATATATCAAATCTGATTACGGAAATCAATTTCTGAGAAAATTCTGGTCTTGTTTGATGTTCAAGACGACCCCCTTACCATTTGAAAAATTTGACCTTGATCCAATATGGCGGATTTTAAGATGCGGCCATGTTCTGGAAATAGCCTAAAAGGTGGTCCCACTAACCGATTCTTTGCTGGGGTTTCAGATATTTTCGCACAAACCAGCACATCTTTCACAGCCGCTCTGATACTGTCTACAGGTACAGTAGCGCGATGCAGAACCCATATGGCAGGCAATTTTAGTTCAGCCGTCAATCTAGATTAAATACAATATGCTCAACGATATTCTCGAATGAGTTGGACGAAGAGGGCATCCTGATTCCCTTACTTCAATCCCATTGAGCATGTATGGGATGTTCGAGGGTGACGCAGTGGAGCTCGCAGCGCTCTACCAAAACATTTCAAGAACACAGAACAGCTCTTGTTGTGGAGTGGTAATTAATCCCTCAAGACCTCTTCAATGCCCTCATAAACAGTATGAGAAGTCATTGATTGACTTCGTGGCTCTCAGGGGTGATCATACTCCATATTAAGATACCACGCTTCTTAAGTAAAAGACTTTAAATATTGTTCCATGGAATGCTTTTTCGTGTAAATTGCAAAATTTTGACATGAACACAGGAAAATTAGGAGATTAAGATTTTCTTCTGCTTCCGATACATAAGTTATGTCTTAATAAACATTCTGTGACGAATTGCATTGAATTTTCTCAAAAATACTTCCATTTTTGTTGAAATTTATAAATTATCCTTTAATTTTGGGAGACACATAAATACATGAGAGTACATATTGTATATCTAAATACATATATTAGACTGGATAGCAAAGAGCAATATAAACTGCAAAAGAAGACCTCCTGGCGTAAAGGCATATTTTTATTTTCGATGTATTTGCAGCAATATCTATGCGTAGATAAAAATAGAAAACGTGAATAGGAGGAGATAGGCCCAAGAGAGATAGTTGGGGAGGGAACATAAACAAATCATACAGAACAGTGGATTAAAAATGGTTACTGATAATGATGATGATGTGCAAATATAAATACACATTTGTGTATATACTAACATTTATATTCACGGACAATGAAATTTGCGCACCGAGAAGGAAGCTTCGGATTGAACTGAATTTTTGCGGACGTAATGATACATATGAATGATACACATGATGGCAAAAACAGAGCTGTTGGAGAAATACAGAGGGATCTGTGGCACGCAGTCCGGTCATCTTCAATAGCGCGTCGCACCGCCTCGTGCGGCGATACATGCTGCAATACGGTCAGGCCTGGAGGAGAACAGACGCCTGATGTTGTCCTGCGGCAGACTGGCCCACACGTGTTGGACGGTGTGCCCCAATTCCACGATAGTACGGCACGGCGGCAACTGGCGTTTAAACTGGTTGCACACATGCTCGATAGGGGACATGTCCGGGGAGAGGGTAGGCCATAGAAGCGTCTGGACATGACGTAGGCAGTCCTGGGCAACCCGGTATAGCGCATTTGGAAACCAGGCCAGGAATGGGAGCACATAGGGCCTTAGGATCTCATCCACATACCACTGGCCCTTCAATGATCCACGTACCACTCCTAGAGCTAATCGTCTATCGTAGGCAAGGGCTCCCCAGACTATAATGTCTGCAGTGGAAGAGGTGTGGCGCTCGATAGAGAGGTCGGGTTTTTGCAGTGGACCCAGGGACCTCCACAGCCGGACACGATGATCATCTGTCCCCAAAACGAAGCGGCACTCATCGCTAAACACCACACGTTGCCAGACTGTGGCATTCCACGTCGCTCTGGCCTGGCATCACTGCAAGCAGAGCAGGCGATGTTCTGGTGTTAATGGAAGCACACGCAAGGGGTGCTGGTATCGTAGTTTCGCTTCTGCGAGGCGTCGGGAAATGATTCGTGGGTACACAGGGGCCACTCCATCTGCTGTATAGTGGACCGGATCTCTGTGGGATCCGTTCGTCCCTGGCGCACGATCCGTCAATCCTCACTACCGGTAGTCCTCCTGGTACGTCCGGAGCCGCTGCGCCGTGTGGTAGTACCGTCACCTTTCCACTACTCCCAACACTGTCGGACGGTATGGTCAGAACGACCTACGTGCGGGCTATACGGCGCGCCGACCACACTGAGGTTTTCAGCCCATGATCAGGTTTCTTTCAAAGTCCGTAAGTTGCGTGAAACGACGACTGGGGCATCTACCCGGCATTTTTGCCACTCTGTACTCTTGCTTGCGTCGGCCTGTACTTTTCGCTTTCATGGAACATCGACTACGCGTCGGTTTATGAGGCTGCCGGTTCGTGCTTGCAGCGCCACCACAGGGTGGGCGGTCATGCGCACTCGCACCAAACGTGGATCATTTGCATACTAGCACGCACTCTAGCTATTTGCAAAGTTTCGCGGTTGTAGCATGTTTTCTTCTAGGTGCGCAAATTGCATTGTCCGTGAGTGTATGTCTGCATGAGCGCTCACGCATATCCTTATAGATAGATTGATATATAACAGGATCATCTAGTGAGTACGGAACATAAGTTCTGTAGAACAAGCGTTCATCGCAGTTCATAAAAGGAAGAAAAAAATTGAAAGTTATTCTTTCTGAAATTTCTCAGAGACCGAAACATAAAGCATTAAAGTGTCGGACCGAATTTATCGTTCGGTGTCGCCATTAAACGGATAGCGTTGCATTTTCCATCGCAGACTTGAGCGAAAAGGGGAAGTTTTGCAGGCATTATGGCTGCATCGGAAGCTAGCACTACTGGTTTGAAAAATATTTCCCTAGCATTAGAGGTTTTACTGGATGTTTCATCGAGAGTTATTTCAATGAAAACTTTCGTTGGGGTTTGAAAGACAAAATGTATATCTCAAGAAAAAATGGTTGAGAGGAGGAAAGAACTTTGGGAATCTCAAGAATGTAATGCCAGAGACTTCAAGAAATAAATGGTTCTGTATTTCCTAACACTGAAATTTGCTATTCTGATGCAATGTATTGATTTCTTCATGCATTACGGCATCAACTGTTTCAGAACTCGCGCTGTTTAATGCAAACCAAAAAGTTTTAGATAGGGATGCTTAGATTCTGATTCTCGTATATCTAACTTTTGTTCTGTTTCATTTTTAGCTAAACTAAATATACAAATCAAAGACTAGCCCTTTCAAACTTTTTTAAGTTCAAGTAAACATTTCACACACCATTTGATCTATGCTGTTCATCATAGATATAAAATATTTGTTTTTATTGTTATGAATGCACTTTAAATTTTCAGTTAATTATTTTATTACCCTATCTACCAGTGCATATACGTATGTGATATTTAGTTCCTAAACAGGCTGATGCAAAATACAGTTCATTCATTTATTTGCTTTTGAAACCATGCTAGGAATTTGTTCTTTTTTTTTTTGTTGAGTTTAAAAACAACCATGATCTGTTTCGCTCGTTCCTAATTTGGGGTAGCTGGTTCCGGTTAGTGGAGAGCACCAATGCCGGGGGAAGGCACACCCACATGCCTCGTCACGGTCTCATGCTCTCTCGGACGAACGGTCTGAAGCCAAAGTTTTGACCACTGGCCTACAGGGGCGGTTGAATGCTTTCAACGAAACTTTGATGGGAAGCATACAAGTAATTCCTACTCAGGTAAAAAATAAAAATAAATAAAATGAGTGTAACATCCTTTGATGCATTAATGAATCGCCGTTAACCACGATAACATTGCTGCATTGACAAATACAATTCTGTGGCGCCAACTTGGGAAACTACGAAGTTCTAATTATTTATTCAATTCTTTACATCAGCCCCATGAGCATTGTTTTCTGTGCGCAACCAATTGAAACGAAAACATTGAAACATTAATTTGTGATCTGATACTTAACATCTGTTGCCGAAGGTTCCGCCACCACACTGGATGTTGCTTCATCGTACGCACCAGACTTCGAAAAAAACCGCATTCAACGCTAAATGTTCTCAGGTAATTTATAAAATTCAAATATACTTCTTTGTCGCTTTGCAGGGTTCGCTGTTCTGTTATCATCTGCTGAAATTACAGCGAATAACACACTCACGGACAAAGAAATTTGCGCACCAAGAAGGAAACATCGGATTGAACTGAAATTTGTTGGAAGTAATGATACAGATGAATGCTATACATGATGCCAAAAACACAGCTGCAGGACAAATACAGATGGATCTGTGGCACGCAGTCTGGTTATTTTCAATAGCGCGTCGCACCGCCTCGTGCGGCGATACATGCTGCAATGCATTCCGGCATGGAGGCGAACAGACGCCTGGTGTTGTCCTATGGCAGACTGGCTCACCCGTGTTGGACGGTGTGCTCCAAATCCCGGATAGTGCGGCAATGCGGCAGCCACCGTTTCAGTTGGTCCCACACATGCCTGATAGGGGATGTGTCCGGGGAGCGGACAGGCCATTGAAGTGTCTAGACGTGATGTAGGCAGCCCTGGGCAACCCGAAAAGTGTGCGAGCGGGTAGTATCCTGCTCATACATCGCACCTGGAATACCGCTCAGGAATGGGAGCACACGGAGCCGTAGGATCGCATTCACATAACGCTGGCCAGTCAATGATCCACGTGCCACTACTGAAGCTGATCGGCAATCGTAGGCAATTGCTCCCGAAACCATAATGCCTGCAGTGGGAGAGATATATGGCACTCGAAAGCGAGGTTGGGATTGTGCCATTGACCCGGCGACCTCCACACCCGGACACGATGAGCATCTGTCCCAAAATCGAAGTGGCATTCATCGCTAAACACCATACGTCGCCAGTCTGTCGGGTTCCACGTCGCTCTGGCCTGGCACCACTACACACGGAGCCGGCGATGTTCCGGTGTTAATAGCAGCACTCGTCAGGGTTGCTGAGATTGCAGATTCGCTTCTGCGAGGCGTAGGGAAATGGTTCGTGGGTACACAGGGGCCACTACTTCTGCTGTATAGTGGACCGATCGGGTCCCCGTGGGAACCATTCGTACCTGGCGCACGATCCGTCGATCCTCTCTACGGGGTGTGCTCCTGGTCCTTCCGGAGCAACTTCGACGTGTGGCAGTAACATCACGTGTCCACTGCTCTCAACTCAGTCGGAGGGCATGGTCAGAACGATCCACGTGGTAAGCTATATGGCGCGCCGACCACCCCACGATTTTAGCTTGATGATTAGGCCTCTCTCAAAGTCCGCAAGTTGCGTTAATCGACGTCTCTGGCGTCTACACGGCATTCTTGTTACTGTACTCTTGCTTGTGTTGGCCGGTTCTTTTCGTTTTAATGGATCATTGAGTACACGCCGGTTTATAACGCTACCGGTTTGTGCTTGCAGCGCTACCACAGGTTGTGCGGTCATGCGCACTTGCACCAAACATGGATCATTTGCATACCAGCCCATCACGCACTCTAGCTACTGCATTTGCAAAGCTTCGCGGTTGTAGCTTGTTTTGTTCTAGGGGCCCAAATTACATTGTCAGCGCAAGTGTAACTAATTCTCTAAGATTTTCGTTCGCGAACTTATGGCTTAAACCAGTGCTTATATCATTAGGCTACTTCTTCGTATGGGAAACTTCCCGAAAGGTTGCATTTCCACTTAAAAAGAAAATCTCACTTCGAAGTCCACTTGGTCCAAACATCCACCTGCACTAGTGATATACACTCATCGTCAAAAGAATAGTTCCACCCAAAGGATGTGTCCGATTGCAATACTATTCGGGAGGCAGGTAAAGGCTACCAGGAACAATAAATGTTTAAACATTGAGACTGATATGGACAATATTTATTGAGCTACACGCCAATAAGTAGTGTCTTTCAGTATGATGTCGAGCCGTCATGTTTGCTCACATAGCACGCCAGACGTATCGGCATGGAGTTGTACATGTTTCTAATGGTGTCATGCGATAAGCTATCCCATGCAGCTTGAATCTTCTCACGCAGTTTCTGCAGATTGTGCGGTAGAGGTAGAGTGTGGATAGCGCGTCCAATAGCACCCCACACATTTTCAATCGGCGATAAGTCTGGCGATGCGGCTCGCCATGGCTGGGTGTCAGTGCCTTGAAGAAAAGTTCTCGAGACATCAGCAGTATGGGGATGAGCGTTCTCCTATTGAAAAATCGCACCGGAGAGAGCGTTCAGAAAAGGTACGGCCACTGGCTGCAGAACCTCGTTAACTTAACGTTGGGCTGTGCAAGTGCCTTTAATAAACACCAAAGATGATCTGGCATCGTTGGATATTGCACCCCACACCACGACACCAGGCCTTCTGGACGTGTGACGCTCGACAACAAACCGTTCATCTTGTTTCTGACCACCGTGCCTCCAAACACGTATTCGTTGGTCATTTCTTCCAAGACAAAAGCCAGACTTTTCACTGAAAATCACCCGCTGCCATTCTAAGTGGCTCCTTGACAGTCTAGCGCGACACCATTGCAGTCTTTGCGACGATGCCATGGTTGTTAAAAGAAGACATCGTAACGGTTTGCGTGCGTGTAGTCCTACGTCGTGCAGCCGTCTGCCAACGGTGCTGGTGCTAATCGGACGATGCATGGAGGGCACCACTGCTCGCTGAATATCCGCAATCGTGGCTGTTGGGTCACGCCGTGCATGTCGGACAACCCGTCGGTCTCCTCTCTCCGTAGTTCGTTTAGGTCTTCCAGACCCTTGCCGTCGCTGCTGTGTACCTTGTTCAATCCACTGCCACCAACAGCGTGCTATGGTGATATCCGCAAGACTGGTATGGCGCGCAATACGGTGATAAGACCATCCCGCTTCTCGGAGTCCGACGATGAGGCACTTCTCGAACTCCTCCAACTACTCGAATTGCTTCGGAACTTTTCTCCGAGGCAGACTTCACTTGCAAAGGATACAACTAACACAACAGCACGAGTCAGAATGGCAAGCACACGCAATGGGACGATCTTATATAGCCAGTCAGACACAGCGCTACGACCCCTCGTTGCTTGCGTCATATGCGCGGCCGAGCGTGATACTTGAATCATTTACATGTCTCACGATGTCAAGCATACCCTCCAAGTTTTTGTTTTCTGATTGAAGGTTTAACGACCACCGTGAACAACTCAATGGGCTATAAGCAGTCGCCCACCCCTAATTTAGGGTCACTGGTTCTAGGGAAGGAAGAGAGCTAGTGACCTAAGACGAGCACAACACCCATGCCTCACAGGGATTCGAACCCGGACCCCTTTATGGACGAATGATCTTAAGCCAGCGCTTAGACCACTGCGCCACTGTGGGGCCCCTCCAAGTTTCATTCCTGTCGGTTGCTTCCTTCTGGGTGAAACTACTTTTTTTTTTTTCGACGATGAGTGCAGAAATCTCATGCCAGACCAGCTCAATATTTCCTTTTTCCTCGCGATTTAACAAAGAAAAAATACCTACTTTTTAGCACCCCTTTTACAAAAAAAAAAAAAAAAAAAAAAAAAGTACATTCTTGTAATAACATTTTGTTTGTCCGCCTGTGGACACCATGCCTCTGCAACTGTTAGTTCGATTTGAAAAACTGTTTTTGAGTTGGGAAGCCCAAAATTAGAGAATATGATCCCTCTTTTCCGGCCTTTTTTTTTTGCATAACTTTGCCGCTATGCAGATGTTGTGGAATTCAATATATATTTTATTCCATATAATTGCTTCTAAACATCCGATTGAAAACATTCTTTCCTTTTTTCGATGCCATTTGTTACCAAGACTATTTTGGGTAGTGTTTACTTTTTAAGTAACGCACGGGTTTTCCGCTAGGGGCGTTAAAGTCAGTTGCTATTTCTCCAATATATCTGCCCCTAAAAATCCGATTTCATGTAATCTTTTTTTGCACCAGATAGAGTTTCTGTTGAAAAACGTTCTGTATATATTGTTTCTAATTTTGATGAACTATTTTTGCACTAGTGGTGTATATTGTTTTTTCGATGTATTTGCAGCACTATCTGAGCTTCTAAAAACTCGATTGAAAAACAACAACACGGAAAATATTTTGCGCGTTTTTCCTATTTAAAATAATGTACAATTGTCCCTCCTGGGGCATAGGTGTATATCATATTTTTCTCGATATCTCTGTTTCTAACAGGACAATTTGAAAACTCTATCTTTGTAAAAAAGTATATCTCATGCAGAATATTTTACATATAATTTACAAATTTTTTTAACGCACAGATTTGCAACTACAGGGTATAAGTTACTTTTCCGTTTGCAACATGTTTCCACCAATATCTACGCTTCAAAATAACCGATTGGAAAAATCCGTTTTCCGCGAGACACTAATAACTACGAAAACATTTTACGCGCATTTACTGCCCAAAATAGTGTACATTTTCCAGCTAGGGAAGCAAATATTTAATATGTTTTTCTTGATATCTGTTCTTTTATAAACGTCGGATTAAAAACATTATTCCAGCAACTGACGCCATTTACCTTGTGGAACATTTCGAATGTATTTGTGTTTGTGGAATCTGGCGACAGATTGTGTTAGTGTATAATTCTGTTTGCAACTGTATTTCGGCTTCAAAGAATACTATTGAAGAATTATTTTTTTTAATGCATGCCATTCGATACAGTGAATATCAGGAACATTATATTTTTTAAATAACTCACAGATTTCCAGCTAGGAGCGTAAATATCAAAACATTTTTCTCACTTTCTTTGCTCCGAGAAGACGTATTTGAAAATTATTTTTCCTTATGATAAGCGTTTGCTATGAAGAACAATTTTGGCACATTTTCTACTATTCAATTTTGTAAAATTCTACCGCCAGGGAAAATGTAGGCGTATATTTTTATGTTAAACATTTTATTTAATTCTAAAAATCCATTAGAAAACCCCTTTTTTGTTAGAATACTGTTCATTATGAAGAGCATCCTGCCAAAAAAGTATTTTGCATCCACTTTCTTCTTTAAGTAATGCACAGCATTTCTGCAAGTGCGCATAAAGCTATATGACGTTATACTCTATGTCTCGTCTTTTAATTTTTCATTTTGGAAATTCTTCTTGCCTCTGATATATTCTACAATGAGAAACTTTTTGTGTACAGTATTTTAATTTTCGCGACATACTTATATTTCAGCGTCTAGTGGGATTAAGGGGCTATTTCTTTTCGTGGATGTTTTATCGATTGCAGAAATGTAGTTTCGCTTAACCGGTTAAAACGAAGTATATTTCTCCGTCACTTTTGTCCACGCAGGGCATCGAACCCGGGTCCTCTCATTCCGGAACAAGTCGCTCTCCCAAATGAACTACGCGGACGTATGCTCTCGCTGCTATCTGCCTTTATCTCATGTGCGTCCTGCGTGGCAGGCACGTCACATCTCCCCACCCCTCCGAAGAAGAGGGACGGGGGCATGGTCCATGGGTCAGCCGGGACCATGTGTCGCTGTAGGTAGTCATCTGCTGAAGAACGTACGTTGGAGAAATCCCAGTTAATTTGATGTGTGGAACGTAGCATCACACACATTTATTTTTCGAAGCGCTGAATTAGGGATTCTCTTATTTTTCCTGTCTCACGGTGTGGAAAGAACATTACACCATTGCGAGAACTTTAACGACCAGGTCATTCTTGAAGTTCGGGCGCCAATATAACGAAGGAAATTTCTTTTCGTGCTGAAATATTGTCGTTCTTACGTAATGTCTAAATCATTAGAAAAGAATACGATGCATTAATTCCTAATTTAAATCTTTACGGCCAGACGAAACATAAGACAGAAGTCAACTTACGGTAATTGATTTATTCCACTACTATATCATCAGCACAACAATCGCACTTCACATTTTACTTAACAAATCAATATCCACCACATATCCACCCAGCAACTGTTATCTCTTTGTTTTTATCTATGGTTCTTATCTCATATATTCATGCGTCACGTTCACTCTGACCTCAAGTGTCTTGCCCACCGTATTCTCGTTTGAGGTAAAAGATGTCACATTAAGTTTGGAAGTATAAACAGAACAAACTCAAAATTTGCATAGAGAAAGGAACTAAAAATGAAAGTTAATTTAGAATATTCGTCACACGGTTCTATTCTTTACGAATAAACCCACTCACACTGCTAATTTTAAATTATGCGAAGTTTTTCCTCAGGTGGAGCAAGCTGATTCTTTTTTAGCAAAATATTTAGGTTTTCTAAAAATCTGCTTCGAAATATTTGTTTCGTGGCGAAAGGATTCAAAAGACGTACTCATACAGCCGAATATTTGGTATCATCCTTCTTCTACTGAATTGTTTTTGATAGCTCACACCACGAGGAAGAATTAAAGAGCAACAAACTTTCCACCCATCTTTTCAGAACATCTCATGAGATGCTTCAAGTTCACATAAAGCATCTTTTTGCTATTTTTCTTAACTTCGTGCATTTTAGATTTTCATTCTTTTCTTTTGTTGTTCCGTACGACTGCAGATATTTTCATCACCAATCCACACTTTTATTTTTCTAATTCTATCTTTATTCTGAAAATATGAAAAATCTTTCATTTCACCGTAACACTGACGCAGCAAGAGCCAGTTTGGCGAACCACTGAATTAGACAGGAAAGGTAGGCCGTAATGGGGGAGGGGGGGGGGGTTAGTGGTTTGAGTGCTGCCTTCCGACTATTCCTTCCCCTTCCTCAATGGATCTTGATTTGAGTGCCAGAGGAGGTATAGGTGCTGTGTTTCTCTAAATTAGGGACATGAATTAAATAATATTCAAGAAGTTCTAGTGAAAATTCATTAAAAGAAACAAATTCTTATTTGCACAAAAAATTCCCTGTTTGATCATATTTGCACTGCTAAATTTATGTCTAAAATATATTTATCTCTAGTGGGAGACGAGGTTTGAACCATGATGGTTATTGTGTTGTCAAAGGTTTTTTCTGAACGATTTCGCTAGTACAGAATGGATTTCTTAAAAAGAGATGGCTTTAAGGTGGATCCACCTAAAACCTCTGCTCTTTGTTCCAATAATAAAAATTTCTGTCGACATTTTCTTCTCAATTAATGTATTCCCAAGGATAAAAATTTGCACACTGATTAAATTAGTTTCACATTTTAGCCTAGTATACTAAATAGTTTCTAAAACTTACCCATAATTCTTTTTTTTAAATCAATAACTTTCCTGTGGTAGCGTTCAGAACTGCTACTAGATGGCATCACATGTACACGTGACTTGTTAAATGCAACCCCTCCTATTTTTTACAATAATTTAATTAATTTTCGGAATGGAATCAACACCTGAGTCTATCCATGCGATAGTCTGGAACGTTTAGAATTATTTGAGCCAATTAGATTAAATTTCCTGGCTATTTAGCGGAAAATGTCGCAGAGTGAGCTTGCTGGTTTATTTTCGAATTAAAAATGAACTGTACCTATAGTTCTGTTAAATTTTTCAGCTAATTTATTATCAGGAAATTTAATCTACATGGCTCAAATCATCAAAAACATTCCAGGCTATCGCATGGATAGACTAAAGCGTTGATTACATTCCGAAAATTAATAAAATTATAAAAAAAAATGCGATTGCGTTTGACAAGTCATATGTACGTATGGCGCCATCTATCATATCAATAACTTTCCCTTTGGTAGCGCCATCAACGCTACCAAAGGGAAAGTTATTGACTTTAATACAAATATGAGAAAGTGTTGGCCAATATTAAGTATACTAGGCTATAATATAAAGCTATTTTTATCAGTGTGCAAATTTTCATCCTTGAAAATACATTAATTGCGAAGAAAATGCTTGCAGAAGTTTTCACAATTAGAAACATAGGGCAGAGTTTTTAGGTAGATTCATCTTACGCGAAAAGATTATTATCTATTTTAGCATCTTTGTGTTTTCATTTTTTACCAACTTGGCTGGCAGCAATACCCAAGACTACTCATACACCTCATAATAGAAAGCCGTCAAAATTCTGAGATTCATATCCAATGCTACCAGGACCATGCTGCTTTGAATTGTTATCAACCCTGTGAATTAATATTACGCGGTCTTAGTGGGGGCTAACCTAGCATATTGATACTCTTATTATTGGAATTAAAATCTCAGGCGCTTTTTTTAAGCATAAAATACAATACCTAATCTACTTGCATGTACACTATATTGATAAAAGTCACCGGACACCATTCAAAAGCAAATGAACGGATCTGCTGCGTTGTTAAGATGCGTGGTACAGCTGCAAACGGTATAAAAACAAGCCTGCAGCTGACCACGCTCATATCGCACTGTGAGGCTGAGTGAAAATATCGCACTGTGAGGCTGAGTGAAAATATCGCGGCAGGAGAGAACTGACTTTGAGAAAGGAAAGATAGTTGGGTGTTATATTAGTGGGTTGTCCATGAAAGAAACAGAGAAGCGTTTAAACATACCCAAGTCAACTGTTTTAGATGTACTGAATAAGTGGAAGACACATGGCGTGCTTGAAGCAACAAAACGTGCAGGCAGACCAAAGAAAATCAGTGATGGAGGACGTCGAAGCCTCGGGAGAATCGTTACAGCTAGTCGACGGAGTGCTGCACAAGACCTCAGTGTACAGGTGAGTGAAAATGGTGGAACCTCGGTATGTACAAGCACCATTCGCAGAGAACTTCATTCCATGGGTTACCGTGGTCGTTCGGCTACTCATAAATCTTTCATCTATACTCGGAATCTTACTCGTCATTTAGCATCGTGTAAAGAACATTTATCGTGGACTGTAGATCAACGGAAATGAGTCCTATGGACTGATGAATCCAGATACACCATCCATCAGTCTGATGGCCGTGTATGGGTATGGCGGCAGACGGGGGAACGCTATTTACCTTAGTGTACTGTTCCTACGGTCAAGTTTGGAGGTGGCAGTGTACTCGTGTGGGCGTGTTTTTCGTAGTATAGTCCCGGCCCATTGGTTATTGTGGAATAACATGTTAACCAGCACGTCTACTTCGATATTCTGGACAATTATGCCCTACCAACTCTGTGGCAATACTATGGGACCGAGCCTTGTTGGTACCAGCAGGATATTGCACCGAGCCATAAAAAAAAGAACTGTTACGGGGTGGTTTAACGATAATTCCGTATCGTGTGTGGACTGTCCAGCATAGAGCCATGATCTTAATCCCATAGAGCACCAATGGGATGAATTAGGGTGGGGAATAAGAAGTTTGGAACCAAGGCCTACTACTAAGCAACAGTTAGCGGCAGCATTATATACTGAATGGAAGCGCTTACCTGTCGCTGTGTTCCACAACCTTGTCGAAAGCATGTCTCGAAGGGTCAGTGCATGCATTAAGGACAAAGGTGGATCGACACCGTACTAATGTATGTCAATAAATGCTACATTTTGTTTCTCTTCTAGGTGTACGGTGACGTTTGTGAATATAGTGTACATTAGATCAACACCCGTTGTGTTTTTGAAGAGTTCTACTTCGATAATATGTATTTTGACACTACAAAGGTGAGACAAATCATATAAGGTTTGTTCAAATGAATGTGAGAATCGAAAGTTCTTGTTAGTTTTGAGAATTTTTCAAAGGAATATAAATTTGAAGTCATACTAAGCGACTGAAATCCATTGCAAAATTATTAACTATAAGCAGCAAAGACACAGACGAAGATTAAGCTGCAGGGGTCTACACCATTTCCATCAAGTGTCCTGATTCCTCAACAAATTTTTACGTTATGATGACGAAAATATTTATCTGTGTGCGGCAAAAGGAACATATAAGAGACATACAAAGAACGGAGAGAAACAACCGCTTTAGCAAGAGAAGTGTTATATAACGCAGCAGTTTCACTGTGAAAAAGAAACAAACTGGCGTACCCGTTCACAACTTGCAGGTGGACCACTATCAGAGAGAATATAGAAATTCTCACACGATCCGATATCAGCCACGATGGTGTGTCGCTTGACTTTCCATTACCGTAGAACTCCATCATCTACAAGCATTTACCATGAGACAAACAAATATCCTGACCTGATATTTTCTCCGTAACAAATTACGTGAATACTAGATCCATGTCACGACTATCGCAAATTCACGTGTATTCCTGTTTCTCTTCTCCGGATTTTAATTTCAATCTTCAAAACAAGTTCTGTATTCTTTTAGCGTGATTTACCTTAAGTAACCCTCCGCTTTCCAGGCCAAATACCGGCCCAATAAAATACACAGTCGAGTCATATTACTGTGATCCCCAGCTAATATCCACAGTAACCGCCGTGTGCAGCGCAGACAACAGCTAGACGATGGGCTGGAAGTGACTCAGTAAGGTGCTGGAAAGAGTTCACAATTGTGTGGAGTCATGCTGACTGCAATGTATCTGACAGCTGCTGGAGGGTGCGTGGTGGAGGATCCATAGAGCGAACAACACGATCGTTATGGTACCACAAATGCTCAATTGGGTTTAAGTCTGGGGAATTAGGGGACCAAGGAAGTACTTTGAAGTCTTCATCGTGCTCCTCCAAGCACTCTCGGACATTTCTAGCTGTGTGAGACGTCGCATTGTCGTGCTTGAAGATCCCGTCCGACCCAGGGAAGACAATCAGCATGTATGGGTGTACGTGGTCTGCAAGGACGGATTCATAACGAATTCGGTCCATAGTGCCTTCCACAGGTATGAGTGGACCCAGAGACTGCCACGAAAACATCCCCCAGACCATAACGTTGCCCCCACCAGCTTGTGATCTTCCAGCAATGGTTGAAGAGTGTTTGTTCTTCGATGTTTCTCGCCTCATACGTCAACGTGCGTCCGTTCGATGAGGTAGAAAACGTGACTCATCGGAGAAGGCAATCCTTTGCGAATCAGCGGAGGTCCAATTCCGATACTGCAGTGCAAATATGAGCCTTTTCTGCCGATACACCTTCGTTAGCATAGGTGCAGTGACCATCCGCCTGCATCGGAGCCCCATACGCAGCAGGGTTCGCTGAACTGTCATTTTAGACACAATTCCGGTAGTCCCCTGGTTCATTCGGCTAGTTAGTTGCCCTACTGCAGCGTGTCGATCGGCCATCACGAACCTTCGAAGCCGACCTTCACTTCTAATATCAATGGCACGTTGTGCTCTGTAGTTTTCACGTCGCTTATTCGCAATTGTGCTATTTCTCCAATCAAGATGCACTTTAACCACAGCAGCACGCGAACAGTTCACAAACTGCTCTGTTTTAGAAATCCTGTCAGCCTTAGCCCGAAAGCCGATGATCATCCCTTTTTGCAAATCTGATAAATCCCTCCTTTTATCCATGACAGCAAGGAGTGATATGTTTTCAGAATGCCTACAGTGCACGTTTTATACCCTCCAAGCCAGCTCACGACACGTGCATTCTTTCATTGGCTACGCGCTGTTGATATCAAAAGTAGGAGGAGGTCAAAATAATATGACTCGACTGTGTATCTTTCATATTACACCAATTGCGGATTTATGAGGCCTCATTGTCTTTTCAATTATTAGGGTGCTTTTATAGTCTTTTGGATTTATCCTTAAAAAAGTGAGAATATTGGCGACGAGCTGTTTGCCTCTCTGAAGAGTCGTTGTAGTGTGAGAGAAGTACAAAAGCAAGCAAAAGCCCATGATCCGACATTTGTAAAGCAGGTACGAAGAGATTGCAAGCGAGGACATTAAACAAACACGATATGGATCCGTGTTAGGTAGCTGAACGAAAAGTAATTCAGGTTTTGTCAAAGGATTGTTCATAGGCGACCGACACTTATCTTTTTCGGTCACTGTGGTCCTTTGCTTCTGGACTTGGTGCCACATGGTAACATCATCAATATGGACAAATGGTGTTTACATTGAATAAGGTAAGAGCGGCCATTAAGTTGAAATACCCTGGTAACTTACCGAGAAGTGCTGCGCTATTGAATAATAATGTTTATCCACATACTGCCAACACCTCAAGTTGGACATTGGGAGGACCTTCGCTATTTAACCTATAGACAAGACTTGTCGTCACGTGACTAAAATATTTTCGGTCCCCTTAAAAAGAATGTGATTGGGCAAATATTTGCTTCGAACTAAGAAGTGGAGGATTTTAATACGTTATAGATAACATATTAAAATCCTCCACTTCGTAGGGTGCTATGGCACATAGCTAGAATCGATGTCGGGCCCGACGGCTTGCTGCTAGTTTTTATGAATGAACTTACTTTCCGTTATCGTTGTGAACCATTCTCACTTTCATTTGAACATCTCTTTTACTAAGAACACTTTACGAAGTAAATAAAACGTGATATATCTAAAGAAATTATACTGAATAGAACAAATAGAACAACGTTAGCTTCCTTGCGATTTATTAAAACGATGTGTTATGTAGCATAATATGCAAATATAATCTCGTTTTTTGGATGTAAATGTTCTAAGCATGATGGCCGAACAGTCAGAAGTAGGGCCTTCTGTCTAATCATCATACTTCGGCCTGGGTTCGAGTCTCGGATGGACAAGTTTAATATGATTGTCCAATGGCGTTCATTTTGACCCTTCCGTGAAATCACTGATTATAAATTAGTGATGGGGAAGTTCCTGTAGTTTTAGATGCTCATAGGTCGTTAAATTACAAAACAAACAAACAAACAAAGGAAAAAACTCATACATGTTGTAACACTGTTGCGATAATGACGATATTAAAACATTTGCGTTTTTGCAGTTATGTTGATTCGCATACCGCAAAGAAAGCAAGTAAAAATGATTTAATATAATACCATTAAAGATAATACAGGGTGATTCAAAAGTCCTCGAACTCTATATTTTAAAACGTATTTGCTGTAAAACCATGAAAGATATCCGAGCATTGCTGCTTGTGGCAGTTGTGTGTGACCTTGGAGAACGAGCCGCGCCAGCGGGATTGCACCACGTGACACTACGCTTACGCCATGAGTCTCACGCAAGAACGGTCGCTTTGTTAGAAGTTTATTTTGCGGAAATATCTTACCAACGTTGCATCCAGCTCTTTCAAAGTAAGTTTCCTGATGCTCCTATACCAGTGAAAACAACTGTGCCCTGTGAGCCGGTTTTGCGAGATAGGCAGTGTTCAAGATAAGTCTAAAAGCGGCCGTCCGTCCGTGATGATGACCACGTTTCTGGATAAAATTCACGTTTCCCTGCAGCTCTCTCCGCGGGGCCGCGGGTGGCCTAGTGGTCAGCTTTCGTGACTGCCATGGAGATAACCTCAGGTTCGATCCTGGGCAGGTACAAACATTCGAACCACTAAATACCCGCCGTGCGTCGGATGGGCACGTTAAGCCGTCGGACCCCGGGTATTGGCCCCCAGTAATAAATAAGGGCGTCTTCCTCCCCCTTTCTACCTCGCTTCCGTGTGACTTTCCTATCGGGCACTCTAGCCCAAATCTTCTATAGCTTCCTATTTATAAGGGTTGTTTAAGAACTGGGGTCAGACACTCCCTTCCTAAAATCATCTACATATGATCAGATCAGCTCACTCCCCGGGAGTCACTTCGGCTGTCTCAAGAGTTAGGGGCATCGTATTCAGCCTGCCAGAGGGCTACTAAACGTCTAAAGCTACGGCTGTACAGAATTCGAGTAGTGCAAGAGCTACGTCCTTTGCAATCGGAAAAGCGCATTGCCTACTGCCAATGGTTTAAGAGCTTCACGCGTAACAATGTGACTAACCAGCTTAACAACAACTTTTTTAGTGACGAGGCATGGTTTAATTTGAATGGATATGTCAATAGTCAAAACACTTTCATATAGGCTGTGGAGAATCCACACGCATTGCATGAGGTTGAACTTCACTGTCAGAAAGTTGAAGTGTGGTGCGCCATGTCCAGAAGGTGAATTGTAGGGCCATTTGTTTTTCGACACGACTGTAAATTCCGCTGTGTATGCAGACATCATCCATCAGTTTGTAGCAATGTTGGAAGAACACCAACGTTACTCTTGGTTTCAACAAGACGGAGCAACGTGCCACACATCAAACGACACAATGGAGATGCTCCGTGAGTTCTTCCACGATCGATTAATCTCGAAAAAACTTTGGCCTCCTCGCTCACCAGACTTGAGTCTTCCAGACTTTCATTTGTAAGGCTATCTGAAAGACGCAGTTTATCACAACAACCCTACGGCGGTACAGGACCTTTGGAACAACATCATTGCAGCCTTGAGGGACATACCAGCCAACACGCTGAAAACAGAATGGTGGACAATTCCAGCATCTATTGTAAAGTGGTTTTCATTACCTGTAAGTATGAGTGTCAATTAAACGGTATGTGAAAATAGTCATACATCACTATATTCGTGGTAGAAATATTTGAATTCAGAGTTCGGGGACTTTTGAATCTCCCTGTAT
The DNA here is from genome assembly GCA_039090855.1 of Macrothele yani. Classification (NCBI taxonomy): domain Eukaryota; kingdom Metazoa; phylum Arthropoda; class Arachnida; order Araneae; family Macrothelidae; genus Macrothele; species Macrothele yani. The sequence goes on from CM076990.1 coordinate 88,284,912, forward strand.
AAAGGAATTTTTAATGCTTTTCCATAGAAATTTAATTTACTTAAAAAAAGAAGAAAAGCTGATAAAATGCTGTATGTGCAGAGAAGAATGGAATTAGTATGAAAAGTATACTCAACCTACTGCCAAGCAGGATAACTGTTACCGGGATGAAAAATTAGTTGTCTGGTCTTTGGTTACTACATCTTCCTACCGTATTTCCCCGAAAGTAAGACCTAACCGGAAAATAAGCCCTAGCACGATTTTTTTGGATGCTCGTAATATAAGCCCTACCCCGAACATAAGCCCTAGTTACGATACGTAGCACCGTAGTCAGCCAGCCTATCACTGTTTTTTGTACATGAATAAATGTAGATTTTTGTACATGAATAAATGTAGATTTTTGTATATGAATAGATGTAGACGAAAAAAAAATTTGGTAGTATATGAAAAAATATATAAGACTCCCCTGAAAATAAGCCCCAATGCGTCTTTTTGAGCAAAAATTAATATAAGACTCGGTCTTATTTTCGGGGAAACAGCTGTTATCAGGCGTACTTCTATACATTTCTGTTCGTCCTCATTTCATTCACATTCCACTGGAAGCGGCAACAAAACTATGCAATTTATCGTGTGTTTACTTTGGATATCGTGCCATAACAAATTCTGAAATTACAAACGTACAAACGTAAGACCTTACATCCTTTTCTGGTGTGACATAAATAAACGTCCAAATGCCAGAAATTCTTTAAACGAAGTGATGAGTTCGATGCTGGTCAAGCGATCTGTAAATTTAATAACAGAATATCGAAAGCCTTCCTGAGGAATTCGAGTGCCCCAAGAATAACCCCAGGTGGCAAATATGAGAATAAACTTACAGAAATGGAACTGTTCGCAACTCTTTAAGGAATATGAAAAGGATGTCAGGAAATCAGCTAACTTTTTGACTTTTCCGTAAAACGCTGCTCAGGGCATATTTTTTGTAAGAGATAACAACTCTAATGTCAAAATAATGTGAGGAACTGAAGTGTGATCTCTGGTAAAATAATTTGGATCGATTACTCTTCGAAAGAACTGGAGGAAAATTCGTTTATCAATCTGAGTAGAGTAATTCATCAAACTGTCACAATTTCGTGGGACGTTGAAATATGAGACTCAGGTGAATAATTCTGCTCATGTTAAGAGCAATTTTACCTGATTCTATCCTTCACAAGTTGCTGTTGAAATGGCATTTTATTCGAAAAAAGAAATGTCTTTAATCAGACACTATCATTTACAAATAAAAAAAGAAAGGGAAAAGAAAAGAAAAGAAAGAAAAAAAAAATGAAAAAGAAAAGTTGAAAAATCTTCCTTAGGATATAATTGATGTGCATGAATACAACGATAAAATCCTGAAGGTCAGTATTTATGACATATAACTCTAATTTGACCTTCCTTTTGAACTCCTGTGCTTTTATGTAAATTTAATTTTTCTTCGTTAAATATTTTTTTGACTCCACAGATGCACTCTCGATGAATTAATTATTGGCATCCTAAGAGCAAGTCAAAGTGCAATTACGTAGTAAAAACTCGACAGGTAAGAGCTGTGTGAGATGTCCAGCGTGCGATGTTGTTTACGCTTTCCAACCGTAGGTTGAAGAAGCGTATATGCTCCAGCTTTTTCAGTCCGTCCGTCTGTCTGTCGGCACGATAACTCACGTAAAAATGGTTCGATTTCGATGAAATTTCAGTATGTGGTAGGGACCACCAGGGTACGAACCCTATTGAAAATGGGTGAAGTGGGGTCAAAGGTCACGCCATAAGAGCAGGATCCATTCAATTGCCCTTATGCGTCATAACTTGCGTAAATATGGTTCGATTTCGATGAAATCTTAGTATGTGGTAGGAGAACACCAGGGAACGAACCCTATTGAAAACGGATGAAGTAGGGTCAAAGGTCACGCCATAAGAGCGGGATCCATTTCATTGCCTTTATGCTTCATAACATGCGTAAATATGGTTCAATTTCGATGAAATTTCAGTATGTGGTAGGGAACTACCTGGGCATGAACATTATTGAAAATTGGCAAATTGGGGTCAAAGATCAGGCAGGGCATAAGAGCGGGATTTATTCCATTGCCCTTATGCGTCATAACTTGCGTAAAAATAGTTCGATTTCGATGAAATTTTGGTATGTGGTAAGGAACCACCTGGGAACGAAACCTATTGAAAATGGGTGGAATGGGGTCACATGTCAGGACATAAAAGCGGGATCCATTTCATTGCCTTTATGCGTCATAACAGGCGTAAATATGGTTCGATTTCGATGAAATTTTAGTATGTGGTAGGGAGCCACTGGGGACGAACCCTGTTGAAAATGGGCGTAATGGGGTCAAAGGTCAGGACACTGGAGTGGGATCCATTCCATTGCTCTTGTGCATCATAACTTACCAAGAAATGTTTTGATTGCGACAAAACGTTATCATGTTGTTCCGGAGGTATAGTTAACCGGTTCTGTTGAATATCAACGAAATGGGGTCAAAGGTCATTGCAAAAAGCAAGATTTATTCCACAGCCATTATTCTCATAACTTGCGTAAAACTGCTTCTATTGCGACAAAACTTTAGTATGTTATTCTTGAGGTGTACTGAACTGGTTCTGCTGAATATCATCGAAATGGGGTCAAAGGTCAGGACACAGGAGTGAGATTTATTCCACAGCCATTATCCTCATAACTTGAGTAATAATTTCTGGTATGTTGGAAAGCGTTTCATAATCAATGCTTTGCATGATTTTACTAACTTGTTTAGAAACTGATAGAGGAGCGACGTATGCTATGAGCTATGCATTCTACTTCCGTTCAATACGTAAGTTTTATTTATTGAGCGAAAGTAGAGGTTGTAATAGTTATATCATTGTTTTGGTATTTGATGCGAAAATTGTTGTATAAGCAGATTATATTCAATGATACAGTTACTACGACTTATTGATGGTGAATGTTTGTGATGATGATGTGTGCTGAATTCCGAATTAATGAACAATTTGGTATATTTCTTTAGTAATTTCTGATCCCTAGACGTATTATGAAGTATCTTATGTGCTTAGTTAAGCCCTTTTCAGCGGCAACGAAATCTTAAGTATCCGGGTTCAACGAAAAGCAAATTTAAGAAGTTTTAAGTTAAGATTGCAGTTTTACAGTAAAGCCGAAACACTGAATTAAGTTAACTTAGAATTTTAGTGTTCAGCAGTAAAGCAAGGTTAACGATGAAGTTTCATTGAAAGCAGAATAAACATAGGAATTTTGGAATAATAATAAAACATATTGAATGAAAATTCTGGCTTTAGATTTGACGGAAGAGAAAATTTGCGATAAACAGAACAATTTATACCACTTGTTTTTTGTAAGATTTGTTTCGATTTCGGGGTCTTTTGTAATTCACTTTTCCCAGCAGGGCAAACCGTTCAGTATCGATAAGAGAAAAGCAGAGTCCGACTATCCCTTTCTCTGAACTAGATTATTAGTAATCTACATGTTTTAAAAAGATTTTGCATCTTCACACACAGAGAAGATCTTATCTTTATCTTTGTATTCATTTTACTTTTGTTTTCCCATACATTAATTGTATTCTATTAGTGTCACAACTTTTTATTTCATTAGCAGGTATTTTGAGAAAAAAAAGGACCTCCTCATATTATCACTTTTCCTGTTCGCATGTCGACAGGTACGTCTTTCTATAGTATAGCTCCACTTCCATAGAAAATCCTGTTCTATATAGGATATAGTATGTTAAAGTATTCCTAAGATGTAAATATATTTCTATCTGTCCATCCGTCTATTTGGCAGTGGTCGCGATCTCTCTTCTTCCAGCAGCTGTGTTGGGTAAATATTGTTTTGGCATTAGATTAAAGATGAGAATGATCAAGTTTCCTTGGATTTATTTTGGAGATGCTTCTGGAGAAGAGTTTTCCTTCTGCATTGTGTAATGGATTACTGACTTTCTTACCTTCAGTATTTGTTGACTTGTGTAAATATTTGTTGCTTCTCTTATGTATTCCATATTGAACGTCATATCTGAACTCTCATGAAGTTTTCTTCTCTAGGTTCTGAGTGCAACCATGCAAGCCATAAAAATTGATAAAAACAAAGGAAGTATCACAACGTAAACATCTGTACTGATTAAGAACTTCCCTCGCGCTAGTGTTAATTCCATGTGCCATTATATTCTGCTAAATTTTCGAGTGCACTACGAATTGCAGTAGTGTAAAATTTTCTCCTTTAAATTAAGGAATTACTCTGAAGACTGACAATAATTCAAAATCTTGTATGTGTGTTCTGCTAGAGGTCTGCATGGGCTTTATTTGATGAGCCCGGTCCGACCTAAGCCCTTGCGTTTAAAGCCCAGCCCGGCTGGTTTCAAATATTAGACACTTGGGCCGGGCCGGCCCGTGATGTGCCACTTTGTATTATTTTGTCTTTCTATTGTATTTTATTTAATTGTGAAAATTAAGTTATGGAAATTAAGTTATGAAATGAGATATTATTGAAAATATTTAGTTGAATGTAAGACTAAAAATGTTAACTAAACTTTGGCAATTATCGATTTGTATAACCTTTAAACTTTAAAGAGAGAGAATAAGGACGACTAAGCGCGTTCAAAATATCCCTTTCTCTGAACTAACAAGCAGTAACACAAAAAAGTCGATCCCTATACAGATTAGGGATGGGAGAAGCAATCGATGTCGTCCCACTCTCTCGTACGAACACTCACCCCACCCCATCCCGCTGCAGATACCCTCCGTCACCCACAATACACAAACACGCTCGGAGTTCGAATCTTTTGTTGTCAACAAGCCCGAAAGTGGATTACCATCTTAATATGTACAAATAGCAAAAACACTTTGAATGTTTCTCCTAGCCTCTATGAATATGCCCTGGGCTATGTCATGGAAGTAAGTAAAGCCAGCAAAACAGTTAAATAGACCAGGAAATCTCGAAACACGATTTTAGGCCGCGGGTGGCCTAGTGGGCAACGTTCGTGACTGCCACGGAAAAGGCCTCAGGTTCGATCCCAGGCAGGAACGAACGCTCGATTCACTAAATAACCGCCGTGCTTCGGATGGGCACGTTAAACCGCCAGACCCCGGGTACTGGCCCCCAGGTAATAAATAAGGGTGTCTTCCTAACCCTTTCTACTTCACTTCCGTGTCACTTTCCAATCGGGCGCTCTATCCCAAATCTCTTAGTTTCCTGTTTCTAAGGGTTGTTTTAGACCTGGGGTCAGACACTCCCTTCCTAAAATCCTCTGCAGATGATCATGATCATGAAACACGATTTTTTCTTTCATTACCATTGCGATAAAAAGAATGGGTCGACTTGCTTAGAAAAAAGCCCGACCCAACCCGCTGCTTTGTTCTCTGAACTAAAAAGCCCGACCTGGCCTGTGCAGACCTCTATGCTCTGTTAGTGTACTTTCGAACGCTGAATAATAATTATAGCATTCATATATTCTTATACAATGTATTTGATTATGCATCTTTGCTTCAGAAGACAGAGAATGTTTTTTCAGATTAGTAGAAATAAGAACTACCTAAATCATTTAGTTTTCCTTGCTCACCTCATAGCGCTATGGAATGTAGAGTTCATAACTGGACACAAAGCTTTCTGATGTTAGCGTTACTTTAAAGTTCAAGTAAAATCGGTATTGCTTTTATCGACGATTTGATTTTTAGTGGTATTTTAGTTTTTTTAGTCACGTAATATATTTTTTAAATTTCTCTCTCTCTCTCTCTTTTTGTTAGTCTCATGTGCACGTAAGACTAAAAAGAGTTGCCTGATCCTGATTTGTAGGGGGAGGGGGAGAAGAAGAAGAAGAAGAAAACTGCACACAGAGAGAGCAAATGGTCACAAGGATGTGAATACAGTGCACCAGCACGAGATGACGTTAGCAGCACGGTATTGAGCTGCAACATTTACTTGTTTCTTATGATAGTTAAATTTCTGTTCTTATTAATCTCGCTCACCATTTAAGTCCAACCGTGGATGAAGAACATTCGCCTGCGACAGACGACGCCTCGTTGGCCGAGTGGACCAAACCGCTATCTTCTGACTGTTTGCCCGAATTGGACCCCAGCCCGAGTCCCTGATGAGGCACGCGCGGTGCGCATTTCTCATCTTCACACACGCGCGCGAAAACTTAACTTTTTCAAGAATTACCAAACTGCTATACATTGTGATTTGCTTTTGGGATATATATGGAATTGTAGATTGCATCGAATCTGTTAAAACAAATATCATTGGTTGTTATCTTTTACCATACCGTTTTATGCGCATGAAGGCGATGCTCAATAATAAACATTCATCTTATAATTTGTTCAACTCTGTCGAAATTCCGGAGGTTTATCGCTCGTATTTTTGGGTAAGAAAAAGTCTTAGGTTTTCGTTTCTGGTTAGTCGTATTTTAGTCAAAAGAAACTTTGAATGTGAACGCCGTCACTTTTGAAATTACGCCGCAGTAAAATATTTTAAAATCTTTTAATGTTTATGTCAGAACTCAATTCAGTTTCATTTCGTTTTTCTGAAATATGTATCGAAAAATATCAGAGAATAAAACTAAAGGTTCAGAAGAGAGCGTATGAGTTAGAATTCAGTCACGAGTAAATAAATTTACATAAATATCGTTTGAAAACAAAGTCGTGTTTCTGAATTCAGTGGATGATATTGTTTGATTCCAATTTTTATTTTTCCTTTTTGTGAAATACCTCTGGTAAAGTTTTTAGTCCAAATTCAGGCGCTGATCTTATTACGAAATAAATCGAATTTATTGCTGTTTCTTGGTGTCATTTAGTTTGGTGACAGGTTCTTTCCGTTTTTTATAGCAGTCTCTACTTAGCTACTGAAGTTTGAAGTTTCTTGCTTGTTTTTATTCGCATTTTCCTCTTTTAATATCAGAAATTTATTAGTAATCAGTGTTTGTCATTGATCTATTATTAGTTAGGCTCGCAGGTGCGCAAATTTTAATTTCATATTTTCATTTTAGTATTCCTTTTTTTTTTTTGCACGCAAAAATCGGAATTCTCTTGCAACTTAGGTTCAGTAATCACATCGGTTAAGTAAAGACATCTCAACAGTAAATATAGTGTCAGGAATGCAAACGTTTCCTTCAGTTTCTCTTTTTATGTGTTTCTGCTAAGTATCATACATAATTGAGAATGTTTTAGGACCTGCAAAAGAAACAAAGTTCTTGGACGAAAGAGTCATTTGTTACAGAAATCAAAGGAATCTCTGCTTACGAGCATTTTTTTTTTAAATACTTGTCACGAACACCGAAATGAATGTTAAAAGTTGAACATGTCCTTATAAGAAAAATGATATCAATAAAACTTTCGCCGCAGACTTACGAAAAATGTAGAAGTCATATTGCTTGTAGAAAAAAAAAGTAAGAATAGGCTCAAAAATATATTAGGGACAATATTTGTGTAAAGTTCAAGTACTTAACATGCCGCACGTTTGCGCTAAACATCCTACATCCAATTATCTCATATAAGGCAACAGATAAAAATGATCAGAATTAAATCTGTATTGTTACCTAGATTTTAATATAAATCAAACAGAACGAAGTGGCCACTCTACTTAACATCAGCCCGTTAAAACTTGACCTCCGTAACATGTTTAAAAATAATATTCATGAGTATAACTGATACACGTTTAGCACGTCTTTTGAAAAACAGTAAATGCTTATGTTAATGATATTTCCGTTGGTTCGTCTTTTGTCACGATACCTTTTCACCCTTTTGGCCGTTTTGAAAAATTATTTTTGCATTAGGAAACCAGAACTCTGTTTCTTTAACTTTGGTCATTTTTTCGACGCATAACGTCATCGCAAAAGCGTGGAAATACAGATACTATAACTTAAAAAATATATTATTCCATATCGTTGTTTCCAAAAGTCTTATTGAAGCAAATATTTTATCCTTTAACACGTTTTATTGCAAAAACCATTTTATAATTAGTTGTAAAAGTATATCGTATCTTACCCGATGCGTCTGCTTCTAAAAATCTGATATGAAAAATTCTTTTTGGGACGGATAGCGTTCATCGGGAACAATTCAGTACATATAACTTTTAAGTTTTCTTAACGCACAGTTCTGTCACTACAGGTCGTAAGTTACACATTTTTATTTGCAACATATCTGCAGCAGCATCTTCGCTTCTTAAAGCCCAATTGATAAAATCGTTATTTTTTTGGTCAAACATCAGCCACAACAAAAATATTTTGCGTATATTTCCTCCTCAAAATAACGCATAACTTCTCCGCTAGTAGGCGTAAATATATATTATATCGTTTACCGATATCTCCTATTCTAAAAGTCCAATTTCAAATATTCTGTTTGCGACGGGTATTGAGAAGGATAAAGAATGTTTTGCATATAATTCCCAATTTTTCTGTGATTCGCAGTTTTTCTACTGCGGGGCATAAGTGCTTATTTCAGTTTGCAATATACACTATCTACCAACAAGTAATTGGACACCTGTGATAGCAAAGGAAAACGAAGTTTATTCACATTCAATAGTTGGTGGAGCCTACACGAGCGGCGATTACAGCTGCGACCCTCCGGGGCATACTCTCAACCAGGCGTTGTACGATGGCTAGCGGTATTTTCTTCCACTCGGCTTGGAGAAGACAGGTCAGTTCCATCACCGATTTCGGACGGTAGGGGCACCCCATAAGTCGACGCTCCAACTCGTCCCAGAGGTGCTCGATAGGGTTAAGTTCCGGGCTCTGCGCAGGCCAGTCCATTCGATTAACCCCATTGTCACCATACCAAGCCATGGTGGACCTCGCAACATGACAGGTGGCATTGTCATCCTGAAAGAAACATGGGTCCACCCCGTAAAACTGCCACAACGTAGGAAGCGCATGATCATCCAAAATTGTGCAGTAGGTCTTGGCGTTGAGTCTACCAAGAATTGCGACCAAGGGTCTCGTGCCATACCAGGAGAAACACCCCCATAGCATAATTCCACCGCCGCCGAACTTCACAGTTGGCACAATACATTCCGGCAGGAGGCGTTCTCCAGGCAGACGCCAAACCCAGATTCTTCCATCCTAACGGTAGAGGGTGAACCTTAATTCGTCGCTCCAGAGAGCCTGTTTCCGCTGTTCAACGGTCCACTGTCGACGTTCTGTGCACCACGTTAGCCAAGCAGCGCTATTGGACTAGGTGATCAAAGGCTTGTGGGCGGCAGCACGTCCATAATAACCGAGCAGATGGGCTTCCTTACGGATGGTATTCATCGAAAGAACACTCCCGGATGCCTGTTGAAACTCCTAGCGGATGTGGCCCATCGATTTGGGGCTGTTCATCCGATTTTCTCGGCCCAGCACCCGTCGGTCTCTAACTCCCAGTTTTGTGGGTCTGCCGGGTCGGGGCACATTCCAACAGTCACCTCTCATCTTCCACTTGCCAATCACGTAGGCCACTGTTGATTTTGGGTACTTCAACTCGCTGGATATGTCACGTATGGATCGGCCATTTCTGTGATACCCGACGATTACACCTTTCTCGAAATCAGAGAGCTCCGAACTGCGTGGCATCTTGCATGCGACTGGTTGCGTTGTTGTTTCTCACGCGATATTTAACGGTGGCGGCAGTGACATGTATCCGGACCGCAGATATCGTCGATTGCAGGGGTGTCAAATTACTTGTTGGTAGATAGTGTATCTCTAGCTTTATCTAAGCATCCAACAACTCGACTGAAAAAATGTTTTTGGTCATATGACTCTTTCTACGATAAACGTTTTATTTGTATTTCCTACCCAATGTAATGCACAATTTTCCCTCTACGGGCGTACACATATATTTAATTTTTCACAATATTTCGGCCGATTTGAAAACTTCTGTTGCATAAGATATCTTTCGGCTCGGGGAACATTTTGCACAAATTTTTTTTTTCATTGTGAAGTTCCGTGGCTAGGTGGCAGATGCGTGAATTTCTGTTCGCAACTGTCTCTTCTCTTCCAAAAGATTCGATTGAAGAAAAATATTGGCACTGTATGCCATTTACTGTGATAAGGATTGTGTACGTTATTCACATCAACTAATGAAATATTTTCTCGCTAGAGGAAAAACTGTTTTCTTGTTATTTCTGCATCTAAAAGCAGTATTTGTACAATTCCGCTTTGACAAATATTTTGTCCGTATTTTTCTACTATTTGATAACGCACAATTCTGCACCTAAGGACATCAGTGTACACTGAAGAGCAATTGAATTAGAGATACCTGTCTAGTAACGTGTAGCACCACCTTTCGCCCTGATGACAGCGGCGATTCGTCTCGGCATGGACTCGACAAGACACCGGATGCGTTGGGAAGCCGTACGGATCCACGACCCCTGAGCAAGCTCCCACAGTTCACGAAGATTTGATGGAGGGGATCAGAGCCTCAAACATATATCTCAATGGCATCCTAGATGTGTTCGATGGGATTGAAGTCAGGTAACCTAGCTGGCCAAGGAGGCGAGGTCACGACGGTGGAGTGTTCATCCAACCATTCCGATACAATTCGGGAGCAGTGGCACTGTGCATTGTCTTGTTGCAGGATGAGGTCCCCAGTGGGATGTTGAAGACGCACAAACGGGAGCAAATGTTTGTCCAGGATATCCCGGTAACGTTGACCTGTGAGGGACGATGTCACACGTACCAGGGGTCCCATTTCAGTCCACGTAAACAGTCCCCAGACGAGAATGCCACCTCCACCAGCTTGAAGAGTACCTTGCTGGCAAGAAGGATCCATCGCTTCCTGTGGTTTGCGTCATACTCGTATCCTGCCATCCGCATGTACCAACGTGAATCTCGACTCATCAGTCCAGGCAACATTTTCCCACAAGTCTAGGGTCCAGTGGCGATGTTCCCGCGTCCATGCTAATCTTTGCACCCTGTGATGTGCGGTCAGCAGAGGTACCCTCGTGGGACGATGGCTTCTGTACCTCATAGCGAGGAGATGGTTCTGGATGGTGTGGCTGCTTGCACGTTTTTGTACACCAGCGTTAAATTGCCGAGTGATTTCTTGCACTGTGGCCCGTCTATCTGCTGTCACAATGTGAGCTAGCCGACGATGACCCCGCTCATGCACACGCTGTTGTCCACGGCAGTTGGCCCTTGCAGGAATGGTTTTACCGGATTCGATGTACTAACGGTGCACAAGTGACACAGTGGCTCGTGAAAATCCCAGTGCCTGCACGAATTCCGAGATGGAGTGACCCATTCGTCGGACCCCGACAATTTGCATACAATCAAATTCGCTTAGATCTTTCGTCGTACCCATACTGCGTCCGACTCTTACTGATTCCCGTCGCATCACTTCTTATATTGTCGGATCGCTGCATACGTCATGTCGTTTCCGTTTACAAGACCGCCCACAGCGCCATATTTGCACAATGATAGCTGTCTCTAAGTCAATTGCTCTTCAGTGTATATTTCTATTTGCAACAATAGAAATATACACTTCCGATTTTAAAAATTCGACGGAATAATGTCTTATTTTTGGTAGGTATACCCTTCACCACAAACCACAATGACCACAATGAACATTTCTTGTTCCTTTTCATCTTTAAATGAAACAGTTTTACCGCTAGGGATAGAAGCTATATTGCGTTTTCTCTTATATTTCTGTTTCTAATTGTTCGATATGGAAAATTTCTTTTGTTTCTAATATCTTCTTTTATAAGGTATATTGTACACACAACTTCTGATTTTTCATACTGTAAATTTCTATCGCTAGTGTAAGTACCTGTTTCTATTTACAAATATTTTACCCATTCTAGAAAACGGATACAGATTTCCTTTTGTTACTGCTTCTTTTGACTATGAAGAATATTGCAATCATTGTGTATTTTAATTAATGAGCAGTTTTCCTCTTCGCGGCGTAAATGCAGTTCCTCTTCGTTGATTTTCAATTTTTTTTAAATTCGGCTTTCAAAAATTCGTTTTGTACAGGAAAGAACTCAAACGTCATGCTAATTACACCTGAGAATTCGGTCCTACCTTGCTTTACATTTTACAGCTTCCTTAAGGTAAACTTGGTACATTTAAAACAAGAAGCACGTCTTTTGAATCCGTCCTGACGCAAATTAAATTTATCAAAGCTATTCAAAGGCAATCGAACCGGTATGGAAAACAATAGTATCTGACGGAAAAAAGAAGTTCTTCAATCGGGTCTTTAATCCCTCAGATATTGCTGTAAACGGAATCTTGAGCTTATGAACTCTTAGAAACAGAGTTATCGACAAACATAAGATGTGACATTACGTCCCCTGGTGGGAAAACCATGCATTATTTTAGGAAGAAAGTATTCGCAAAAGGTTTATTCACATGAGCGGTATCGGTCCAAGAAAAAAAAATTTAGTCAAGTTTTCAGGAGCCCAGATTTTGCTACAAATACATCAGAAGCATAAATTAACACTTATGACCCCTGGTGGCCAAACCATTCTTTACAAAGCATTAGAAATTATGTTAAAAATATTTTCCATCAGGTCTTGTATGCGATACAGGAAGAATTTTTCAAATCGGAGTTTTAGGAGCAGAAAACGCAATTTACCTTTACGCGCCAGGCGGAAAGTCTTAAATGATTTACGTGAAAATTTTGAATTTATAGGAAAAACATTTAGCATCGGAAACCCTATCCAACAACGAAGGAATTTTTCAAATTGGACATTTAGAAGTACAGATATTGACAAAAATAAGATATACATCTACGCCCCCTGTCGTAGAAACCATGCATTATTTCAAGAAGAAAATGTTTCTAAAAGGTTTGTCGACATGATTAGCATCCGTCGACAAAAGACTTTTTTTTTCAATCGGATTTTAGAAGCTCATATTCTGCTGCAAATACATCAGAAGCGGAAATTAAGACTTACGCCACCTGGTGGCCGTACCATTTTTTTTACAAAAATGAGAAATTATGTGCAAACGATTTTCCATCAGGAGCTGTATCCGGTGCAGGAAGAATTTTTCAAATCGGAGGTTTAGAAGCAGAGAAATAGTGGGAAACGTAATTTACCTATACGCCCTCTAGCGGAAAGTCTATGAATTACTTGAAAATTTTGAATTTATAGGAAAAACATGTCACACTAGAAACACTATCCAACAAAGAAGGATTTTTTTAAATCGGATTACTAGAAGACGAGATATTGACAAAACTAAGATATACATCTACGCCCCCTGGCGTAGAAACCATGCACTATTTTAAGAAGAAAATGTTCCTAAAAGGTTTGTCGATATGAGTAGTATCGGTCTACAAACGACGTTTTTTTCAATCGAGAATTTAGAAGCTCATATTTTGCTGGAAATACATCAGAAGCGGAAATTAAGATTTACGTCCCCTGGTGGACAAACCATTTTTTACAAAAATTAGGAATTATGTGCAAACGATTTCCCATCAGGAGCTGTATCCGGTGCAGAAAGAATTTTTCAAATCGGGGATTTAGAAGCAGAGATATAGGGAGAAACGCAATTTATCTTTACGCCCCTAGCGGAAAGTCTATGAATCACTTGAAAATTTTGAAATTATATTAAGAACATGTCACACTGAAAACACTATCCAACGAAGAAGGAATTTTTCAGATCGGATTCTTAGAAGTAGAGATATTGACAAAAATAAAGTATACATCTACGACCCCTGGCGGAGAAACTGAGGGATATTTTAGGAAGAAAATATTCCGAAAAGGTTTATCGATGTGAGTGGCATCAGTCTGCGAAATAATTTTTTTAATCGATATGATAGAAGCTCAAATTTTATGGCAAATACATCAGAAGCAAAAATTAACTCTTACGCCCCCTTGTGGCCAAAGTATTCTTTACCAAAAATTCGAAATTATATTCAAAAGATTTTCCATCAGGAGATGCATCTGCTGAAAAAAAAATTTCAAATCGGAGTTTTAAAAGAAGAGTTATCGGGGAAAATGTAATTTACGTTTACGCCCCCTAGTGGAAAATCTATGCGTAATTTAAAAAGGAAACTATATCTAAAACACTCTTCGACATAAGTTGAATCGAAAGATAAAATAATTTTTTCAATCGGATGTTTAGAAGCAAATATGTGGATTAAAACATAATTTCGAATTCGACATCATCTGCATTTACGCCCTCTAGCGGCAAAATTGTACATTGTAAAAAAAAAAACGAAATAAAGGATCATCATTCGCATATTTCAAACTTCCGAATGCAAAAAGAATTTTTCAAATCGGGCTAATAGTTGCAGAGATACCGTGGGTACAGACGGACGGACGGACAAAACGATAACAGAAGCACGATCTTTTTTTACAAAAGACGTGCTAAAAACCGTATTCCGACTCAAGTTCTTTAATAAAAGTTAAAATATTTTCTCAGACGACAGGCTGGTTTATGATTCGGTTCTTTAGAGATGAAAGCAAATTCTGGCCACAAAAACTTCTCGTTGATTTAACTACAAAAGAGAAAAAAATGTGTTTTGCTAAAAAGGTAAATGCGTGTTAAGGTTTGTTTATAGGAATGCTTCCGAAGCCTTACAGACTTCTGATGGATGATAAAAGATATTAAACAACAAAAAATTTCTTTAAGTTGAAAGATAACCTGCTACCCTTTTTAAATTATGACGGAAACCTTGATGCGTGTATTCGTCACACAATGTACCTGGTTTTGTGAGCAGAGCTCCTGCAGGAACTGTAATGCGGGAAACAAAATATTTTTTTGCATTCTTCCGATGCAAATTTCACAATATCTTAGTTAATAATGCGATACAATAAACATGCCTCTCTGTTACACAAAAGAGTTTGTGATTTTGAAAATTATTCATTAATATCAGAAGCTTCTGCAAACACTGATTATTATCTTTTAGTTTTGTGGAATTTATTCAATGATATAACTATTTTTGATACGAACGTAGCTCCTTTTTATCTTATAAGTGAGGGACGAAATTATGTAATTTATGACAGCTCTATCTGTAAGATATTTAAATGAGTAAAGAAATAGATATTTCTTTCATAAATAATATTACACGTAGATTTTACAATGCAATTTGTAATTAAAAGTTCCGATTGCAATTTTCGCAGAATGTACAGCACAAGTTTTAACTACTTGATGAATAGTTTTGCGTAAGAACATTGATAATGAATAATTGACTTTTGTAATAAATGGGAGTTTAATCCCGGATTTTGCAATTTATAAAACACTCAAATTTTCACTATCGTTGGTTCAGTGGTACGTTTGAGAGAATAAAAAGCTTTGAATGTGTAAGTGAGTGTTAAAGATGTGAAAGTCAGAGTCGACCTACATGCGAATCAGTATATGCATCATTGCCAGCTCTTAGTGCGATGAATAGTTTTGCGGCTGCGTCTATTGTACGTCACTTTTAACATCAATGTAAAGACATGGCAGATATTTTCTTGTTTCGAATAATAAGATAAATGTGCATTCTGTTGACTAAATTTTGGGTATTTTGCTTAAATTGCTTAAACATCGTCCCATCAAACCAGTTTCGTTCGCAGGAATGCTGTTGATATGCTAAAATTGAATTATGTCCTTAAATTAATCAACATTGACGCGAAGTGTTTTCGAAACTCGCGTGTTGTAATTCTCACGGGACAAGTAGCAGTAATTCGTTGTTCTCCTGGACCGTTGAAGCGGTTAACGAGGGAAGTCCGCCAGAAATGTAGAAGCGGTCGTTGCCGCAGCAGCAGCTGAACAGTGAGCAAGGTAATGACAAAGAAAGTGATTAATTACGTCGTTTGTCACCCTACGTCTTTTCAAAGCAGTACGAATGAATGAAATAATGCACTGGGGTATGATGCGTAAACGTTTTGGTGAGCATCGGGACATGTCACACCGCTGAGTGCATGAAAAGTAAATATCTAAATGTCGATAGCACAGTGTTGAGAACTTCCTTTCATTATGCACAGTGAGAGGTTTAGCGGTACCATACTCTGAGCTTTCCAACACTTCAATAGCCACAGGTGTAACTGCAAGAGATGGAAAACTCGCGAGGCTTTAAGAAATACTATATTAATGCAAAGTAGCTACCCACATGACTCTCTTAATCCTGATATCTGCATCACAAAGCACGTGAGTCTTTCAACCATAAGTTTTCCAAAATTTTAATATAGTCTCAGTTCTGTCTCCAATAGAAAGAAACTCTACCAAGTTCAAGAAATATTATAATTATAAAACTAAAAAATATACCTTCTAATTGTCACATATACGATATGAAATCATCATCACCACTAGCAACAATTATTAACCAATCCACTGCTGGATGAAGGTCTCCCCAAGCCTTTTCTACAATTGTCGGTTTTGAGCCATTCTTTTTCATGCTTTGGGATTTCATCTGCCCACTTCCAACGTGATATTCCCCAGGATCTTTTCTTGTACTTTAGCATCAAGTTTAATATTTCCGCTGTCCAACGGTGGTCAGTTCCTCAAACATACCGTCCAGCTCATTGTCATTCGAAAGTCTTCAATTTGATCATGATGTCATTAATTCTTGTCATTCTCCGGATCCATGACTTCCGATGTTTCTGGCTACCCCAAGAATGCATCTCACCATGCTTCTCTGAATTGCCCACATCCTCTGTATTTCTGTTTTAGTTAAAGTTTAAAGTCCATGTATCTGAATCATCAGTGAGAACTGGAAAGATTCATTGATTAAACAATTTGTTTTTTAAAAAAAGCAATGGTGAATTTCTCTTGAAAATTGCACTGTTTCTTCCTAATACTCTCCAACAAAGTTTTATAGCTCTATTAATTCTTCTTCGGTGAGGTCCTTGCTCGATATACACTATGTGATCAAAAATATCGGGAACCTCTTTTGAGTAGTGAAATTGCCCATATACGTCACATATACAGGTGAAAAAGACTCAGGTAACCGGGCAAGCATTATAGACAAGCATGAGCAGTAGAATGGACCGCACGGCAGAGCTCAGTGTCTTCCAGCGCTGCACCTTCATTGGATCCCATCTTAGCAACATGCCATTCCAGCAAATTTCTGCCCTGCTGCAGAAGTAGCGAGCAACTGTAAGTAATGTTATTGTGAAATGGAAATGCCTAAGGAGCATCAACAGCGCAATCGCAGTCTGGTAGGCCACGTCAAATGGCAAAGAGAGAGAGAGAGACGAAGTGTGAAGCTGGTGCTGTGACAAAATCGCTTGCCATCGGTTGCAACATTCATCATTGAGTACCAAAAAGCCTCAGGAAACAACGCATAAGGAGCATCAACAGCGCAATCGCAGTCTGGTAGGCCACGTCAAATGGCAGAGAGTGAGAGAGAGAGAGAGAGAGAGAGAGACGAGGTGTGAAGATGGTGGTGTGACAAAATCACTTGTCCTCGGTTGCAACATTCACCATTGAGTACAAAAAAGCCTCAGGAAACAACGCCAGCTACGTAATATCGAGAGATGAAGGAAATGGGTTCCTATAGCCGAGCCTCTGCACATAAACCTAACATCAGCAAGATCAACAAAAGCGTCGGTTGGTTTAGTGGAAATATCGACACCAATGCAATCTGAAACATCGGAAACTCGTTCGGTTTGGAGTGATGAATCACACTTCGTGGTCAGTCAGTCTGACGGAAGTAGATGACGTTGAATGCTACCCAGGGCCGGAATATGTGGGCCTCTTGGGCCCACCATGACCAAAGGCCCACGAGGCATGCCTGGACAAATTGCAGATAGATAGGGAGAGAGAGAGAGAGGGGGATGTTATAAAACGGTTTTACTTTTGTCTCGTATGATTTTCTTTCTTTTTTTTTGTTTTGTTTTTTTGATTGGAGGTTTAACGACTACCGTGAGCAACTCAATGGGCTATGAGCAGTTGCCCATCCCTAATTTAGGGTCACTGGTTCCAGGGAAGGGAGAGAGCCAGTGCCCTAAGACAAACACAACATCCATGCCTAACCGGGATTCGAACCCGGACCCCTTTAGGACGAATGATCAAAAGTCATTGCTTAGACCACTGCGGGCGGCCGTATGATTTCCACTTGTTAAGAAATAGAGGCTGGAAGACGAACAGATTTCAAGACAGTGACTGGCCAAGGGTACATCTCGCTATGTACAGCGGGTTCGGTGACACAGTTTCAGTGTTTTCACTACCACCTACCCACACCCCCCAGTTTGCACTTGGAACCGTTAATGGCCGAAGTCCCCTGTGGCTTCCCATTGTATAACAAAAAAAATACGATAAGAAAAATACATAGTGCTAAATAATTAGAAAATCCAAGACGAAATCTAGGAATCTTAGATTTTAACTCATGTTCTTATGAGAACAATGAAAAATACAGTGACTTATTCTGAAAACTCTGCAGATAATTTAGTAGTTACAGTTTCGTGTTTTAATGAATTTCAGTAATGATTCTTAGTTATAAGTTCTTTGGGCGCCTACTCAGATGTTTTAGCTTTGGGCCACTCAAATGTCTTAGCCTAGGGGCCCACTAAGGTCTTAATCTGGCCCTGGCGCTACCTGTCCGACTGTGTTGTGCCATCTGTGAAGTTCGATGGTGATCTGGGGCGGTTCCTCATGGTTTGAGCTGAGCTCCCTAGTTTCAGTGGCCGGAAATCTTAACGACGCAGCCTATAATGATACTTTCGACAGTTGTATGTGCCCAACACTATGTCAAATGTTCAGTAAAGGCCTTGGCCTTTACAAACAAAAAGCGAAGTCCGTGCAGGAATGGTTTGATGAAATGGGTGCGGAAGAACTTGACTGGCCTGCACAGAGCCTCGTTCTGAACCCCATGGAGCATCTTTTGGACAAATTGGAACGTTTACTGCCAGTCAGGCCGAACCGCCCAACATTGGTGACCGACCTGACTAATACTTGTGGCAAAATGGAATGCATTTTCCGCAATAACGTACCGAAGTCTAGTAGAAAGCTTTCCGAGCAAAGTGGAGGTGGTGCGAGCAGCAAAAGGACGGGCAACTTCGTATTAATTCCTTTTCTATTACAGGAAGTTTGTGAATAGGCAAGTGTTTGGATACTTTTGAATAGATAGTGTATGTTGTCCAAAGTAAATGAAGACATACCGCTAGATTCCGCCCCCAAACTTCTAAATTTTGAGTTCTTGTAAAAGCATTGCAGTGCATCGATTTCGTTTTTTTGTAAGTTCATTTTCAATATCAATTCTTTAAACTTGTCAGCAGATTCGTGGGTCATACTCTGAAGTTCTGAGCGGGGGCTTGAAAAAATCATTATATCGTCAGCAAAATGAATTTGGATTAAATAATCTTCGTTTATCTTTATACTTTTGTCTTCCCAGTTCAATAATTAAAAGATATTCTGCAATGAGGCACAGAAGAGCTTGGGTGATACTGTGTCACCTTGTCTCACTCCCTTTCCAACATTTATAAGTGTTGTGTCCTCAAACAATCCAACCTTTGGACATGCATTTTCATAGATGTTACTAATAATATTAACATATGCATCTTCAGTACCGCAGATTTTCAAAAGACGCTGTACCTGATGATGGTTTCACATAATCAAAACCGTTATCATAATCAGTAAAAGCTATACCTACTGAGAGTTCATATTCATTCGCTGTTTCAACTAGTTCTCTCGGTACATGAATATGATTTATAGTTTTCTAGCCATTTTTGAAGCCACTCGGCTGTGCCATTTACAGTGTTTCTTTCGTGTGATGTGACAGCACCTTAGTGATGGTTTTGTAAACAACGGGCAGGAGGCTGATGGGTCTGTGTAGTTTCTGAGAGCCTTAAGGCACCATTTTCTCTGAAGAAGGATCACTGTGGCGTTATTGCACTCATCAGAAATCTTCTCTTTATTGAGGCATCTAATGAAAACTTGGACTTATGTACTTTCTGTTTTTTTCACTTTGCTGTACAAAGTCCGCGGTCATTCTGTCTTCGCCGGAACTCTCTTTCTCTTTCATGTTCTTAAGTGCATGGGTAACGTTTGCTTCGAGAATTGCAGGAACTTTAATGCATATGAATATTTCTTTATGTTTGTAACATGTATAACCCCTTTCATATAGTTTTGTGTAGAAATCCTTACAGTTTCTCTTCTATTTCTTGTTACAGTATCTTCTTCTTTTCCAAGTGTTGTAAATTGTTTTTTATTGCTTAGATGATAATTTGCTTTCTACAGTCTTTATTTTCAAGTTCAATAATAAATTTTCTTCTTTCTTCAGTGATACTCTTTCGCACTATCCTGCATAATTCGGTATATCCCACTTTATAAGTTACATTTTCTTTATTTATTTTCATCTCCCTTTTTTTTAGCATCAACATTTTCGTCTGTTCATATATGTACTTCATATAGTTTTCGTCCTTTGTACCGACTATTTTTTTATCGTTGTTTCAATAAATGCTTTGATGATTTTCCTGTTAATTTCCGGATGTCTATTTGTCCTCTAATCAGGACGTCTAATTTAGATAATCGGTTTTTGCAATGATTAAGGAGCTTTCAAAAGACTGGTAGAAAGCCGTGTCTGGCATACCAAATGTTCTCCTTACAGAGCTTCGAATGTTGTCCAGCAATCAAATTAACAACATTTAAGTAGTGCTTGAACTTCGGGAACAACAAAAAGTCGTACGAGACAAATTTCAGTGAATACAATGGATGCGATGGTACACAGACTACTTTGTTGGCAAAAATAGAACAATGATCTTTTTGATAACAGTGAAAGCTTTGTGGTATGGTGCATTGCCTTTCAATAGGAGCCAACAGCCGTCTTCTGGATACTGACGCCGCACGCAAGGAATTTTCTGCAACGAACAGTTCATAACATTCAGACAGTAGATAGCAGTGACGCTTTAGCCATTGGTCACAGATTTTTTTGTGCGCAGTTCCTTTGCTATCGCAGAAAACGATGAATATTGTTTTGATTTTTCTTGACGAACCCTTTTGGATTTGGGTGAGTTTGCCAACTTCCGCTTCGCATTTTCTCGTTTCGTTTCAAGGTCTTATTTATAATACAACATCATGTCTCGTCACACGTAACAATCGATGTCAGGAAGTTCGGTTCGCTTTCAGCTGCCTTAACGTACCTTCTGCAGCTTTCAGCTTGCAACTTTAGTGTTGCTCTACATTTAACAAATGTGCAACAAATTCCGCGCAGACCCTTTTCTTCAAATCCTGGAATATTATTAGTGGAATGGTTTATTTATTAAAGTATAGAAATCATTCTGAGCGTTGCACTTCTGTCAGTGGTGATGATTTCCCGCACCTTTTCAATAAAGTCTGGAGTTCGAACCGTTTTTGCTACGCCCAAATGTTCGCCACTTTCCGCCGATTCTTTTCCATGACACAAGCGTTTATGGGGCTCGAAAAAACGTGGAGGAGACAGGTAATTTCCTCCATATGCTTCACCATTTGAAACATTTCCGTGGAACATTTGCCCAGTTGAACACAATGCTTGATGTTTCCTCTTTGATCCATTGTTCCTTCATAATACAGGCACAGGGGTGACGTGCAGCTCAGCACACACTGCATTCCCAACCTGTGGCAATTTCAGTTGACTTTGAATACCGTGTTCGAAGAACAATCGCTCTTAAATTTCATCTTTATCTATAGTAGATGGAAGCACTAGCATTTGCCCCATAGCAACTCGATCTTGTTTCCCAGTTGCTGCAATATGCATACTAATGAAATTGAAATCTAACTCTATCACCGCATAATAGAAACCAAAAATACGTTTTAAACCAAAACGACTGACTTAAAGGAGGGGATATGTCCTGAGAAGACGGGTAACTTCAAACGTGGAGGCTATAAAAATTATACATCCAGAAATGTGACTTTCACATACAAGCCTAGGAGCGTTTCCAGCACATATTAACAGAAAGATTCGGGATGTAATTTATCAAAGAAGAGCGATAGTTAATGGTATTTTAATAGAAAAAACCAATGTAGGAGATTGATGGGCACAATGAGAAGCACATAAGACAGTATTTGTGGATTGATGGGTTTTTGTTTTGACGAGTGTGTTCATGTACGGCCTGTAAGGAAGTCCCTGTACATGGAAAACGACAACAGAAACTGTATTTCTTGATTTTGTTGTCTAAACTCTTAAAGTTAGATGTGGAGACATGATGGTTCAGACGTACTTGTTGTGACACAGACCTCAGCCGTTGGACAGAGCTCATGGAACAACTTCTACATCCAACTCTAATAATTTGGACAATTTTTTCTTGTACCACGTTATGACATGTGACGTATACCTATGAATTACCTTCCTTCTGAATTCAGTTTTCTTATGCAAATTACGTTAGTTATTGGCTGAACGATTCCTCACTGAACGACACATTACTTCCCCGAAAAGCTAACAGCTATAGCATATATATATATATATATCATCATCATCATCATCATCATCATCATTGTCAACCATTATCAATCCACTGCTGGACGAAGGTCTCCCCAAGTTTCCTCCACAACTGTCTGTCTTGTGCCAGGCTCCTCCATGTCACTTCCGCATACTTTCGAATTTCATCCATCCATCTCCCATGTGATTTTCTTCTGGGTCTTTTCCTGTCCCTTGAAATCCAATCTAAAATTTCGGCTGTCCATCGATGGTCTGTCCTTCTGGCAGTATGTCCAGCCCATTGCCATTTCAGGGATTTAACTCTGATCATGATGTCTTCCACTCTCGACATTTTTCGGATCCACGAGTTTCTCTTCTTATCTCTCCTGGTTATAACAAGCATGCACCTCTCCATGCTGCTTTGAGTTGTCTGCAGACTTTGTATGTCTCTTTTAGTTAAGGTCCACGTCTCTGCACCATACGTAAGCACTGAAAGGATGCATTGATCAAACACTTTTCTTTTAAGACATAATGGCATATTGCTCTTGAAAATTATGCTGTTTCTTCCAAAAGCTCTCCAGGCAAGTTTTGTACGCCGATTAATTTCTTCATCAATGTGCCCCTCTCTTGATATCTGCTGTCCAAGATAAACGTACGTGTCTGTTATCTCCAGCTTTTCTCCATCAATCGATAAATCTTTATTTCTTGTAAAAGCATTGAACATCACTTTTGTCTTCTGAAAGTTCATTTTTAATCATTCTTCTTTACTCTTGTCATTAAGTTCCTGAATCATACTCTGCAGCTCTGATGGGGTAGTTGCAAAAATGACTACGTCATCAGCAAAACGAAGGTGGGTTAGATAATCTCCATTAATCTTTATCCCTTTGTTTTCCCAGTTCAGTGATTGAAAGACATTTTCCAATGTGGCATTAAAGAGCTTCGGAGATATGGTGTCACCTTGTCTCACTCCTTTTCCAATTTTTATGTGTGTTGTATTTTCAAACAGCCGAATCTTTGCACTTGCATTTTCATAGATATTATTAATAATATTAATGTATGCATCTTCAATACCGCAGGATTTCAGCGCCATTGTAACTGCTGATGGTTTCACCGAATCAAAAGCTTTTTCATAATCGATAAAAGCCATGCACAATGGAAGTTCATATTCCCTCGCTCTTTCAATTAGTTCTCTCAGTATGTGGATATGATCTATTTTGCTGTAGCCACTCCTGAATCCAGCTTGTTCTCTCGGTTGAGCCATGTCCAGTGTTACCTTTAAGCGGTGTGAAAGAACTTTAGTGAAGATTTTATAAACCACTGAGAGGAGGCTGATAGGTCTGTAGTTCCTGAGATCCTCAATGTCACCTTTGTTATGTAGCAGGATCATTGTAGCGTTGTTCTAATCCTCAGGAATCTTCACTTCATTAAGGCATCGAGTGAAAATGTGGGCGAGTACTGTTTCGATTTCTCCACTTGCTTCTTGTATGATGTCTACAGTAATTCCATCTTCTCCTGGAGCTTTTCCCCGCTTCTTGATTGCATGATATATATATATATATATATATATATATATATATATATTAAAATTGAAAAATTGGAAAGGGAGTGAGACAAGGTGACACCATATCTCCGAAACTCTTTAATGCCACATTGGAAAATGTCTTTCAATCACTGAACTGGGAAAACAAAGGGATAAAGATTAATGGAGATTATCTAACCCACCTTCGTTTTGCTGATGACGTAGTCATTTTTGCAACTAGCCCATCAGAGCTGCAGAGTATGATCCAGGAACTTGCTGACAAGAGTAAAGAAGTGGGATTAAAAATGAACTTTCAGAAGACAAAAGTGATGTTCAATGCTTTTAAAAGAAATGAAGATTTATCGATTGATGGAGAAAAACTGGAGATAACAGATACGTATGTTTATCTTGGTCAGCAGATATCAAGTGAGGGTCACATTGATGAAGAAATTAATCGGCGTACAAAACTTGCCTGGAGAGCTTTTGGAAGAAACAGCATAATTTTCAAGAGCAATATGCCATTATGTCTTAAAAGAAAAGTGTTTGATCAATGCATCCTTCCAGTGCTTACGTATGGTGCAGAGACGTGGACCTTAACTAAAAGAGACATACAAAGGCTGCAGACAACTCAAAGAAGCATGGAGAGGTGCATGCTTGGTATAACCAGGAGAGATAAGAAGAGGAACTCGTGGATCCGAAAAATGACGAGAGTGGAAGACATCATGATCAGAGTTAAATCCCTGAAATGGCAATGGGCTGGACATACTGCCAGAAGAACAGACCATAGATGGACAGCCGAAATTTTAGATTGGATTCCAAGGGACAGGAAAAGACCCAGAAAAAGACCACATGGGAGATGGGTGGATGAAATTCGTAAATATGCGTTAGTGACATGGAGGAGACTGGCACAAGACAGACCGTTGTGGAGGAAACTTTGGAGACCTTCGTCCAGCAGTGGATTGATAATGGTTGACAATGATGATGATGATGATATGAGGACAACTAAAGAAGATGTGACTTACAAAGTGGAATATATAGAGTTATGCAAGACAGTACGAAAAAAGTATCACTGAAGACGTAAGGAAATTCAACTGTGAACTAGTGAGTAAAGCTATTGAAAAGAACCAAAGCCTAAAGATAGCAAAGGGACATCTCAGTAAGGGAAGAAAACAGATTATGGCACTGAGAAAAGAAGATGGTTCTGTAACAAGAAATAGAGGCAAACGTTTGACAAGAGTGAAAGATTTCTACTCCAAATTATATGAAAGGGATGATACATGTACTCCAGACATCATGAAAGGTACCATTACCACGAGTTCTCCCAGTCCTCCCAACAGAAGTTGCACATGCAATCAAGAAAAGCTCCAGGAGAAGATGGAATTACTATAGACATCATCATACAAGAAGCAAGTGGAGAAATCGAAACAGTACTCGCCCAAATTTTCACTCGATCCCTTAACGAAGGGAAGATTCCTGAGGACTGGAACAAAGCTACAATGATCCTGCTACATAAAAAAGGTGACATTAAGTATCTCGGGAACTACAGATCTATCAGCCTCCTATCAGTGGTTTATAAAATCTTCACTAAAGTTCTTTCACACCGCTTGAAGGTAACACTGGACATGGCTCAACCGAGAGAACAAGCTGGATTCAGGAGTGGCTACAGCAAAATAGATCATATCCATGTACTGAGAGAACTAATTGAAAGAGCGAGGGAATATGAACTTCCATTGTGCATGGCTTTTATCGATTATGAAAAAGTCTTTGATTCGGTGAAACCATCAGCAGTTACAATGGCTTTGAAATCCTGCGGTATTGAAGATGCATACATTAATATTATTAATAACATCTATGAAAATGCAAGTGCAAAGATTCGGCTGTTTGAAAATACAACACACATAAAAATTGGAAAGGGATTGAGACAAGGGGTCACCATATCTCCGAAGCTCTTTAATGCCACATTGGAGTGTGTCTTTCAGTCGCTGAGCTGGGAAAACAAGGGGATAAAGATTAATGGAGATTATCTAACCCACCTTCGTTTTGCTGATGACGTAGTCATTTTTGCAACTACCCCATCAGAGCTGCAGAGTATGATCCAGGAACTTAATGACAAGAGTAAAGAAGTGGGATTAAAAATGAACTTTCAGAAGACAAAAGGGATGTTCAATGCTTTTACAAGAAATGAAGATTTATCGATTGATGGAGAAAAGCTGGAGATAACAGACACGTACGTTTATCTTGGACAACAGATATCAAGTGAGGGTCACATTGATGAAGAAATTAATCGGCGTACAAAACTTGCCTGGAAAGCTTTTGGAAGAAACAGCATAATTTTCAAGAGCAATATGCCATTATGTCTTAAAAGAAAAGTGTTTGATCAATGCATTCTTCCAGTGCTTACGTCTGGTGCAGAGACGTGGACCTTAATTAAAAGAGACATACAAAGGCTGCAGACAACTCAAAGCAGCATGGAGAGGTGCATGCTTGGTGCAACCAGGAGAGATAAGAAGAGGAACTCGTGGATCAGAAAAATGACAAGAGTGGAAGACGTCATGATCAGAGTAAAATCCCTGAAATGGCAATGGGCTGGACATACTGCTAGAAAGACAGACCATCGATGAACAGCCGAAATTGTAGATTGGATTCCAAGGGACAGGAAAAGACCCAGAAGAAGACCACATGGGAGTAGGGTGGATGAAATTCGAAAGTATGTGGGAGTGACATGGAGGAGACTGGCACAAGACAGACCGTTGTTGAGGAAACTTGGGAAGACCTTCGTGCAGCAGTGGATTGATAATGGTTGACGATGATGATGATGATGATGATATATCTTCACTAATATATATATAAAATCTTCACTAAAGTTCTTTCACACCGCTTGAAGGTGACACTGGACATGGGTCAACAGAGAGAACAAGCTGGATTCAGGAGTGGCTACAGCACAATAGATCATATCCACGTACTGAGAGAACTAATTGAAAGAGCGAGAGAATATGAACTTCCATTGTGCATGGCTTTTATCGATTATGAAAAAGCCTTTAATTCGTTGAAACCATCAGCAGTTACAATGGCACTGAAAACCTGCGGTATTGAAGATGCATACATTAATATTATTAATAACATCTATGAAAATGCAAGTGCAAAGATTCGGCTGTTTGAAAATACAACACACATAAAAATTGGAAAGGGAGTGAGACAAGGGGACACCATATCTCACAAGCTCCATAATGCCACATTGAAAAATGTCTTTTAATCACTGAACTGGGAAAACAAAGGGATAAAGATTAATGGAGATTATCTAGCCCACCTTCGTTTTGCTGATGACGTAGTCATTTTTGCAACTACCCCATCAGAGCTGCAGAGTATGATCCAGGAACTTAATGACAAGAGAAAAGAAGTGGGATTAAAAATGAACTTTCAGAAGACAAAAGTGATGTTAAATGCTTTTACAAGAAATGAAGATTTATCGATTGATGGGGAAAAGCTGGAGATAACAGACACGTACGTTTATCTTGGACAGCAGATATCAAGTGAGGGTCACATTGATGAAGAAATTAATCGGCGTACAAAACTTGCCTGGAGAGCTTTTGAAAGAAACAGCATAATTTTCAAGAGTAATATGCCATTATGTCTTAAAAGAAAAGTGTTTGATCAATGCATCCTTTCAGTGCTTACGTATGGGGCAGAAACGTGGACCTTAAGTAAAAGAGACATACAAAGGCTGCAGACAACTCAAAGCAGCATGGAGAGGTGCATACTTGGTGTAACCAGGAGAGATAAGAAGAGGAACTCGTGGATCAGAAAAATGACAAGAGTGGAAGACGTCATGATCAGAGTAAAATCCCTGAAATGGCAATGGGCTGGACATACTGCCAGAAGGACAGACCATCGATGGACAGCCGAAATTTTAGATTGAATTCCATGGGACAGGAAAAGACCCAGAAGAAGACCACATGGGAGATGGGTGGATGAAATTCGAAATTATGCGCGAATAACATGTAGGAGACTGGCACAAGACAGACCGTTGTGGAAGAAACTTGTGGAGACCTTCGCCCAGCAGTGGATTGATAATGGTTGACAATGATGATGATGATGATATCTATATATATAAATAGAGAGAGAGACAGACAGAGAGAGAGAGAGAGAGAGAGAGAGAGAGAGATATTGCGAGTACATAGTAAAGCCCTGATATTATGCAAGAGTTACAAACTGTTTATTATATACTGACGGAAAAAAATCCCAACACCACGAAAAAATAGTTGTAGAGGAATGAAATGGCGGCAATACATTTGTATAGGTAACATATTTAATCGATTAAGGTTTCAAGATCACAGCTTAATGTAAGCGCGAGAAGAGCCATTTTAAATGGGAAATGCCGGTACATTAATAAGCGGTGTAACCGCCAGAATGTTGAATGCAAGCACGCAAACGTTCATGCATTGTGTCGTACAGGTGCTGGATGTCAGTTTGTGGGATGGAGTTCCATGCCTGTTGCACTTGGTCGGTCAATACAGTGACGGTTAATGCTGGCTGGGGGTGACGCTGGAGTTGTCGTCCAATGATGTCCCATACGTGCTCGATTAGTGAAAGATCTGGTGATTTAGCAGGCCACCGCAAAATGTCGACACTCTGTAGAGCATGTTGGGTGACAACAACGGCATGCGGGCGAGCGTTATCCTGTTGGAAAACACCCCCTGGAATGCTGTTCATGAATGGCAGCACAACAGGTTGAATCACCAGACCGACGTACAACTGTGCCGTCAGGGTGCGTGGGATAACCACGAGAGTGCTCCTGCTGTCATAGGAAATTGCTCCCCAGACCATAACTCCAGGTGTAGGTCTATTGTGTCTCGGCCGCAGACAGGTTGTTTGCAGGCGCTCTCCTGGCCTCCTTCTAACCAACACACGGCCATCACTGGCACCCAGGCAGAACCGGCTTTTATCAGAAAACACAACAGATCTCCACTCCGTCCTCCAATGAGCTCTAGCTTGACACCACTGACGTCGCAAACGGCAGTGGTTTGGAGTAAGTGGAATGCACGCTACAGGGCGTCTGGCTCGGAGCTGTCCTTTAAGTAACCGATTTGTAACAGTTCGTTGTGTCACTGTGGTGGCAACTGTAGCTCGAATTGCTGCCGCAGACGCAGTACGATGCGCCACGGCCATACGCCGTACACGGCGGTCTTCCCTCTCAGTAGTGCCACGTGGCAGGCCAGAACCCGGTCTTCTTGAGGCAGTACCTTCCCTTGACCACCGCTGCCAACAATCATGCACGGTGGCTACATTCCTGCCAAGTCGTTCTGCAATATTGCGTAAAGAAAATCCACCTTCTCGTAGCCCTATTACACGACCTCGTTCAAACTCCGTGAGCTGTTGATAATGGCTTCTTCGTCTTCTTAAAGGCATTCTTGACTAACATCAACACCCTACGTCGAATCTCAACGATAACTAACGCTCACGAACGTTACAGCTCGTATTTACAGCAAACCTGCTTTGCATGTTCCGAGGGGCGCTATTAGCGCCACACGTATGCGCCGAGCGCGAAATTTGCATACACGTCATCTTACAGATGTACTCTTCCCGCCTACCAACTGTCGTTTATCTAACACAATCCCTTCTTGGTGTTGGGATTTTTTTCCGTTAGTGTATGTATATGTGATCGATTATTGCTGTCATACGATGAATTCCGCATGAATACTCGTGAGTCACATTACATCAGTGGACTATATTTATTCCCTTTGATATATCAGTGAGAAGAAGAAATAAAGACGATGGAAAGTCTCTTAGGCTGATTCTTTTCTCTGGCAGTCAGTGGTTACTAAATTATTGGGGGTTTAAATATATTAATATGTTCCACAAACTTCCAAAGCTCGCAAAGTGTTGATTCAGTAATTTAACAATCTTTGAATGTTTCTATTTAAGAAGCAATATGAGGTTGTCCCTCATAAATTACTCATTATACGTGCCTTGATTCCCGCTCAGAAGTCGCCCAATGATTCGGAATAATTAGTTACTTTAAATATTCTGTATTGCAACAAAAGCTAATTTTGAGGGATATTTCTTTGCGTTCCGTCTAATTAAGCAACTATACATTTTTATGCTCTGAAAGCTTCTACTCATTGGAACCTATTGCAATGAGGTTTTAACTGCCTGATAACTTTGGTTTTCTCAGTACTATCTTTCTTTTCTTTGTTATGTTGTGGTTAGCCATTAATCAATATTCTGTGTAATTTGAGAAACACGATATAATCCTCTGCACGATGTTTCAGTGCAGTCAAATTTATACGTTAATTACCATTCTGATCACGAAACATTTGCCAGTGCCCATCTCCTTTTTCTAGTTTCACATTACCCATTTATTAAAACAAGTTGATAGCCGGTTCCTTCGAATCGATCGGTTCCACAGATATTACCTTGTACGTGGGCATTCATTCCCGTCAGATAGAAAATCAATTAAGCTAAGAAGGATGTCTTCATTTAATCTGTCCACGTGTTTTGGTATGCAGTTAATTAGGGTAACATTTGTGAAGTGGTTCGAGGCTGCACCGCGCCATTAGCCGATGTTCTTGTCCAACTGATATCAACAAGGCAGGAAAAATCCTGCTATTGTTCTGGCCCCCGAAGGCTTTGTTCGGAATGAAGGGTTTAACCGAAGAGCAACGAGACGCCATTTTTGCTTCTTTCAGGTATTTGTCTCAGTATCTTTGCATGAACCACTAACATTTGTATCACGCAGTTGCTCGAGCTCTGTGACACATTGGAAACAAGTAGGTCGCATAGTACTGCGACAAATGAATTGTGCAGAAAGTGACTTAATGCGGATTCAAGTTATTCAAGTTATCGTAAGACTACCCTTTTTTAGTAAGATCGGTGCAAAGAGCTGTATTTACACGTATGTGCACGATATTTTACATGTAGAGGAATAAAATAAAATTTAT
The DNA here is from genome assembly GCA_039090855.1 of Macrothele yani. Lineage (NCBI taxonomy): Eukaryota > Metazoa > Arthropoda > Arachnida > Araneae > Macrothelidae > Macrothele > Macrothele yani. Next base: position 88,315,605 of record CM076990.1, read on the forward strand.
ATATTGATATTTTACACATAGAGGTGTGATATTTTACACGTTGAGGAATAAAGTAAAATTTACAGGAATGGATGATGTTTTAATTCCTCTTGGTGTCTCACCAATGCTTCAAAGGCTCCCTGTAGTGTTGTTTAGTCAATGACAGCGAAATTACCTTCCCTAGAAAGAAATAAAACCTTCAAAGAAAACACTTGCTCACCGTAAATAAAACCTTTTCCAGAAAACACTTTCTCACCCTAAATAAAACCTTTTCCAGAAAACACTTGCTCACCCTAAATAAAACCTTTCCCAAAAAACACTTGCTCACCCTACCAGACTTCAGTTTATACTAATGATTGTATCATATTACGTCTCGATGTCATGATTCAACTGCATTGCATCATACAATGATGCAATAGCTCCTGGGGTGGTGTGTATGATGGACTGATTCAACATGACGAAATATATAGCAGACTTAGTCTGTTCTGAACAAGAGCCAATCGACAGATTTTATCGTCATTTTCGTGTTCAGCATATTGGAATCAGTAAAGATTTGCTAGTTTCATTTTAGAGGCAAATTGTGTGTTGTCCAGTGCAGAGCAATAGAAATCGCAGTCACTGCAAGCCAATACTCCAACATTATTATATAGCCAATTCGATCATACAACGGTTGAGGAAACGTCCTTCAGTTCCTGAAAAGGGAAGATAGAACTTTGAAGGCTAGATAATATCCCTCGCGCCACCAAGATAGCGAAACTAACAATTGATTATTCACCGACACCACATTCAAAACCGAGAGGTTCTTGGAAGTTAGAGGCGCCACTAGTATGGGAAAACTTTATTGATCAAATCAGTGCTGTAGATAGCTTAATTCACCCTTCTAGGCGAGGAGTGGATATGAACCATGAGGTATGCTTTGGTCACCGGCATGTCAGGACAACATTTAAATCATAATTAGCCGTCTCCATCATTAATTTATTCAACTGTTGGTCCAAGCTTTCGAGAAATGGAATACAGAGTCTGCTCGCAAGATTTTCTATGCTCTCAATTTCAAATCTGCCCTTCATGTATCTAATTTAAGTCCATTTCGGAGCTCCTGTTATCATTTGAGCTTTATCGCGTTTTTCTCTAATTCCAATTTTCACTAGAGCTGCTGTACACTGGAATACATATTAGACCAATGCCCGTCCTGTATAACACCAGCTTCTGTCAAGTTGACAAAGACCTCTCTTAGACAGAAGTGAAGCAAAGTGGCATTGGCAGACGCTGGCTGTTGTGAAAAAAGAGAATTTAGTTTTCCACGGGAGCCGGCAATCTATTTGCATTCTCAGGTACCCGTACTTTGTTTTCCTAAACAATCCATAGCCTGCTGTAAATATTTTAATTCACCTATCTATTCAAAGTATCGTAGAGCAATATGGCTATGCTTTTAAGGGGGGGTGATCTTAATCAACAAATATGAGCAATAAGTTTCGAAAGTCTTAAAATGTTTTAGGTTTCCCTTTACTTCAGATGACTAGTATGCTACTGCGGCTCTGTCGTCTGCATAAATCATAACATGTCTGTTTTTTATTTTGGGCAGGTCATGAAGATAAGTAAGGAAGAGCTTCAATCCAAGAACTATGCCCTGGGAAACAACTACTCTATTAAGAAGGATTTTTCCAGACTGTTAATTGTTACCCCTGTCTTCAGAGACTATTTCGACAAATCTGAGGAGTTAGTAGTCTGAACAATTTTTAGCTCAATATCCACTTCATGCGCCAGGAATGACTTCTTTATCAACGCAAAGCTTAAGCAACCGGGTTAAGATAAATTGGTCTTGAACTGCTCCCCAGGATAGAGAGAAGGACATGAATCAGCCATTTTGTAATAAGGTATGATGGGATGCCGACTTTGAATGTATCACCACCATGGCTCTCTTCCTCTGTGTGTGTGTGTGTGTGTGAAGCCTCGGTATTCGTGAGTTCACATAATCATTTCCTGGTGCTTTCTTAAGTATTTCTCTGATGATTATAAACACTTCATCGCCGTCCCAGTAGCGCAGTGGTCTAAGCGATGGATACTGACCAATCGTCCGAGATGGGTATGGGTTCGAATCTCCGTGAGTCATGGATGTTGTGTTTGTCTTACGGGTCTGGTTCTCTTCCTTCCATGGAAATAGTGACCCTAAATTCAGGATGGGCGATTGCTTATAGCCCATTGAGCTGCTCACGTTGGTCGTTAAACCCGCCATAAAAAAAATAACACTTCATCTTCAGCAGAACCGACCGGCATAGGGTTAGATATAGTCATCATCAAGATCATATACAACTAAGGACTACTTCACTAAGAAGATATACCGGATCTTCTCGACATCTCCGTTGGGAGCAAACTGAACCGCCAAAGCATATCCTCCAAGAACATTTCATTTGCCATCGTACTCATACACCATATAGTGTGGGCCTAATAAACATGATGTGTTGTTTTTTCTAAAACCGGCCTTTTTCAGAATTATCCACGCATCATCCATGATATCAAGATCAGCTTATCGGAGGTATTTATTTCATCGGCGAGGTACTCTGAACGTTTAGATGTCGTCTTGAACAACGTTCAGTGGGCTGTCATATCGGATTTAATTTGCGATCACTTCTGGATCTCAGGCAAGAACGGCAGAATTTAATTTTTCTTCTAGATCATTTTGACAATTATTGACATCAACGTTTATTAGGTCTTCTAGAAGCTGTATGCATGTGGGGAACATTTTACTGCGGCATCAACTCAGTGTACACTTATGAAATTTTTTTCTCGAAAGCACTTCTAAGTGATCACTGTTTTTCTGCAATGTGATTGCCGTGATACCGTGTAGCTTCAGTATGACCGGGTCATGGCAAGATCCCAGGGATAAATATCTTGGAGCATCGGGAAGTATCTCGCGGTTCAATCGTATCGCAGGATTCATCGTGAGAAAGTAGTGGGTGGGAGATCCAGGAGATCATCCTCAAAATGATAACTATCCGTACCTTACCACAAAACTGTGCTAATGCTTTTGAAGCCTTATTTTCTCATATGATGCTTCACGTTGTCCGAACATTCTTATCAGTATGAATTTCAAAAATGATAACTATCCGTACCTTACCGTGTTTGGCATTATATGCCGTAGTTGTTGAGGATTGTTCGCCTTTCACTAGGCACTGACATCTAAGTCACAGGTAGACAGGTTTTTTGTTCAACTGTTGTGCACAGAAACTAACTAAATCAAACCTGAGCTGGTGTCCGGTTTCATATGAAGTTATTCTTCATTTTGAAATTCATATTGATAAGAACGTTCGGATAACTTTGCCTAAAAGACAGCAATTCCTTAATATCAAATAGTTATACTTGTTAAAAAATTCGTACGTATAGGAGATAATTAATTAGAGGCGTGCTGTCTCCGTACGATATCATCAAACCAACATCTCTGACTGTACAATAAAAACTTTATTTACTATAAAAGATATGATTTCAAAAAATATTTAAAATGGCAAGATCTTTCGGGGCTACAATAGCACCCATCCTCAGGCCACCCAACAGTGCCACAGAGCACAGGGAAGCGCCGCAATATATAACCAGTCTCCCCCGGGAGACCCACAATACATTTGTATACATTTGTTCAAAACCGCAGGTGATTCCAATTGAGGAAAACAGCAGAACAAAGTAATATGTACAGATAATATAATTGATTAATTAAGGTCCTCTACTTCAGTTTTTTGAATGGGAGAGGTAATTATTTTTCTCCATTGTCTAGGAACAAAAACAGGTAAGTCCAAGTTGCAACAGGTAGTACCATAAGAAATTATATACAGACTCTCGATAAAAAAGACGGTTTGTTTGTTATCATTGGAGGAAAGTACTATAGTATTAGGCCAATCGGGAGAGTAACCTCCCTGGCGAACAGCTGTAGTAAATGAAGTAAATGAAGTAACTGAACACAAATATGCACTTCAAACTGACTGCATTTCTACTTCATTTACTACAGCTGTTCGCCAGGGAGGTTACTCTCCCGATTGGCCTAATACTATAGTACTTTCCTCCAATGTTAACAAACAAACCGTCTTTTTCTACCGAGAGTCTGTATACAATTTCTTATGGTACTACTTGTTGTAACTTGGACTTACCTGTTTTTGTTCCTAGACAATGGAGAAAATAATTACTTCTCCCATTCAAAAAACTGAAGAAGAGGACCTTAATTAATCAATTATATTATCTGTACATATTACTTTGTTCTGCTGTTTTCCTCAATTGGCATCACCTGCGGTTTTGAACAAATGTATCGTGGGTCTCCCGGGGAGACTGGTTATATATTGCGGCGCTTCCCTGTGCTCTGTGGCACTGTTGGGTGGCCTGAGGACGGGTGCTATTGTAGCCCCGAAAGATCTTGCCATTTTAAATATTTTTTAAAATCATATCTTTTATTGTAAATAAAGTTTTTATTGTACAGTCAGAGATGTTGGTTTGATGATATCGTACGGAGACAGCACGCCTCTAATTAATTATATCAAATAGTTAAGCAGAATTTCAGGTCAGTGTTATTTGAACATTGTAGGGATTTTTTGAAATCAGTGTTTCAATAATTCGAGTACTGTTCATTGAAGAACTGCACATGTCCTATCAAGACAATGTTTCCACCTGTTTTCTAAAAATTATAGTTATTCATTACATATGCAAATGTCAGGCATAGGGAGAATGGATTCTTATGCGCTGTTCTTTAATAGAACTTTAGCTTCCCCACAAGCGAGCACGAGAAACGGCTAACTTATTATATACGTAACGTGAACCACCATCAAGATTTTCCGAAAATATTGGTTTCATCCTCTCTAATGAAGCACCAGCGGTCCAGAAACCCACATTTTAAAAGAAACTTGTAGGAATTATTGACTCGCACTGTCATATTGATTCCTTGTTGAATAAAGTGAATCTTCAGGAATCTCTCATGCAATTTCGAAAGGTGAACTCGGAAACATTTCGTAATCAATTCCAAAGATGCGTAACTCTTCTTTGTAACCCTCAAAGTAAGTCATGTGAAATTCCATGCCACAAAAGAAATGCGTTTCGACAAATTTCGCGCTTGCCACCCATGCATAGCTTGCAACTAGTCCGCAGAAACATAAAAAGCCTTAGTGTAAGCCTTGGGGCACCCAAAGTGGTGATGATCTGGGGAGAAACCAGTCTTGATTATTCCGAAGAAAAGTAATGTAGTGAAAGCAAACAGAAGACAGCCTTGCTCGACAGACTCATATAGCAGTGGAAAGAAAATTATCATTGTTGATACACTGCAGAGAAGCCCACGAGGAGTGCACGGAAATGAAACGGTTTGTTCCCAGGCACAGCAAAATTCATCTGCATTCCTAAACATACCTGGCATTATGATAACCAGTGGTTGCAAGAATTCCTCAACTTATGGATTGGAATAACAAATGTGTTATCATTCCCGTCGGCGAGAGATATTTGAGTAACAGTGCGGCTGTTACCGTTGGAGAGAATTGTGCTTCAGACGAAGGCTCCTTATTTCTTTCTGAAATGTATGCAGAAATCTTTAGCACTATCACAACCGGGAAGGGCAATACATGTTATCGAGGAGCTGTAAAAGCTGAAGAACTTTCCCTTAAGGCATCTTTTTTCAACTTGCAGAGGAAAAACAAAAATGCACGATATATAGAGGATTGTAGGAATTCACTTGCGATATTATTCCCTTGCAATCAAACAAAATTTTCTTGTTCCCGGTAAACTGGTGCGTTCTCTGATAATTTAAACTTGCAATGTTTTGCTTGCTGTGCGAGGTTTGTGTAGGTTTTCAATATCCCTAGTGCATTGGCATCTGCTTTATTTTTAAAAGGTTGAGCTTCTCTAAAGTTTAAAATTGCAGTCTCCTTCCTGAAATGTGGAATTTGTGCATGTTTTAACTTGACGAACGTACTGGTCTTTTTATTGGCATTCGCTGCCTGATAAATTATTGTGTTTTCTTAAAGTCTAAAATGAGAATGTCTTTCTTCTTTAGGCGTAAAGTTCTTGCCTTTCTTTAAGTTGAGATTTGCTTATAAGATTTGAAACGTAAACGACGAAGCAATTAAAAATGCAAGCATTTCTGAAAAAATATTCCCAGTGCAAAAGTTATGTAAAAGTAAATATGTGTTTTTTCTTGGCGTGTGAGAATAAGGAAAAATTGCGAATTTATGTTCTTCTTTAAAACAAATATGAATATTTTCATACACCAATATCAATATATTTTAACGGTCCGTTAGTTTAGATCCAATAGGCGTTGTAGATCTGGCAGGATAAATTAATAGTATAATTAATTCATGGGTACTTACTAGATTAAAAAGGGAGGAAATTTCATCCAATTTAAGGAATTAGTGTAACAAAAGAAGCACACACGTTTTCGGAATAGTCCTGGAAGTCGAAAGCACAACCCTAAATTAGGAGCGACTACTTCGCGGGATTAACATTTGACGCTTGGTAGACTAAACAACACCGCGTTTCTAAGTCTGGAAGTCATTTTGAGGAAATGGTGTCGGCTCAAAGTTGCTCCATTTGCAGGACAAATTTATAGGAAAGAAAGCTGCAAGAGCCAATGAAGATCGTAATTTGTAACACCGAAAAGCCTGAGAATGAGAACATAAATGCATCTCAAGTAACCTTTGTTCTTCTGTGTGCTGGAATCCGAAAGAAGAGGGTTAGTTGCTTTTCAGAGACTCAGAACGAGATAATCTAGTTAGATGCTGAGACATGAAAAAAAAAACAAAGATTCAGAAGCAAGAGTCTTTTGTTAGTATCCCAAAAGAATGAAGTCAGAACTTCGACAGGGTGGAATTTACGCCACCAGGAATGCCGGGATAGTAAGACAGGCTGTATGTTAAAAACCAGTTAACACTGAAAAGTCCACTGAAGAAAGTTCGGAACCGTGAATGTACCAAAGCTTCCTTAGAGGTTGGGAAGAGTAGCCCAGCCGAAGTTAAGCTGTATTTTCGGAGCTACCCTCTGATATCGTTGCCCGAGTGGTCAAATGGTCATTAAACTAGCAGCAGTTTGCCCAAAGAACCAACGCAAAATGCAGAGAGGTCAACCATAGCGACCTCTTCCCTCCCAAGGAGAGAGAGAGAGAGAGAGAGCCCTGGAGTGGGCGCATACATGCAGGAAGTGTGTGCGTGTGTATGTGTGTGACAGAGAGAGAGAGAGAGAGAGAGAGAGAGAGATATTGAGTACCGACGAGTATTTATTGGCGCACGGAAGTGTTTCGGCTTGTATCGCTAAAATGTTAAATGTAGCAAACGCCATTGGACAAGTAAACTACTAGAAACACTGATGTTAGTCGTAGCGACCTATAAAAATCTCCAAACCCTTCTTCATTAAATAATCAGAATAAATTATGCAAATAGTTCTGCCATTAATTAAATTGTTTTGAGTATTGTGCTAAGAAATCTTGGAAGTTTATTTTTCAACGTTAAATTTTGCTTAAGTTAAGAATATGCCCTTATCACTCGCAGTCTTAGGCGGGAAAAGAGCCCTGCAAGATTTGATTTGTAAAAATTCATTCGCTCTTTGCTGCACCCTGGAGCGTTCAACTCGTCAGTCAGTGCTACCACTCATAAATACGGAAATCCCTCTAGGGCGTCGCAACGATATTATACCGTGGAAGTCGAATATAACGAGCCTGCATAACGCGAAGTAAATGCCCTACTAAGTTTTCGGGCTCTCTTTTAAAATGTGAATGAATTTGATTACAATGAAGTTCGAATTTTTCTTGTGCTTCTTTATATGCGATTTTGACTGCATTTTCCCAATAGTTTAGGAATCCAGTGTCTTTCTTCAAGGAAGAAATTTTTGCCTGCTTTTAAGCTGACGAATGCTCATGTATATGTGTGTGTGTGCTGAAGTGTGCATAGTTGCTTTGAAAACCGAAAGAGTTGTGTCGTACCTGCCAGCAGGACGCACACGACATAAAAGCAGATTGCAGTCAGAACGAACGTCCGCGTAGCTCAATTGGTAGAGTGACTTATTCCGGAATGAGGGGATCAGGGTTCGAGCCACGGCGTGGATAAAAATGACGGAGAAATTTACTTCCTTTTAATGGTACCCGAACTTTCCGGTTGACCCGGCCGTTCAAAATTTCGCAATGGTGTGATGTTCTTTCCACACCGCGAGAGAGGAAAAATAGGAGAATCCCTTCTCCAGCGCTTCAAAAATAAATGTGTGTGACGTTGCATTCCACACACCAGATTGACTGGGAGTTCTCAAGTGCACGTTGTACAGCGGATGGCAGCCTGTAACGATTCATGGTCACGGCTGACCCGTGGGCCATGCCCCCGGCCCTCTTTCAGGGGGAGATGTGACGTACGTGCCAGCAGGACGCACACGACATAAAGGCAGATAGCAGTCAGAAAGAACGTCCGCGTAGCTCAATTATTAGAGTGACTTATACCAGAATGAGGGGATCCGGGTTCGAGCCCCGGCGTGGATAAAAATGACGGAGAAATTTACTTCGTTATAGAGTGTAAAATGTAGCCATTTGTGAAATGTATTTTTCGAATTTAAACACAAAGTAAAAGGAAAGGTGTTAAATGAAATATATTTATCAGTTTATATTTCCCTTTGAAAATCCAATATAAACCTTTACCGAACATTGACAAATAAAACGAAGCATGCGTCTGAATCATAACAGACGCGGCCATGGTGTTATGAAAAGGGAAAACCAACCTGAAGATAAATCTTATGGACCTGTTTCAGGAATATGAACGCACTTTGCGACATAGATGGTATTACATTGTTTTACGTGAAATAATCTGTTCTCTAACCTGCAATTTAGGTTTCGATTTCACTAAAATTTTGTGTTCTCCTACTTTAAAATTTTAACTTCTTCCTTGAAATTTTCGTTCCAAGTTGACGAATGACTCGCATATACGCTGATACTTGCATAACGCTCTCTGCTTTCATAAAGAGCCTTTAAGGTATCCCAATACGTTGGGGGCACTTTTTTTGAAAAGATGCAAGAATGGGTAATTTTGTTTTAGGAAGGCTAACACACAAAAACACATAAACATTGAAAAAAAAAATGATAATGCAAATTTTCAAGAAATTGGGAAATTTGTGAAAGAATTTAAGGAAATATGTCGTTCACGGTAAACGCTCTAAATATAAAAGTTACAGATACATGATGGCATTTTTTTTTGATTGGAGGTTTAACGACCACCGTGAGCAAATCAATGGGCTATAAGCAGTCGCCCGTCCCTAATTTTGGGTCACTGGTTCCAGGGAAGGGAGAGAGCCAGTGCCGTAAGACAAACACAACATCCATGCCTCACCGGGATTCGAACCCGGACCCCTTTTGGACGAACGATCAGAGGCCATCGCTTAGACCACTGAGCCACCGAGGCGGCGGCATTTTTTGCATCAGTATATGTATGCGGATGACTATTATCTATGCAGTGAACTAAAAGGTAAGTGATGTTCCTAAACACTGCTGAGATACACTCAATCCTACATGCATTAGTGTGAGTTTTCGAAAAATTCTTCACAATGTTGAATGTAAATAGCTATAACCTAACTTTGAACTGACAAACAGCAAAAAACGTTTAGTTCATTGAATGCACAACATTGTAAAAAAGTTGTATACCAAGTTTCATGAATTTATGTACCTACCTTTTGCAGTTATCAGGTTTTCTGTAAAGAGTTCGGCACGAAAATCTCATCCTGCAAAAAACGCGTTTCAAGTGCCACTTTCCGTTCGTTTGACACCTGGGTTTAGAAATTCCGATTGCTATAACTCTGTATTTATTCATCGTAGACAAGAAACAAAGGCAGTTTTGGAATCCTAAAGAATGGGGCTATAAAATGAATGCATTTTTACAAAATGTGAAATTTGGCCCCAAACGACCTTTTCAATGTAGCCATACCTTAAAATTTACAGACCTTTTTTAAATATGTTTTTCCAACGACTCACTATGTGAAAGGCAGCACGTGTTTGCCTTTGTGAGCATAAATGAAAAAAATGTCAATTAAAGCTCTCCTTTTGAAAAATTAAACAGTTCCTAAAAGTTAAAAGAAATTCATTATGTTCAAAATCGCATGGATTTTATTAAATATTCGTGCCTTTTTTCCCTTATGTGAATAGTATACGTGGCTTGCAGGCACGTCTTAAAAATGTTGTACACCGAAATGTGAGTTTACAACCTTTAGCACCTAAATTTTGAATAAAAAGAATAATAAGTTATGTGCGTAATATTTTGCATGATAAACATTATCATACGCAAAGACAATTTTCCAAGCCAGGGGTATTTAGAAGTGCACTTAAGAGTAAATACTGTGCACTATTTTTTTCAGTCGAAAACATGGCAAAACATTTTTTGCAGAGAGTGGTATTTGACCAGAAAAAAACAGAGATTCTCAATTAGCGCTTAAGAAGCAAAGACACATTGCCAGAAGTAGGTTCCAAACGGAAATATGAAATTATGCCTCCTAGTAGCAAACTCGTTCATTGCGAAAAATTGGAAATTACGTGCAAAATATTCGTCATCATCAACGCTATCGAACGTAAAAAATCAATTGGACGTTTAGAAGCAGAAATATCCGGGAAAATATAAGACACATTTTCCCCTCTGTGCATTATTTGAAGGAGAAACTGTATGCATTTTGGTTTTCGCTATAAAACGAGGCAGAATTGTTTCAGTCAGAATTTTAGAAGCATTATTAACTTACAAAAAAATTTTTGAATTCATTTGGGTGTTCATCTACGCTCCCTGGAGGTTAAGTTGGGCATCGAAAACAAACCGAAAGTCATACATTATTCTCACAATTCAGGCTTCTTTATGAGAAAAATATTGAAATCGGGCAAACAAATGTAAGGATACGATATGCAGAGACCGCCAACAGGACGGACATAGTGACACAATAAGAACGTTCTTTATTTACAAAAGGTGTGTTACAGGGTGAATATCTTCCACAGTTTGACTGCTTTTTACTTTATTGACCCATAGATATGCTGGGTGGTAAATTTGTTTGGAAACCACTCGTAAACATGTCGTCCTCATTACAATCCATTCTCAACCCACTGCTGGATGAAAGCCTCTTCCATTACAGTCTGTTTAAGCCTCTTTTATAATTATCTGTTATAAGCAATTCTCTTTTATGACACATGGGCATGCTCTCAGATTTTATCCACTTATCTCCATCATAGTCTTCTTCTGGGTATTCTCCTGTATCTTTAAATCCAGTTTAGTATTTCAGTTGTCCTACGGTGCTTAGTTCTTCTAGCAATATACCCAGTCCATTGTCTCTCGATAATCTTTACTCTGGTCATGGTGTCATCTGCTGTTCTTATTTTCCTGATCCACTGTCTCCTCTTGTCTTTCTTGTTTACAGCAAGAATCCCTCTCTCCGTGGTTCTTTGAGCTGTCTACAGTCTCGCTATGTATTTTTTTACTTCTAGTCCTGTCTCCGATCCAGGTTCGAATCCCGGTAAGGCATGGATGTTGTGTTTGTCTTTACGGCACTGGCTTTCTCACTTCCCTGGAACCAGTGACTCTAAATTAGAAACGGACGACTGCTTACAGCCCAATGAGAGGCTCACGGTGGTTGTTAAACCCCATGTCTTCGATCCATAAATAAGAAGTGGAAGGATGCATTGATCAAGCACTTTTTTTGTATACATGGGTATATTCAGAAAGCAATAATCTTGGAAAATAAAAACCTTTATTATCGAGACAAAAAAAAATTCGAAATTAGATGAATATTTGTGTGTACATTTGAGGGCTGAAGATATATTATTAATCGTGTCTATTTTAATTTACTGTACAGATAATTAAATGAACTAAATCATCATGACTGCTATCTTCACTTTGAGCAGTACAATACATTGATTAAAACTTGGTTAAACTGCGTACACGACGATTATTACGAGACATCCCTTATTTTATCTCTTATTTCATTTATGTAAAAATTAAGACGCTTCTTAATCACAATCAATGAACACTTCGCTGTATTAACCCTTTAGCGACCATAACGCCCAAAACGCCCGCACATACGAACGACCATAGCCTCTCGAAACGCCTGTCTAGAGTATTACCTGTTCTTAAATTTACTATTTCTTACCCTTACCTGTTCTTAAATTTACTATTTCTTACCCTTACCTGTTCTTTAAATTTGCACGACATATGAAAGATCAACATTACCGTCGGTCACCATTGTTCTTACTAGACAAAGAAGTGAAACAAAAGACAGTTTCGGGCGATATGATATTTATAGTGATACCAGATTTTAGGGTAATGGTCGTTAAAGTGTTAACCCAACTGTTTCAATGCTGTTTTCAAGTATGTGATAGATAATTTGAATCATTAAAATAACTGATATCAAAAGAGGAAAATTTACGAAGTTATCTTAAGATTTAAGCTACAGCCTGTTTATAAAATATTGGCTGCAAGTTCCTTTTAACTCTATATATGAAATGGCAGATGCAGATTCCATTCCTTTTTGCAACTACACTTATGAAGCTCAATTTTCGGGTATGATAAACAAAAAAATAACTCCGAGGAAAAGATTTGTAGCCACGTCTTACTATCACGGGGGCAAAGGATTCAAAGGCAACTCGGAAGAAACGGTGGAGCTCTTCGTTCAGCAATGGATTGAAACGGAAGAAAAGGGAACAAATGAAGATCGAGTAAAAACGAGTCTGTTTTTCGAACCTAAATTAATGTGATAACTGGGAAGAAATGCACTTTTCTGAAAAAAAAGATAAAAAAATGATAAAATCCATATTTCCTGTATTTGCATTTAAGTAGTAAAACAAACTTGATGTTCTGAAATAAAGATAGGTAAATGAATATACATCAATTAGTGGGCTGTTCTTTTCTTCTATTGCCTTTTATGTTAAATTATCTTCGAGCGCGGCTGTACTGTTTTTGAGAGGAATCTAAATGTCAGCGTGAGAGCTAAAGGTCAATAATGTTTTCAGAGACATATTGTGGTTGAGTTTAGGTGTTGGCCTATTTAAGAGTGGTGTTAACGGGAGAAGAGGTGGGCCCAAACTGTCGTTCACGATCTAATACCAGTGGCGCAAGTGCCTTGATTTTGGGGGGGAGGGAGATCCATCAGTTAGAGAAATATATATTTTCTGTTATGAATCCCAAGATTTTGCCAGATCATCAATCAACTGTCGTACCACTGGCTGTATCATTATGCTTGACAAGTACGTCCCTTATCGTTTTCCATCAAGATAGTAGTATCTGATATTCTCCTGATATACTGTGTTAGGCCTTGTCCCTGAATTTCTTACCCATCGAAAATACTTGAGAGATCATGAGCCACCATCTTTTGGCACATATCCAAACAGTGAAAAATAGAGTTTCAAAAAGAAACTTAAAGCGTCAGTAATGTTTGGCTATAGGGGAAGCCCCCGTTATTGAGTGATCCCTCATACTCTCGGGACTGGGATGGAATCTCTAGTAAGCCATTGACGTTGATTTTTTCCATTCCGTCTTTCTGTCGTTTTCGGAACCAATGACTCCAAATTAGCGATGACATCTCACACTAGTTCCAGATGCTCATAGGAAGTCACTTAACCATGAAACAATAAAAACAAATAACTTTAAAAATAATACGAGGCGTCTGTGTGAAGACCCTACCACTGTATGGGCCTATGGTGCAATTGTATTACCAGAGCACGTCATCGCCGCCTATCGGAGAAACTCAACCAGAGTTTGCTAGAAAACAGTGCGAGTGGACCGCGGAAGAATGGAAGAAAATTGCCATCCCTGATGAATCACGTTTCCTAGTTCATCGATTGGATGATCAATGGTGGGTAAGGCCAATAGCTTCGAAGAAGAAGGTAGAAGATACCGTGACCTCACAGGTGCAGGTACGGGGCATTGGTGTAATGCCCGGGATCCTTTCGGCCTCCTGATTGTTGTGGATGAAAATCTTAATTACACCGCGTACTTATCCATCATTGCAGTCCAGGATGCTCCGCTTACGTTAGCAGTGTTTTCAGACCGAGACCAGGCGTTGCAATGAGACAACGTGCTGTGTCATAAGGCCCATATCATCCAGCAGTGGTTCAAGGAAGACGAGGATGAGTTTCATGCTCTCCCAGGGATACTCATGTCGCTCAATTTAACATATGTGAGAATATATGGATCTGCAGCTGCGGCCTATGGACCCTTCATCACGAACGCTGGACGAACTACGGGCAGCACCCATACTGATATAAGTAGTATGGCATGCCAATGGACAACTTCCGGGTGTGGAATCCATGCCTCATCGCAGGACCACAATGATGGCAGCTCACGTATGACTTTCACAATACTAGAGAGGTGATCATAATATTTTGCTCCTACAGTGCATATTGTTAGCATAACTAATATTGTTCAAATCATGCCCAGAAATGTGAAAAAAGAGGTTTTGTTGTCGTGCATCTGAATTACGTGTGGGAAACTGAAATAAAATATTTCTCAAAGATTTAAAGATTTATTAGGCAAATTTAAATAATCAAACCTCTTCCCCTTACAAGGAAAAAAATTGGAGTTCATCATTTCTTTTTTTTCTTGGGTATGGTTGAAAAGCTTTTGGATTTTTACACTTTTGCGAGTATCAATACTTACTGGAGAGATTTCTGTCTTCACTCGTTACGGAATTCTGCCAGCTTTGACATTGACATACTAAAGCCATCTCGTTTCCTCCTGATTTGTTATGGTAGCAAATAGCTTCTCATTTCCCCTGATACGTTTTGATTGTGAATATCCCACCCCATTACCTAGGTTCCAAGTTTATTCTAAACGATTTGTTGAAAGATAAATCACGGAACTTCCCTATAATCTCTATCTCTTAATTAGCCAGCGGTTTCGCGGTGAAGGATTTTTGACAGATAAATCATGGAAATAAAATACTTTTTAAATAACAATGAACTATATATCAACTGTACTTAAATAGTATAACTATACTAGTGATCCGAAATTTCTTGGCGTAGAATAGAAATAAAAAAATATTTTTGTTTATTCTTCCAAAACGTAGCACAGAGTTTGCCTGTTGATTAAAGATATTGAAGGATTCTAAAATAAAGCAGGCCAACACTCATGCTTTATATTTAACGTCTGCCAAATTTCATAAATAACAAGCTTGTGTTATTCCTGGAAACTATGCATATTGCCGTGCACTGAATCTGTATGCATTCATTTGATAAGCTTTTATTGTATCAATTTTTTACATGCGTGTTACCAATAACATGAGTTTTTTGATTTAGCAAAATATGACATACTCGTATTTTAAGTTGTGCGCATAAGTTACATCTATGAAGTTCGCGCTATCAAATCGGAAAATGACTTTGAAGCATGCAGATAGAAGTTAGTAGTTAGGTACATATGTTTTCTAAGGCAGTAAAGCGAAAAATTAATTTCATTTAGAATCAGAGACGCATTCAAGAGGAACATATGGCGTAATTACTAATTAGGAAAACGCGCAGAATAAAAAACATAAATGCTTCGATGATCGCTTGAATTCCTTTGCAAATAAGGAGGAAGGCTTGCAAAATTGTAATCAACTGAACATAGGAAGGAAATAAAGAAGAAAAAACCCAGCGAATATTTCTATTAAATTTTTATATCAAATAAGGCAGCATTGTTACCAGGAAGAACGGGTTAATGATTTGTAAGTCCGGCTAGCGTTCAATTCAAATGAGAAATTATTTAAAGCAATGAAAAGGAAGAAACCTCCGAAGAACTGGCTTTAATAAAAGAATTGCTTTGTGTGTTAATAAATCGCTTTCATTGAGCTAGGCTTAACATAGGAAAGAGAAAAATTTCATCGTGTATTGAGAAAACTGAATTTTGCAGCTCTCTTTTCATGACGTTTTTCATTTCATTTAAGCCAAAATTTTGAACGGCATTGGAATTCCACTGGCTAACCAATGACGAAATCTGTAGTGAAAAAATCTAAACGTAGTCCGGCAGATTTTCATTGGAAATTAAATAACAATAATGGACCTACAAAATGACAAATGTAGAAATGTGGTATGTGCAGTGAGACCGTCGAACACATCTGCGCTGTATGCACCACGATTGCCAGCTTTGATGATATATAACGACATAACAACTTTGCTATTCGCTCTATCGGCATCACAAGTACCATATTATAAGAATGAACCCACTGAGATTGTTTAGATAGAAAAACAACAAAAATTAATTTGCGATTGTGAGATCAAAACAGACGTAGCCATTCTCTGCCAAACGTCAAGACATAGTGCTATATAACAAAACGCAAAAAGAAGCAGTCAGTATCGACATATCGGTACCGTTAGACCATGATATCTAGACCAATGAATGGAATACTGTGGAAATTTTCTTTTTCGATGGAATTTTCGTTATAGGCAGAAGAAAACTTCAGCGGACATTGCTTGCATGCGATTTGTTTTCCTGTCTAAGTTTGTTTGATTAAAATGTATCGAATTTAAATGCTATTTAAAGCTAAACGAGAACTGAACTTTGAAGAGCTTTTTAACTCTTTTTAAGCAATATGTTCGGAAAAGGACTATAATAAGGTGGGATTTTTTAATAACGCTGCATTTTTACTTTGGCACTAAATATTTACATACGATGTCGAGTTATTAATATTCCATTTTACTTACTTAAACGCTAAATATTAATTACTATACCTCATGCGTAGGCCGTTTTGACAGTTTTTTTTGCCGATGTCATAATCATAATGCTTACCTATCAAGGTAATATAATAGTACTGTGCTTTTACTGAGGCACGAAATATTAATTCACAGTCCCTAGGCTTAAGCTATTTTCACAGTTTTTATTTTACGGATGTCATATTCATAACCTTTACATATCAACTCAAGTTAATAATACTGCGCTTTTCCTTAGGCACTAAATATTATTTCATAGGCCCTAGGCCTTTTTTACAGTTTTAATTGTACGCATGTCATATTTTATGACGTTTACGTATCAAGAAAAGGTAATAATATTGCGCTTTTGCTCAAGCACTAAATATTATTTCATAGGCCCTAGGCCTAAACCTAGGCTTTTTTTACCGTTTTTATTCTACGGATGGCATATTCATAATGGTTGCGTATCAACTCAAGCTAATAATTTGCGCTTTTAATCAGGCACTAAATATTATTTCATAGGCCGTAGGCATCGGACATCTGTAGACTAAATACGGTAAAAAAGGCCTAGACCTAGTGCCTATGAAATATTATTTACTGTCTGTGGAAAAGCGCAATATTATTACCTTGACTTGATACGTGAACGTTATGAATATGCCATCCGTTGAATAAAAAGTGCAAAAAAGCCTAGGCCTAGCGACAATGAAACAATGTTTAGTGCCTGATTAAAAGCGCAATATTATTAGCTTGAGTTGATGCACAAATATTATGAATATGCCATCCGTAGAATAAAAATGGTAAAAAAGCCTAGGTTTAGGGCTAGGGCCTCTGAAACAATATTTAGTACTTGAGCAAAATCGCCGTATTCTTACCTTTTCTTGATACGTAAACGTCATAAAATATGACATGCGTACAATAAAAACTGTAAAAAAGGCCTACGCATGAGGCATAGTAATTAATATTTAGTATTTAAGTAAGTAAAATGGAATATTAATAACTCGACATCGTATGTAAATATTTAGTGCCAAAGTAAAAATGCAGCGTTATTAAAAAAATCCCACCTTATTATAGTCCTTTTCCGAACATAATGCTTAAAAAGAGTTAAAAAGCTCTTCAAAGTTCAGTTCTCGTTTAGCTTTAAATAACATTTAAAATCGATACATTTTAATCGAACAAACTTAGACAGGAAAAAATCGCATGCAAGCAATGTCCGCTGAAGTTTCTTCTGCCTATAACGAAAATTCCATCGAAAAAGAAAATTTCCACGGTATTCCATTCATTCTGAGGACGAAATTAATGTGAACAAAGTGAACGGTGGAAGAAATGAACAGTGGACGAAGTGAACATTGGACTAAGTGAACAGTAGACGAAGTGAGCAGCGGACAAAGTGAACGTTGGACGAAATGAACCGGACGAAGTGAGCGTGGACGAAATTAACACGGACAAAGTGATCCGTCACCTTCTTCGCCTTAGAGGCGAATAACTCTTGACACCCGCGTTCTACGTCTTCCCAATCAGTAAAGTGCCAGGTGATAATCAAAAGAGTAGGGTTCAAAATAAAAAAATCAGCAACAGGGGATTATAAGCTCCTTTGATAATTATCAGAAACAGGTGATTAGCAAAGGGTTGTACACTAGTGCGACAAGAGCTCGATTCCATCAAGTTCGTTATGCTTTATGGGGTCCGAATGACGGTATGAGATTTGCATTCTGTTGAAGAAGTAGGCGCTTCTTCACCAGCAGACATAGAGAAGGGAAGCGTTGTTTCACTTAATCGGACAATTGATTGGAATGTATTGTAGTTCATTGTTCACAGCCGGGCCATCCGGAACGAGCTCAGATCCGATCACTTGCTCGTAGATAAACCTTGATATTTCTGTCGAGACTGCAACATTTCGGGAGAGGTGAAGCTGGGTTATTTGGGCCCAATCACTAGCTGCAGGCGTCTGGATTATGCAGGTAGATTAACTTATTCCCAGTAACAATCCGCTTGATGCACCGAGTGTTATCCGGAATCTTCAGCAGTTTCTTGCCGACCTCGAGAAGTCGCTAAACCTGAGCTGGGGTAAATTTATGCGGCCCCTCGTACAATCTTTTAAAACTTGAGAAGTTAGTCAGCGATGGTAGATTTAGAAACTCGCTACTGACAGTTTTCCGCTTTGCTGAAAATTCGGGGGAGCTGGTTGTTGAGTTTGTTTCAACAGCCGTGAGTAGAAAGTCCGAATCAAACACAAAGGGTTTTCTTGAACCTTTCCTCCTCTCCAACCTCATGTCGCCAGCCACAAAAAACTTAAACCACATTATTGCTATCGTTATGGCGTCACCTTCGTTATCGACATTGTCCATTTTTAAACTGTGTGACATACTAAGGAAATGAAGCACGTGTCAGAACGACAAATCTGAAGCGATGCATTCCGTCAGTGTAGTTTTTTTCGGTTAGAACAACAAGCTCCTGAGCGAGGAGGCGGGAGATTTCTTACCTCTCACCGACAAACTTGTGAGTTTCACTACTGCTTCTGACGCTACAAACCTTGCTCCCAGCAATGCTTTACAGAACAAAGATTTCAAAGACGTGGACCATTCTGAACCTATCTTGACGAAACAAGCTTTTATTCCCTTTTCAACACGACGACCTGTCCCGCCGAATACGCAAAGTAGCGACACAACAGAACACAACGTAAAAGCCGCAATATTTTTGGACACCCCCAATACATTGTTAGGTTTCTTAATACGAAAAAAGTCCATCAAGGAAGAAAATAAGAACAGACTTGAATGATGCCTGCAGAAGGTATAAGCATTTAATTTCTTTTCTAATCCTTCCTATACAAGTTAAGCCATTGACCGGACAATCAAAATTTAGGCCACCTAGAGAGAGAATTTCGCCGAGAAAACACGAAAAGAAAACATTTGGGACATAACCACAGTTATCGGGTGCAAAACGAATTTTTTTCGAATCATGCTTTTGAAACTGCTGATATAGTATAAAAGTGTAAATATTACAGAATATTCAAAGTTACCGGATGTTAAAATAATTTTCCCAGTTTATCTGTTGAATACAAGGTATTATAGAATTACAAACATAAGTTCACATAACGTAGCGGAAATATTTTACACAAGAGAACGCTCAGATATGCATGCGGACTTTTGCTCGTAATTAAATTTATCAGATACAAAAACGATTCCCTAATTGGGATTTTAAAACCGACGTATCGGGTAAAATATAAAATGAATCTAGCGGGAGTGCTATGCACCACAGAAAATCGAAAGTGCATGCATTATCTTCCCTATGGTTAACGCTAACCGGTACAGAAATAATTTTTTGAATGCGAGTTATTGGTGATGTGAAAACCCAAATTTGACGGTGGTGGAGCACGAATCCTTCTGCTCCGGAGTCGAATGCTTTACCAATTAAGCCACACCAACAAGGGCTCATTATTGTTATTATACTTACCGTCTTGACATATGCGTCACCTCAGTAGTACGTCCCCTTGGAAAAGGTCCTGCGGGTTTGGGATCCGCCGCAAACCATGCTTGAAAAAACTGTTTCTAGAAGGATGAATTCTGATTAATTATAGATGATGTGTGCAAGAAGCATATGCATGCCTGGGGGACGTTTTCCTAATATGACCTGCAGTGTGCATGTCTTAGGGATGTTTTCCTAATATGACCTGCAGTGTGCATATCTTGAGGATGTTTTCCTAATACGACCTGCAGTGTACATATCTTGAGGATGTTTTCCTAATATGACCTGCAGTGTGCATGTCTTCGGGATGTTTCCCTAGCATGATCTGGGACCTCTGGTATCACCGGATGGGTCACTGAAGGCCAATGGCTACCTGTCCATCCTCACTGACCACGTGCATCCCTTCATGTTGGCCGTTTACCTTGGTGGTGATGGTGTCTACCAACAAGACAATGCGCCCTGCCATGTCGCTAAGAAGGTGCGTGACTGGTACCAACAACAGCAATACCACAACGATGTCTGTGTTTTCCCTTGGCCAGCGAAATCGCCCGAACTCAATCCCATAGAGCACATGTAGAACTATTTGGATGAACAGGTTCGACGTGCCAACCCACAACCACGTCATCTACGGGACCTCCATGCTCTGCCGAATAGGCACGTGTGCCTCGGGTAAACCTCCAGCGTTTCATTGCGTCCAAGCCACGCTGTCTTGCCGCTGTCATCCGGGCCAAGGGGTTCTATACGACCGTGTATTCAAGCTCAGAAAGTCTGCACGAGATCTCGCATGAACTTACCCCAGCTCAGGCTCAGGGATTCTTCCGGGGTTTTCAATCAGCTAAAATCCTGAAACTGTAAACACCTTCTGAAAAAAGTGAACACAATCAAATCGCAAGTTTTTGACGTCAAAATCCCCACAGATTTCTTATAAATTTATATTTTGACTATTCTAAAAACTTTTCATGGGCCTCAGATTTGCTGTAATGTTTCGTGATCGATTTTTACACATCGATGAGAATAATATTACGTTAGGAACATCTTTTCTCTTTCAATAACTGCATGTTCCCAATACGTCCATGCATTTTGCGACAGGTTTTAAAGAAAGCTACCTATTCATCTAAACATACAGATGTTGGGAGAAGGGAGATCCAAGGAATCGTGAGGCAAGAGCAGCTGGTGCCAACTTAGTTTCAGCATTGCATTATCTGAGTGCTTGCAAGGTAACAGATGTTCATCGATTGGGGAAACAGCTCGCTGTGAGATTATGAAAGAACTGAAATTTAAACGTAAGCTTAGTGTCGTTAAGCTAGTACAGAACAAAAGTCCGATTCATCCTTAGCTTTATGAAAGACAAGTATTTTTTATTCTAGTCAGATTTTCTTTGTTATTACTTACTGGTTTACATTATGTAAGTTTAAATACATAGGTGTAGATTTCTTAGACAATGTATTTTACATATCGATGGGCAGATTTTGCGTGCATTTTAGAAGCGTTTGGAACAGCGGAATTACATTTGGTAGTGGCGCCCCGGTAGCCGAGTAGTACGAATCCTTAGATTGCAATCGTTCTCCAGAAATAAGTCTGGGATCGAATCCCTGTTATGACATAAATTGAGTGCCTATCTTACGTCACTGGCTCTTTCCCTTTCCTGGAAGCAGTAGCTCTAAATAAGAAATGGGCGACTGCTTATTGTCCTTGAGTTCTTCAGGTTTATCGCTAAACGCTAAACTTTCAAACAAAGAAAAAAAGGACATTCGTTAGTCTTTTTGCCGGTTTCTGTAATACGGAGTTTTGAGAAATGTAATAATAACTTGAACGATAAGTTTCGACTACGCAGCTTGGGAAAAGAAACTGAATGACGGATTTTGTAAGTTGATGATCTAACGACCACCGTGATCAACTCTAAAGGAAGGCTCTATGCAGCCGTTCATCCCCAATTCGAAGCACATTGTTCCTGGGAGCGGAGAACAGCTGGTGCCTTAATACAAGCGCACCGTCGGGATTAGAGCCCAGGCCCACTCGGACAAACGGTCACAGGTCAGTTTTTAGACAACTCCACCATCCGGAGGTAATGATGGATTCACAAGTGTCCCTAAGAATAGACGTCCATGCAAAAATGTAATAAGACCGCAGCGTGCTTTCAGTTAATTAAAATCTCTAAAATAATACGTAGTATCTCTAAAACAATGCAATTTTGCATCATCCTTTTTCAGCGTGAAAAAAAATTGGAATTCAGTAAATTAATCTGTTAGTCAGTAATGCCGGAGAAGTTTGAAACTGTAAAGCACGGGATAATGTCTAAACTCCTAACAAAACAGAGAATTGGGCTAGCTAATATTTATAAGTTTGGGGAGATTCCACACCATTTCATGCCATCTTGAAGCTTTTAATCGTCTGTGAAAAAAAGAACACGCTTCTTAGGCGATGAAAATATACAGAAAGCCACAGAAGCATATATTTCGTAGTATAGGTTTAAAAAAGGCGTGCTACGATAATCAAATTTTACGTGGAAGTATTGGAAATCTAAATTAATGTTTAAATATTGTTTAACAACGATTATTATTGTTTAAGATTATTAAATGCTTCCTCTAGGTAAGGAGAAATGGGGGAAGAAGTAACATGCAAAGAAAAGATTTGCCTGGATCGAAAAATAAGCAGACAAGACTTACGAAGAATAAGTAGACAAGACTTACGAAGAATAAGTAGACAAGACTTACGAAGAATAAGCAGACAAGACAAAGTTACATACATATATTTCACCTCATCAAATTTGGCTTTTCTCATAATAATTTGATTAACTTTCGTTGTAAAACAGACTCACAGAAACAAAATGAT
This sequence comes from Macrothele yani, assembly GCA_039090855.1. NCBI lineage: Eukaryota > Metazoa > Arthropoda > Arachnida > Araneae > Macrothelidae > Macrothele > Macrothele yani. The sequence continues at coordinate 88,338,484 of CM076990.1, forward strand.
AATCTTGCTGCTGTGAAATACCATGCTCTTCAGATCCATAGCGTGGAAATTACATCACATCAAGTTTTGTTTTTAGTCTTGTCAGAAATGCTCCCAACATAGTAAGGAATATTCACTTCACCAAGAAAAACTAAAATGTGTCAACAAATTCCGTTGAATAATTAGCACTAGCAAAAGAAATAGCAAATCAAAATAAGTCAATACAACAGAAACCAGGGTCCTCCTGCCGAATATATCACTGTAGACAGTGACTACATAGGAAAGAATGGGAAGTAAAAATAACGATGGAATGGTTGGAGAAAACTCACAGTGAAATAAAAAACTTGAAGCTGAAGTATTCATTTGCGAAAAAGAGACCAGAAATATAGTCTACGTAAAAAAAAAAAAATAGTTGCATCCAGAAGGACGTGTCGGATTGCAATACTATTCGGGAGAGAGGTAACGCTTACAATGAACAATAAATGATTAAAGATTGAGACTGATATGGGCAATATTTATTGAGCTACACGCCAATAAGTAGTGTCTCTCAGTATGGCGTCGGGCATCCATGTTTGCTTACACAGCATGCCAAACGTCTTGGCATGGAGTTGTACAGGTTCCTAATAGTGTCCTGCGATAAGCCATCCAATGCAGCATGAATCTTATCATTCAGTTCCTGCAGATTGTGCAGTAGGGATGGAGTCTGGACAGCGCGTCTATAGCATCCCGCACATTTTCAATCGGCGATAAGTCTGGCGATGCGGCTAGCCATGACACAGTGTCGATGCCTTGAAGGTAAGCTCTCGAAATATCAGCAGTATGCGGACGAGCGTTGACCTGTTGGAAGATCGCACCAGAGTGAGCTTTCAGAAAACGTAGGGCCACTGGTTGCAGGACATCATTAACGTTACGTTGGGCTGTCAAAGTACCTGTAATGAACACCAAAGGTGATCTGGCATCGCAGGCATTTGCACCCCACACCATGACACCAGGCATTCTGAACGTGTGACACTCGGCCACAAACCGTTCATCTTGGCGCCGACTACGGTGCCTCCACACACGGATTCTTTGGTCGTCTCCTCCAAGACAAGCATAGGACTGCTTTTGACTTGGAGGAGACGACCAACGAATCCGTGTGTGAAAGCACCGTAGTCAGCAAGTCTTCATCATTAAAGATAACTCTCTGCCATTCTGCGTGGCTCCATGACCGTCTGGCACGACAGCATTGCAGTCTGTGGCGAAGCTGCACTGTTGTTAAGGGCAATCGTCGTAACGGTCTGTGTGCGTGTAGTCCTACGTCGTGCAGCCGTCTGCCAATGGTTTTGGCACTAATCGTACGATGCATGGAGGGCCCCAATGCTCGCTGAATATCCGCAGTCGTGGTTGTTGGTTCACTCAGCTCATGTCAGACAACCCATCGGTTCTCGTTCTTTCTCTTCGTGGTTCGTCTAGGTCTCATAGACCCATCCTGTCGCTTCTGCGTGCCTTGTTCAAACCACTGCCGCCAACAGCGTGCTATGGTAATATCCGCACGACCGGTATGGCGCGCAATACGTCGATAAGATCATTCGGCTTCCCGGAACACGACGATGCGTCCCTTGTCGAACTCCTCCAACTTCTCGTATTGCTTCGGAACTTTTCTCCGAGACATACGTCACTTGCAAAGGATGCAACAAACACAACAGCACGAGTCAGAATGGCAAGCACGCCAAGCGGGACAACCTTATACAGCCTGTCAGACACAGTGCTATGATCCCTCCTTGCTTGAGTCACATGCGCGGCGGAGCGTGAATCATTTGCATGTCTCACGATGTCAAACTTACCCACCAAGTTTCATTCCTGTCGGTTGCTTCTTTCTGGGTGCAACTATTTTTTTGACGTAGAGTGTATGTTTGTCTGGAGTTTTCTTTAGAACTCATATTGCCATACACGATGAAAATTAACTTGTTCTACTTCGTTCAGGATTAGTATAGGTAGATACAAAACGCCATTACGTTGCTTCAACCCTTACAGAAAGTGGGCAACCTGGTTTTCGCTGAATATATAGAAAAACTGCAAAGCGAGTACACGAATTTTGTCCAGTGAGATAGAGATGTTGCGATTAAATAGATAAATCCGGTGAATATGCATAATCACTGGGTTATTGTACCTAATAACCATCAGTTTTGGTGGATGTGATAAATTATTCACGTTTTTGTAAAATTAATCACATTAAGGTGTTATTAAAATTATTATTGAACAATAACCAACACCCTCGGGTTAAATTGAAAAATATCACCTTTCTGCATATTTTCAAAATGCCTCAGTCGCACGTAGCTCCTCCAGCGTCTAGTTACATCCGTGACGTCGACGTCATTTCAGATACATCGTTCATTGAGTGCGGACGCCTGCTGTTGTCCTGCTATGGAATCTGATAATGTTAACACAATGGAAGTTCGTTTTAATGAAAAGTTATTACATGCCTTCAAGAATAAAAAGGAAAATTGTGGGATCATGAGTAAAGGATACCAGTGCTTGATTAAGAAAGTACGAAATCGAAAACCACTGGAAAAACTGAGGATTATCAAAGACTAAAGCGGTACGATATTATGAACTTGGGTGACAGTGAAAAGTTAATATACCCGGTGAATGATGCGTCATCACCAATCCGATGTTATGTGCATACAGAGGAGATCTTCAACATAATTCACGAGACTCACTTGGCGATTGTACATGGGGGAAGAACAAGAGTTTTTAAAGATCTGCAGAAAAAAATACAAAAACATAACTCAAGAACAAGTAATGATGTACTTGACGTTGTGTGAAACCTGTAAAAAAATCAAAATTGCCAAAATAAAAATAAAATAAAAAGGACTTGTAGTGCGTCCAATGATTTTTAAAGAGATGACTCTTCGTGTCGATTTAATCGACACGAAGAGTCAACCCGACTACGACTACAAATTCATTCCCGTGTACCAGAATCATGTTACAAAACTTGTACAATTGCGGCCTTTGAAAACTAAAAGAGCAGAGGAAGTGGCGCATACCCTAGTTGAAATTTTCACTACTTTTGGCGCTCCCAGCATACTGCAAAGCGACAATGGCCGTGAATACTGCAACCATATTATTCAAGAAGTTTGTGCAATGTGGGGCAAATTGAAAATATTTCATGGGAAGCCGATATATAGTCAGTCGCAAGGATCTGCGAAGCGTGCATATCAAGATATTGAAAACATGCTAACGACTTGGACAGAAACAAACCAAACTCCGCACTGGTCTGAGGGTCTGCGGTTCAATTCATGAAGAATAGAGCTCATCATGAGGGCATAAATTCCAGCCCATATGAAGTCATGTTTGGGACACCACCAAATGTTGGCCTTACAACTTCATCACTTTCTACTGATGCCATTGGAAACCTGCAATCTGAAGATGATCTCGAAGCCTTAATCAACTCTTCGTCGGGTGCTCCGGTAGGAGATGAGGAAGATAGACAAGTAAAAAACGGCGATGAGGGAGATGGGCAAAAAGATAAACCGACGACGAAGATAGATAAGTAAAGGACGGAGGTAGAGCTATGGAGAGCAATTTAAGGGAAAATGTTATAACTGAAAAGATCAACAATATTAAGAAAAAGAGAGCAGATACCAAAAGTGCGTTGCAGTCTCAGGCAAAGAAGATGAGACTAGCAGAAAGTTTCCAATGGGCAAGATTGGAGACACTAAAACTGTGGGTTCCTGATGTCGGCAGAAGAAGGGGTGGCTACAGGAATATTCTAGCGGTGATTATGAAGGTTGATGATAATGGAGAGATGTATGAGATTGACACAAAAAAAGCACGATTTTCTCAAAAGTATTCGAGTAACCAGTTTGTCATTTGTCAAGAGACTTTCATTTTACAAGAGGAAGTTTCCGATGTTATTGTGTCTCTTCGCGAGTGTGCCAGAAAAAATTGTGTATCACAGTCGGTCAAAGGTATAAGAGATGTAACTGCAAGGGAAAATGCCTTTCAACGAAATGTGGCTGCAAAAGGCATGGAGTACTCTGTAATTCGAAATGTCATGACAGTTTGTCCTGTTCCAACAAGTAGGAGAAGCAAAACTAATTGACAAGCTAGATTCAACCACCAAACTTGAATATTTAGAAAGCGTTCTATATATATTAGAAGTCTCCGCAACTTGTTAAGGACATGACATCCACCTCATTTCTATCAAGCGTGTGGAAGCAACTAACCAAAACCCGTGACTGTAAACACCATTTATGGTATCATATACAAGTTGAATATGTGCGTGCCATTCATCCTGATGAAGCTAGGTCAATACCCAGCGAAATCATGGTCGGCTTGAAAAAATAAATATTTGTGACAAACGACGTTGTATTCTCTTAATATATATAATCGTCACAAGACTGTAGTCTTTGAGATCAAGTAGAAGAGGTTGTTCGTTTAAAAACAGTAACAATAAAAATATTCTATACTTTATTTCACAACACCTCATAAAAAATTATTTCTTGAATATTATAATTTATCACCAGCTAAAAATGTTTGGTTCTTATGTACAAAATAATTTTTATGTGAAAATAATTAATTGCATGTATTTAATTACATTAACCATTAATATTGATTATTTTGTAAAATAACCAATGACTATGCATAATAACCAATTTAGTAGCTTAACCGTAACAGAGAGATTGTAAAACGTAATACGGCGAGATGTTCTAAGTAAACACCATTTGCAGCAGACAACAAAACCTAACTACTGTGATAAAAACAACCAATGTACACATTATCAGAAAGAGTAAAGTCCTAGTGATCAAATCGTTTTGGTCAAGGGCTCTTCCTTAAGTATCGTGGCCCAAACACATGCAATACCTGTAAAAAAAATTAAGCATGTTATCCAAAAATTTGCCAGTGTTCAAAAGTTCCGTTGGTGTACATCTGCTTCGGCATACTTCCAAAAATTGGTGGATGGGGACTTACGGATCATACAGACTGATATTTTATTGATCCAAATAAAATACTCTCATCCATAACTTGACAGTTGCAAAGACTGTTCTCCGCCTGTATCGGGCATTCCTGTAATTCTTTAGTGCAATGGAAATTACGAGACAGCGGAAACGGAAAATCGAAAACTAATGATTATTTTAACAAAGCTTTTATCAAAGTATCTTTCAGCACGAGCTTTTGGTTTAGTTTAGCTGAAATTTTCGAATAAGAAACAAATAATTCCTCTAGGAACCTTATCAAATTTAAGCTTATGCATAATTATAATGTGCAGTTTCATTTCTTTGAAGAATATTTACAAATCAGGGGAGAAAACAATGTTATCTTTATCACAGCAAACATCTATTATATATGTATATCATCGTATATTTAACTCAATTTTAATGCATAAGGGAATCGCTCAAAGTTTAAGGCACGGATTAGGAATTCCCATATTTCGTTGAAATTTTTATCGATACTCAATGTAGATTCGAATTAATAAAACGCAAAAATGTAAATAAGTTTAAACTGCTTGAACAAAGATTATATGAGTTTTCGGCATCGAAGATCTTGGTAGCGATTGAGAACAAATTCGCATAAAAGCGTTCATCGTTTAATTGGATATTTTGACAAAAAGAAACACGCATGCTGCGATTTCCTTGTCTTGATTCTTATGCATAAATAATTTTACTTGCATGTAAGAGCGGCCATGAATGCAGTACTTTACATTTGTGTTCACCAGATGATGGATAAATTTATGCTAGAGTTAAAAATGAGCTTCATTTAAAGACGACAATACGCGACGGAGATTGCAATTGCGAATCAAAACCAAGACCGAAGAATAAAGGAAATAGTGAAACGTTAATCATTAAGCGAGCTGAAATCATAATTGCATGTCTAATCGGAACAAAGCTGCAGTACTTTGGGAGGAAAATAAATGATGTCGACAGAAAAAATGGAGTGAGAAGTGATAAGGAGAGGGTAATGAACAGCATCAGTAATTAGGGAACAGAGAGAATTTTTATAAACACTACTGCCAGCCAAGGCAAATGAAACAGTAGTGGTCACTGAACAAAATGTGTTCATAATGCTTAATTCGAACTGTTTTTAAATTAAGAAAAAAGAGTTTCAGCATTAACTGATCTAGAACAGCTGATTATATAAAACATATTTTTTTTTCCAATTAAAACGCTATTTCCCACTATAAATGCGTTTAGAGTTTTTTCCTTCACAGATTGATGAAAAAGGCAGGTTACGAGGCCTGTATTTTGTAGAAGATTTAATGCTTATACTCGGCCGAGTCATATTATTGTGACCACCAGCTAAAATCCAGAGTAACCAGAGTAACCACCGTGTACAGCGCGGATAGCAGCTAGACGGGCTGGGAGTGACTCAATAAGGCGCTGAAAGGCGTTCACAAGTATATGGAGCCATGCTGACTGCAGTGCATCTGACAGCTGCTTGAGAGTGCGTGGTGGAGGATACATGGTGGAGGATCCATACAAAGAACCACACAATCGAAATGAACACACAGATGTTCAAATGGGTTTAAATCTGGGGAATTAAGGGACCAGAAAAGTTCTTTGAAGTCTTCATCGTGCTCCTCTAACTACTCTCGGATATTTCTAGCTGTGTGACACGTCGCACTGTCGTTCTGGAAGATCCCATCCGCCCCAGTGAAGACAATCAGCATGTATGGGTGTACGTGGTCTGCAAGGATGGATTTATTCGGTCCATAGTGCCTTCCAGAGGTATGAGTGGACCCAGAGTAGGCCACGAAAACATTCCCCAGACCATAACGCTGACGCCACCAGCTTGTGTTCTTCCAGCAATGGTTGAAGAGTGTTTGTTCTCCGACATTTCTCGCCTTATACGCCAACGTCCATCCGTTCGATGAAGCACAAAACGTGACTCATCGGAGATGGTAATCCCTGCCAATCAGCGGAGGTCAAATTCCGATCCTGCCGTGCAAATGTAAGCCTTTTCTGCCAATGCACCTTCTTTTGCATAAATGCAGTGACCATGTCTTGCCATCGGAGCCACATACGCAGCAGGGTTCGCTGAACTGCCGTTTTAGATGCACTTCCGGTAGCCCCCTGGTTCATTCGGCCAGTGAGTTGTTCCACTGTAACGTATCGATTGGCCCTCACGCACCTTCGCAGCCGACGGTCACCTCTCACATCAATGGCACGTGGTGCTCCGCTGTTCCACGTCACTTATTCGCAATGGTGCCATTTCTCCAATTATCACGATACACTTTAACCAGAGCAACATTCGAACTGTTCACAAACTGAGCTGTTTCAGAAACACTACCACCTTTGGCCCGAAAGCTGATAATCAACCCTTTTCGCAAATATAATAAATTGCTCCTTTTGATCCCTGACAGCAACGAGTGATATGTTTTCAGAATGCCTGCAGCACACCTTATATACCCTCCAAGCCGACTAACGACACATGCCTTTTTTCATTGGCTACGCGCTGTTGACGTAAAAGTTGGAGGTGGTCACGATAATGTGATTCAACTGCATATTAAAGAGCACAAAAAAGAATTGCCGTTCAAGGCCTGTTTTTTTCTTTTTCATCACCAAAAGCATTTGGACACATACCACTACGTGTTATGAGTTCGTTCATACCCTCCGCATAAAATTGTTGTCCTTTTTAACTGAAGTAAAGCTTCCATAAAATTTACTTCTTCATCGGTGGTAAAATGGCGTGATTTTTCTACTGTGCAGAGAGATGAAAATTGCTAGGTGAGGAACTTTCTTCATTTGCTGCTGTGTTGATTTTCGTTGCGATAATGATCGATTTCAATATCTCTACAAGCCTCGAACTTTCGACTGCATTCGGCAATTTTTTTGTCTTGGGGTTTAACGACCACCAATAGCCACTGTGAGTGCTATAAACCGTTACCTGTCCTAATTTGGGTCAACTGGTTCCAAGGAAGGGAGAGCGCAAATGAAGTAAGACAAGCACAGCGCCCATGCCTCAGATTGTGGTTCGAACCTGCGCCCACTTAGACTCTAGCTCTTAGACCACTAGCCACCGGGTCGGCGCTCGCCAGCATGCCGCCGGGACATCAGGCGTTCAGCCGACGAAACGTTAGGCACCACAAACCTTTCATTGCACTGCGGGCCTCCTCGCGATACAAATGTTTCATTCTAATACCAGTTTGAATTGTCACAAAACAGCTGTAATGTGCGCACGCATCTTCAAGGTTTGCTCTTTTTCATAAGTGTACATTACAAACTATACCCTGCATTTCCGTTGGCGCGGTTGTATAAGCGCTGGCTTCTGAGCATGGGACTGGCTCTCACCCTTCCCTGGAACCAGCTGCCCTAAATTAGGGTCGGGCGATTTCTCATATTCCATCGAGTTGCTCGCAGTGGTCGTTAGCCTTAAAAAAGATCAGTATATACACCGATGAGCTATTCCATTATGACCACCCCAAGCCTAGAAAAATGAGCGTGCCTGAAGACTGAACAGTGGCACAGGTGAAGTTCACAGAGTAGTACATATACAAGTCGAGGACCGGCTTTCGGTTAGTAGAGTGTTCGGGATCAGAATAGGAAAAGCTGCCGATTTATCGGAGTTTGGTAAAGTACAAATTGTGACGGCACGTCTCCTCGTAACTCACGTGGTTGTTCACGTGCCGCTGTAGTGAGTACGTATCAGATGTGGTGCACAGATGGCCAAACGACGAACCGTCGTCCAGCGGTGTGTCGTCCCCAGCTCATTGATACTAGAGGGGAGCGGAGACTGTCGCGCATTGTTCACAGCGACCGCAGGGTGCGACAAATCACCCACAGCTACCATAGGTAATCAGAGCAATCTATCACAGAACACAGTTCATCGCAGCCTTCTGCGCATGGGCCTGCGTAGCCGAAAACCCAGCCGGGTCCGCATGCTCACTGCACGTCATCGCCAAGAACGCATGAAATGGACCTACGATCATCGAGATTGGACCGTGGATGATTTGAAGAAAGTGGTTTGGTCCAAAGAATCAAGATTTCTGGTGCATCACGCAGCTGCCCGAGCGCCAACGGAGGCTATAGCACCTAGATGCACTGTTGGACGGCAATATGCCGGCGGCGGCGGTGTTGTGCTGTGGGCGATGTTTTCTCGGGACACTTTAGGTCCCATTATCCCAGCAACACAATTCCTGACATCTGTCACGTATTTGAAAATCGTTGCAGACATTTCATGGCGACTGTGTTCCCTGCTGGTGATGGCCACTACCAATAGCACAATGCGCCATGCCACACTGCCAGAGTCATCAAGAAGTGGTTCGAGGAACATGCTGGTGACTTTTTGTTAATGTTCTGGGCTCCAAATTCACTTGACATGAACCCAATCGAACATTTGTGGTTCGACTTGGAAACGCGGGTTCGCGCTAAATCACCACCACCCCGAAATGTACGGGAACTGGAGGATCTTCTGTTGACATTATGGTACCTGATACCCCAGGATACCTATCGTCACCGCATCGTATCGATGCCTCGCCAATTGGCCGCTGTGGTCATAATGTAATGGCTCAACTGTTTAATTTATGCATCTGCTTTATCTTTTCTTGCAGTAGCTGTGCTTGTGAAACGATCAGTCTCGAAACACTTTCTGTTTAACCATCGTAATACTGATCTTAAGTAATGTTTAAGGTTAATATCAAGTATTTGCCACATAATTTTTCAAATGTTACGGTTAGAGGATTTTCCAGTATTTTAGTCTGATTGGTTGTTAAAAGTACAGGAAAATACCTTTCTGCTACAAAATTGAAATTCGCAAATGTGAGGTACTGAATTAGTCAATGAGGGGATGTACACTGAAGAGCAATGGAATTAGAGATACCTGCCTAGTAACGTGTAGCACCACCTTTCGCCCTGATGACGGCGGCGATTCGTTTCGGCATGGACTCGATAAAACACCGGAAGCGTTGGGAAGTCATACGGATCCACGACCCCTGAACAAGCTCCCGCAGTTCACGAAGATTTGATGGAGAGCTCCGAACATCTCTCTCGATGGCATTCCAGATGTGCTCGATGGAATTGAGGTCAGGTGACCTAGCTGGTCAGGGAAGCGAGGTCTCGTCGGTGGAGTGTTCATCCAACCATTCGGATACAATTCGGGAGCGATTGCACGGCGCATTGTCTTGTTGCAGGATGAGGTCCCCAGTGGAATGTTGAAGACGCACTAACGGGAGCAAATGGTCGTCCAGGATATCCCGGTAACGTTGACCTGTGCGGGACGATGTCACACGTACCAGGTGTCCCATTTCAGTCAGTCCACGTAAACAGTCTCCAGACGAGAATGCCAACCACCAGCTTGAAGAGTACCCTGTTGGCAAGAAGGATCCTTCGCTTCATGTGGTTTGCGCCGTACTCATATCCTGCCATCCTCATGTACGAACGTGAATCTCGACTTATCAGTCCAGGCAACATTTTCCCACATGTCTAGGGTCCAGTGGCGATGTTCCCGCGCCCATGCTCATCTTTGCACCCTGTGATGTGCGGTCAGCAGCGGTACCGTCTTGGGACGATGGCTTCTGTACCCCATAGCGAGGAAATGGTTCTGGATGGTGTGGCTGCTTACACGTTTTTGTGCACGAGCGTTGAATTGCCGAGTTATTTCTTGCACTGTGGCCCGTCTATCCGCTGTTACAAAGCGAATTAGCCGACAATGACTCCGCTCATTCGCACGCTGTTTTCCACGGAAGTTGGCCCTTGAAGGGATGATTTTACCGGATTCGATATACTCACGGTGCATCCGTGACACAGTGACTCGTGAAAATTCCAGTGCCTGCACGACTTCCGAGAGGGAGTGACCCATTCGTCGGGCCACGACAATTTGCCCACGATCAAATGCGCTTAAATCCTTCGTCTTATCCATACTGCGTCCGACTCTTACTGATTCCCGTCGCATCACTCCTTACATTGTCGGATCGCTGCATACGTCATGTCGTTTCCGTTTACAGGGCCACCCACAGCGCCACATTTGCATAAAGCCAGCTCTCTCTAATTCAATTGCTCTTCAGTGTATAGCTGAAGAGTGTATTAGGATTTTCATTCAGCTTTTGCTACCGTGTAAGATATCCACGACAGCTTAGTAAAAATCAATAGAATATTGAACTGTACTTTAATACTGCCGACAATACTTCTATTCCAATTTCTATGTCTACAAGTATATCATTCCCATTACAGTCGTGGCAGTTGCACAATTACAAAATCTTTAGACACCCCTGCTCTGAAAACTACGTATCAATTATTAGTGCCCATTCCTGAACATTCCACTCTATTGCTCTATTAAGCTAAAATGAAAAAGATAGATTAGCGAAACTTTCTTGATTTCATTATCTTTTGACGTGTGAAACGCTTTAAGAGCGAACCTCTTACACTCACATTTGATCAGTCTCAGAACACCAGAGAATGCATATATATATAGAGAGAGATATATATGTATTTTTCTTTTATTTTTTGTCTTCTATGTTAGCATTAAATAATTAATCAGGAATTATCAAACATAAATTGCTTCCGCTATGAAGTCAGTCAAGGGTTAAGAAATCTTCTTTAACAATTCATAGTATTTACACTCATCGTCAAAAAAATAGTTGCACCCTGAAGGACGTTTCGGATTGCAATGCTATTCGGGAGGAAGACAAAGGTTACCAGGAACAGTAAATGCTTAAACATTGAGACTTTATTGAGCACACGAGAATATTTATTGAGCTACACGCCAATAAGTAGTGTCTTTCAGTATGGCGTCGGTACACCATGTTTGCTCACACAGCATGCCACACGTCTCGGCATGGAGTTGAACAGGTTCCTAGTGGTGTCCTGCGATAAACCATCCCATGCAGCTTGAATCTTCTCACGCAGTTCCTGCAGATTGTGCGGTAAGGGTGGAGTGTGTATAGCGCGTCCAATAGCATCCCACACATTTTCAATTGGCGATAGGTCTGGCGATGCGGCTGGCCATGGCAGAGTGTCAGAGCCTTGAAGGAGAGCTCTCAAGGCAGCAGCAGTACGTTGTTCTGTTGGAGTGAGCGTTCAGAAAAGTTAGGGCCACTGGTTGCAGGACCTCGTTAACGTTACGTTGGGATGTCAAACTACGTGTAATGAACACCAAATGTGATCTGACATAGTAGGCAATTACACTCCACACCATGACACCAGGCCTTCTGGACGTGTGACGCTCGACCACAAACCGTTCATCTTGGACCTAACCACGATGCCCTTACACTCGAATTCTTTGGTCATCTCCTCCAAGACAAAAGCTGCACTCGTCATTGAAGATCACTCGCTGCCATTCTGAGTGGCTCCTTGACAGTCTGGCACGACACCATTGCAGTCTTTGGCGATGATGCAATGGTTGTTAAGAGCAGACGTCGTAACGGTTTGCGTGCGTGTAGTTCTACGTCGTGCAGCCGTTTGCCAATGGTGCTGGCACTAATCGGGCGATGCATGGAGGGCACCACTGCTCGCTGAATATCCGCAATAGTGTCTGTTGCGTCACTCCGCTCATGTCGCACAACCCGTTGGGTCCTCTCTCGCCGTGGTTTGTCTGAGTCTCGCAGACTCTTACTGTTGCTTCTGCGAGCCGTGTTCTATTCACTTCTGCTAACAGCGGGCTATGGAAATATCCACACGACCTGTATGGGGCTCAATACGACGATGAGACCATTCCGCTTTCTGGAGCTCGAAGATGCGGCCCCAATCGAACTCCTCCAAATGCAGATATTTGACGTGGACCAGAAACATCAAACAGAGGTAATCGCTCTTTCCACGTTTATAAGTAAGTCACAAAAAATATCTTTGGCCGCCACCGGGAATCGAACCAAGGGACTTTCAGTTACACGCCTGATATGCTTCCACTACACCACAGCGGCCTCAAATTCCTCCAGACTCACACACACTAAACGCTAAGTGCCAAGCCAATTTGGCAGGTTGCGTCTTGGAACCCGCACAATGCTGGGAATTCACCAAAGTTGGTAAGCAGCAAATGAACAAATAATTAGAAGGCGAATAAATAATTAATACAGACATTTGACGTGGACCTAGAACATCAAACAGAGGTCATCGCCCTTTACACGTTTATAAGAAAGTCACGGAAAAATTATCATTGTCCACGTCAAAAATCTGTATTAATTATTTATTCGCCATTCTAATTATTTGTTCAGTTGCTGCTTCTTACCATCTTTGGTGAATTCCCAGCATTGCGCGGATCTCCAAGAAGCAACCTTGCCAAATTGGCTTGGCAGTTAGCGTGTGTGAGTCTGGAGGAATTCGAGGCCGCTGTGGTGCAGCGGAAGCATATCCGGTGCGTAACTGGAAGACCCTTGGTTCGTTTCCCGGTGGCGGCCAATGAGAATTTTTCCGTGACTTATTTATAAACGTGGAAAGAGCGATGACCTCTGTTTAATTGATACTCCAAATGCTCGAGTAGCTTCCGAACTTTTCTCCTAGGCATCTCTCTTGAAAAGAAGGATGCAACCAACACAACAGCAGGAGTCAGAATGGCAAGAACGAGCAACGGGACGACCTTATATAGTCGGTCAGGCACAGCTCTACGACACCTCTTGCTTGCGTCACATGAGCGACAGAGCGTGATACTTGAATCATTTGCATGTCTCACGATGTCAAACCTACCCACTAAGTTTCATTCCTGTCGGTTGCATCCTTCTGGGTGGAACAAGTTTTTTGACGATGAGTGTAGTTGCATCAAATAATCTTATTCCTAGACTGTAAATTCTCAATGTGAATTTCTATGAAACTATTCCAGGCAAAAGACTAATATATACCAAAATTCTCAGAGCTGATTCATCAAAACACTATGAATCGTTTGAAGACTGAACAGAAAGCGTAAGGGAAGAAAACAGGAGGGGAAGAAAGGGAAACAGATAAAAAAAAAAAGCTCTCAGTATTTTCATCTCACACGTTGAAAATTAAATTTTAAGGCAGCTGACCTTACGAATCAAACAAAGTTCTCCTCCATGATAAACGAACGTATGCCATTGGCCGGTGCATATAAGTAAGAATGGACGGAAAAGACACTTGTGCTACTCCACGTGGATTTTTTGTTGGAGCAGAAATACTTCTCAAAAAGAAATAAACACACGATAATCAAAACTTGGGGAGACTTTCGTACAACTCGATTAACATCTGGCGCAAACAGCGGTGATATATGTGCTATACTTTCCTACTTAACTGAAGTCAGTGACTTGCAGAAACAAACCAGGTTATCAGTGTAGACGTCTGTCAATTATGGAACTGAAAAGCCCTTGGAAACTGTTGTCGACCGTTCGTTGTGCCCTGATTTGATGAGTTCTTTCATCATTGTTGTGGAATTGCACATTCCTTCCGGCCACCGTCATGTTCCTCTGATGATTGTTATTGATGAGACATAATGGCCTCTATCTTGGATGAAGATGTCACTTCCTGTCCCCTCTTGCCGAGATTGACGGCATCAGTGGGTGAACACCAAGAGAAGGAAACTGAATAGGCATTGCAGACACCCTGCTTTCTGCTCCGTAAGACCTGGGAATTGTAGCTGTGATCATACATTAAATCATGAAAACAACTGTCGGTCTCGATGGGTAGTCAGAATTTAGATTTTTTCTTGGAGTCATAAATCGTTCTCTTGAGTTCCGAAGATGCTGTTGGAAACGTGCATACATGAATGTTGGGTGATATTACCTCTTCAGTACTTTTTCCTTGAAGGAAAACGCACAAAACTCATTAAGTGAATGAAGCTCTCTTTACCACACACCATGAAAGAAAGGTCATTTCCCTACTTTGTGACTTAGTCGCTGGAATTTCACGTATCGTTGACATAAATATCTGCTTTTGAACTCCGCCTGCTCATTTTCTTGAAGACAGTTTTTTCATTGAAAGCTATCAAGCATGATTTTTAAGCAAAATGTTATTTAAGCTAAGGCAATTTGCAATGCAGCCAGACCTTGGTTTAGGTTTTTTTTTTTTTGCTGTCTCAAAAATGAAATTTAAAGCATGTTTTGTTACTTGCTACTTTATCTGACAAAAATTAATCTTCAAGTTTGTAATCGCGAAGACAGATCATGAAAAAAGTGAAGATTAATCAATATATATTTTTCCAAATGCTTACTCATAAATGATTATAGCAAAAGGCATGAATTACAAAAAGACATAAAAATACAAACGAAATAGTATTATAGACATTATATCATATAGTAGTTGCCACTTAATTCCCCCTGTGATCATAAACATTTCATTTCAGAGCAGAAATATCCCATGCAACGAATTTTCACTTTTATAATTTGGACTGTGCTGAATATCACCCAAATTTAGGGTATAACGGTTACTCGGGCGCGGTTTCATGGAAAGGTAATTTCACACCACTTATCTAGAAATGAACTCCAACTTTCTCCGATCTGTTACGTAGGAGCGAACATCTCCCTTAAAAAGCTGTAATTTGTTTTTAGAGTAATCAGTCGTGTGCAGTGCGTTATGAATACCTATGCAGGTTGTATTAAGTAAGCGGTGTGATTATACCGTATGGAAGCTGTCTAATATTTTGAAATACCGTACTAATGTTTTGATATACCATGCGTAATGAATACCTGTGCAGCTGTCTATTTTTTTTATATATCTCCCATACGGTGTGATATACCGTATGGAAGCTGTCTAAATAAATTTTACTTAATACAGGAAAATAAGAAAATTTTTGGTGACATTTTCACCAAAAATGTTATAGTTTGGCTTTGTTTAGTAAAAATTATAAAATTTTATAATTAAAAAAAAAGTTTTTTTCACAGAGGGGATGTAGAATTTTTTCTGCGTATAATATGTGATGGAAAAATGCAATATACGCATACAAAGCTGTTCCTTCGGCAAATACACTTTATGATCTACATACAGGTGACAAAATATTAGAGATCCTACTTAACCAATAGCGTGTTGGTCCTCCTCTAGCGGGAATAACATCCTTTACACGCCGAAGAATCGACTTCACCAGACGCCGGAGGATTTCTGGAGCTAATGCTAGCCATGTCTGTAACAGCATTGTCCAGAACTTCGGCCGAGACCTCGGTGAAGAATCCATGGATCTGATGTTCCGCTCCAGGGCAAATGAGACAGCTTCCACACGGTTTAAATCCGAGGGCTTTGGGCACCACTCGACGGTTCTAAATTCAGACGAGTGTCCCTCGAGCCATGCCTGGGTGGCTGTGTCGCAGTGGGGTGGCGCATTGTACTTCTGAAACAGACCATCGGCTGCAGGATATCCGAGGGCCATGAAAGCGTGTACGTAATTGGCCAGCACTTGCTAGTAGCAAGCAGAGGTTAACGGCCTCTCCAGACACACTAAAATAACTAATGTGTCCCATGAGAAGGCTTCCCAGACCATTACAGAGACACCACCTTTTTGAACAGAGCAGACCTCGCATGACTTGGCTATGGTCTCATGCTCTTGACGCCACACCCGCACCTTACCGTCAGCTCAGTACAGCTAAAACAGGATTCATCTGGCCACACGCGGCGTTGTCACGCTGCAGAGGTTCATTTTTGATGTTCCCGGTACCAGGCAAAGCGAAATGTCTTATGACGAGCACTCAACAGTAGCACACGAATACGACTTCGACAGCCGTAGTCTGGGGTACGGGGCGTGCGCCATATTGTTCACTCACTGACCCTGCTTGGACCTCTGACATTTAACCTAGATGTGATTTGCACCAGTGTTACCAAACTGCCGGTCTTTACTAGCCTGGACATTCTACGTCGACACCCATCATGAATGGCGTATGGTCATTCACAGCTTGCACTCTCTGGGCATTGGTATGTCCGTCAATGGTATACACGCGGTACGTCCTTGATAAGGTTGTCCTCGAGAATCCTAGGGTTACCAATGTTCCTCGTTGGGCGATAGGATGACCCATCCATCTTGCACCGGCAATGCGCCTATGATCAAAGTTGCTCAGATCACCATGTTTACCCATGTTCGTCGTCTGCGATACACTATTGGAAAGCTCTGGTGTCCTCTTATTTATCGCCTGCATTTGGTTTGGGTCCGTTAATCTCTGCGAGGGGGATTTTTTTCTGGTTGGAGGTTTAACGACCACCGTGAGCAACTCAATGGGTTATAAGCAGTCTCTCGTCCCTAATTTAGGGTCACTGGTTCCATGGAAGGGAGAGAGTGCCAGCGCCGTTAGACAAACACAACATCCATGCCTCACCGGGATTCGAATCCGGACCCCTTTCGGACGAATGATCAGAAGCCATCGCTTAGACCACTGCGAGAGGGATGCCCGTCATTCATATCTCCAATATGTTTTGCCTACTGAGTGTATCTCTCATCACACACACACGCACACCCACACATGCGTGTGTGTGTGTTATGAATGTGCTGGAGTGGGTGTGTGTGTGTGTACAACTGAGACTTTCAGATTTTAAATGAATCACTTAAGATGCGCAGTGGAAAATCTTAATACAGCGCCGATTAAATTCTATATAAAAAGCCACTAATCCCCTTTCTTAAGTCCTTGCGACTGAATGTCCACAAAGTGAAGTATTAAATGTCATTAATCCACTTTCTTAAATGTTTGGAAGTAAATGCCCACGAAATTACTGAATTCTCCCCATATTCTAGTTTTGTTTCATATGCAACTGAAAAAACACCATTTTTTCATCATCGACTTTACCTCCAGTCTCCGTAGTTGCTCCTTGGCGTCGTACATCAGAAAATTTCGATAGTTTGTGTTCTTTTTAAATTTTATCCGCGACGATTTCAAAACATTTTCTCGAGTCTTATGTTCAGCTGCAGAAGTAATCCAACTTCCGGATCAACAACGAAGATGCGAAGAGAAAACGAAACAACAACAACAACAACAACAACAACAACAAAAAGCGAATTGAATATTTAGAATCGTTGATAACGCCTTCCTCATTTCTTAAAATTTGCATCCGAGGCTGCACAGGAAGTATTCATATCTTGTAAAATGAAACACAGGATCAGTTAGTGTACATATCACGGAATCCTGCATTGGATCATTATTAAACATCACGTGTTTTCCAACGCGAGGAGCTTTGCACTCTTGTTCAAAATGTTGGAATCTGTTGCTTTCCGACCATACCCTAAGATGAATTTTTCTGATCATTTTGAATGCGTCATCTTATCATGTTCTTTAAACCATGTTTCTTTGAGCTCACGTTCTTCATCAGTTCTGAAACTTATTCTATCGTTTCAGAGGGGATGAAGAATTGCAAGATGGTACAACCTGATTCAAAATCCTTATGAATACTACCTATATCGTTGTGAACATTGGCCGAGATATGTCCGTTCTGCGTAACGTACAATGCAAAAGAATATAAACACAAAAATGCATTCAAGTATTGGATAAATGTTCATGTTTCTCCTTGGAATAACACCGCAGAAATTTGTGAATAGAAGTTGGAACTAATGCCTTGGATGTATTAATTTTATTTAAAGCTTGGTAAACATAATTACCTGTAGACACACAGGCTTTTGAGAGATGTGTGATGGATATGGGATAAAACAATTAAAACGTGGTACACAAGCAAACTGTTGCTGAGTTTTTATCAAAATGAAGTAGAGGAAAATGTTGGCAGCTGTTACTGTGATTTCTTAGGGATGCTACATATTTGTATACACTGAATTATTTTTTAATTTAGAAACTCCAAGCATCTGCTAGGGTATTCAATTTATTCGCACACAGGCAGAACATAAGATACACAAAAAATGACAGCAAAAATAAAGGACACAAAGTACATGTACAAAGGAGCTGGCGAATGGATTCGCAAACCTCCCAGTATTCAGGGAACTGAGAGTCAGCAGCCTCAGGTGGAAGAGTATCACACGGAGACGTCTCAGAGATGTTTTTGAGATGTTTCAAGCGTGAAAAACAGATGCGGTCGAGTGTAGAGTATCACTGATCAGAACGGCGATGAGATACAAAATAATGGATGTGTTGTTCGAAGTGACCAGCAGCAGTTTGAATGTCCAAGTCAAAAGACTAGCGAAACTTCGTTAAAAAACCTGTACTTTCGAACTAGGAGGAAGAAGGTGAAGGAGGAGTTGTTTTACGGAACAACAGCCTGAACATCACAGGGATTGAGTTCACCGTATGTGCAACATCGGCAGCAGTGATGGCTGTAATTTCGGACGATGTGTTTGACCGAGAGAGCAGCGGCACAGTACGTTGTTCGACTGAGATCGAAAAGGTATCAGGAAGAGTCAAACTTGTACAGGTGTCCGTAGGAAGCGAACGGGATAATTGACGTATCTTCTGTCGGTTTAGTAGATTTCTTTGAGGAAACAGACCTCTTAGAAGAGGAAGCAGCAGTCGACACATCCATCTGCTGATCAGAGATGATCACAGATTCGGAGGGAGGGAGAACAGATTGAACAGATGAGTTATTAGCGTGAGAGTCGGACTCCTATGAAATGCACAAAACACAACAAGACACGATAGCGGCAGTATGTTCCTGGAGAAAGGAGACCGCTGGAGCCACACTTGGAGTTTCCGGTCCGGAAGCTAGCACTGAGGATCATCGAATGAAAAGCACAGGAGAAACAGTTGGAACATAGGAGTCGGCAATTTTAGTCGTGGAGATGTCAGCGGTCGAGACAGTCTCCTAGAGGCGTGGAGAAGCATGCAGCACCTTCCGTTGGGATAACGGTGGGAAATGGCTGGAGTCTTTCAGATGGATCAGAACAAGCCCAGAAGGCGGTGGAGCAATACAGGCATATGTACTTGCGGAAACATCAGAAGGCAAGGAGAAGCACAATAATGAGAAGTAAAGGTCTTGGAAGTATATAAAAGATTACAGCTGTTTACAGCCGCATCTGTGAGGCAATCCCGCAAGCCCTGGTCGGTCGGGAAGACAACCAACAGTTGTCTTCGAAGACCAGAAACGTGGGCGAAAGAGGTGCCTTGAGGGGCAGCTGAAAAGCGGCGGACTTTTATGAAAATCTTGCAGGATTTGTCAACTGGCAAGTGAAGTAAGTCATCAGAAATCGCCCGAGGGACGGGGTAGAAAGTTATTGCAACAGGCTGTTTCGAAAGAGGAGATCGAATGAGGTGATGTGCACCAGTGTTCAAGCCGTTGGGCAAGAAGAAGTCAGCATCAGTTTTGCGGTCAAAGAGCACAGAGATTCCTCAAGGTGTTCTGGCGATTTCGGAAATGGCAGTTGCAGGAATATGAAATGAGGTAGAGAAGTGTTGGGTGGGGCATGAAAGAGTACACCTAAATCTAATAAGGAAGCAAACTCTCTGCTTACCTTTGACTGATCGTCAATTGTAGCGGTAACAGTTTGTTGGCTCAACAGCACAGAAGAGGCAGGAGCAGGAGATGGAGTTCAACCGCTTTGAAGAGCAGTCACGAATGATGCCTTCCCCGACGACTTGAGAGGTTAGGAAGGCAGCACTGAATCATGAGAAGGCAACTGGGCAACGGCAGGCACTAAAGGGAAAAGCACAGCAATCGCAGAGAGTGGTAGCACGTCTGAACATGTAATATTTTGAATGGGCAGTTTGCGTTTTCTCAACATTGAAAACATTTGATACAAAACTATATCGATTTGTCCTTTTTTAGTACGTCTTTTGTAAAAAAATATCGTGCTTATGTTATCGGTTTGTCCGTCAGTCCGTCCGTCAGTCAGTCCGCTTGTACCCACGATATCTCCGGAACTGTTAGTCCGATTTGAAAAATTCTTTTGCATTGGGAAGCTTGACATATGAGAATGATGATCCTTTTTTTTTTATTTTTTTACGATGTACAATTTTGCCGCTAGAGGGCTTAAATGCAGATGATGTCGAATTCAAATATACGTTTTATTCCACATACTTGCTTCTAAATATCAGATTGTAAAAATTCTTTCATCTTTCGATTCCATTTATGTCGAAAAGTATTTTAAATATAGTTACTTTTTCAAATTACGCATAGATTTTACGCTAGGGGACGTAAAAGTAAATTACATTTTCCCCGATAACTCTTCTTCTAAAGCTCCGATTTGAAACATGTTTTCTTCAGAGGATACACCTCCGTATGGAAAATCTTTTGCATATAATTTCTAATTTTCGGTAATAAATACTTTGGCCACCAGGGGGCGTAAGTGTTAATTTTTGCTTCTGATGTATTTGCCATAAAATCTGAGCTTCTAAAATAACGACTGAAAAAATTCTTTCGTGGACTGATGCCACTCACATCGATAAACCTTTTCAGAATATTTTCTTCTTAAAATATTCCATAGTTTCTCCGCCAGGGGCCGTAGATATTTATCTTATTTTTGTCAATATCTCTACTTCAAGGAGTCCGCTTTGAAAAATTCCTTCTTTGTTGGATAGTGATTCCAGTGTAACATGTTTTTCGTGTAATGTCAAAATTCTCAAGTAATTCATAGAGTTTCCGCTAGGGGGCGTGAAGTAAATTGCTTTCCCCCTATATCTATGTTTCTAAATCTCCGATTTGAAAAATTCTTTCTGCACCGGATACAGCTCCTGATGGGAAATCCTTTGCACATAATTTCTAATTTTTGTAAAAAAATGGTTTGGCTACCAGGGGGCGTAAATCTTAATTTCCGCTTCTGATGTATTTGCAGCAAAATGAGAGCTTCTAAATTCTAGATTGAAAAAAGCGTCGTTTGTAGACCGATACTACTCATGTCGACAAACCTTTTAGAAACATTTTCTTCTAAAAATAATGCATGGTTTCTACGCCAGGGAAGTAGATGTATATCTTATTTTTGTCAATATCTCTCCTTCTAGGAAGTTCGATTTGAAAAATTCCTTCTTTGTTGGATAGTGTTTCCAGTGTGACATGTTTTTCATATAATGTAAAAATTTTTAAGTTATTCATAGACTTTGCGTTAGGGGGCGTAAAGGTAAATTGCTTTCCCCTTATATCTCTGTTTCTAAATCTCCGATTTGAAAAATTCTTTCTGCACCGGATACAGCTCCTGATGGGAAGTCCTTTGCACATAATTTCTAATTTTTGTAAAAAATGGTTTGTCCACCAGGTGGCGTAAGCCTCAATTTCCGCTTCTGATGTATTTGCAGTAAAATATCAGCTTCTAAATTCTCGATTGAAAAAAAGTCGTTTGTTGACCGATACTACTCATATCGACAAACCTTTTAGAAACATTTTCTTTTTGAAATAATGCACGGTTTCTATGTACATTTTATTTTTGTCAATATCTTTACTTCTAAGAGTCCGATTTGAAAAATTCCTTCTTTGTTGGATACTGCTTCCGATGCGAAATGTTTTTCCTATAAATTCAAAAAATTTCAAGTAAATCATTGACTCGCTACTGGGCACAAAGCTAAATTGCGTTTTCTGCGTTATTTCTGCTCCTAAAAGTCCGATTTGAAAAATTCTTCCTGTATCGCATACAAGACCAATGGAAAATATTTTTCACAAAATTTCTAATGTTTGGTAAAGAATAGTTTGGTCACCAGGGGTCATAAGTGTTAATTTATGCTTCTGATGTATTTGTAGCAAAATCTGGTATCCTGAAAACTCGACTAAATGTTTTTTTTCTTGAACCGATACCGCTCATATGGAAAAACCTTTTCACAATACTTTTTTCCTAAAATAATGCATGGTTTTCCCACCAGGGGACGTAAAGGCACATCTTATTTTTGTCGATACCTCTGTTTCTAAGAGCCCGATTTGAAAAATACTTTCGGTGTTGGATTATGCTGTAAACGGAATCGTGAGCTTACGCTCACGATTCCGTTTACAGCATAATCTGAGGGATTAAAAACCCGATTGAAAAACTTCTTTCTTCCTTCAGATACTATTGTTTTCCATACCGGTTTCATTGACTTTGAATAGCTTTGATAAATTTAATTTGCGTCAGAAAGGATTCAAAAGACGTGCTTATTACACCCGAAAATTCGGTGTCATCTTTCTTGTTTTATTAGTGGGTGTACTAATTTTACCGATTAAGGTGATCTTTACGTTGTAATTGCTTATGAACTGACCATTATGAGGCAAAAAACGTGAGAACATTTTTACCTGGCATTTATTTATTATGTAAGAGGATTCTGGTCGTCGCTTGAGTCCATAATTTTGTTTCGGCTATGAAAGAACATGAAACTGCTTTTTCTTTCGCTTCAAAGTATTTTATTTTTAAAATTATGATTAGCAGAGTTTTGGGTTAAATTGTAAGGCTACTTTGCAACATCTGTTTGTTTTAAATGGTATTAACAGCTGCAGTCCTTAAATGTTTATGGTATCAAACTAGAGTATTTTTGCCAGATAGCCACGCGTCCTTCAAATACTAATGTTTAGTGGAACTGCTTAACTGTATCAAAATACGGATGGCAATGCATAACTTTACTTGTAAAGGGTACGAACTCAAAAGATTAACTAATTCAAAGATGATAAGAGAACAATTGGAACGAAAGTCATAACTGATGGCAAACAGTGACAGTTGACCTTGGAAGACTTCAGATCAGATGAATAAGTTGCGCATTGACCTTCTTTATGACGCTGTAAAGAAAAGAGACATAAAAACCACAGAACAACATTTTAAAAGCATTGCTTTCAAAATGAATGTACTGCATGTAGGTTGAGTTTAAGTTTCAAACCCATTGGAAAGGTTACTTTGGAAAAAGAGAGAGAGTGTGGGATATAAAAACCATTGTTAGTACCTGTGCTTAAAGTTTTGAGATAACAGGAGGTAAGACATCTAAAGCAGAGGCTATATCAATTTCAATTGTCCGGCGTATTGCCTGTTCTGTTATATATTATATATATATTACCCAGAAGAAGACCACATGGGAGATGGGTGGATGAAATTCGAAAGTATGCAGGGGTGACATGGAGGAGACTGGCACAAGACAGACCGTTGTGGAGGAAACTTGGGGAGACCTTCGTCCAGCAGTGGATTGATAATGGTTGACAATGATGATGATGATGATGATGATAAACATAATTACCGCGATTGAAGAGAGGCGATTGCAAAAGATGAAAATCACATAGTGAGACAATTACAGAACTTGAATATCACACATTGAGGCAAAAATATTTTTAACGGTTTATTAAATTAAAAGAGCTAGAGAAATCTGATGGAATGAAACATGAGACCTTTTTATTGCATATAGGTAAAACTCCTCTGCAACGGAAATCATGGTGAAGTGGATTTGTCTTTCATTTAGAAGAAACACTTGTCGACTGATGATTTGTAGATGTGAAGAAAAGCATGATATTTGGCACTCAAATCTCGGATGTTGGTAAAGAAACTACGGAAATTTTTGTTGGAATTATGTTGAATTTCAGTTTCAGACCTGCTATCTTACAAGAGGCATTTCGTAACTGTGAGTTGTAATTATTTATTTGACGATATTAATTGTGAGGTGTGATTTGCGATTTGGGTAACACAGGAAGTGTTTGATGTTGGAAGACAAACTCGGATCAACAGTTACAAAAAATTTCAGTCAGCAAAATTATGACTTTTACAATGACCACCGCGTTCTAGTACTTGGATCTGATTCAAGAACTAAATGGGAAACTAATTTGACGAGATTCTGTGCTAGCTAATACTGCAACCTTCTCAAGAGTTGCCGTCGGTTCAGGCTACTCCGAAGCAGGAGCAATTTTGCTGCTGTACCTTCGGGTTGGAAGTGAATCGGAGGTGTTGGATCTAACCAGATGGCAAAAGAAAATATTCTCTACCTGTTAGCAAACTCAACAACTCAATATAGAATCTTATTTGGAAATCCAAACACATATGAGTCATACGGCAGAGTCTTCATAGACTCATTATTATCTATAAATTCATTAAATTTCAAAATTTATAGGAACTTAGAGCGTATAAGCAATTTCCCGGTATGGGGAATTTAAACCAGCATCCTTCAGCTCCGGAGCCGAATACTTTCCCAATTAAGTTACACCGACGAAGTTTGTCGCTGCAACTTCGCCGTCTTGATACGTGTGTCACCTCTGAGGTAGCTACGCGACATATATCCCTCACTGAGAAAGAGCTGGAACGGAATCGCATGTTTCTGTGTCAGCCGGCAAACCACGCTTGAAGGAGAGCTCACTGTAGAAGAAGGAATTCTGACTAATTCCAGACGATGTGCGGAAAGAACATCCCACATTTTTCGAAGTATCCGACGGCAAGGCGATTTAGTTTATGTTCGGGCGACAGTATAGTGTAAAAGCCATTTGTCGGCGGAGAAATCTAACACGTATCCTTCTGCTCCGGAGCCGAATGCTTTCCAATTAAGCTACACCGACGAAGTTTGTCGCAGCAGCTTTACCGTTTTGCCATGTGCATCATCTCTGAGGTAGGTGCGTCACAAACCTTTTTTTTTTTTTTTTTTTAATGGAGGTTTAACGACCACTATGAGCAACTTAATGAGCTATAAGCAGTCGCCTGTCTCTAATTTAGGGTCACTGGTTCCAGGGAAAGGAGAGAACCAGTATCGTAAGACAAACACAACATCCATGCGTTACCGGGATTCGAACTCGGACCCCTTTCGGACGAATGATCAGAAGCCATCGCTTTGACCACTGCGCGACCGGGGCGGCCGTCACAAACTTAAATGCTCTTTAGGGAAACAAAATGGTTATGACCCTAATTTCGAAAAACAAAAACACTTCTGAGATAATATTCAAAGAAAATTTATAAACGGCAATAAAAAGCAAGGCAACAAACATTTTACAGGAAAACTTGCAAGCCGAAAACCTTTTTTGACTTTCATAGAAAATAAAGACAGGGATACTCTTCTCATCTTCCTTATTCTCATAGCAAATTAATGATTTTAAGATTTCAAGCGTAAACTTTTTCTCGTTATTTCAACGCACCGCTCGCTCATGTAACAAATGATTTTAGAATGACATTGTTTAAAAATTCTTATTATCATATTTAATAACACACCATCGGAATATAATATTAGTGAAATCCGACCTGTCAAAACTTACCGAAATACATGATTAACGTTACTGCGGTTGATATGCTCTCTTTCTTTTTAGAAATTATGAGGAAGAAAGCGGCCATGTCTTCATAATTAGAGATGCATGAGAAAACAGGTCATAGTGGTTGTAGTCGATGAGATGTATTCGACCCTAACCTCCCCAGCGTGACCTACAGGGTGAGGATCAACGCTCTAATTGCCGTAACAAAGCTGCATCCATCTCCCTTTCTGGGAAATAAGCCAAGTTTTGAAGACGAACCAAACCTAATGTTTGTAGCAGGGTAGGATTAACGCCATTTATTTCGCAAATTGCTTACAAACGCGATTTTTTTTTCTCTAATGCAGAAGAATATCCGTAGAGCAATCCATAAAAACTTTTAATTAACGATATTAACAAAGCAGTAAATAACTGAAAGCCAACCACTTCAGATTAATTAACATACCGAGTTGCATGTTTAGGGGGAAGTTAGAATCACTTAATATTAAAGCTTAACCCACGCTAAGACGAGTTTTATGTGCGAATTCAATTTTTCAGGTGGTGACACATGAAGCAAAGTAAAAGACTGGATGGAGATAGTTGCTTTACAGTGAAGGAGTGTTATTACAGGAATTTAATACGGTTTACCGAAGAGACCTTTCCATGAAATCAGAGCACTCAAAAAGGAGTACCATACTTAGAAATACACAACTGAGAAGTACAAATACCTAATTTTATGTTGAGCAAACTTCAGCCTGAGATGGCTATTTCCCTGAATAATGTTGACGGACTTAGGAGTGATCAGAAGAGAGCAGACCTACTAAATGACCGCACAGCATTTTACAGCTGTGAACTAGTGATAGGTGGTAAGTTAAGTATTTGTGCTCTTTCAGTGTGATTTCCGTTGTGTATCTATCGTGCCACTGCTGCGCCGGGCCTCGAATTTATGTCGGTTTGCCCGCTTTTCCTCAGTATTATACTGTGTGCTTTTTTATTCATTATTCTCGTGCTCCCGCACGCTCTCATTTTCTTACCCTCTCACTATGCGTATCTTTTTCACAGGGTCGTCGCTTTTCTGTAGTCACGCACGACAAGGAGCCCCTAACTGTAAGGCTGCTCCTTTCGATGCCATTCTAGGTTAGGGTCCTTCGCACTACATTCTGTGTGATTTCATTTTATTACGAGATATATATCTGCTGTCGTTGTTATGTGTCACTCTCTACAGCACTTTTTCTGTTGTTTCATGCTGTACCGTGCATTTTAAGTTTTCACAAGAACTTTCTCTGTCATTTTGCACGTTTTATTGTTATCGCGGTATACTGTGACCCATAAAACTTGTCTGTTTCTCATACTGTTCACATTTATGCACCTATCATTGTTCTGTTCCCTACGTTTGTCATTTTGCTATTTGATATTGATGACACCCTTTGTTCTTCATTTAACGTGCTCCGTGTGAGCACGTTCATTGTTCTATCGAGTGGGCACTGCAGCATGTACTTTGTGCCCATTTTATCTTATTATCTTTCCTACATTACTTTATGCCTTTATTATCTTATTATCTTATTTTGCGTATCTCTTGTTCTGCCTGTTTGCCTTAATGCGAATAAACTGAGTAGCATAGCGGGTGCTCACAGTTTCTAAAAAAAAACAAAACATGAAGCATAACGAATCTTCCATTGCGACGTATACCGTCTGTCCTCCACAAAATTTGCAGGCCGTGGAAAGCGGTAACCACGCTTGCACTTAAATTATACCACTGGACCAGCTGTTTTTTTGCTTTTGTTTGGGGGTTTGACGACCATCGTGATCAACTAAGTGGGATATAAGCAGCCGCCCGTCTCCTATTTAGGCCAATTGGTTTCAGAGAAGACCCACAAAGCACAACTTTGTAATTTAACGTAGGCCCAATACTTAGCCACAGTATTCGTTTTCTAAAAGACGGTGGCCCAGTGTTTGACCTACGTTAATCATCCTGCTTATTTCTAGCAGGACAATATGATGGAATAATTTCGATTGCCTTCTGTGCTGCATGAGATATTGCATTCTTCCCTCTTGTTCGCCTACTTTTCGCTTGTTGTTCCTAAATGTTTAGTTTAGTTTAGTTTTTTTCTCTTGTACTTTTCCTTTTTGTGCTACATCCGTGACAGATGTGCAACTTTCTGTGTGAAAACAATCATTACCCTTTGGAAGGTTGTGAAGTTGGATTTTTGCCCTACTTTTTCTCTAGATATGGCTCCCAGGCCACACGTATTCAAACGTCTCAGACTATCGAATCCTGGATGCTTTCGGGTAATCGATTTTTATCTCGCCGAATTTCAGCTAGCACGAATGATAACGGATTTAAGATTTATTGCCACCAGATTGTACACTGTACAGAAAGTGAACCAAAATTTTTACTTTGTGAATGAAACATATTTAGTACCCAGTAACTTTTGACAGTAATTTTATGATAAAATTACACAAACAGCAAGATTAGGTTGTTGCGTCGAAATGCAGAGAAAACATGCAAATTTCTAAGGAAATTTAAAAACATTACATTCCTTAGAAACGTGTGTTACCAAGCAACTGTGGCAGTTTGCTGACATTATTAGACATTATTAGAGACGAATGCGCCACTTACTGGGTTTCTATCATAGTACAACTTGCTAACCTGACATTGGCAGGTTGCGTTCTGTTTGATGCGTGTCTCATAATCACTGCTGGAAGTGGCACGAAACACTCTACAAACTCCTTATTTCTTGATTTTTTAATTGTGAATGCTTCAGCCAGATCTTTACATGTCTTTTGACTGACCTGAAGCTTATAACTTTGCTATGCAACTAACAATATCGGCTGAGAAGGCTAGTTCATGTGGAATACTGGAAATTACTATCATTAGAGTTCTGTTTTGTGCTGCTGTTTTGCAGTGGAGATGTGCTCAATTTCAAGATTTCGATGAGTTCGCTTTTTAGCTGGCGAAGGTTTATATTGCCATCATCATTAAACAGGGATCTTTGTACAACACATAATTCATAGATTCTTAATGTCTCGCATAAATCTATTTGAGGTGGTGATATTTTTACAAGTACATTGATGTCTGTTGAAAATGCAATACCGAGAAAAGCCTGAGATTTAAGTGATATTTATAAAGTACATTACTTATAATACAAAACGTATGTAATCAGAAGTACAGCCTTGTAAATGGTGTGGAATGCACAGCACTCAATACCTCAATAGCTTGTCTACCCACCATGAGCGGCAATAATTACTCGTACATGGAGTGGCGTTGACTAAAAGAAGATTTGGATGTCGCACTGCGAAAGGTCATTCTACGCTCTCTCGATTCGTACCCAAAGTTCAACGGGAAAAACTGGCGGCGGGGCTGACCGGTCAGGCCTCCAGCGATCATATCCTACACTCGTTCAATGGGCTTCAACTCAGCCGAACGCCTTGGCCAAGGAAGACGTGGCACATGTTTAGCAGACAGGAGCTGTAAGACACCTTACCAGCCGGTACAGTTCCCTGTTGATTGGTGGGATCCATGGATTCATAGGGTTTGCGCCACACACGAATCCTTCCATCTGCCCGATACAGTTGGAAACGTGACTCGTCAGACCAGGCTACTTGTTTCCAGTCATCAAATGTCCAATGACGGTGTTGCCGTGCCCAAGCGAGGCACATAGCTCTGTGTCGTGCACCCATCAAGGGGACTCGAGTTGCGCGTCAGCTCCTAAAGCCCATATCGTGCAGAGTACGTTGCACAGTCCGGACGCTGATGCTTGTTGAGGCTCCAGCATTGAATTCCGATGACACCTGGGAGAGTGTGGCACGCCTATCGCGTGAAACTATTATTGACAGCCGACGATGGTCACGTTCACCCAATGTTTTTTACACTGATATTGTAGGTTGGAGGTTTTGCCGGAATTCTTGTAGTCATGGTACACCCTTGCAATGGTCGTCCGTGAAAATCCGAACTTCGTTTCTACCTCCGAAATACTATGGCACATCTCACGCGCGCCAACTATGACACCGCGTTGAAAATCATTTAAATAGTTATTAATTGTCATTCTCATGCCGAAAACAGCTCTGACAGCTGGGAACGATGTCTATCGCTTTATATACGCCCTGGC
Source organism: Macrothele yani (assembly GCA_039090855.1). NCBI lineage: Eukaryota > Metazoa > Arthropoda > Arachnida > Araneae > Macrothelidae > Macrothele > Macrothele yani. The sequence continues at coordinate 88,368,410 of CM076990.1, forward strand.
AGGCGCAACGGAATAGGCACATAGCTAACGTTGTTATGCATTTTGCATAAGCTCGTGTGTATCAGTTTTCTGGCACTTCAGTGTACATATGCAGTGTATCAGTCCGTGAGACAAATCCGTCAAGAAGACACTGTTGAGCCATTATTACATATGATGAGTCGAACGTTTTGCAATATTTAGAGCACTTTATGTTTTAAAACGTACCCTTACGACGAAAGCTGACTAGCATTCAAAGTATAGGCCATCGTGTTGTACCGTCTTTAGCCATCTGACTGCCAGTTCTTCGATTTCGCGGCGGTAACAGTGCTTGTTCTTCGAGACGAAGAACTCCTTCAATCCAGCTGCCACCTCTTCCTGGTTGTTGAAGTGCTGCCTGCGCAGGAAGTGGGCCATGGATCGGAACAAGTAATAATCTGAAAGGGCAAGATCCGAACTATATAACTGTATGCTGCGTGTGGCATCAGTTCGATGCTCTTAAGTTCCAGGAGTTTTGCCCAGGTCGTTCGCGCCCTATGAGGTCGAGTGTTGTCCTGTTGTAGAGCCTCTACTCTGAACATCCACTCCAGCTGTTCAGAGTAGAGGCTCGTGTTTAGAGTAGAGGCTTTGGATATGTTATATTAATGTGCTGTGTCAACTTTTCCAGATATGCCAAGAAAGCCAATTGAATTAAACGATTTTTCTGGGTAACTGGCATGATTAGAAGATCACACATGCGAGTTATTTATTTTGGCCCATGCTGCAATGACGCATCGAAAACAGTCCAGGCTGAGATCCACTGAGGATAAGAAATTGTTTTCTTAGGTAAATTTCGGGAGTCCGCAAACAATACATCATCATTCGCCCACTTGCAGATTCTGTGCTCTCAAAGTTCAAAGTAGCCGAATCTGCTAGACTTTCAGATTTACATTGGCACCATGACAAGAGGACTTTGTTAAACGATTTAAAATCCTTAACTCTTCTGTTGATATCTGATCCCCACCCCCGCCCCCTTCCCAAAAAAAAACAACCCCGTACTTTTTGGCTTTAGGAAACTTGGGTAATTGAAGGAGATAAAATCTGTCACGGCTACTTCGGCGGCTTAGTGGTCTGAGAAAAGGCTTCAGATCAGTCCCCCTCGAATCATGGGTGGTGTGTTTTTCTTAAAGCAGTAGTTGTCTTCTCTCCTTGGAATCAGTGGCCTCAAATTAGGGACGGGAGACTGCTCATGGACATTAGAGTTGCTTATTGGGGTTGTTAAACCACAACCCCCCCCCCAAAAGTTTGCATGTTGTAGTGTGGGTCCTGTAACTAACGATTCAATGTTATGGACAGTGATTTATTCTTGTCTTGACATCCTTGATAATAAGAAATTATCTCGTGAAAAATTGATAACTGAAAATATATAAAGATTATACTATAATTTTAACATTAGTTATGAAATATCATACGTATATACACTCATTGTCATAAAAATCCGCGGACCAAGAAGGAGGCGTCGGATTGAAATGAGATTTTAGCAGTGAGATGGTACATACCAAGGACAGAAGTGATTACAATATCATAGTAGCAGGACGATTTCCCGTGGACATACGGTACACATTCCGGTCAGCGTTAGTACCGCGTCGCACTGCCTCGTGCTCGAATTCATGCAGTGATACGGCCCGGCATAGAGTCAAAGAGAGGCCGTATGTTACCATGGGACAGATTGGCCCACACTTCTTGGAACTGACGCTCTAAATCACGAACACTGGGACATGGAGAAAGCTGGCGTCCCATCTGGTCCCACACGTGCTCGATGGGCGAGAGTTCAGAAGATCAGGCAAGACACGGAAGCGTCGAATCATGACAAAGACAGTTCTGAAAAACCCGAGCCGTGTGCGGACGGGCGTTATCATGTTGGAAAATGGCTCCGGGATATTCGCCTCTTCCAGGCATCTTTTGATACGCCTCTTCCAGGCATCTTTTGATTCGCCTCTTCCAGGCATCTTTTGATTCGCCTCTTCCAGGCATCTTTTGATTCGCCTCTTCCAGGCATCTTTTGATTCGCCTCTTCCAGGCATCTGGAAATGGTTCTGGCGGACATGAGTCCCTTGTACAGCTCCCACATGTATCTGGATATTGGACAAGGACGTCGTTGCATCTGTGCGTGCCGCTCTTACGATCCTACGGTCATCTATGCTAGTGGTGAGTCTGGGTCGTCCAGAGCCAATCCGAAGTGTCTGGGTCGTCCAGAGCCAATCCGAAGTGTCTGGGTGCCTTCCCGTGTTCATTGCTCCAAACATGATCACACCGTACTGTCCGACAGGCCCAAATGGGGGCCAATTCGACGCCCCAACCACCCTGCTTCTCTCATCCCGACGATACGCCCTCGTTCAAACTCCATCAGTTGCCCGTATGCACATCTACGGCGGCTCCTCGGCATATCTATCGCTGAGGGATCTCACCTGACTCTTATCGTGCACTTCGGCACGAATGCGGAGTCCCCTGCGCGGCGCCTTATAAACCCCAAGGATTGCGAATGCAGCGTCATGGGCCGCGGGTAGCTTAGTGGGCAACGATCGTGACTGCCGTGGAAAGGACCTCAGATTCGATCCCAGGCAGGTACGAACGCTCGATCCACTAAATATCCGCCGTGCCGCGGATGGGCACGTTAAGCCGTCAGACCCCGGGTACTGGCCCCCCGGTAATAAATAGGGGCTTCTTCCTCCCCCTTTCTACCTCGCTTCCGTGTCACTTTCCTATCGGGCACTCTAGCCCAAATCTCCTAGCTTCCTATTTCTAAGGGTTGTTTAAGACCTGAGGTCAGACACTCCCTTCCTAAAATCCTCTACATATGATATGAATGCAGCGTCGGTCTTGGACGCGCGGGGCTATTCGCCGAGTTTCGCGTTAATCGCACGGTTTTTTCTTGGTGCGCGGAATTTTATGATAATAATTAATGTACATCGAGTGATCACAGAATTATGGCCACCCCTATCGAAAGTCGATGCGGCCCGTTGACCACGTGATTTCCCGGAAGGCGCGACAAGTCGACCGATGTAGCATATACAAGTGTGTCAGTTTAGCAGCAGGCAGTATAATTCGGAACGTGATGGGTAAATGGAAGGTTTTATTGGACTTTGTGAAAGGAAAGATTGTGGGATTTCGGACAGCGAGTGCCACAATATCCCAAACGGCTAAGCTGGTATATTGTTTGCGAGCCACCGCAGTTAAAGTGTATCAGGACTGGGGTGAAAATGGCCAAACCACGACCTGGAGTCGAAACTGCGCAGCACAGCGAAAGGTTGACGTGAGAGGTGAGTGCTGGGTCTGACGACTCGTACAGGTCAACAGACGACTCAGCACTGTTCAACAGTTGACTACCCAATACAACAGAGCTCAACCCCGAACACTATCTGTCATGACCATGAGTCGCATGCTGCACGTATGGGTTATAACAGAAGACGACACCGGCGATATTTTCTCCTAAACACGGTTCATCAGCTCAAAAGACTCGCCTGGTTCAAAGATCATGCAAGTGGCCCTCCGAAAGAGTGCCGGGGGCATGGCCCACGGGTCATCCGAGACCATGTGTCACTGATGGAGGTCATCCCATGAAAAACGTGCATTTGAGAAATCCCAGACAATTTGGTGTGTGGAACGTAACATCACACTGATTTATTTTTTTCAAGCACTGAAGAAGCGATTCTCATTTTTCCTGTCTCGCCATATGGAAAGAACATCACATCATTGCGAGAAACTTAACAGCCGGGTCATTCTGGAAGTTCGGGTGCCAATATAACGTACAAATGTTTCGTGTTCGATATTAGTGTTACGCTATGTCTAAATCCATGACTAAGGAAATGTTGAACTAAATGAGAATACGATACAATAGATGCACCAAATAGCTCTAATTTAAGGTTTTACGGCCAGATGAAACATATACAGAAGCCAAACTTACGATAACCTTTTATTGGTACAGCAACGAATGATGACATTCACAATACAGCAATGCTGGTATTACACTTCACGTATATTCTAGCTTAACAAAGATCGAACATCCTCACACACACACACATACAGTAAGCAACTCCTGTATCGACGTTTTCATCTAATTTTCTTATCACATTCATACGTCACTCTGTCTGACCTCAAAAGTGTTTCCAACCTCATTCATGTGAGAGAGAAGATATCACGTTCAGTTTGGAAAGTGCAAAAGAGAACAAACTCAAATTTACATATTAAAAGGAACTAAAAATGAAAGTTTTATTAGAATATACGTCACAACACGTTCGTGTATATGGAGAAAATAAGATACACAGTAAACTCCAACAGCACTGAACAAAATTTTAATTTACCGCAGTTCAGCTTAAGCTGCGTTTTATCCACAAAAACAAAACAGCGGACTTACAAATTAAGCTAGCTACAATTTATATAGTTTTGCAATATTAGAATGAACGCATGTTCTGCGGCGCGTATGTCACGTGTTTAAACTAGTTCAAGTCGCGCACTGCATTCAATGGAAAGGGATATAAAGTGGTAGTCGTTCCTATGAACAGCCTTGCCTGTCTTCGTTCTGTCTGTGGTTGGGACGCCTAAAAGATGAACAGTCACAAGCGGCTAATTAGGGAACATTTGCTTTACGAGTTTGAACTGGGCCATAACGCTTCTGAAGCAACACGAAACATTTGTCATGCGAAAGGGGAAGGTTCCGTGAACCACAGCTACGCAACCAGATGTTTCAAGAAACTTCGCTCAGGTGACAGAAACCTTGACGATCAGCCAAGGTCATGTAGGCCGCGGACCGTGGATTCGGAGGCAGTGCGCCAAGCCATAGAGACAAATCCAACAACCAGCACTTGGAGATTATCAGGCGAGTTGGGCATATCACAGATCACCGTGGTTCGTCACCTTCAGGACCTCGGCAAGGTCAACCGGAGCTGCCGCGTTGTCCCCCACGAACTGACCCTAGGCGCAGCAAACCGCAGAGTGGAAGTGTGCACGAAACTTCTAGACAACACGCGCGATGTACGTTTCATCAAGAGAATTGTTACGTGCGATGAAAAGTGGGTCTATTTCCGTAATCCTAACACACAAAGGCGGTGGTTGATCCCGGGCCAGCTTCCTGAGCCTGATGCCATACGTGGGCGCTTCGAGCCCATGGTGATGTTCTGCGTCTGGTTGAATTTTGTGGTGATAATCCTTTACAAATGTTTTCCAGACGGTCGGACCATCAACGCTAACCTCTACTCTGAACAGCTGGAGTGGATGTATGCCGTTTTGGAGGAGAAGTACCCAGCACTCGTGAACAGAAATCGCGCTCTCCTACAGCAGGATAACGTTCGACCCGGGCAAAACTCCAGGAACTTAAGGGCATCGAACCGATGCCACAGACAGCATATTCCCGTCGGATTATTACTTGTTCAGGGCCATATCCCACTTCCTTCGCGGGGGCACTTCAACATCTTCTTCAAAAATTTCAACAACCAGGAAGAGGTGGCAGCTGGGGTGAAGGAGTTCTTCGTCTCGAAGAACAAGAACTGTTACCGCCGCGGAATAGAAGAACTGGCAGACAGATGGCTAAAGAGGGTGCAACACGGTGGCCTATACTTTGAATGCTAGTCAGCTTTCGTCGTAAAGGTACGTGTGAAGACATAATGTGATCCAGATATTGCAAAACTTTCGACGCGTCCTCTGTACTCTGCTTTTTATTTCGTGGGCTCTTTTATTATATTTTGTATTTCAAGATCCTCTGTCTTTCTGTCACTCTCTGAATTCTTGCCAAAAAAATTAGTTAAAGAAGCGATAAACCACTATAAGCTCGACTGTAGTACTATAATCGACATTTCTCAGCACATAGTTTTTGAAAAAAATAAAGAGCAGCAAGCAAAATGACCGTTAGAATGATAGGAAGAACGGCAAACAATTTCATGAAGGAACGTCGTGAAATATCCGACGCCAAAATAAAATATTTCTTCCATCATTTGTTGTTATTGATCTATACGTATTGTGGAAGGCATTTACCGTTGCGAATTTCAGTCACGTTGAGGAGCAACAAATATCTTATCTTCTCACTGGCGGAGTACGGGGAAAAAAGAATAAACGAAAGAAAAAAGAGAAGCATTTCAGTACTTCCTTTCATGTGTCGCAGCAGAGATGAAATCCATTTAATGCTGGTGATTGAAAACATGATGCATTTTGCGAATATATCGAGGCAGAAGTTTCATATTCCTTCCTACGGTGAACATAATTCCGCCGCAATATTCATCTTACACGGAGCGCAATTCTATCTCATTACTTTTAGAGGTGAGTACGTATAACAATCTCGTAGGTAATCTCCTGAAAAACGAGGTGTGACGAAAAAGGTAAAACTCCATTGACCATGGGTATTTAGCAAATTTATGGAAACGCTAATTTGAACAGGGAAATGACTTCATGCAAGCAGACTGTCTTTTGCTTCGCAAAGAATTTCCAATGCGGACCCCCACCATATCAGAAATAAATCAATCCACAACAGATATCATGCTGCCACAGTAAATCTGCGGGAGCTCATTGGGCAAGAGAACTACTGGATTTGAAAAGCAATAAGAATTTGCATGGGCAGAGATTAAAAAAGAAAAGGAGGAAAGGAACTCACCACCTCTTGTGTTTTTTTCTACTATAAAAAAAAAAGAAAAACGATTAGCCTAGGTACTGCAGCAATTTCAATAACTAGGATCAAAAACACTCTGCCCTCTGTACTTTGCCTCACTTTTAAAGCTCAAACACAGATATTATGGAATAAAATTATATTTAACAACAATACAGGACAAAGGAAGCATCGCAAGAAAAAAATTACAAATACAGGATAAATCTTCGCTCCGTCCTACTTCCGTTTTCGAACCTTTTTTCTTCATTTTCAATCTTAAATTTATGTAATAAAAATGATATTTAATAACCATACGGGGCAAATGGGATATCGCAAGAAAAATAAATAAGATTACTTGGTTCCGTTTAACTTCCGTTTTCGAAATTGGTGCCTCCGTTTTCGAACTGAAATACAAACATTTATGCACTGACTAAAATTATATTTAACAATACCGTACATACGGAACATCAAGAGAAAAACATTACCAGTACAGGACAAAACTTCACTACTCCGTCGAACTTCCGTTTTCGAAAAGCTTTGGAATATGGAATTCCGTCCGAAGACGGAAAATTTGCATCCATGAACGGGAGTCTGCAAGAGAGCATTGAATAGGGAACTGGGATATCGTTTTTGTCTGCAGGACTAAAATAAAATATACGACGTGCGTCGCCCGTCGCCGCGATTTTGCTAGCGGTTTCGGTCTGAACCATTAACCATGAATCACATATTTCTTTGGAGATAAACCGTCAGTACTCGGTTCTCAGGTTTGAACATTGGATGAGACAGGTCTTTCATCATATACCGTTCGATTTGCTTTTATGGTCCTCGAAATCAGAAACAGGAGCATTGCGAGGTTTATCATGGCACTGCTCCTATTTCTGGCTTATCTGTGTGTGCGTGTGTGCGTAAGTGTCAGTGCGTGTGTGCGTAAGTGTCAGTGCGTGTGTGCGTAAGTGTCAGTGCGTGTGTGAGTTGTGACGTACTACAGTGGCAAAGAACTTTTCAAGACGACAAATCTGCAGCGATACATTCCGTCGGTGTAGCTTAGTCGGTTAGAGCTACTCACTCCGGAGCGAAGAGACTTCGTCACTGACAAATTCCAGATCTTCGTAACCGACAAATTCCTGTATTCACAGTGCGTGCGTACGTGTGCGTGTGCGTGCGTGCGTGGGTTGAAGTCTTTGAACATGGGTCATATACACTATATTACCAAAAGTATTCGGACACCACAATATTTTGGGACAAATGGCTTTATTATCGCAATTAGCAATTAGTCGGTCTTCGTTTTGCTTGTATGATAGAGGCAACACTTCGAGGCATACTATCAACCAATTTCCGGTAGGTCTAAACAGGAATGGATCGCCATTCGTCCTATAAAGGTGCTGCCAGAGTGGAGAGCAGAGATGGTCGTTGTGGTCGATTTCGCATCCGTCACTCCAGTTCATCCCAGAGGTGTTCTATGGGATTAAGACCAGGACCCTGAACAGCTTAGTCTAACAATTCCACCTCATTTTCAAGAAACCAATCCCGCACACGCCGTTCAGTGTGGCAGGGAGCTCGGTCGTGTTGGAAGAGATAACTGTCGTTTCCATAATACTGCCACATTGTTAGCAGGGAGGAATTATGCAGAGCGTCGAGGTACATTTCAGAGCATTGTTTGTGGTATAATAACTAACGGGACGAGTCCCATTCATGAAAAATAACCCCATACCATGATGGAGCCTCCGCCGAACTTAACAGTTGGAAGAACATAGCCTAACGAAAATCGTTCGCCAGGCTGTCTCAAAATCCAAACACGCCCATAAGATTGCAAGAGTGAAAGACGTGACTTATCACTTCAAAGAACAACTTTCTAGTTGGCCATAGTCCAGGAACGATGGGCGACACACCACTCAAAAAAACCTTCGCATTCACGATTGTGATATGTGGACTGTGTACCGCTGTTCTACCATAATAATCCACAGTGTTAAACTCTCTGCGGATGGTTATGATACTAACCGAGCCATCACAAGCGTTTCCGACTTCAGCAGCTATGGAAACGGCAGAGACAGAACGGAATTTCCTAACATTTCTTACCCTGGCTCTTCTATCACGTTCGTTAGTGTGTGCATTCTTCCTGAACGTTCGTTTTGCATTAGTTGCACAGTCCTGCTTCCTTGTCTTTACGACATCACTTTTAGTCCCTGGCAAACACCTGGAGTGAGAAAAGGGACTCGCTTCTGTTGACAGGCCTTCACATGCAGTGTGTCTTTCCCTTCTGCTGCGATGCTTTTCGCATGCGGCGAATCTGTCGTGTTCTCTGATACGCCATGTTTATTTTTAAGTGCAAGACTAAATTTAGAAACTCCATTTATTTCTATTCCTTGTGCGTGTTCCTATATCAATAAAATACACTATCTACCAATAAGTAATTGGACACCCCTGCAATCGACGATATCTGCGGTCATGATACACGTCACGGCCGTCGCCGTTAAATTTCGTGTGGGAAACAACAACGCAACCAGCCGCACGCAAGGTGCCACGCAGTTCGGAGCTCTCTGATTTCGAGAAAGGTGTAATCGTCGGGTATCACAGAAATGGCTGATCCATACGTGACATATCCAGCAAGTTGAAGTACCTAAAATCGACAGTGGCCTACGTGATTGGCAAGTGGAAGATGAGAGGTGACTGTCGGAATGTGCCTCGACCCAGCAGGCCCACAAAACTGGGAGTTAGAGACCGACGGGTGCTGGCCAGAGAAATTCGGAAGAACCGCACCAAATCGATGGGCCACATCCGCGAGGAGTTTCAACAGGCATCCGGGAGTGTTCTTTCGATGGATACCATCCGTAAGGAAGCCCATCTGCTCGGTTATCATGGACGTGATGCCGCCCCCCACAAACCTTTGATCACCAGGTCTAATAGCGCTGCTTGGCTAACGTGGTGCAAAGAACATCTACAGTGGACCGTTGAACAGTGGAAACAGCTTCTCTGGAGCAACGAATCAAAGTTTACCCTCTACCGTTCGGATGGCAGGGTCTGGGTTTGGCGTCTGCCTGGAGAACGCCTCCTGCCGGAATGTATTGTGCCAACTGTGAAGTTCGGCGGCGGTGGAATTATGCTATGGGGGTGTTTCTCCTGGTATGGCACGGGACCCTTGGTCCCAATTCCTGGTAGACTCAATGCCGAGACCCACTGCACCATTTTGGATGACCATGCGCTTCCTACGTTGTGGCAGTTTTACGGGGTGGACCCATGTTACCTTCAGGATGACAATGCCACCTGTCATGTTGCGAGGTCCACCATGGCTTGGTATGGTGACAATGGGGTTAATCGAATGGACTGGCCTGCACACAGCCCGGACCTTAACCCTATCGAGCACCTCTGGGACGAGTTGGAGCGTCGACTTAAGGGGTGCTCCCACCGTCCGAAATCGATGAAGGAACTGACCTGTCTTCTCCAAGCCGAGTGGAAGAAAATACCGCTAGCCATCGTACAACGCCTGGTTGAGAGTATGCCCCGGAGTGTCGCAGCTGTAATCGCCGCTCGTGGAGGCTCCACCAACTATTGAAGGTGAATAAACTTCGTTTTCCTTTGCTATCACAGGTGTTTAATTACTTGTTGGTAGATAGTGTATATTCATAACTGCTTTGCCATCTTCAACTTTACGACTTGGTAAAGTTATTAGGTGAATCATTTTATTCGCGTACAATAATTTACGAAGTATCTAGTCGGTTCATTGGAACATAGCGCTATAAGTACTATATATCGAAGGCAAGTGTAGAAATATAAACATCCCATTTTTATATAACACTGCAACAACTCTCACTAGCAGCTGAAAAATATGTTACGAAAATTGACGAAGTATGCACAAAATGTTTCTCACAGAAAAAAAACATATCAGAGACAAAGGGATTTTCAAATCGAACAGTTAGAAGGAGAAAAATATGGAGGGAAACATAATATAATTCTACTACACGTAGCGGAAGAATTTTGCATTGTAGAAAAGTTGAAAATATGCGAAAAGTATTATTCATAGCAAAAGCTATGCAAAGGAGAGAGAATTTTCCAAATACGTGTCCTGGAAGCAGAGATAGCAAGAAAAGGGTTTTGACATTTACGGTTACGCTTCTTTGCGTGAAAAGCTGTGCATTATTTAAAGGGGATAATGCGACCCGTCTTTAAGGTAGCGAATTGTATACTGAAAAAAGAAGAAATTCTTCAATAGGGTTTTTAGAAGCGAAGGTACAGCAACAAACAGAAGCACATAAACACCATCTAGCGACAGAAGTGTGAACAACAAAAACTTCCACAAGTACACAAAGTGTTCTACAAGGTAAATATAGTATCCGATGTTGAAATAATTTTTTGAATCGGATAGATATATCGAGAAAAACAGATGAAATATTTTCGCACCTAGCCGGAAAATTATGCATTATTTTGGGAAGGAAATACACACAAAATGTCCGGGTTCGAATCCCGATGAGGCATGGATGCTGTGTTTTTCTCACGGCACTAGCTCTCTTCCTTCCCCGGAACCAGTGGCCGTAAATTAGAGATGGGCAACTATTTACAGTCCATCGAGTTGCTCACAGTGCTTGTTGCACCCCCAATCAAAAAGTAAATAAATAATATTTATAAAAATAAAAATTAGTGGTATTTGACCAAAAAGAAAATTTTCACTCGGGTTTATAGTCCTGCATACATTGCTGCAATCATGCTGTTAGCGGAAACGTGATCATACGCTCTCTATTGGCACACTTGTGCATTGAGAAAATTTTAAATTACACGAAAACATTTCGCACCAGAAATGCTCTCCGATGAAAAAAATATTTTTCAAATCGGATTCTTAGAAATCGAGATATCGACTATAATAAAACGCACATCAACGCGCTCTGGCGGAAAAACTGTGCACCATTTTAAGTAGAAGGTACTCTCGAAAGGTTTTCCGAAGTGAGCAGTATCGGTCCACGAAACAGTTTTTTAAATCGAGTTTTCAAAAGCGCAGATTTTGCTTCAAATTCATCAGGAACAGAAATAAATACTTACGCCTCAGGTGGCCTAACCATTCTTGACTAAAAAATTGAAATTATATGCAGAACGTTTTCCATTAGGAACTCTATGCCGCACAGAAAGAATTTTTCAAATTGGACTTTTAGAAGGAGAGATATCGGGGAAATTGCAATTACGCCCCATAGCGAAAAATCTATAATCTACTTGAAAAAAAAAGCTGTACCCAAAATAGTCATCGCTACGAATGGCATCGAAGGGAGGAAAGATTTTTTTTTGATCGGATATTTAGAAATAATGAAATGGAACGAACTCTAATTTGAATTCGATAGCATCGCTATTGCGCCCGCTTGCGGCAACGTTTTGCATCGTAAAAATACTGGAAGCCCAGATTCATTGCTCTCACATTCAAGCAATTTTTCAAAACGGACTAATAGTTTCAGACGTATGGTGTACACAGACGAACGGATGGACAAAGTGATACTAAAAGCGCTTACCTTTTTTTTATTTGCAAAATACGTGCTAAAACAACATTCATATTACTAAGCAGATGCATGCATTTGCTCGAACTGGAGGCAAAGCAAAAAGTAAAAAAATGTTTTTCATAGACCTCCAACCGTCAATCGAAAACAAATTTTTCAACATGATTGTTAGAGATATCATTCAAATAAAAAAATATATATATATCAGTTTCAGGAAGGCTGTGCACCTCAGAAATTCGAAACTGTCATTAATCATTCATTATTTTTAGGGACAAAAGTATCTAAACTTTTGTGAAATGAATCCCGGTTACTTCCACCACGCACTCCCCACCAACCAGATGTGGTCACCCTGTCTTGCGATTCAAGTTGCTCTAACCAGTCTGTCACTTTCACTCTCAAAACGCACTCAAAAGTCTCTTACCAAGAAATTCAAATCTAATCCTAACGATGGAAGCAAGTTCAATGAGAATATGAGGTGTGGATGAGAAAATCTTGTGACTTTATCAAGGTGATTCAGAAATTCATCTCGTTTGCAGTTTAAAAAAGTTTATTCTGAAAAGTACAAAGCGTTGCTTCGTATAGCCATTTGGAAACGCTCCACAGAGCCACGATCCCACGGCGGCACTACTCGGAAGATTCATAGGACTAAAACTCTCTGATGTCATATTTCAGATCCACCACCGAAGCAAAATGATGTCCTTGTACGAAATGGGCCACGAAACGAAACAGGTGGTATTCGGATGGTAAAGTTTGGACTGCATGGAGAACAGGGACTCAACCGTTTCCAATTACGGTAGTTTTCGGCGGATCGTTCGGGAGGTGTGACTTGGGTATTATTCACTTGCAGCAACACCCACTTCTTATTGATGAGAACTGGGAAGCGTTGGCGCAGACCATGATGAACCCACTGCAGTTGTTCGTCGTAGAGGTTCCATATCCTAGTGATCTGGCAGGAGTTCCCAGTGCACACGGTCCTCACAATTCCACCAATTAATTAGTATGACTTTCCAATCGCTGCATTTGTACCACTGACTGTGCTTCCTGGATTGGACTCAGCCATTTATTCTCAGATATAGGTAAGCGCAGGAATATCTACTTTTCATCATGTGTGATGGTAAGACGATAAAACCTATCGTCATTTGGATTTGACCGCATTCTGAGAGAAAGAGAGAAACGTTGTTCCAAACTATGATGAATTGAGAGAGAGAGAGACGGTGAGCCAAACGATGATGGGGCAGATCCCACCTCATTGGCCATTTGCAGTGTACTGGTACTGGGGTTTGCAGTCCCAACTTCGGCCAGGGTGTCAGTGTTGGTTGTCGTTGGACGTCATGATCTTGGCTTGTCTACAAGACTGGTGTCTTCAGCATTGAAACGACGGAACCATTTTCGTGCAGTGCACGGCTTCCTTGCCTGCTGCCGCGTTTAATCCTTTTTTTCTTCAATATTAGCGTAGGAGCACCCGAACAGCACGTTTATTGACCTCCATCCTCTGCTCACCGGATAACGCAACGTGGCTCCGTGCTAATTGCACGTAATCAGTTTCGGGTGTTCCACGTCACGGAGGTACCCAGTCGACGTTGGCATACGATTCGCACGGGAATTCAAGTGCAATATTATATGTACCTGAAAATGGGACTAACTTTTGACTTATCCTGTTATGTGAGAAAACCTGCTGAATATCAATCACCAATTAATTGTAGTACACATTTTTGAACGTGACTCTCAGTAAATGAGAAAAACGTTTGCTGTGATTAGTTATACGTTTCCCATTAGGTTAACTTGGGACACAACGAAGAAATGGTCGGGAAGATTCGTTACGATACAGAGATAGCTATGATGAATTAGAATGATTCAAAAGTTTTGTGTTGACTTGAGGATCTTAAACTGTGAAATAGCCCTACTTCAAACGCCTAGAGAAAAGCTGTGGTACGGTCGAGAAAGACGATAGTTTCCCACTGAAACCGTTGTATACCTTTAACGTGGAATCGTGCAGATAATACCATATTTAGATTAAATTTAACAAGAACTGAAATTAAAAAAAATCACTTTGGATTTCGAATCATTTAAATGAAAATAATTTAAAACCAGAAATCTATGTGTCTTTTCTGATTGAACACATTATTACGATGGAATCTGCTACAGAATATTAATTTGTTATGAGAAGATGAAAAAGAAAAAAATTACATGTTTTTTCTTTTTGCAGAAATATGAGACATTCTCCATTTGGAAATAATATTTTTGGCCATCTGGACAAAGCTTCTTTCCAGAACAGGAAATGAATCTTTTTTAACTGAGAAACTAAACCAGCAGCGTTAGAAAATCAATATTTAATCAAAAGAGAAAAAAAGTAGAACGAAGACCTTGAATAAATAATCACGACTGTATCTGTGTCTCTTTGCGACGGTGGGTTGTTTGTTTACAAAACGGCGAAATAAGCCGGAGATCAAATATTTGCTCTCCTTCATTAGTCCGCGTTACACTGTATGATTTAGGGGAGAAATATATTTCTTGGAATCTTCAAAAGTCGTAAACACTCACCTTTCAGAAAAACCAGTTTGCCGACGTGGAAACTTAAAATACAAAGAAATGCATTACATGCAATAGCAATTATGAATGCAAGAAAATCTTTGAAATAAATGAGAAATCGTTTTATAAAAGTTTAGGGAACTGCTGAGGGAAAGTTTCAAATTCCACGCGAAAGACATTCACAGTAGGTCCATTTCACTAAAAAAGTCGATTTGAATGCTTTGCTTTTCTCCAAAACTCAACTTTACGTACGCTGCACGAATCCCATGAAGTCAAAGGAAATGTCATCTTATAACAGCTATTTTACACATCGATTATAAGGATACGTACAATGAAAAGCTTATACAAACATACATCTTTGCTTCCCGTGGTGCAGTTACTTTCGTCCTCATTCGCTGGATTTGAAATCTCATGCATGATAAAGGTAAAACATATAGACCTGCGATTTCGCCAAATATTGAAACAAAATTGACAGTGGCATGATCATCATAAATTTTTATTTTTCATGTACTTTAGAGATTCCAAAACATTTAACTGCGAATCAACGGTCACATCCTTTGTTGTCTAACTTTCGTTGAGGGTACGAATAAAAGATTCTTTCTTTCAGGTATCGCGTAACCTTTGCAGCTCAAAGCGGCACTACTAATACACTGGCGTGCAAAAATTAAGGACGAGACGGTGTTTCGAATGTAACGTCCTGCAGAAGTGCTCCACATCAACTCAAATCATACCATAAGATCCCCAAGATGTACGAATATGGGACAAGTGAGCAAAACTGTCCAAACAAGGAATCCAAAGGATAAAAAGGCACTTTATCGAAAAGGTAGCTTCGAGCACAACTGGACAGAAGACAGAAACGTCCATGTGACAGGCGGCTGCCAAGAAAAATCCAGTCTTTAGTAGGATATATGATCACCCCTGACTGCGTTGCAGGATTTACAACGTCTGTATATGCTGAGGACGAGGTTGTCAAGGAACTGTTGAGGCATCGCCTCCCATTCCTCTTGTAGCGCCAATCGCAGCTGAGGAATCGTTGCTGGCGGCTGGTGAGCAGCTGCGAAGCGTCTCCCGAGAAGGTCCCACACGTGCTCGATTGTATTTAGGTCCGGGGACCTTGCGGGCCAATCCATGCGTTGACTATCTTCATTCTCCAACAGCTCTGCGACAGCCACTGTATGATGTAGTGTAGCGTTGTCGTTCATGAAGAGGAACTCAGGACCTACAGCACTTCTAAACAGACGCACGTGAGGCAGGAGAACCTCGGTACAATAGCGGAGACCAGTGACTTAACCTCCTTGGAAGATGTGGAGGTCAGTACGGCTACCAAGCATGATACCGCCCCAAACGAGTATTCCGCCATCTCCAAATTGGTCCTTTTCGATGATGTTGGAGATGTGATTGAGTGTTCCCTGCGCTCTCCAGATGAGTATAAGTCCAGAATCGCTCGTCAGACTGAATTGGCTCTCATCCGTAAGGAGAACTCGACCCCACTGCTGATGCGTCCAGTTTTTGTGTTTCTGGCACCACAGAAACCGCCGTCTCCGATGAGCAGGCGTTAATGGCACACACCGTACTGGTCGTCGTGCAAATAGACCACCTTTGTGCAGCCTCAAGGCCGCGGTAAAACGCGATAACAGACGTCCAGTTGTCTGTTGCATGTGCCTTGCGATTTCTCCAGCTGTCTGCCGTCTGTCTCTTCTCGCCTGTAGGACAATATACCGGTCGTCCGCCGCCGTGGTTGCTCGTGGACGACCAATGCAAAACTCTCGGACAGCTGTTCCTATCGTTTGAAATGCTCTCCAAGCTCATGAAACGATGCTGTGAGCGATCCCGTACTCCTCGGCCACACTAGTCACACTTCGACCTTCTTCCAACTTCCCAATGACGCGACCTCGGGTAAAGTCATCCAGATGTCGTCTACTGGATTGCCTGTTGGCCATATCACACGGTGGCAGCAACTCGACGTCGTTCAAACTGATGTACACCGTGCAATAGCTTTCACCGAATTGCTGTGCGTACTCCGCTCGTGTGCTTTATACCCTTCCTGCACTCCCCCCCCCTACGTTATGCTGCATATATGCGCATGCCCTACCATACTGGACCCTAGTCTATCTCCTGAGTGGTCTTTCGGTCCGTTCTGCCAGTTCGTTCCGCTGTTATGCTAATTTCTCCTCTTCGTCCTTAATTTTTGCACACCAGTGTGTATTTTTACTGTCGTTGGTCGAAATTTTGGTAGGTGTTCAGGAGAATACTGTACATGTATTTCATGTGTTATCATTGGATGCAAAAACAAAAATACGCTGGCTATAAAACATCTAGTCAAAGCATCACCCTTAACATAAATGTTTGTAAACAAAGTTTAAAATTACACAACCAATTTGTTATGTCCTTCAGTATTTTAATGGCCAAATTGTCGTTGCAATATAAACTGGTGTCCAAAATTAAAGTACGGAAGGTAATTGCTGGAAAATAATCCAAAGCCCTCAATGAAATGTTACGATGTTCACAGAACATATGCAAATACATGCGAGAAAGTGAAATTTGCATATTAGTTAGGAAAATGCTGCCCATTATGCAAATTGATTTACATGCATAAAGCCAACGGGGAACGACAGTAGCAGTTCAAGTAGACGGTGCATATAAGAAGTGTTCTGGTTGCTGCAAATGCTTTCCTTATGTCCCTTACAGGTGTATCTGACGCTGCAGGGTGGCAAGAGATAGGACGACTGGAAGAAGGCCAGTCTCAAGCCCAGGAGCAAGGGACTTGAATATCCCACTAGGGTGGTTTCACGGTTATGACAGCAATTCAATAACATTGGTAGGGCGTCATGAAGGCTTGTCCAAGGTCGTCCAAGGCGTACGACACCTCGCGAGCACGGTTATGTCGCTTTAAACTCACGGCGTCGTAGGTCATATACAGCACGGCAATTGTCTTCGGAGCTCTCCTCTACCACTTTGACTACGGTATGAAGACAGAACAAATATCGAAGGCTTAATGCAGTTGGCCTTTGTGTCAGGAGATCACCTGATTTGTGTCCTACTAAACGCATCACACAGGGGAGCTGCTTTTAACTGGTGCAAGCAACATCGTTCCTGAAGCCCAGATGAGCGAGCGGATGTTCTTACTAACGAGTCGCGATTCAGTCTACAAACGGATTTTCGTCGACATTTTATCTGGAGGAACAAGGAAACCGAATGATCCTGCAAACGTCCACCAGCGAGACTCCTTCGGAGGTGGTGGGTTGCTCGTGTGGGGTGACATTATATTCAACAGTCATAAACCACTTTTCGTATTCTCAGAAGGCAACGTGAATGCTGAACGCTATAGAGACGAGATCCTAGAGCCCTATGTCAGACTTTTTCGGGGAGATGTTCGCGAAAAGTGTCTTTTAAAAGATGATAACATTAGTCCGTTCAGGACTCAGCTAGTCAATAATTTTCTGCAAAGCGAGGATATTCGGAGTATGGACTGGTCAACCAGGTTCTGGACCTGAACCTTTTACAGCCTGCCTGCAATGCTCTGGGACAACACGTAGCCGGTCGTCTGACCACTCCTAGAATCTTCCACAGCTGCGCATCGCCCTCATCAAAGAATGGAATTCTTTGGCTCCAGAGTTCATCAACAACCTGGTGATGAGTATGTATTATTGTTGGGAGAATTGTCTGTCCGTACGAAGTGATCACGTTCCGTTTTAAGACATTTTTATGTTACATTCTTACATCTCACCGTGGTGATATTTTCGGATATGAACTTGTATACGCAAAAAGGTTTACATACTTGTCTGTTGCTGTGTAATTTTATTATCCCGATGACTGAGTTTCTGTAAATGTCAAACATCTCTACCCGCTGCTATGTATTTTCCTTTTTATTCCTGCCAATGCTTTTAATTTTGGACATCAGTGTATGTTAAAAGAATGAAGAAAATAAGCTAAATAATTCAAACACAAATTCAGTTAATAAGAGCAAAATAAATATGTTGGGTAATCGATCTTTTAAGATGAAACAAACTCTGCTAAGTATATAAAAGTGCGTATAAAATGTAAAATAGTATTGTAAAATGTATTATGGCTTTACGTATTTTAGGATTTTAGCATTAATAGGAAGACGCAACTTTTTTGTCAATATCTGGGAAAACCATTCATAGATGTGTTTCTTGAAAATAAATGTAAATAATAAGCTTAATAACAATTCTACATTGTCTTATGCCAAACTGAGAATGGGCAGATTTTCGCAAATAAGTTTATGGAATAATAAATAAAATGTGAAAATTGATTAGCACATAGTAGATAAAATTTCCTTATATCTCCCGAAAAATGCAAATGATGATTAATAATGATTTCTTAATTGTTGGGGAGAATACATTCCTTACGATTAAAAAAATAAACGTGCCTCCTTTCACGGTTTCCAAAACCTATTATGCAGTATGATTCGTAGGTTAGTGTATCTAGTACAAAAGAAGCAATAAGAACAAAAAATAGCAGACGTGAGACTGTTTGTGAAACAAGCAAGTGAGTATCTATAAATAAATAGCGTCAAGCGATAAGGCAAGTTAAAAAGAACGCTACGTTTCGTGCAGTTGTTTTTAATTCGTGTGAATTATTCCTAATTTATGGATCATAGTGCATAAATATTTAGATGATATGTTTTACTGTGTTGCCATTTATAAAGCAGCATTTTTGACCTGGGCAAAATCTTTGACTAAGTGTCAGAAACTTCTAGTATGAAAAGGAAAGTTTAAAGTGTGTGATTTTTATTTGCAGAAACGGAAAATTCAGTGTTGGCATTTTTACCCCGTCTTTTGAAATTTGAGGAAGAAGTGTAAAACATTCCTGCTTTTTGTATTTAAATGCTCTTCGGTCGGTGGATACCATATTTCTGCATCGTTCGAGTGAATTGGAAAAATTATTTTCTTGATGTGTAGGTAGCTTCATATAACTGTTGGCATCAGAAAAAGAACAAAATTACTTTCCCTGAGCTTTACTTCTTTTTTGATGCACAATAGTCTTTTCAAGGGTGTGGAAATACCCATTAATATTTATTTTGAGATCTTTTTCATTTCAGATCACTGGTTCCGAAATATCCAAGTGAAATATTAATTTTTTGTAGAATATCTTTCACTATGAGGAACATTTATCGCACATCCTGTAGTGTAAATAATGCATAGTTTTCCGAATGGGAATAATACGTTCTTATTCTGTTTTCGTTATTACATTTGCCTTCAAAAATGCTATTTCAAAAATTCCTTTACGTAGGGCAGCTTCTTGTATTTCTATTCGAAATAGAATTTTTGCTTTTGAAGAGCTCATTCAAAAAGTTCCCTTTGTGTAGGACTCCATTCTCAAAGATGAACATTTCTTTGCTAGTCATCATAAAATCTGATATATAAAATCTGATTTCAACAAATGCTTGACGTGTTCATTACTCCTAAAAGTTACGTAGCATCCTTGTCGTTTGTATTGCTTTTGATGTTGTCATGTTTACCGATGAGCCATTAAATTATGACCGCCTACCTAATAACCTGTAGAACCCCTTTAGTCTGCAAAACAGCGGCCATTCGGCGAGGCATCGATTCGATGAAGTGGCGATGCGATAAATATCCTGGGGTACCTGGTACCATAATGTCAACAGCAGGTCCTCCAGTTTCCGTACATTTCGGGGGTGTGATGATTTAGCGCAAACCTGCTTTTCCAAGTCGAACCACAAATGTTCGATTGGGTTCATGTCAGGTAAATTTGGAGGCCAGGGTACTAACAGAAAGTCACCAGCATGTTCCTCGAACCACTCCTTACCGATTCTGGCAGCATGGCATGGCGCATTATCCTGTTGGTAATGGCCATCACCAGCACGGAACACATTTGCCATGAATGGGTGAACTTGGTCTGCAACGATGTTCAGTTGCCTGACAGCTGTCAGGTATTGTAATATTGGGATGATGGGGCCTAAAGTGTCCCAAGAAAACATCGCCCACAGTATAACACCGCCGCCGTCGGCCTGTTTCCCCCCTCAACAGTGCATCCAGGTTCCATAGCCTCCGTTGGTAAAGGGCGCATCCGCACTCGGCCGTCTAGTTAATGCACCAGGAATCTTGATTCGTCAGACCAGGCCACTTTCTTCCAATCTCGATGATCTTTTGCCCACTTCATGTGTTGTTGGTAATGACGTGCAGTGAGCATGGGGACCCGGCTGGGTCTTCGGCTACACAGGCCAATGCGCATAAGGCTGTGATGAACCGTGTACTGTGACACGCTGCCTGATCACCACTGTTGTAGCTGCGGGTGATTTGTCGCACTCTGGCACGGCTGTGGCTGTGAACAAGGCGCGACAATCTTCGCTCTCCTCTGGCATCAATGAACTGCAAACGACACACAAGGATGGACGACGGATAGTCGTTTGCTTCTCTGTGCACCACTTTTGATACGTACTAACTACAGCGGCATGTGAACAACCAACAAGCCGTGCCGTTTCCTTGTTCAGAGGCGCCGTGCCAACACAATTTGTTCCTTTAACAAACTCCAATAAATCGGCAGCTTTTTGCATTCTGACTCTGAAAACTCTACTAACCGAAAGCAGGTTTTCGGGTTGTATGTATACTGCTCTGTGAACTTCACCTGTCCCACCGTTCGGTCTCCAGGCGCGCTCATTTTTCTAGGCTGGTAGTGGTCATAATGTAATGGGTTATCGTGTATAGTACTGATACGAAAGCGTTCGATGTCAAAATAAAGTGTACTCCTATGTTTTGCATTTGAAGTGAAATCTATCGATGTTCTGGATTATGAAAATTTATTGAACTGGAAATTAGTTGTTTGAATTAAAATACTTAAAAGTGGTAGTCTGAATGAAATGCTATAACATCTGTCATTTGCATCAAAGCTCATGCAATGTTTTTGTGTTGCTATTGTAAATACAATTCGCATTTGTTATTAGAGTAACTGTAAGTTCAGATATATTTAAATAGGTATATTTATATAGCGTGCATGAACTGCAGATAAATGCAAACAGAATATTCCATAGCATTTTGTGTGCTTTATCTTCATTCAGTGTCAAAGATCACTGTGAAAGGGAGCTTTTAGTCACCTCAAGTAATACAAGAGGCATCTGATGAATATCTCTTGGTAGAAGTTCTTCGATGAAAGACAATAAATCAAGATAGTCCAGCATGGCACGAAGAGGTCTAACACTTGCCTAGGCGATTGCAAGGCGAAATGCACTGAAACACTATCGAAGAAACTAATAGGGAACCCTGAGATTCAATCATTAATAAGTACTGGGAATTATGGCCTTCCGCAGACGACATTTGGATGACCAGTGCTCATTAAAATGGTTGGCTATAGTGGTTATAAATTCTCCACCTGTCTTGATGTTGGGATCATTATAAAGATTTACGTCCTTGATAAACTAGTGAGCAATTGTGACTTCCTGTTTCACTCCACAAGAAAGTATCTCCGTTTTGAAAAGGAAAAAATAGAAGGCAAGAGAAGCAAGCTTGCTTTGGTTGTTAATGGGAAGATCAAACACATTTCATACTGCATTGAAAACAATTCATCTGAAATATTGCCACACTTAAACTTCTATGGAGAGTGCTGACATAAAAAGCTCAAGCAAGTCCGATATTATTCATGCACGAATATTCAGTGCAAATCAGGTCCGTAGCTACCGGGAGGGCGGGCAGGGCGATTGCCCTCCCAGGATAGTCATATCAGGGGCGCAATTTCATACTCTGAGGGGCGTAAAAATAGAAATGAACAGAGAGGGAATAAATTTGCCAAGCATTTAAACTCAAAAACATGGTTATACACTTTAATATCTTCTTTTGTAAATACTTTAGTTAGCTGCGTACACTATTACGCGCAGCTAACCATCGTACATAACTTACACTGTGAGTTGTGGCCCACACCTCTTATGGGTGCATGGAATTGTCCGAAACAGTGGATGGAGGTATGTAAAACAATATGGTAATAGGTCTAACCTCCGGTACCTTTCCGAGTACGTCGTAGGGATGAAGAGCTAATTAGTCATTCGTGAAAATTCCTCAGAGCATTTAACCTTGAACAGGAGTTTTCCAAGTCCTACTCCGAAAGCATCTTCCTATTGTTACGTTTACTATCTACGAGTAATACTCATTCGTTCTGTGCTGGTTTGGTTTCATTCTGTACGTGTTGTGCTGTCGGTGTTCACATAAACCGTTCACTTAATATTTAAAACTGTTGGTTCTTTGGTATTCATCTAGTTTTTAAATTTTGAGTAATATTATGTAGAAAATTGGAAGTGTGATTTTTTTAACGATCATAATACTTTCCTATAACGAAAGTATTATAAAGTAAGAGTTGCCTACTCTCTATTTGAATGGAAGTAAGAAACTTTTGAACTTAAAGGGGCGTAATTTCAAGCTCGTCCACTCATATAAGAAAAGCTTGCTACGTTCCTGGTTCAGATATATACATGTCTATCCAAAAATGGTGAACAATTTGGTGAGAAATGTTCTCTGAAAGGTTGACGAGAAATATTTTGTGAGTTCATTTCGGTCCATTCTCACTGCAAAACATCGCGCAACTCTGTCAGTGTTGATGGAAAAAAAGATCAATTCAGAACAGCGCTCTTCAGCATGTCTCAAATATACTCAGTAATAGGGGACTTTTGACATCAGGCAAAATGATGGAAGTCCTTTCCGTTCTTATCAAATCGTTGTTGCACGAATCTGCCTCAATGTGTTGCTGCATTATAATCAACGGAAATGCCACCATACGCAGAAAAACAGTTTACCTCTGCAGAATGCACTTAGTTCCCTGCAGCACTCAGGTATCCCTTGGACATCAGCTTAATTTTGTTTGTTTCAAGGTGTAATGTCTGTCAAGCAGTGCTTCACCCTTAACTTGAGGGGACACTGATTCCAGGATGGGGGCGAGCCAGTGCCCTGAGATAAACACACCAGCCGTATCTCATCCGGGAATCGAACTTTTGCCCACCTATAGGAACCGTTAGAAAGCCGGACTTAGATCTCTACGTCGCAGGGGAGGAGGTAATCATCTTACTTTCCACTGGTATCAGTGGAACCAGTCAGTACAACATCCGTCCTAGTATGGTGCCACCTGAGAACACTCCGATTGTTTTCATGATGTGCAACAGGTTCATCATTTCATGAGGATATCTCCATATTCACTGCCGACCATCGGTACAAAATAATGTGTATCATTATTCATCTGACCACATCAATTTCTTCCATTGCTCTACTGTACATTCACTGCGTTCTTAGCATCAGTATAAGAGGATTTTTCTCATCTCTTGCGAGACAAATGATTTCACAATGGGAAGACAACTTCCAAGACCTTTTCTTTAACTTGTAACGCATGGTTCAGGTCGAAATGGGCTACTACGGGCCTTGGTTGAATTCAGTTGTTGCTCACTGGAAGACGCTTTCTTTAGTGCAGTCCTCCTCACAACATGACGACCACGCCTTTTCAGTCCAGTTTTCGGACCCATTTTGTGCCTTTAGGAAATGTAAGAACAATTTGTCTTCCAGTCACTAAACATGTTTGAAATCGGTGCTTTTGAGAAACTGGTGTTTTCTTTGTTTGTCTAATTGTAGTTCCAGCAAAATGTACTCTATCCGACAGATCTTTGGTTTCCTCATGTTTACACGATTACTGCAGCCGAACAATCTGTACGTTATTTGCAAAAGACAAGGCAAAACGTCATCAGCCCATGTGACTGTTGCGTTTGCATACATAGACATTCGTTCTCTGCGTCTCTCTAATCATTTAAAGGTTTTTTTTTTTTTTTTTTTATTGAAATTTTAACGACAACCGTGAGCAATTCAATAGGTTATAAGCAGTCGCCCGTTTTTAATTTACTGTCACTTGTGCCAGGGAAGGGACAGAGCCAGTGCCGTAAGACAAACACAACATCCATGCCTCATCGGGACTCGAACCCAAACCTATCTTGGGAGAATGGTCAGAAGACTGGGTGTACACCCCTCCGCCAGTGGAGTGGCTTTCCGCTAGTGCATATACATAAGAAACGATTTTTCGGTGCTCCACGCTGGTAGTTCATCGCGGTTTTTTTTTGTGCGCAATATATAATGTTTGCATGCGATGAAGGCGAATTTCTATTGTGTTCACATATTATGACTAGTTATGGTCACTCTGAAGAAGCTAATTACTAACTCAGCAGTCCTTATAGCCGTACGGCTGAAGTCACTGATAAGGCACACGCGATGTGTTTGCCCTACGACGTTCTCTCACCCCTCCCTGGAACCAGTGGTCCTAAATTAGGAAAAAGCGACTGTTCATAGACTTTAGAGTTGCTCATGTTAGTTACCAAATCCAGAAACAAAAAAATCAATCGCCACGAAATGTATATCAGTCTATTTTTTAAATTTTAGAACAGTAATATCAATTACATATAGCACATGCGCAGTTCAAGGCGAATTTTCTTTTGATGGGATCATTTTATTTTTTCTTTGCTTAATCCTCAACACTTTTACAGCCCCGGTGGCTCAGTGATAAGAGGCTTAGGTTTTTGTCTAGTTGTCCCAGATTGGTCGAGTTCAATTTACGGATGAGACATGGTTGGGGTCTTGTTCTCCGGTGCTAGATGTCTCCTTCTCTCGAAAAAGTGTCCCCAAATGAGAGATAGTTGATTGATTATAACCCTTAGAATTGGCCATGATGGTCGTCAAACCACAAAAGAGCAATAATAAAAACAAAAACTTTTACTTAAAACGTTGCACACCCATGTTCATAAAAACAGAACACCTAAAAGGAGCCAAGCCATGACTTTGATTTTTACAGGATATGCTCATTAGACAATACAGAACAAATGATTACTATCTCGTTGTTACTTATGTACCAGGTGCGTTTATGTAGCTAATAATCAGTGTGATTACCTCTGGTTCGTATCATCTGCTGTATGCGTTGAGGAATTGAATCAAATAACGTGCGAATGGTGTCTTGTGGAATAGCCACCCACGCGTTATTGACTCGCGTCCAAAGTTCATCAAAAGTTCCTGGCGGAAGATCGTACCGCTGCACCTGTCGTTTCAGCATGTCCCAGAGATTTCTTTAATTCCTAAGGAGTTAGAAAAGGTCTGGGTGATAACTCCGGCGATCTAACAGACCACGGAAGAAGTGGCGTGTTGTTGCTACAACATGCGGTGTGGCATCGTCCTGCTGATATATGTGTTTGGGGATGTTTTGCCGGTACAGAAAGGCGACTCGTCGTATAATGTCATTGACGCAACGGGCACTCGTTATGGTGGTACGGACTCTTACTAGAGATGATCTGCTTCCGTACGCGATAGAACCCTTCGCCATAATGCCTCGTGTTGGTGCCGCATGTCTGGGGTGGCGAACATACCCTTCCAGACGCTTCTTCCCCTGTCTTCGGCGGACACACATGCGTCCATCATTTTCGCTTAAACAGAAGCGAGTTTCGTCTGAAAACACGATATTGTGTCATTCGACACGCCACTCCCTTCGTTCGATGATCCATTGCGGCATGGCAGTCCGTTGCTGCGGGGTCAAAGGTAGCCTGAGAAGGGGCCAACCAGCCTGAAGTCCGAACAGTAATAACAGGCGACGTACTGTTACGGCTGACATGGAAGAATGCGTCACAGTTCGCCACTGCTACGACAACGCCGTTGATGATGCAGAACGGTCACTCAATGACATTCTCTAAGATGACGGTTGTATCTCTGCGTTGTCTGTATACGAACCATCTCTTCGCGTCTTATGTCCTTCTTCGTACCGTTCCTTGCACACTTTTGCAACGACGGACACACTGAGCCCCACACGACCGACAATCTCCCTAAGGGAAGCACTGCAGTCTCTCATGCCGATAATGTGATTTCTGTCGAATTCCCTAATGTGACTCTGCGATTGTCTTACACGACGATGAGTCATCCTTACCAACTTCTGACGAAGCAATGACATGCCGATAGAGCCACGAGGCCCTTATAATAGAAAAACTGCAGGTTGCCTACCAGTGATGTTGCGCGATCTGATTTGCTTATACGCGGTACTCATGCACCTGTGACTCCGAAATGCTGATCATTTCTGCGATATTATTTGATTAGGATATCTTGTAAAAATCAAAGTTGGAGCTCGACTCCTTTCCGGTGTTCTGTTTTTTGTGAACATGAGCGTATTTCTTAGCCTCTGCTATTGATTACTTCAGTATTTTTATTTTAGCAGCATATCGTTTCTGAGTGCTTCATATGTCCAAACTGCCAGAGGAAGTGCAGTGAAGTACAATATGTAATTAGCAATGGATATTTAATATTGGTATTTCTTATTGAAATTGGAGGAATATTCTCCGCATTATAAATGATGGTTGAAACATAAGTCTTTGTATCGAAAGGCGATTTCTTAAATTCATTTCTCTGCAGAACTTGGGATTTTTTCAGACCAGCTTGTCGACATAGCAGAGACGAAACAGTTGCTCCCATCGACGATACACTGCTGGCCACCCAAAATGCAACACCAAGAAGGAAGCATCCGATTGGCCTGAAATTCGCAGCATGCGTCGCCCGCAAGAGGACATGCAAACGATTAGGATTTCAGGGCATATGAAAATCGTGTGCACTCGGCACGCCACCGAGAAGCACTATGAGAAGGGTGCACAGAAGGCGAAGTGTAAGTAGTGGAAGTGTGTTGTGCTGCCGGACCTGTGCGTGGGAAGCTTCCTGATGCCTCGTCACAGAATGCGGCAGTCATTCCAGCACGTTTCGGAGTTCGATAGAGGACGAAGAGTGGCTTATCGCGACAGCGGTTTATCGTACCGAGACATCGGCGCCCGTGTGGGACGACATCCAGCCACAATGAGTCGAGTATGGATTCGGTGGGTGCAGGAGGGAAGGACGGACCAACGTTAGCGATTGCCGTAGCCGCGGCGCACCACTGAACGAGAGGACCGACATGTTGTGTGGCGGGCATTGACGGCTCGCACCACCACATCACGAACGTTAGCGCTGGAATTAGGGTGTGTTGCGCAACAACCTGTATCAGCACGTACCGTTCGACGTCGTCTGCAGGAGCGGGGACTTGTCGCATGGCGCCCGTTGCTCCGATTATCATTGACGTTACACCACCGGCGAGTGCAGCGGCCGTGAGCCGTTTAACGCTACGCCTGGACTACGGAATGGCACGACATTGTCTTCTCCGACGAATCCTGCTTCTGCCTGTAACACCACGATGGTCGGATCTGCGTGTTGTGGTACCGTGGCGAGCGACTGTATGAAGCTTGCATTATGCATCGCCATATCTGTCCGTCGCCTGGCGTTATGGTTTGGGGCGCAATTGGATATGACACCCGCAACCCTCTGGTACACATCGCCGGTACACTCAACAGCCACCGCTACATCTCCGACGTTTTGGAGCCTGTAGTCCTTCCTTACCTGTAGGACCTGCCAGCAGCCACGTTTGAACAAGCAATGTGCGCCCGCACGTGGCACGCATCGTGCAACAATTCTTCACGGCCCACCAGGTGTCACTGCTGCCGTGGCCCGCCTGTTCTCCCGATATGTAGCCCATCGAACACGCTTGGTCGCTGACTGGCAACCGAGTTGCCCGGCAAGCACCACCCGCGGCTACGCCTGATGAACTGTATCAACGTTTGGAAACAGCCTGGACCGACATACCCCATGCCCACATCCAAAGCCTCTTTCGTTCGATGCCGCGGCGTGTAGCGGCCGTTATTGCCAGCTATGGGGGCCACACGAACTATTGATGTCTGAGTGTTCCGCAAGTCGCACGGGCCTGTAAGCTCAATCGTTTCATCTTTCTGTCTGTTGTTATGTGTCCAGTAAATCTGGCTTTGCTATCTCGTGTCCTTCTTGGTGTTGCATTTTAGTGGCCAGCAGTGTAGTTAATAGTTATGACACACTTACTTTCTGTCTCAAGAAACTTTCTTTAAAATACATTCGTGATAAGTTAGGAAACACTATGTTGATGTAAGGTCAGTAAAAATAAAATTGTTAAGGGCTAACTTATTTCCTTAAGTTACGCCCAAATTTGGATCTAAACGCTTTATGGCTTCAGCTTATATTAGCAAATTTATTGTAGCACACGTTGTGTGGCCCAAAAGAACATTTCAATAAAACTCTACGTTTAATACTATTTCACAAAACGCAGCCAGGGGCCTGAGCCTCTAATTACTGGGTCATAGGGGCAGCACGGTTATTAACACAGTTCTATTTCCACAGTATTTATACATACTGTTATGATATCTGATATTGCTTTCATTGCGTATTGTGTCTAATGAGAGCATTCTGATAAGAATTTTTGCCTGTGCATCTCATGATTTCTCCTTTGATTTTAATTTAAACACCTACATAACTTTTTGTAATATATGGCATATATCAAAAAATGTAACAGCTGTTCATTTCGCAGTAAACGCATTTTCTTCGGCATGGTGTCGGGCTCAGTAAAAGATATTTGAATCAATTAAAGAAATGTTTTCAAATACGTAGAATAATAATAAGAGAATTGAAAACTGTATCAGGAAGCATTCATTTTTCTTTGAAAAAAGAACCATGGAATTTACTTGAAGCTAATATTTTCAATCCTTTTATGAGAAATTGCTTTAGTCTTTACCTGCTTTGCACATCATGAAAGCGCCGTCTTTGTCAAATGACGTGGGGATACAATTGAAAATTGATGCAATTTTTCTGTGACCCATTGTAAGAGAAAACCATCTTTTGCCTTTAGCTTGTTGTTGTGAAGATGAATGATGTTTGGTTTTAGCTCAGGACGGGCGGAGTGTGGCGACGAAAAGAATAAGAGAGAAACAGAAAGAAAGGCATCAGAGATTTACAGCCGTTTGCTTTAGAAAAGAGGAGAAATTTTCCATCATCGATTCTTGACTCTTTTGGTTTCGGCTAACGGTGAATATGATGTTAGGAATATTTGCAGCTTTTATCTTTTGTGATGAAAAGAAAGCCTGTTTTATTTTTATATTTTCTCACACTTGATTTCCTGGGAAGGATAACATTTATTTTCTTTTGGTAGGGGGAGAGTGATTGCCGCGGGATAGAGTCTAAGTTGATTGAAGATTAGCTGCAAAAACGGTTAACAAAAAGGAAGTTTCGTTCAGTGGCTTTCCACTTTAAGCAAATAAACTGTGACACCACTGTTCTAACTGGTAGATTATTATTTAGAGCACGAAAGAGTGGTGATGGTATCGACCACCAGGAACATATTGAATGGCTGTAGGCAGTCCCCGTCCCTAATTAGGGTCCATTTGTCCCAGGAATAGGGCAAAACCATCACCCATACCTCACCTAGGACTCGAGTTCAGGACCAGCTCTGACAGTTTGTCAGGACCCAACGCTGCAGATCCCTTGAACACCTGGACGCCTAAATTGCAGATTATACAGTAGATCTAAACTCAAATTATGTGGTGGAAGTGTTGTCGACAATACATGGCGAGGTTAAAAAGGGACCCAAGCATAGAAATCGTAAAACATCCAGCCTCACGATGTTTTACGATTACTATCCTTTGAGTACGATGTGTTGAGATACTACGTTGTAGTAACTCATCACATAGAGCGCAGTCTTGTATGCTTCTGAGTACAAAGAGAGGACTGTGTTCTACTTGGATATTTTCTGTGAACAAATCATATTGAGCAAAGTGCTGAAAAGTAACCTACTTCTTAATTAGAGCTAATAAAGGATTGGAATATTAACGTGCCATCCATTTCCTTGCTGACCTTTGGTCATAAACTGAAGTTGACTGTAACTGTAGTTAAGGACATTTCATTTATTACGATTGAAGCTATCCAGGTGTACGAAAGTTTCAGAACTAACGAGCTCTAATCTTCTTATATTCTACAGTAAAGCTAAAGAAACGTTAACGTGAATTTGCAGTACAAGTAAGACTAATAGCTTAAGTTGATATAATAGTTAAAGCGACTTTCAGTAATTTAACAAAAACATTATACATGCACCTAAAATGAAAACAAAAAGGTCTGGTGAATCAGTAAAGTCAGTGACTACACAAGTTCCAGAAAACAAAGTTTTTGTTAACAACATTACCGTAATTTTCGGCTTATAAGACGATATTTTTTTATCAGAAATTCCGACTTCGACACGTAAGACATATTGACTTGTCTATTGATTGGTCATTGAAATTTCTCATTGAGAAGAAAATATTGTTCCTTAAATTCATTCGTGAACCCAGCACCCGAAGCTTAATATTACGTTAAAAAAACCATTCTGCAAGCGAACGAAATGTTATATTCTGTTCACTAAGAATTTTTTTAAAAGCGGCTGAAATGAATATTTTCCCCACACATGTACAGTTCGTTTTTTAATATTAAACAAGAAAAATGACACCGAATTTTCGGGTATAATAAGCACGTTTTTTGAATCCGTTCTGACGCAAATTAAATTTATCAAAGCTATTCAAAGTCAATGGAACCGGTATGGAAAACAATAGTATCTGACGGAAGAAAGAAGTTTTTCAGTCGGGTCTTTAATCCCTCAGATATTAGAGTAAACGGAATCGTGAGCTTGAGAACTCTTAGAAACAGAGTTATCGACAAAAATAAGATGTGACTTTACGTTCCGGGAAGGGGGGGGGACCATGCATTATTTTAGGAAGAAAGTATTCGAAAGAGGTTTATCCATATGAGCGGTATCGGTCCAAGAAAAAAAAATTTAGTCGACTTTTCAGGAACCCAGATTTTGCAACAAATACTTCAGAAGCAGAAATTAACACTTATGACCCCTGGTGGCCCAACCATTCTTTACAAAACATTAGGAATTATGTGAAAAATATTTCCCATCAGGTCTTGCATGCGATACAGGAAGAATTTTTCAAATCGGAGGTTTAGGAGAAGAAAACGCAATTTACCATTATGCGCCCTAGCGGAAAGTTTATGATTTACGTGAAAATTTTGAATTTATGGGGAAAACATTTCGCATCGGAACCACTATCCAACAAAGAAGGAATTTTTCAAATCGGACTTTTAGAGGTAGAGATATTGACAAAAATAAGATACATATCTACGCCCCCTGTCGTAGAAACCATGCATTATTTCAAGAAGAAAATGTTCCTAAAAGGTTTGTCGACGTGAGTAGCATCGGCCAACTAAAGTCTTTTTTTTCTATCGAGATGTTGGAGCTCATATTTTGCTGCAAATACATCAGAAGCGGAAATTAAGACTTACGCCACCTGGTGGCCAAACCACTTTTTACAAAAATTAGAAATTACGTACAAACGATTTCCCATCAGGAGCTGTAACCGGTGCAGAAAGAATTTTTCAAATCGGAAATTTAGAAGCAGAGAAATAGTGGGAAAGGCACTTTACCTTTCCGCCCCTAGCGGAAAGTCTATGAATTACTTGAAAATTTTGAATTTATAGGAAAACATGTCACACTAGAAACACTATCCAACAAAGAAGGAATTTTTCAAATCGGACTCCTAGAAATCGAGATATTGACAAAAATAAGATATACATATACGCCCCTAACGCAGAAACCATGCACTATTTTAAGAAGAAAATGTTTCTAAAAGGTTTGTCGACATGAGTAGTATGGGTCTATAAACGACGTTTTTTTCAATCGAGAATTTAGAAGCTCATATTTTGCTGCAAATACATCAGAAGCGGAAATTAAGATTTACGCCCCCTGGTGGCCAAACCATTTTTTTTACAAAAATTAAGAAATATGTGCAAACGATTTCCCATCAGAAACTGTATCCGGTGCAGAAAGAATTTTTCAAATCGGAGATTTAGAAGCAGAGATATAGGGAAAAACGCGATTTACCTTTGTGCCCCCTAGCGGAAAGTCTATGAACTACTTGAAAATATTGAAATTATATGCAAAACATGTCACACGGAAAACACTATCCAACAAAGAAGGAATTTTTCAAATTGGACTCCTAGAAGTAGATATATTGACAAAAATAAGATATACATCTACGCCCCCTGGCGGCAAAACTGAAATATTTCAAGAAAAAATATTCCGAAAAGGTTTATCGATGTGAGTGGCATCAGTCCACGAAAGAATTTTTTCAATCGGTATGTTAGAAGCTCAGAATTTATTGCAAATACATCAGAAGCAATAATTAACGCTTACGCCCCCTGGTGGCCAAAGTGTTCTTTACCAAAAATTAGAAATTATATGCAAAAGATTTTCTATCAGGAGATGTATCCGCTGAAATTATTTTTTTTCAAATCAGAGTTTTAGGAGAAGAGTTATCGTGAAAAATTGATTTATTTTACGTCCCCTAGAGGAAAATCTATGCGCTATTTGAAAAAGAAACTATATCTAAAATATTCTTCGACATAAATGGAATCGAAAGATAAAATAATTTTTTCAATCTGATGTTTAGAAGCAAATATGTGGAATGAAACGTAATTTTGTATTCGACATTATCTGCATTTATGCCCTCTAGCGGCGAAATTGTGCATTGTAAAAAAAAAAAAACGAAATGAAGGATCATCATTCGCATATTTCGAGCTTCCGAATGCAAAAATCATTTTTCAAATCGGACTAATAGTTGCAGAGATACCGTGGGTACATAGGCGGACGGACGGACGGACATACCGATTACAGAAGCACGATCTTTTTTTACAAAAGACGTGCTAAAATAGGAACTGTACATGTTAAGAACTTTGGTTCAAGATATTGCAGTTACTATCCTTCATTTTTCTTCATTAGAAAAATTTAAAAAGAAAAGTTATTTTTTTAATATTATGTATGTATCCAGGTTACTCCCCGTTTTTAATTAGTAATATCAACAATGCATGTTAAAACAAATTTATGTTCAGGGCTTAAAAGTTCTAGCCCTTGGAATTTCACTGAAAAAAATTACCTGTGGAAATATAGACGGAACCGATTCCAGAGAAAATTTTGCGAAATTACCTGTTATAAAGTCATTTGGTCTTTCATTATACGATTTAAAAAATTACAACTTCTTCCTAAAATTTTTTTTCCGGTTTAATAGAATGTTCGAAAACGCAGAACAGTAGCACAAAGTTTCCTTCAAAAAAAACCGACTAAAATTCATTCACTTCTAAAGAAAAAGGAAAATGAAATGAAACTTCCTTAACATCTATTATGAACGAAAAAAAAAAAGAGACATGTAACAAGCTATCTAAGAGAGTTCTCTCTCTCTCTCGCTCTTTCTTTTTAGATGGTGATATGGGACCACTTAACAGCTTTTTTTTTGTTGCTATAAATGGCATGTTCAGCAGAATCAAGCACAACAACTTGGAAGAAACGAAGAGCTGAAAGCTCTATTGGAATGTCTAACAATGATCACACATAGCACAATAAATTCCCCGAGTAACAAAGATACATCAAACAAAAAAGGGTATCTGATGTCGTAGCTCTACGCTAGATTTCGCCTTGAATAGCGATCGGAAATCGCAAATGGTGCGAATGTTTCATTGATCTCTCATGGAAGTGCTCAACGACTTGTAAGATCAAGTGTACGATCTCCGGGCTGTTTCGGTTTTCTGCTTTTAGCACTTCCATGAAAAACTGAGCTAAAAATGTATTCTCCAATGCCTTCACCAACCTCCTGCCGCTCTTCTGACTTTGCTGTTTTCATCTATTACGCCACAGAAAATCTGAGATATATATATTTTTTTCGTTTTACCGTGATATTTATTGTGCACACGCGCCTACCAAAGATTTTCGAATTATGATGTAAAAAATGCTGTACTTATTTGAAAACAATTTTTTTTTAGTTGGAGGTTTAACGACCCCCGTGAGGAACTCAATGGGCTATAAGCAGTCGCCCGTCCCTAATTTAGGGTCACTGGTTCCATGGAAGGGAGAGAGCCAGTGCCGTAAGACAAACACAACATCCATGCCTCACCGGGATTCGAACCCGGACCCCGTTCGGACGAATGATCAGAGGTCATCGTTTAGACCACTGCGCCACCGGGGCGGCGAAAACATTTTATTGCGGGACATGTTTTAATTATTTTTAGGAAACGCTTTAATTGCTCCTCATTGAAACTGTTCGAGTGGTAACGAAACGGTTTCCCAGTTATCTTTACGTAGATGTATAGAAAATGAAAAAATATATACGTGTGTATATAAACAACAAAAGAAATCATTTAGATAGAATGCAGTTTTCTTCAGGACCTTCAATCGTTTCTACTTATGCTTCAAAAATTTCTAATGGACTAAATGCGTAAAATTAATGTACTTAATTCGCCAAAAGTGTTTAATGCAGTATATGCATAAAATTAATGTATTCGATGCATAAAAAGTGTTAAGATGCTGTTAAAGCCAAAGGGTAGATAATGTAATTCTGACACACATCATCATCATCATCATTGTCAACCATTATCAATCCACTGCTGGACGAAGGTCTCCCCAAGTTTCCTCCACAACGGTCTGTCTTGTGCCAGTCTCCTCCATGTCACCCCTGCATACTTTCGAATTTCATCCACCCATATCCCATGTGGTCTTCTTCTGGGTCTTTTCCTGTCCCTTGGAATCCAATCTAAAATTTCGGCTGTCCATCGATGATCTGTCCTTCTGGCAGTATGTCCAGCCCATTGCCATTTCAGGGATTTAACTCTGATCATGATGTCTTCCACTCTTGTCATTTTTCGGATCCACGAGTTCCTCTTCTTATCTCTCCTAGTTACACCAAGCATGCACCTCTCCATGCTTCTTTGAGTTGTCTGCAGCCTTTGTATGTCTCTTTTAGTTAAGGTCCACGTCTCTGCACCATATGTAAGCACTGGAAGGATGCATTGATCAAACACTTTTCTTTTAAGACATAATGGCATATTGCTCTTGAAAATTATGCTGTTTCTTCCAAAAGCTCTCCAGGCAAGTTTTGTACGCCGATTAATTTCTTCATCAATGTGACCCTCACTTGATATCTGCTGTCCAAGATAAACGTACGTGTCTGTTATCTCCAGCTTTTCTCCATCAATCGATAAATCTTCATTTCTTGTAAAAGCATTGAACATCACTTTTGTCTTCTGAAAGTTCATTTTTAATCCCACTTCTTTACTCTTGTCAGCAAGTTCCTGGATCATACTCTGCAGCTCTGATGGGGTAGTTGCAAAAATGACTACGTCATAAGCAAAACGAAGGTGGGTTAGATAATCTCCATTAATCTTTATCCCCTTGTTTTCCCAGCTCAGCGACTGAAAAACACCCTCCAATGTGGCATTAAAGAGCTTCGGAGATATGGTGTCACCTTGTCTCACTCCCTTTCCAATTTTTACGTGTGTTGTATTTTCAAACAGCCTAATCTTTGCACTTGCATTTTCATAGATGTTATTAATAATATTAATGTATGCATCTTCAATACCGCAGGTTTTCAGAGCCATTGTAACTGCCGATGGTTTCACCGAATCAAAGGCTTTTTCATAATCGATAAAAGCCATGGAAGTTCATATTCCCTCGCTCTTTCAATTAGTTCTCTCAGCACGTGGATATGATCTATTGTGCTGTAGCCACTCCTGAATCCAGCTTGTTCTCTCGGTTGAGCCATGTCCAGTGTTACCTTCAAGCGGTGTGAAAGAACTTTAGTGAAGATTTTATAAACTACTGATAGGAGGCTGATAGGTCTGTAGTTTCCGAGATCCTCAATGTCACCTTTCTTATGTAGCAGGATCATTGTAGCGGTGTTCCAATCCTCAGGAATCTTTCCTTCATTAAGGCATCGAGTGAAAATTTGGGCGAGTACTGTTTCGATTTCTCCACTTGCTTCCTGTATGATGTCTACAGTAATTCCATCTTCTCCTGGAGCTTTTCCCCGCTTCATGTTCTTGATTGCATGTGCAACTTCTGCTGGAAGGACTGGAGGAACTCTGGTACTGGTATCTTTCATGATGTCTGGATTGCATATATCATCCCTTTCATATAATTTGGAGTAGAAATCTTTCACTCTTGTCAAAATTTCGCCTCTATTTCTTGTTACAGAACCATCTTCTTTTCTCAGTGCCATAATCTGTTTTCTTCCCTTACTGAGATGTCCCTTTGCTATCTTTAGGCTTTGGTTGTTTTCAATTGCTTTCCTCACTAGTTCACAGTTGAATTTCCTTACGTCTTCAGTGATACTTTTTCTTACTGTCTTGCATAGCTCTATATATTCCACTTTGGAAGTCACATCTTCTTTAGTTGTCCTCATCTCTCTTCTTTTTTGCATCAACATTTTGGTTTTTCCTGATAATTTGTTCACGTGCAACTTGTTCTTAGACCCAGCTAATTTTGTTGCTGTTTCCATAAGAGCTTTGGTTACTTTTCTGTTAACTTCAGAGATGTCCACTTCTTCCGATGTTAGGCCTTCTAAAGCAGAGAACCTGTTCTTCAGTTCTAACTTGAAGGTATTATGGTGTTTTTTAAGGTTGGTTATGTCAATAGATTTTGTTTGTCTTATGAGCTTGCCACGTTCAAGTTTAGTGTTGAGGTGCATCTTACATCTCACCAATCTATGACACACATATTAGTATGCAAATGTTCCTTTGAATATAAATTAAACAAAGTGGTGGACAATTTCTTGAGGGAATGCATATACACTGCTGGCCACCCAAAATGCAACACTAAGAAGGACACGAGATAGCAAAGCCAGATTTACTGGACACCTAACAACGTATACAAAGATGAAACGATTGAGCTTACAGGCCCGTGCGACTTGCGGAACACGCAGACATCAATAGTTCGTGTGGCCTCCATGGCTGGCAATAACGGCCGCTACACGCCGCGGCATCGAACGAAAGAGGCTTTGGATGTGGGCTTGGGGTATGTCGGTCCAGGCTGCTTCCACACGTTGCCACAGTTCATCAGGCGTAGCCGCGGGTGATGCTTGCCGAGCCACTTGGTAGCCGATCAGCCACCAGACGTCTCAGCCATGGGCAGACAGTCTCTCGGAAGAACAGCGGGGCCCTCACACGGCAGCAGTGACACATGGTGGGCCGTTAAGATTTGTTACACGATGCGTGCCACGTGCGAGCGCGCATTGTCCTGTTGAAACTTGGCCGCTGGCAGGTCCTGCAGGTAAGGAAGGACTACAGGCTCCAAAACGTCGGAAATGTTGCGGTGGCTGTTCAGTGTACCGGCAATGCGTACCAGAGGTGTGCGGGTGTCATATCCAATTGCGCTCCAAACCATAACGCCAGGCGACGGACAGGTATGGCGATGCATAATGCAGGCGTCATACAGTCTCTCGCCGCGGTACCCTCACACGCAGATCCGACCATCGTGGTGTTGCAGGCAGAAGCGGGATTCGTCGGAGAAGACAATGTCGTGCCATTCCGTAGTCCAGGTGCGGCGTTCAACTGCCCACTGCCGCCGCACTCGCCGGTGGTGTAACGTCAATGATAATCGGAGCAACGGGCGCCGTGCGACAAGTCCCCGCTCCTGCAGACGACGTCGAACGGTACGTGCTGATACAGGTTGTTGCGCAACACACCCTAATTCCTGTGCTAACGTTCGTGATGTGGTGGTGCTAGCCGTCAATGCCCGCCGCACAACATGCGGGTCCTTTCGTTCGGCGGTATGCCGTGGCTGCGGTAATCGCTGACGTCGTTCCGTCCGTCCCTCCTGCACCCACCGAATCCATACTCGCCTCACTGTAGCTGGATATCGTCCCACACGGGTGCCGATGTCTCGGTACGATAAACCGCTGTCGCGATAAAAAAATCATGAGTAAAATCAATCACTTAGAAAATAAAAAAAAATACTGATGCAGACTTGTTGAACATAAAAACATAATCATATCATAAAAATATCACTTAGAAATACATTGCCAGACATGTACGCGAAAAATGTTGCATATTATATACAGAAACATACAAGAAAAGTATTTTTTTAGAAAATCATGATAACATACCAGTAACAATGTATGACTTGGAAAAGAACAAATATCCGCTAGTAAAAATTCATTCTGAACATCCACAAAGAAATAAGAATTTCTGGAATCAGTTAGATCAATTTGGATGAATAGGAAAGATTTTGCCAGAAACAGAGAATACGAGGTGAAGAAGACAAATATTGCCAAAAAATAACAGGCATATATAACACAAAAATTTCATATACATTTATTGGCTAAGAGTAGCCGAGCTATATGAAAAATTTCATATACATTTATTGGCTAAGAGTAGCCGAGCTATACGTGAGCTTGAGGTTGCCGACCCCGATTGAAGATTTATTTTTGTTTGGGGGTTTAACGACCACCGTGAACAACTACATGGGCTATAAACATTTGGCCATCCCTAATTTAGGGCCACTAGTTCCAGGAAGGGAGAGAGTCAGAGCTGTAAGGCAAACATAACATCAGTGTCTCACAGGAATTCGAACCTTGACCCATCTCGGACGAATGATCAGATGCCAGCACTTTAATTACTACAATCAAAGATGTTGTAGCATAGTAACCAAAAAGAGTTTTTGGTAGGTACACTTGGGAGTTCGTCCTTTGAAATGCGAATCTTGTAATTTCAGCAGGCAAATTAAGTGTTCATGAACTCGAGTAATATTTATCACTCTAGTTATTTTTAACATCCCAAAACATTAGCTTTTTCCGAGTTGGAAGTCTATGCAAATTTCATGCTTACTCAGCTTTACTGCTCTTTCTGTGAGTTTATTTTTGCACAACTTTAGCAGTTTGTTATCTTAGACTCTTTTTTACCAAATACCTCTTTTGTTTTGCCATCAAAATGACCCCTTCTTAAATCATGGCTTTGTGTCTTGAGTAACGATGTCCGTAGTGAACGGGAAAATCTTAGAATGTTGGACGTGTTTCTCCAGTGAACTCATTCTCTTATCTAGAACTCGATGAAACAGCTTTAGGAAGAAATCCCAAGAGATGATTCGTGTGATTTTTAAAGATTAATTATATAACAAAGAACATAATTGCTAGCCGCGTTTACTTTCCCTTATTTCTTTCTTCTGTAAATTCCGAGAATGATTTCTTTTCATGGTTTAACGACCTCCACCAGAAAATCTAAGGATCTGCTGTCGTTGTTTAAGTCCTATTTTTCTAACCGGTCCCAGTTTGTTATTCATAACAACAAGGTTTCCGATCCCAGTGTTGCCACTTCTGGAACACCCAAAGCCTCTCTGATTTAGAAACACTTTTGTTTACCATATACACTGTATTGACAAAAGTCACCGGACACCCCTTCAAACGCAAATGAACCGATACACTGCGTTATTAAGATGCGCGGTACAGCTGCAAACGGTATAAAAACAAGTCTGCAGCTGACCGAGATCATATTGCACTGTGAGGTTGAGTGAAAATGTCGCGGTGGTGCAGAACTGACTTTGAGAAAGGAAAGATTGTTGGGTGTTATACTGTATTAGTGGGTTGCCATAAGAGAAACCGAGCGGAGTTTAAACATACACAAGCCAACTGTTTTGGATGTACTGAATAAGTGGAAGACACATGGCATGCCTGAAACAGCAAAACGTGCCGTCAAATCATAGAAAATCAGTGATATATGACGTCGGCGCCTCAGGAGAGTCGTTAAGGCTAATCGACGGAGTACTGCACAAGACCTCAGTGTTCAGGTGATTAAAAATGCTGCAGCCTCGGTATGTACCCGTACCATTCGCAGATAATTTTCTTCCATGGGTTACCGTGGTCGTGCGGCTGCTCATAAGCCTTTCATCTCCACTCGCTACTCGTCGTTTAGCATTGAGTAAAGAACATTTATCGTAGATTGTAAATCAGTGGAAACGGGTCCTATGGACTGATGAATCCAGATACACGATCCATCAGTCCGATGGCCGTGTGTGGGTATGGCGGCATCCGGTGGAACGCTATTTACCACAGTGTACTGTTCCTACAGTCAAGTCTGGAGCTGGCAGTGTACTCGTGTGGGGTGTTTTTCGAAGTATGGTCCCGGCCCATCGGTTATTGTGGACAAACCTGTTAACCAGCACGTCTACCTTGATATTCTGGCCAATTATGCACTACCAACTCTGTGGCAATACTATGGAACCGAGCCTTGTTGGTACCAGCAGGATAATGCACCGAGCCATGAAGCAAGGACTGTAACGGCGTGGTTTGACAGTAATTCCACATCGTGTGTGGACTGGCCAGCACAGAGCCCTGATCTTAATCCAATAGAACACATATGGAATGAATTAGTGAGCCGCATAAGAAGTTTGGAGCCAAGGCCTACCACTAAGCAACAGTTAGCGGCAGCATTATGTACTGAATGGAAACACATAGCTATCGCTGTGTTCCAAAATCTTGTCGAAAGCCTGTCTCGAAGGTTTAGTGCATGCATTAAGGTCAACGGTGGACCGACACCGGGCTAATGTATGTCAATAAATGCTATGTTGTGTTGCTCTTCTAGGTGTACGGTGAGTTTTGTCAATATAGTGTATATTAATGATTTCACGTTTTACATAGATCTCCCTTGGCTCTTGTTAGCTGATGATCTCAAGCTTTATCGCAATGTACAAACTCTTGGTGACTGTCTTACTCTTCAAACTGACATCTATAACCTGCTTCACTTGTGTACGGTAAACCATCTCCACCTCAACATCTCCAAGTGTTATGTCATTTCCTTTTCACGAAAAAAAAACCCAGTTCTTTTTCACTACAATGTTGATGACTTTCCTCATAGCCGGACAAACGATGTCTAGGACGTGGGAGTCACATTTGATTCCAAATTGAACTTTAAAAACCATACCCAAAGAATTGTGCGTTCAGCGTATAGAAATCTTGATTTCATCATGCGACATTCTAAGTGTATTTCCAATCCTCAGGCTTCCGCAGTTTTGAGACCACGGTTATACTTTCACAAGAGAACGCTGCGATCATTTAGAGCCCTAGTGTTGTAACATTAATAAATGAAATTGAGAAAGTACGAAACAGATTTCTGCTGTATCTTTTTCACAAATGTGCTGATGTTTATATCGGGGATATCCGGACGGCTGATCTCTCATTCTTCAAGATGACCACTCTACAATCAAGAATGGATGTTCTGCCACTTAAGTTTCTGTACGGTATCATCGATGGAGATATAGATGATATTCAGATTGTAAACCTATTAAGTTTCTGTGTGCCACGTTCACCAAGGACAAGATGCAAAGTATTTGCAGTTCCATGTAGGACTGATGCTGGAAAAAAATTTTCATTATGCAAAATGTATAGCCTTCACAACTCACTTGAAGAATATCCGGATATTTCTAATGTAAGTCATAATGTTTTTCGTAAAGCATGTTTTCCAAGATCTTAATTATCACTTTTAATGCACTATGGTGTTATAGCAATTCCTGCTACTAGATCTACCGTCTGTAGGGATGTGCTTACAAAATAAACAAATATAAACAGTATCTCTTTCCTAATTTGGGACCATTGCATCTAGAGAAGAGATATAACCTGACCGAAAGACAAAAGCAACATCCCTGCCATATCCAGGACTCGAAGCAGAAACCAGCTCAGATATCTAGCTAGAAACCTACCCCTTCACCACTCGGCCATCCTACTGGCTCAGGGCGGGGTTACAAGTTACAACACACTTAAGACATGCGTTCTTACATTTCCATTTTTTTAAGATTTTAACCCAGTTTCAATTTTGACATGCTTTATTATTGCTCTAAGCCAACACAACAAACTGACGTTTGACACCATACTTGTTCTTCACAATATAAGTAACTCACCCTTGTAACGGAATTTTGACATCTTGCTTGATATTTAACACGTTGTAAAATCTAAAAACGTAGTATGTTGTCGATTAACAGTTCAGGAGCTCTAAAATCGCAAAAAGCTAAAGAAGTTAGAGAGAGAGAGAGAGAGAGAAAGAGAGAGAGAGAAGAGTCGAAGCAAGTGATGTGGACCTGAGATCTAGCCTTTATTTTCCAGTGACTCTTATTGGTGTTCCCTACTCTCTTTGATGTCACAGAAGAAAAGTGACATGAAAAATAGATTTAACTATGCAGCAGGATTCAGGAAAGAAAGAGAGAGAAAGAAATGAGATGAATGTAGTGTGTCAGTTGTAACAGTTCTTAGGGATTTTGACTTAATTTAATCATTCGACTGAGAGAAATAAGGATAAAAAAGGTATTTCCAGTACACATGATTAAGTCAGTCAGTAACGAGGACCATGAACGAAATGCAGTTTCAAAAGCAGGTTTTTTGATTCAGTAAGTCTTTTCAATTATAGTAATAAATTTATCCTTCTCCAGGCTTTGGAAGATCCAAATCGTGGTATCAAAACAGCTGAAAGGCACAAAAGAAGCTCAGGACTTTGATAGCACAATCCTCTTAATAGTACTCCGAATTAAAAATAAGGGAAACTTCTTTAAGAAGATACTATAGGAAAAGCAGCTGAAGAATAAATTCGATTTCAAACGAAGCCAATGTTACGGTACTTGTTGAAACTGTGGATTCCAGCAATAATGCGATACGAGAGCAAGTTCAACACTTTAATTTGAATTTGTAAAAATAATATAAGTGGAAAGAAAGGTGTCAAAATCCTAATTATCTCATTCGTTAATTAAAATTAAAACATGGAACTTCTCCCATTTTAGTAAATTTAGAAAAGTAATGCTTACAGCAGGAATTATTTTCTTAACAGATAACTGAATGGTCAAAGAATCAAAGAATAAAACTTCTGTTTATATTTATTTCATTTACTTATTCATTTAATATTTTTGGCCACTCAGCTGAATAAAGAAAATTGACCGATTTGTTCAAAATGTGCAACTACAGAAAATCATAATATACATATGGAACTGAGAAACATCAATGGACAAAAAATTAGATATACCTACCTTATAGCGGATTGGTCCTCCTCTAGCGCAAATAACAGCTTGTACACGCCGTGGAAGTGACTCCACCAGATGCTGGAGGGTTTCCTGTGGTAATGCCAGTCAGCCATGCCTGCTGCTGTATTGTCCACAACTCCGCCAGAGACGTCGGTACAAGACCCATGGATCTGAATTTCCGCTGTAAGGCATCCCAGAGACCTTCCGTTTTTTTTTTTTCAGGTTTAAATTCGGGAATCCTGGGAACCCACTGGATGGTTCCAAACTGTGATGAGCGTTTCTCGAGCCATACCTGGGTGGTAGCGGCTCGGTGGAGTGGCGCATTGTACTGTTGGGATAGACCATCGCCCTCGGGATGTGCGAAGTCCATGAATCGTGTAGGTGGAAACGCGCAGCGGTTTAGGACCTCTCCAGACACAATAAAAGACCTAATGTGTCCCACGAGAGAGCTCTCCAAACCATCACAAAGCCACCACCGCCTTGAACAAAGCCGACCTTAGCGCGACGTAACCATGGCGCTTCATGCTGTCAAATCC
This sequence comes from Macrothele yani, assembly GCA_039090855.1. NCBI lineage: Eukaryota > Metazoa > Arthropoda > Arachnida > Araneae > Macrothelidae > Macrothele > Macrothele yani. Next base: position 88,412,230 of record CM076990.1, read on the forward strand.
ATACCCGGAAACGGGATTCATCTGATCACACGAAGCGGCGTTAATCTACAGAGGTCCAGGTTTCGTGTTATCGGCACCAGTTGAGGCGTAATGTCCGATGACGAGCAGTCGACAGTGTGGCACACGAGTAGGACGTCGACTCCGGTAACCCAGGCTACGCAGCGTGCACCGTATAGTTCACTCGCTGATGATGTCTGGGCTTCCGCCATTTGACCTGGTTGTGATTTACGCCACAGTTGGTCTGTACGAGCCTTGGTAATCTACATCGACTCTGGTCATCATTGGCGTGCGGTCGTCCCCTGCTTGTTCTCTGGTACGTCCGTGGATGGCATACTCGAGGTACACCCTTGATACGATCGCCCTTAAGAAATGTAGGGTTCTTACCGCTTATGCGATAGAACGACTGAACTGTCTTGCGCCGACAATGCGTCCACTATCAAAGTTGCTCAGATCACCACGTTTACCCATGTTCGTCGATTGCGATACACTGTTGGGAAGCCCTTCTGTCCGCCTATTTATCGTCTAGATTCGGTTTGGGTCTGTTCTACTCGGCGCTGGGGATGCCCATGTCAGCTGCCCATCAGCCTTCTAACGTTTTGTTTACTGAGTGTATTTGTTTGTCAGTAAAAAGCTGTATTTTGTACGAAAGGAAACACGCGTTTTAAAGAATATTATATGTAAATAAGCACGGAATTAAGACCATGTCAACCGAATAAAAGTTTAATTTAATTTAAAAATTACTAAAGGAATCGGGAGCAGATGTGTGTAAGAAAAACAAACCAATTCATGAATGTATTTTACGAGAAAGGTATACATTTCTTGATACAATGACATGAACCAATTTCTTGTTCCGTAGATTTTCGCAGTTGAATTGTAAAGCTACTCGTATATTACAATTTCAGTCAAAATATATTACCTGGGAGTAAAATGTAATGCCTTTCTACACGAATGATGCCACTTCTCATGATACATCAACCTGAAAAGACATATGACAAAGGACATTTTTCTGAAATATTGTGGTTGATGTTTTAACATCCAATTAAAACCAAGAGTGAAGAAAATCAGCCTGCATGCCAACGAAAAATGATTTTAAATAAAGTACGCTCAGTTCCAAGAACTAATATTCCCGGTTTAAGAACACCAAGGAAAGGAAAGGTTTCCAAAATAATATCTGTGGTTTGAATATCCAAGATTGGAAATTGCACTTCATTTGCTCAAAAATTATGATAAAAATATTTGAATTGCAGAATTTACCTAAATAAGCATTGTTCATTCAAACTTCTCTCTAAAAAATTAAAATATGTACTTGCAACTCTCTTCAAATAAACAAGTTATGTGCAAATATTTCTGAGAAAATATTTATTGTAGTAAAATAGGTTTTTCTTAAGGTGTAAAAGTTAATTAGAGAGTAAAAGTACTTATGAGATTTAAGTAGGTTTTACCATTTGCTGTGTTTGTTTAAGAAAAGAACAAACTGTTCACTTAATATTTGTTGTGCTTATCGTTTACCCGAAGGTCCAAGTCATGCGGATCTTTCTTCTTGAGTAAAGACTTTATAAACCCACTTGGGAAACCGATGTGTTGGCCACAGATCGATAGATGACAGTGAGAAAGAGAGAGATTCTACAAGCTGGAAAAAAAGCATAGAAATGGCACGCCTGCCCAGGTCATTTCAGAACATGGAGCTTTCTTATGTGCTGAGATAGGTTCGCTACTTTTCTTTGTTCTCAGATGCATTCTTTTTTGCCGAACAATGGTTATCAGAGTTTCTTTCCGCCAGTTGCTTTCTTGCCGTTTACGATTCACTGAAGCGAAGCAGATAATGATTTCTGCTCGAGTGAGACAAATATTTACTATATGGCTTTTGCCTACTTTGAATCACTTCGCCATTCTATGAGCGGAATAGGCATTTGCTTTTCTTTGTAACGTGGTGGAAGATAACACGGATATCTCTTTCCGTATCGCGGCTTAAGAGCCAGAATCGCTGTTGAGAACAAAATAGCTTTCATCTGTATTCATGCAAGAACATTTAAAGTTGAACAGAGTTGATTTCATTTCAACTTGAATGTGTAGACAATTTATAACCCTTACAATATTACCGACCATTTCTCAAACAAACAGTTTGATTGAAAGAGTCAAATTAAATTTTTTATCGTCATTGTTGTTGAAATGATCTTTGACATTTCTTCAAAAAAGGAACCACAAGCTATTTTCTTGTGTTTCCTTAAATGACATCTCGGATATTTTTCTTAAGAAATCACATAAAAAACTGTGTCTAAATACAGTTAGAACAATAGTATACTACTTGTATGTAAATACAGTTAGTTTACTGAATAGAATTTTTCATGATTTCCTACATCTGTGAACATTTTTCAAGATATTTTCAAGCTTTTTATACAAACTGAAAGCAGGTGTGGCACAACGATATATAATTCTTGAAGATCAACCTAAGTGACAGAATGGTAAGAGACGTAAGTTGGTAACAAACGAATCGGGCCCTGGCTAGAGTCCCGGATGAGGCATGGGTGGTCGCGAAACTCCGAAGCAAAATAATTACATACCAAAAAAAGTGCAAATATATGAGGATTTATTCCATTTTAATTTTTGATTCACTTCCATGAAATAAACCTTCCACAATTCAAACTCAAAGGGGGAACTCCTAATCTGAAATGACGAAAAATCGACGAGTTAGAAAAGTTTTCTTTAAATTACTGAAAAAACATGGACCCGGAAAGCAGAAGAAATGTTGAAGGGCTATGATAATAGAAATAGCACTTAACATACCATTGAAAACACAAAAATGTTTGACATACAATTCAAATTATTGGGCACTGAAGCTAAAGGCTCTTCCAGAACGCCGGCTAAAGCTAGCAACTTCGTGCTGTATGACTTTTTAATGCGGTTTCTGTATCATCACTTAATGACTCATTTCTCTCACTGTCAGATTGTACTTTTGGAATAAAAGATTAGTGTCAACGAAAAGTCAATGGAAGAATCCAAATATTATTGTATCTGTGAAAATTTCAGTCTAGTGATACCTATCAGTCATGTTCGTCTTCACTTTCGTCGCATCCTTCCTCTTCCTGACCGTGCACTTCATTAGAAATCTCTTCCTCAGTCAAGCTGTGGTTGCCTGCTTCTTATTAACCTTCTTTACCAAATTAATCTACGAAAATCTAAAATTAATCTAGCCAAATGCAGCATTGCTCTGACGTCAAGAAATAAATATGAATCTAACTTGGCACTGCTCTGGAAGAAACTGGGCCTTGAAGGGAAATCCGAACTGTTGTAAAAATTCAGCTTATGTTTCAACTCATCAAATAGGTTATTATGCCCGAGCTCTCCTCAAAATACATTTGCGGAAATTTTGTATCAGTACAGTGCATGATCTATTAACAAAATCAAGTCCGAATTATCTCGAATTCCGAATTAGTGAAGGTTATTGTACTACAGAAAAGTTACTTATCTGGAACACAAAAACTTAAAAGCATTACACTTACGGAGATCTTAAAAAACTTAAACAATCTGACGCGGATGCGTCTATTCAAAAGTAGATTCCATTACACACAGAAGAGCCCACACATTATGACGACCTGCCTAATATGATGTTGGTCTTCCAAGTGACACCGAAGTAGGTCTTACGCGGCAAGGCACGGACCCTACAAGATTTCTAAAGGTATCTTGTGGTCTGGTACCAACACGTCACCAGCAGATCCTTTAACTTTTGTAAATTACGGATTTGCTGTTCCAACACAAACCACAGATGCTCGATTGGATTGATGTCTGGGATAATTGGAGTCCTGGGCAATACATTGAAGTCTTCCTCGTGTTCCACGAAACATTCTCGAACAATCTGGGCACTGTGGTACAACGCATCATCCTGTTGAAAGAAGCTACAACTAGAAGGTGATACCGTTGCCATTAAAGAAAGTACTTGGTCTATAATGATGCTTTGGTAGATGGTAGGTGACTTTGTTTTAGGCACATGAATGACTGGACCCAGCGTTTCTCAGCAGAACATTGCCCAAAGCACCACACTTCCTCCTCTGATTTGGTTTCTTCAAACGGTGTATTCTGGTGCTAACACTTTTCCAGGTAAACGGCGCACACGTGCCCAGCGGTCCACATGATGCATCAGAAAACGAAGTTCATCGGATCAGACAACCTTCTTCCAATCATTCAAGGTCAAGCTTTGATGCTCACGTGTCTATTGTAAGCGTTTCGACGGTGAATCGAGGTTAGCATGGGCACTCGGTATGACCCGAGGCTACGCAGCCCCATCTTAAGCAGGATTCAATGTGCTGTGTGCTGTAGAACATTACTCCCATCACCAGCATTTAAATTATCGGCAAGTTGCGCCACAGTGTTCCTTTTGTTGGCTCGAGGGATAGCCTTTGCTCACTTCTAGCGTCGATAAGCCGTGGTAGGCTCACACCTTGCCGGCAGTTCGTGATTTTTCCCCTCCTCGGATCACTTTTTGAAGGTGCTTGTGGTGATGTAGAGTGATATACCAAAAAAATAGAGAAAACAAAGGCTGCTTGTAGTGACAGAAAAATCAGTGGTAACTGCTAGAAGAAAAAATAGACAAGAGAAGATAAAAGGGAGAAAATTATGAACTTGGGTAATAGGACGCTATTATATCAAGGAGAACGAAGGGAGGAAGAAAGAGTCGCCATTTTTGTGACAAGGCACAAGAGTCGCATGGAGGTTGCGACTTTCTAGGAATTTTGGAGAGTGGAATTGCCAGAGACTAGAGCAGCTGCAACAGGGGAAGTTAGAGTACGTCGTGGGAAGGCCACAGGACTCTGGAGAGCAAGATGCCTCAGGACTCGGGGGTCAAAATGCAAGCCTATGATTGACTGTGCGCTGTCCAGAATCAGGGGAGAAAGTTCAGTGAGGCAGGAGAAAAGTTTTGGTGGGACTTCTCGTTCAGATAACGAGAGGAGCGGATGATAAGTCATCTCTCAGGATGAAGTTTGAGACCAAAATACTCTGAGCGCTCAGCTATGGTTGGGTCGCCCGTATTCTTTATCACTATCCGAGGTTAGTGGTCGAATTTTGTGAATTACTGAGGTAATAGGCTACGGTCTAAAAATCTAAGATAAGTAAACAAAATGTACTTCCAGTAGATAACTCCCCGTCTGTTAAGTAGCTGATATGCTGTGTATACGGTAGCCCGAGTGGTTCTGATCACGAACTGTGCTGTGACTGATAAGTTTGTAATATCAACGTGATTTATATAACTGACTGTGGACATTATGAACTCACTGCTGTGTTTCTGACCTAGATATTTGAAATTGCAACGTGCATGTGAAATAACCAAATAATCTGAACTCAGTTTGATGATATTCTCCATCAACTTTGTACATATTGCCGCAACTGTAATGGAATGCATGTAAATTAAAACAAGATCCTTGTCGGTGAAAATGCCAGCTCTGTGCCATCAATGCTTGACCCTTCGCTACGCCTCTGAGGTGAGTAATGGTGTGTGAAATAAGTCGTCCAGGCTTTACAAATTCTGGACTGGTGGTAGCGACTAACTCTTGTAAAAATACTATCAATACGAGTTTAAAAAATTCTACCGGAGTGCTTACATATATATGTGAACGGTTCATAACTAAAAAGAAAAAGCATTTATCAAATGGTGGCTACAACATAACAAGAAGCAAAAACTTAACAAGTGGTAAGAAAAAGAAAGAACGTAACAGTACTAACCACGACTGACCATGAGCAGCTCATAAGCGTTGCCGTCTCGGAAGAACTCTGGCCAGTCGTCTGTCCATTGCAATTTGGGCTTTGCCAAACTCGCTTAAGTTTGCTGCTTTTCCCATCTGAAGAACAAGAATGACACTGATTAACAGGGATGAGTATCTGGTGTTATTTATACCGTCTCACGACCTTCACACGCGCCGCTGTTTACGTGCTGTTGCTTCAATTTGCATAAAGACAAGTTGGCTATAATATTTTGGCTCCTAAGTGTACATATTACTGCTGAAAATCAATCCAGCGATTCTCTCGTTTTGGCGTCCTTGTCAACAGAGCTAAACAAGACAAAAAGACAGCAAATTATCACTGAGCATGGCTTTTGACTCAAAACAATGTGTGACAACATAAAATGAATTATTCAATGAATATTAATTAACGTATGAAATCTAAAACACAGGACTTACAAAGTACTAGTCATAAAAAATTCAATCCGATGCAAAAAGAATTATTTTTTTAATCTTTCGGTTTGAACCACAGACGTCGAGAATAACATCATATAACTCTACGCGCCCTTGCAGTAAAACTGCAAATTATCTGAAGAAAAAAATGTGAGTCAAATGTTTTTCAGAATCAAGGGTATTCGACCAAAACTGAATTATTTTACTTACCCACAAGCGACAAAACTGTGTGCGTTAGGAAAAAATTGAAAATATATGCAGATCAGTTTTAATGGTCGAAGCTATGTGACAGAAACAGAATTTTTCAAGTAAGACTAATGCAGAGATAGTAAGGAAAACTAAATATACAGATACGTTTCTTGTGCAAAATTTGTGTATCATTTGACGTGGGCTAATCTACGCAAACTTCACCATTGTGTCTGCTATCATGTGGAAAAAAAGAACTCTTGCAATGGAATTTTTGCGAGGAGAGGTGTCCTCAATAGAAAAGCACACTTACATCCCCTAATGGCAGAATTGAGCACAATGAAAAATTTGAAAATGCATCCACAACGTTTTCGGTTTTTAATTGTGTCTGACGAAATGAATGTTTCAGATTCCTCTTTTAGAGGTGAAAAAAGTGAGAAAATGGAATGTAATCTTACACTCTTAGCAGAAAAACTGTTCATTACTTTGAGCAGAAAAGAAACAAAACTTCTTTTTTATCAGTTTTTGGAAGAGAAGGTACCGTTGGAGATAGAAGTATCCAGCGACACTCCTAGCGGCAAAACTGAGTGTATGAAAAAGTTGAAAGTATGCACAAAATTTCGTAGGAGAAGCTATTCGATGCAAAAAGAAGTTTTCAAGTTGGACTTTTAAATGCAGTGACAACAATAAAAATGGACTTACGCTCCGCTCCTATTGGGAGAACTGCATTATCTGAAGCAGCAACCGCATCGGATGGAAAGCACAATTGTTCTTCAGTAGGAACTTCGGATGCAGTTACATAAAAAGTAAAATGAACATAAGTGAACTTAACGGTATTATTTTGCATCGAAAAATAACTCAAAGTTATAGGGTTTTGTTCACACAATTCAAACTTTCCAAACCAAAAAAAGTTCTTCAAACTGCACTATCAGATGTAAAGACATGATTCTCACTGAAAGACGGATATATAGGCATAATCACTCATTTTTTCTTCGATAAAGTTGCTAAAAATATGTATGCTAAAGTTACTATTTCGGTAATTATTCACAAGAAGAACATGTGTGCTTGTTAAATAACATGTCTGAATTGAATCAGAATAATTTCGAATCTGGCAAAATTCATCGCAAGCACATGTACTCAGTGTCAGTTCTTTGCAATATTTTAATTTAACAAACCTTAAAAGTACCAATTTTGTCTTCTGTATCACGACTTCCACCTTAAAATTTTCCAAAAATGGGAATAAAATAACGGCATACGTATGAAACTGATACATCGGCAAATTACTTGAATAATGAATTTTAGATCCTGTTTAAAGTCAGAAAAAGATGTTATTAAAAAATAAGCCTGACAATGATTTTTAGCAGATTATTCACTAAAGCTCCATGAGATATCAGTGCTAACTCTTTAAAATAGTCACCATAGTAGGTATAACATTTCTTGTACTCTTCTACTGGAATTACGTTCAAAGCTTGCGTTGCAATTCTTTTTGAGTTTATCAATGGTGAAAAACTGAAACGTAGCTTCTGTGAAACACCCATTGACCAGAAACCATATCACCTAATTTACTTTTTTCACCGCAATTGATTCTGAATAAATTTTGGATATTTGTAAACTGAAAATCGATCTTCACCACACATATTTGCCACCACTGTAGCAAATTAAGCGCATGTAGTGCAGGTAGTGAAGGCGATTCCAAAAGAAAAGTTTCAACAGTTCTTTAAGCAATAACAGCTTGGTTGAAATGACTGTTGCAGCTTCTCAAGGCCTACTTTGAACGAAATATTTATTTAAATATATGAGGTTAGAAAGATTTTTAATAAATCAATAAAACCAGCTGCAACCAACTAATTTGACGCCTACGTAGCTGTGCGGAAAAATATTCTAAACTAAACACGATTATTCGAACGGAGATTTATTAACTAAGGACTGTGAATTCACGTTGGCGAGTTTATTTTATTCCTTTTCGGATGCTACCTTAAATGAAAAAACTGATCTGATTATATTGACAAAGAGACAGTTGCACGATGTACTGGTTTTATGTAAGATGATGGCACGGTATAAAAAAATTGACCGTGCATTCTAGTACTGTAAGACGAATATCCAGGATTGCTTTTATTTGAGGTCCCAGTGACACAAAATATGGGACTATGAAAATTCTTACTCGAATTGGTGATCTAGAACGTGGACAGAAAATTTTCATGCATTTTATGTTTTTTTACGGTGAATAGATTTTCCGTAATGTTTCTTGACGGAATGTGGAGCTTTCAATAAGTTTTAAGTCCGAGTGTGCAAGAATGTTGACCGTGTTCATAGAGCTGCATCGTCCTTCGAAAAAATAAAAATAATTATTAAAATAAACGTATATATCACAAAAGTTCATCGTGAAAACATTGATTGCATTGTGTCGGTTTAAGATTGTTGAGGTGAAACCTGGGCAAGTAGAAGGAAACCAGAAAATAAGTTTACTGAAAGAGAACTGAGGCATTCTTGCTGTGATTCACAATAAGTGATGACGAAGCAGCGTACATGGGTCAAAAAGCATATCAAGATTCCTTCAAGACGTGTTGGTGTACCCAAATGAAGCAAAGTAGAGACGAGAGCGAGATATTGCTCGATTGATTGACAGAAGACTCACGTAGATAACAACTGAATAGAAATTTCTTACGGACAGAAGATGCACAACAATGGTGAGATAGAATGATGAAGTAAAAAGATCCCGATAAGGACTGGTTGAAGGAAGTGAAAGACTAATTGACATGGCAGAATATGGGAGAAATCGTCATGTAGAAGTGAATGGATGATGGCCACCGATGACGAAGATTAATTCACTGGCTAACCTTAAATGAGGTTAATGAAAACCTATAGCATCATTATCTCGTTGTTATCATCTTTCAAAGTAATCCGTAATCCCAGAAATGGATGAACTTGCTTTGAAGCACTGCAGTTTTATTTGGTAAGACGTTTTGCAGATTATAAATATTTCTTTCAAGTTCTATTTAAACCGGAGTGAACTGCCCCTCTCCCATGAAATTTGTAAATCATTTAACTTCTTTTACTTCTTTTACACATGAGTGTGTTTCTTAGGGGTTTAACGTTGAATCCTTTTGATGACAATGTCAACCTTTCTTTAAATCAGAAAGTCTTGTTTCGAAACTCTCATTATTATTTTCCATTCGGACGATTCAACTTCGGGAATTCTGTTTCAAAGGAAAAGCATTTTTCTGATGAAAATCAACAATAGACTTTTTTTTTATTGAAGAAAATGTTTTCTGGGTTAGTGGTTTTCTTTCAGAAATTGTTCTTCCTCTTTCGTTCTCTTTTCTTTCATAATAGAATCTAAGTGCTGTAAAGGCATCTAGCAATCTTCCCATATAATACGCAGGTCGTCTGATGTTTTGAAAAGAAAATCTTATTATTAAGAAAGTTGCACAATGTTACCCGTGGTATGCCGTCAGTTCCAACTCAAAGTCCAATAAAATATCATCTTCTAGCTTTAACTAAATGCAGAAATGCAAAAACGCTAATTTCACTGGTCTATAATGATTTTGTAATTTAGGCTGATTCTTATATATTTTTGAGCGCCGATTCCAAAAATGAGATCAGAATTTTTCCTATGGGCTCCACCTTTTTGTAATCGACATACTTGTTTTTAAACAACTCATACATTTTGCTCAAAACAGCCCATTGTATGGTTCGTTTTCTTAATTGTTTTAAAATGATTTTTATTGTTTCAGGACTTTGATAATTAGCAAAACGTCATGCTAAATTAAGTAGCTGTCGCCAATGAATCATTTATTCATGTCTAAACAGAAAAGCAAACAGAGGGATCTGATGTGTTTGATTAAGCAAAAGAGCGGTACCACACCGAAAATGTGGCAAACCAATGTGACACCAAGCGTCATTTAAGATATGACAATCTTTCATAGTGTGGTTTACTAGAGCTTCAGTTGAGTGCTGGTTTTCCCGTGAGAAATACCTGCCATTTGTGAGTTTGTCTGGTGCTTTAATTCTATTTCCTAAGCTATAAAAGTGTAAATGTATAAGGTGTAATTTTTTCGTGCATACTTCCCTGTGAGATATATGCGTGTAAGTGGTACATACTCTTCATTAAAATGCCTTGTAATTGTATAAATCACCCAAAGAATATTTGTTATGCGTGTGGTGAATTATCTTTTAAGTCTTAAAGAAAAATATTACTCCTTTGGTGCGAAAATCATAAGAGCTTTACTTCCGGTTTGGAATTTGAGATATGGACAAGTCTTGGGCCCCTCATATCTGCTGTGCTTCCTATGTGACTTTGCTTAGCAGTTGGTTCAATGGGAACTCTCGTCACATGCCATTTGCAGTTCCCACTGTATGGAGAGAACCAAAAGACCACTCCACGGACTGATATTTTTGAAACACAAAAATCAGTAGAATCACAAGCAAATGAAGGATTTAGTTAACTATCCTAATATTACTTCGGCCATCAGGCCTGTTCCTCACAGAACACAGCTACCAATTTCAGTGCCCCCAGAAGCATGAAGTTCCAATTCAGAAGAACATGTTGGTGATGCAGAGCTTCAGGCTGACCAGGGAGGTAACGAAGAAGAAGAGGACCCATATTTCATAGGAAAGACAACAAAACCTCACAAAATTAAACAGGCAGAATTTAATGATCTGGCTCGTGATCTAAATTTCTCTAAACGCAGTAAGAATATTTGGCTTCAAGACTGAAAGGCTGGACTTATGTTGAAAAAGGAACTAAAAATGTTGCTTCCGTCAAAGGCAGTAGGAATTAGAACACCTGTTCTCCATGCAAACTGACCTAGTGTACTGTAATAATGTGGATTCTTTATTAGATGCACTAAGATAGCAACTCAATCATGCGGAATGGAGGCGTTTTATAGATTCTTCAAAAGCAAATTTAAAAGCCACCCTTCTTCATAATGGAAAAGGAGTCCGTGAATTCTTCTTGCTTATGCAGCATACATGAAGGAGTCACATGACAATATGAAATTGCTACTAACAATGATACAATATTAGAAGAATTCTTGTCACATTTCTGACGATGTAAAGGTGATAACTTTTGCACTAGGACTTCAGTTTGGATACACAAAGTTCTGTTGCTTTTTATGTCAGTGGGTCAGCAGAGAAAGGAGAAACCACTTTATTAAAAATCAGTGGAGAAACAGATAAAACCTAACACATAGAGAGAAAAATGTTGTTTGTCAACCTCTTGTGAATACCGAGAAAGTGCACCTTTCACCATTGCATCTCATTTTTTTTTTTTTTTTTTTTTTTTTATTGGAGGTTTAACGACCACCGTGAGCAACTCAGTGGGCTATAAGCAGTCGCCCGTCCCTAATTTAGGGTCACTGGTTCCAGGGAAGAGAGAGAGAGCCAGCGCCGTAAGACAAACATAACATCCATGCCTCACCGGGATTCGAACCCGGACCCCTTACGGACGAATGATCAGAGGCCAGCGCCTTAGACCATTGAGCCACCGGGGCGGCCCATTGCATCTCAAATTTAGTTTGATGAAGAACTTCGTCAAAGCGATGGGTGGTAATAGCCAAGGTCTTATTTTCCTAAATAGCAAGTTTCCTATAATAAGTGGTGCAAAAATCATACAGGGGATATTTGTTGAACCACAAATAAGGGAGCTCGTGAAAGATTCAGAGTTTGAGCGACGCTTGAATGAATCTGAGGCAGCTGCATGGATATCATTTCAAAAAGTCGTGAAAAACTTTGTAGGAAACAATTGGGCAGAGAGCTACAAAGAACTGGCTAGAAAACTTCTTGAAAACTACAGAGCCCTAGGATGCAATATGTCTCTGAAAATACATTTCCTGGATTCACATTTGAACCTTTTTTCCCACAAACTCCTGAACATGTACACTGGCGTGCAGAAATTAAGGACGAGACGGTTTTTCGAATGTAACGTCATGCAGAAGTGCTCCACATCGACTCAAATCATACCATAAGATAAGTGAGCAAAACCGTCCACACAAGGAATCCAAAGGATACAAAGGCACTTTATTGAAAAGGTAGCTTCGAGCACAACTGAACAGAAGACAGAAACGTCCATGTGACAGGCGGCTGCCAAGAAAATCATCCAGTTTTTATTAGGGGATATGATCACCCCTGATTGCGTTGCAGGATTTATGTCTGTCGATGCTGAGAACGAGGTTGACAAGCAGCTTTTGAGGCATCACGGCCCATTTCTCTTGTAGCGCCATTCGCAGCTGCGGAATCGTTGCTGGCGGCTGGTGACGTGCTGCCAAGCGTCTCCCGAGAAGGTTCCACACGTGTTCGATTGGATTTAGGTCCGGGGACCTTGCGGGCCAATACATGCGTTGAATATCTTCACTCTCCAACAGCTCTACGACAGCCACTGTACGATGAGGTGTAGCGTTGTTGTCCATGAAGAGGAACTCAGGACCCACAGCACCTCTAAACAGACGCACGTGAGGCAGGAGAATCTCGGTACAATAGCGGACACCAGTGACTTTACTTCCTTGGAAGATATGGAGGTTAGTACGGCTACCAAGCATGCTACCGCCGCAAACGAGAACTCCGCCACTTCCAAACCGGTCCCTCTCGATGATGTTGGAGGTGTGATAGCGTGTTCCCTGCTCTCTCCAGATGTGGACACGTCCAGAATAGCTCGTCAGACTAAATCGGCTCTCATCCGTAAAGAGAACTCGACCCCATTGCTGATTTGTCCATGTCATGTGTTACTGGCGCCACAGAAACCGCTGTCCCCGATGAACAGGCGTTAATAGCACACACCGTACTGGTCGTCGTGCAAATAGACCTACTTTGTGCAGCCTCCTGGCCACGGTAAAACGCGATAACGGACGTCCAGTTGTCTGTTGCATGTGCCTTGCTGTCTGTCTGCCGTTTATCTTTTCTCGCCTGTAGGACAATATACTGGGCGTCCGCAGCCGTGGTTGCTCGTGGACGACCACTGCTGAACCCTCGGACAGCTGTTCCTCTCGTTTGGAATGCTCTCCAAGCTCGTTAGACGATGCTGTGAGCGATCCCGAACTCCTCGGCCACACTAGTCACACTTCGACTTTCTTCCAACTTCCCAATGACGCGACCTCGGTTAAAGTCTTCCAGATGTCGTCTACTGGATTGCCTGTTGGCCATATCACACAGTGGCAGCAACTCGACGTCGTTTAAACCGATGTACACCGTGCAATAGCTTTTACCGAATTGCTGAGGGTACACCGCCCGTGTGCTTTATACCCTTCCGACACTCCCCCACCCCTTATGTCCTGCGGCATATATGAGCATGCATTACCGTACCGGACTCTAGTCTATCTCCTGAGTGGTCTTTTTGTCCGTTCTGCCTGTTCGTTCCGCTGTTATGCTAATTTCTCTTCTTCGTCCTTAATATTTGCACACCAGTGTATGTAACGAACATGGCGAACGCTTCCACCAGGATATACCAGGTGTCACGTCAATTCGCCGCGTGCGTCAATTCGTCGACTACGACAATTCGTCGCCCGTCAATTCGTCGACTACGACAATTCGTCGCGCGTCAATTCGTCGAGCGTCAATTCGTCGCGGACAAATTCGTCGTCTACGTCAATTCGTCGCGTTTACAGATTTTGGTTACACAAAAAACGAATGCAGGAAAACGTACGATTTCGAACGTCTTCCTCCCTCACCAAATTTATAAAGTTTGGACACGCAGACAGGATAGGAATATTACGTTTTTCTTTGGCACTAAAAATATTAGATGGTAGACGGTTTTTGGAACGGGGCAGGGCCCGGTTGGTCAGAGCCCCCATACACAAAATTTTCGTAAAATCTACAGTTTTCAATTCAGAACCACCAAATCTGGTGTACTATCTCGTGGTATTCTAACTTAGACTGTAGACGGTTTTTGGAAGCGGTTGGAGACGGAGGGGGGTATCAGAGCCCCGCCCTCCTACAAAATTGCGGTAAAATCTAGTTTTCAATTTAGAACTACCAAATTTGGTATATTATCTCATGGTACTCTGACTTAGACGGTAGACGGTTTTTGGAACGGGTCGGGGCCTCGGGGTCGGAGCCCCTCCCCCAGAAAATTTTTTCGTAAAAACTAGAGTTTTCAATTTAAAACCACCAAATTTGGTATACTATCTCACGAAACTCTAACTTAGACTGTAGACGGTATTTGGAAGCGGTTGGGGCCAGGGAGATCAGAGCCCCCCCCCATACAAATTTTCGTAAATTCTACAGTTTCCAATTTAGAACCACAAAATTTAGGTATACTATCTCATCGTATTCTAACTTAGATGGTAGATGGTTTTTGGAATAGGCCAAGGCGCGGGGGCTAAGAGACCCCCACATACAAAATTTTCGTAAAATCTATAGTTTTCAATTTAGAACCACCAAATTCGGTATCATGAAACTCTAACTTAGACTGGAGACGGCTTTTGGAACGGGTCGTGGCGCAGTGGGTCAGAGCCCCCCCCTTGCACTCCCCCGTGCAAAATTTTGGCAAAATGTACCGCTATCAATTTAGAACCACCAAATTTGGTATACTATCTCATGGTGTTCTAACTTAGACTGCAGACGGTTTTTTGCAAAGGGTCGGAGCGTGGGGTTCAGAGCCCCATCCCAATAAAAAATTCGTGAAATCCACAGTTTTCAATTTAGAACCAACAAATTTGGTATTCTATATCATGGTACTCTAACTTAGCCGCCCCGGTGGCGCAGTGGTCTAAGGCGATGGCCTCTGGTCATTTGTCCGAATGGAGTCCGGGTTCGAATCCCTGTGAGGCATGGATGTTGTGTTTGTCTTACGGCACTGGCTCTTTCCCTTCCCTGGAACCAGTGACCCTAAATTACGGACGGGCGATTGCTTAGCCCATTGAGTTGCTCACGGCGGTCGTTAAACCTCCAATTAAAAAAAAAACTCTAACTTAGGCGGTAGACGGATTTTCAGAACTCGTCGGGGCACGGGGGGTTAACCCCCCCCGTCAAAATTTTCGTAAAATCTACAGTTTTCAATTCAGACCCACCAAATCTGGTATTCTAACTTACACCTAGTGGTATTCTACCTTAAACTGTAGTCGGTTTTTGGAAGCGGTCGGAGCCCCAGGGGTCAGAGCCCCCCCCCCCCCATACAAAATTGTCGTAAAAATCTAGTTATCAATTTAGAACCACCAAATTTGGTATATTATCTCATGGTACTCTAACTTAGACGGTAGACGGTTTTTGAAACGGGTCGCGACCTCGGGGTTCAGAGCCCCCCCCCCCGGATACAAAATTTACGTAAAATCTAGTGTTTAATATAGAACCACCAAATTTGGTATAATCTCTCACGGTACTCTAACTTAGATGGTAGACGGTATTTGGAATGGGTCGGGCGCGGGGTCAGAGAACCACCCCCCACCCCACATAAGGTTTTTACGTAAAAACTAGAGTTTTCAATTTAGAACCACCAAATTTCGTATACTATATCATGGCACTCTAACTTAGACGGTAGACGGTTTTCAGAACGGGTCGGGGCAAGGGGGGGGTAACTCCCCCTACACACAAAATTTTCGTAAAATCTATAGTTTTCAATTTAGAACCACAAAATTTGGTATACTATCTCATGGTACTCTAACTTAGACGGTAGAAGGTTTTTTGGAACGGGTCAAGGCCCGGGGGTAAGACCCCCCCCTCCCCCCATACAAAATTTTCTTAAAATCTATATATTTCAATTCAGAACCACCAAGTTTTGTGTCATGAAACTCTAACTTAGCGGGAGACGGTTTTTGGAACGGCTCGGGGCTCTGGGGTCGGAGCACCCCCCCCCCGTACAAAATTTAAAATTTTGGTAAAATCTACAGTTTTCAATTTAGAACCACCAAATTTGGAATACTATCTCATGGTATCCTAACTTAGACTGTAGGCGGTTTTTTGGAAAGGGTCAGAGCCCTTCCCCCCCCTACGAAATTTCGTAAAATCTAGTTTTCAATTTAGAACCACCAAATTCGGTATACTATATCATGGCACTCTAACGTTGACGGTAGACGGTTTTTGGAACGGGTCAGGGTCCGGGGGTTACAGCCCCCCCGACAAAATTTTCGTAAAATATACCGTTTTCAATTTAGAGCCACCAAATTTGGTATATTATCTCATGGTACTGTAACTTAGACGGTTGACGGTTTTTGGAACGGGTCGGAGCCTCGGGGGTTTAGAGCCCCTCCCCCAATACAAAATTTTAGTAAAATCTACAGTTTTCAATATGGAACCACCAAATTTGGTGTACTATCTCATGGTACTCTAACTTAGACGGTAGATGGTTTTTGAAAATGGTCAGGCACGGGGTCAGAGCCCCCCCCTCCCATAATTTTCTTTCGAAAAACTACAGTTTTCAATTCAGAACCACCAAATTTGGTAAACTATCTCACGAAACTCTAACTTAGACTGTTGACGGTTTTTGGAAGCGGTTGAAGCCCGGAGGTCAGAGCCACCCCCTCCAAAAAAATTTTCCCTAAAATCTACAGTTTTCAATTTAGAACCACCAAATTTGGTATACTATCTCATGATACTCTAACTTTGACGGTAGACGGGTTTTGGAATAGGTAAAGACGCGGGGGTAAGAGCCCCCACATACAAAATTTTCGTAAAATCTATAGTTTTCAATTTAGCATCACCTAAATTTGGTATCATGAAAAGCTAACTTAGACGGGAGACGGCTTTCGGAACGGGTCGGGGCCCGGGGGTCAGAGCCCTCCCCGTACAAAATTTTTGTAAAATATACCGTTTTCAATTTAGAACCACCAAATTCGGTATACTATCTCGTGGTATTTTAACTTCGACTGTTGATGGTTCTTATGAAAGGGTTGGAGCACGTGGTTCAAAGCCCCCACCCATAAAAGATTTCGTGAAATCTACAGTTTTCAATTTAGAACCACCAAGTTTGGTATACTATATCATGGTACTCTAATTTAGACGGTGTTTAGAACGGGTCCGGGCACGGGGGTTACAACCCCCACACACACACACATACATAATTTTTTTTCGTAAAATATATAGTTTTCAATTCAGAACCACCAAATTTGGTATACTATATCATGTAATTTCGGAACGGGTCGGGACACGGGGGTTATAGCCCCCCCCCCCAACAAAATTTTCGTTAAATCAACAGTTTTCAATTTAGAACCACCAAATTTGGTATAATATCTCATGGTAGTCTAACTTAGACGGCAGACGGTTTTTGGAACGGGACGGGCACTGGGTCAGAGCACACCTCATAGAAAATTTCGTAAAATCTATAGTTTTCAATTTAGAACCACCAAATTTGGCATACTATCTCATGGTAGTCTAACTTAAACGGTATACGGTTTTTTGGAACGGGTTAAGGCCCGGGGGTAAGTGCCCTTACATACAAAATTCTTCTTGACAAGTGGTTAGAAGCCAGCCCCTAGATCACTCCGCCGCAGTAGCGGCACACGTTCAAATGGATTTTTCATACGGTCCCAAACGCTCTTATGGACATACTAGATTGAACTGGACGCAAATAAATCATTAATATAATTTGTACTAGAAGGATGCCAGTTATTTGCCAGGTACACATTACTATTTGTGGAATCACCAAGTTTAGCGTGTGAAAGTTAATGAATGAAAAAGATATTCCTGCAATTTTCCAGTAAACTTATTTTAAATTTTTTGATTTAGTTAATTTAATTTTTCGAAACAAAAAAGAAACAAAAAGGAATGGTAATACTTACCTTCTAGGAGACATCTATAAAACTGCCGTACATCTGACGTGTGCTTCTGTGTATCCCGCAACAAAGAAATGCAATATACCTATGTGATGTCGATTGCGTACGACTTCACATTGGCATTGATCATCTTTTTCTTACCGTTTTGAATTTTGAATATTAGAACTCTCTATTTACATTACATTATATTTCTTCCTGATAAGCCGCTCGTTGGTGGTGAAAGCTAAACTATATTGATTTGTGTTTTTAATACACCATTAAACGCATACTTTTGCACTTTATTGTTATATACAGTCTCTAACTTAGACCGTAGTTGGTTAGTTGGTTGGTTGATGCTTAATGGTACAAGGCCCTCAAAGGGCCAAAGAGCGCTTTGGAACGTAGATAGGGTATTCTTAAGAGTAAAAAACGGAACTTTATATGAAAATTTTGTTTGGGGCTTCCTTGACCCGGGCCCCGAAACCTTCCAAAAACGGTCTACCGTCTAAGTTAGAGTACCATGAGATAGTATACCAAATTTGGTGGTTTTAAATTGAAAACTGTAGATTTTACGAATTTTTTTATGAGGGGGGCTCTGACCCCCGGGCCTTGACCCGTTCCAAAAATGGTCTACCATCTAAGTTAGAGTACCATGAGATTGTATAGCAAATTTGGTGGTTCTAAATTGAAAACTAGATTTTTGCGATTTTTTTTATGAAGGGAGCCTTTACCCTTGGGCTGCAACCCCTTCCAAAAACAGTCTACCGTCTAAGTTAGAGTATCATGAGATAGTATTCCAAATTTGGTGGTTCTAAATTGAAAACTGTAGATTTTACGATTTGTTTTATTAGGGGGAAGGGGCTCTGACCTCCGGGCTCCAACCCCTTTCAAAAGCCGTCTAGTGTCTAAGTTAAAGTACCATGAGATAGTATACCAGATTTGGTGGTTCTAAATTGAAAACTGTAGATTTTACAAAAGTTTTTATGACGGGGGCGGGGGCTTTCACCCCCGGGCTTTAACCCCTTCCAAAAAGCGTCTAGCGTCTAAGGTAGAGTTTCATGATACCATACTTAATGGTTCTGAATTGAAAACTGTAGATTTTACAAAAAAAATTATGGGGGGGGGGGGGGGCTCCGACCCCGAGCCTTCACCCGTTCCCAAAACGGTTTACCGTCTAAGTTAGAGCACCATGAGATTGTATACCAAATTTGTGGTTCTAAATTGAATACTGTAGATTTTACGGCAATTTTTATAACGGGGGGCTCTTCACCTCGGGCTCCAACCCCTTCCAAAAACCGTCTAGCGTCTAATTTACACAATTGGAATGATGATATTCCGAGTTCGCGATTTTTCTTTGTTTACTTAGAATATACATTCCTGGACACTGAGAAATTACGCTCGAAATGTTAAGTAGGAATCAGCTAAATGTGAACTGAAGAAAAAACAAGAAAGATGACAACAAATTCTCTGTTATAATGAGCACGTCTTTTGAATCTGTTCTGACGCGAATGAAATTTATCAAAGTTATTCCAAAATCAATGGTACCGGTTAGGAAAACAAACAACCAGTTTCAACAATCGATGAAACATCGAGAAATAGAAACATCTGCTTAGTTCCACCAGCGGCTAAAAAGCATGTTACGAAAATCAACAAGTGCACAAATTGTTTCCCATAGCACAAGAACGGTATTACAGACAAAAAGATTTTCAAATTGTACAGTTAAAAGAAGAAATATGTGAGAGAAAGAAATATTATATAACTTTATACCTTTAGCGGAAGAAATTTTCATAATGAGAAAGTTGAAAATAGACGAAAAATATTCTCCATGGAAGAAGCTATGCTGAGGAAAAAGAATTTTTTAAATACGTCTCCCTAAAGCAGAAATAGCAAGAAAAAGGTTTCAACTTTACGCTCCCTAGCGGGAAATCTGTGCATTATTTAAAGCGGATAATGTCCCACATCTCCACTGTAGCGAATGGCATACAGTAAATAAGAACTTTCTCAATAGGGTTTTTAGAAGCGACGATACAGCTGCAAACTACCGAAACACCACCTACCGACAGAACTATGACATACAAAATTCCTCATATACTAGCCTTAAGTTTCGTACAAAAACAGATTAAGCATTTGCGCCCTCTAGCGGGTAAATTGTGCATTATTTTAGGTAGAAAATACCCACACAAAGTTTACATAGTTAGTAGTATCTGACCTCAGAAAGAAGTTTTTCAATCGGGTTTTTAGTCCCGCAGATATTGCTGTAAACGGAAACGTGAACTTACGCCATCTGACGGCAGACTTGTGCTCTATGAAAAATTTGAAATTATATGACAAACATTTCGCAGCGGAAACGCCTTCCAACAATGAAATAATTTTTCAAATCGGACTCTTAGAAACAGAGATATTGACAAAAATTAGATATAAATCTACGCCCCCTGGTGGAAAAGTCATGCGTTATTTTAAGATAAAAGCATTCTCAAGAGGTTTTTCGATGTGACCGATATCAGTCCAGGGAATAATGTTTTCAATCGAGTTTCCAGGTACTCAGATTTTGCTGCAAATACGTATATCAGAAGCAGAAATTAACACTTACGCCTTCTGGTGGCTAAACCATTCTTTACCAAATATCAGAAACTATATACAAGACATTTTCCATCAGAAGCTGTATCCGGTGCAGAAATAATTTTTCAAATCGGAGTTTCAGAAGCAGAGATATAGTGGAAAACGCAATTTACCATAACATCCCCTAGCGGAAAGTCTATGAATTACTTTAAAATTTTGAAATTATGTGAAAAACATTTCGCACTGGAAATTCTATCCAGCAAATAAGGAATTTTTCAAATCGGTCTCTTCGAAGCAGAGATATCGACAAAAATGCGTTCTACCTTAACGCCTCCTGGAGGAGAAACCCTGCATTATTTTAAAAAGAAAATATTGCGAAAAGGTTTATTGAAGTAAGTGGTATTGGTACACGAATAAATTTTTTCAATCGAGATCTTAGAAGCTCATATTTTGCTGCAAATGCAACAGAAACAGAAATTAACACCTACGCCGGCTGGTGGCCAAACCACTTTTTTTCCAAAAAATTAGAAATTACATGCAAGAGATTTCCCATCAGGAGCTATATCCGCTGCAGGAAGAATTTTTCAAATCGGAGTTTTAGATGCAATGATTTTGGAAAAACGCAGTTTACTTTTACGCCCCCTAGCAGAAAATCTATGCGTAACTTGCAAAAGTTACTATACGTAAAATAGTCTTCGACATAAATGGAATCAAAAGGCCAAAAGGTAAAATAATTTTTCCAATCGGACGTTTAGAAGCAAATACATATATGGAATAAAACGTATTTTGAATTCGATATCATCTGGATTTACGCCCTCTAGCGGCAAAATTTTGTATCGTGGGAATAAAAAATGAAATGAAGGATCACCATTCGCACATTTCAAGCTTCCCAATGCAAAACGAATTTTTCAAATCGGACTATTAATTGCCGAGATATAGTGTCCCCAGACGGACGGAGGAATAAACCGATAACATAAGCACGATCTTTTTCACGCTTTCCAACTGTAGGTTGAACAAGTTAGTAAAATCACGCAATGCATTGATTATACGCTTTCCAACATACCACAGATCATTACTCAAATTATTACTCAAGTTATGAGGATAATGGCTGTGGAATAAATCTCTCCAGTGTGTCCTGACCTTCGATCCCATTTCGATGATATTCAACAGAACCGGTTAAGTATACTTCCGGAACAACATGATAAAGTTTTGTCTCAATCGAAAGATTTTTAGTCAAGTTATGACGCATAAGTGCAATGGAATGAATACGCTCCTATGTCCTGACCTTCGACTCCATTTCGCCCATTTTCAATAAAATTCGTTCCCAGGTGGTCCCCTACCACATACTAAAATTTCATCGAAGTTGAACCATTTTCACGCAAGTTATGACGCATAAGGAAAATGGAATGGATCCCTCTGCTATGTCCTGACCTTTGAACCCATTTCTCCCATTTTCAATAGGGTTCGTCTCTAGGTGGCTCCCTACCACATAAAAAAATTTCATCGAAATCGAAAAATTTTTACGCAAGTTATGACGCATAAGGGCAATAGAATGGAATGGATCCCTCTCCTATGTCCTGACCTTTGACCGAATTTCGCCCATTTTCAATAGGGTTCATAACCAGGTGGTCTTCTACCACATACTAAAGTTTCATCGAAATCGACTAATTTTTACGCGAGTTATCGTGCGGACAGACATACGAACAAAGCTGGAGCATATACGCTTCTTCAACCTACGGTTGGAAAGCATAAAAAGCGTATGTACTCCAGCTTTGTCCGTCTGTTCGCTCGATAACTCACGTAAAAACAGTGCGATTTCGATGAAATTTTAGTATGTGGTAGGGCACAACCTGGGGACAAACCCTATTGAAAATGGACGAAATAGAGTCAAAGGTCAGGCCATAGGAACGCGATCCATTCCATTGCCCTTATGCGTCATAACTTGCGTAAAAACGATTAGATTTCGATGAAATTTTAGTATGTGGTAGGGGACTACTGCGAACGAACCATATTGAAAATGGGCGATATTTAGTCAAAGGTCATGACATAGGAGCGGGATACATTCCATTCTACTTATGCGTCCTAACTTATGTAAAAATGCTTCGATTGCGACAAAACTTTATCATGTTGATCCGGAGGTATACTGAACCGGTACTGCTGAATATCATCGAAATGAGGTCAAAGGTCAGGGCACAGGAGCCAGATTTATTCCACAGCCATTATGCTCATAACTTGAGTAATAACTTGAGTAATGCTTTCTGGTATGTTGAAAAGCGTATATCGTAATCAATGCATTGCATGATTTTCCTAATTTGTTTACAAAAGACGAGCTAAAAAATGAAGCTATTTGTCACAAAGCAGCAGAAAGGTACTTTGCACATTCTCGAAGCCAGAGAACAGAACAAATTTCAGAAACACAAAAATTATTGTAATTTATATACACCGATGGGCCATTACATTATGACCAACCCCAGCCTAGAGAAATGAACGCGCCTGGAGACCGAATGGTGTCGCAGGAGAAGTTCATAGAACAGTATATGTAAAACCCGAAGACCGGCTTTCGGTTAGTAGAGTGTTAGGAGACAGAACTGGAAAAGCTGCCGATTTATCGGAGTTTGATAAAGAACAAACTGCGACGACACGGAGCCTCGGAAGTACGATATCAAAAACGGCGCGGCTTGTGGGTTTATCGCGTGCCGCTGTAGTGAGTACGTATCAAAAGTGGTGCACAGATGGCCAAACAAGGAACCGCCGTCCACCCGTGTATCGTCCACAGCTCATTGACGCAAGAGGGGAGCGGAGATTGTCGCGCATTGTTCACAGCGACCGTAGAGCCACAGTGCGACAATCACCCGCAGCCACAACAGTGGTGATCAGGACTATGTGTCACAGCATACAGTTCATCATAGCCTTCTGCACATGGGCTCGCGTAGCAAAAGACCCAAACGGGTCCCCATGCTTACTTCACGTCATCGCCAGCAACGCATGAAATGGGCCCAAGATCATCGAGATTGGACCGTGGATGACTGGAAGAAAGTGGCCTGGTCTAACGAATCAAGATTCCTAGTGCATCATGTAGATGGCCAAGCGCGGATACGACGATTACCAACGAAGTTTATGGCACCTGGATGCATTGTTGGGCAGAAACAGGCCGGCGGCTGAGGTGCTATGCTGTGGGCGATGTTTTCTTGGAACACCTTAGGCCCCATTATCTCAATAGCACAATCCCTAACAGCTGTCGGGTATCTGATCATCGTTGCAGACCAATTTCATACATTTATGGTGACTGTGTTCCTTACTGGTAATGGCCATTACCAACAGGATAATGTGCCATGCCACACTGCCACAATCGTCAAAGAGTGGTTCGAGGAACATGCTGGTGACTTTCTGTTAATGCCCTGTTCTCTAGATTCACCTGTCATGAAATCAATCGAACATTTGTGGTTCGACTTGGAAAAGTGGGTTCGCGCTAAATCTCCACCACCCCGAAATGTACGGGAACTGGAGCACCGGGATGTTGGCATTATGGTACCAGATACCTCAGGATACCTATCGCCACCTCATTGCCCTGTTTTGCGGGCTAAAGAGATACCTATCGCCCCCACGCCTTCGAGTGGCCGCTGTTTTGCTGACTGAAGAGGGGTTCTACAGCTTATTAGGTAGGTGATCTTAATCCTTTGACGACCATAACGCCCAAAACGCCCATATATACACACGACCATAGCCACCAGAAACGCCTGCCTACAATGAGTCAGATTTCCTACCCTTACCTACTCTTCAAATTTGCATGACCTATGAAGGATCAGCAGGTGCCTCCCGCAGTCACTATCGTTGTTACTAAACAAAGAAGTGAACCAACACAGACGGTTTCAGGCGTTGTGGTATTTAAAGTGAAACAAGATTTTCGGATCATGGCCGTTAAAGGTTAAATGTAATGGCTCATGGGTGTATGTATGGAACATAAAAAAGATTAAGAAAGATGCTGGGATTTTTTTTTGTTAGTACGTGAGAGCAAATGTGTACATAAAAAAGCTTTTCAGCATGTACTTAAATGTTGAAAAGCCTTCAACATGTACACATTTGTTTTCTCTTGGAATGCGTCAGATGACACAGCAGCACCCCATTGTGCAATATAATTTTTGGCTAGTATGCATTTGTGGTAACGATATTCAAGCGGAACAGCATCGCAAGATTATTCTGTTTTGTACTTGACAGGTTTATTATCTGCAACATCTTTCCAAACCCAGCGAAAATTGAAAATTTTGTGTTAAAACTTCGTGATGGTCTGGTGGTCAGAGGCGTATGTCTTTGGCTGCTCGTCCCAGTTTAGTCCAGGTTCGAGTTCTGGATGACACATGGGTGGTGCCAGTGTCTTAGGCGCTGGCTCTCTCCCTTCTCTGAAATAAGTGGCCCTTAATTAGGGATGGTTTAGTCCAGGTTCGAGTTCTGGATGAGACATGGGTGGTGCCAGTGTCTTAGGTGCTGGCTCTCTCCCTTCCCTGAAATCAGTGGCTCTTAGTTAGGGATGGTAGACTACTTATAAACTTTGCAAATTGCTCATGGTGGTCGTTAAACCCCGAAACAAAACAAAATTTTTCTTTTATTTGTGTCGTTAACGCTACTTAAAGTATTTCCAAGAAAACAATATAGTCGAGTGAAAGTAAATACTTCTTTGTACGTGCATTCGAGCAATACACACAGTCGGTTTCATTTCCTTTTGCTTTCAGCCATTTAGTTATTATAATCGCAGAAATAATGCATATGGGATACCAACGCTAAGTGCAGGATCAGTAAGATGTAGTAGCATGTGACTGAGTTATGTGCTACTGAGACACGGTGGGGGTAAGAGGCTGAATAGGCGCAAATGAACGGCCGTGCATGACGACCCCTGGAGAGTTGATGCGAGCACTCTTTGTCAGTATCGTAGAAGGCTTTCTGTCACCAGGAAAAACCAGTTCCTTCTTGGTAGATTGCCTCACTCCCACTTTCCGAGTCAAAGTATCCGGAGTCACGCATTACTGGAGCGTGAGTGAGACACAGAACAGGAACTCAACGTTTCCAGGCACAAAATCTACGCAACCCTTTGTAGAAATACGCATGAAGAAGGGAGGCTATAAGCATTTGGTCTAGAACTGTAGAGAAAAAGATGTGCCTCAAGTCCCACTCAGGACGTGGTTGTATCAGCGATTAATATCACCAAACCAAATGGTTATTGTCTGAGTGGCACAAGCAAGTCACCATTCTACAGGATATGAAGCTCACGAAACACGGTTGAACAAATTGCTTCCACACCACGTGCAAGTGGAAGAGGGCAAATCAAACTGCAGGCGAAACTACATATACATATATATAGGAAATTTAGTTATGAATTTTTAAAATGAAATACTCATATTTAGCTAAAGTCAGAGCTGCTTTCTTTATTTAGAGGCGAACAATTCACACAGGATGCATTATTAATTAAATGTTTAATGCATTGCTAAACGTTTTATTCAAATTAAATGTTCCGTTTCTTTTTCTTTCGGTGTCGTATCGCTCCCGGAACGAGGTTTCGTTGAGTGATATATATATATATATATATATATATATATTTATATTCTTAGCACCCTCTGCCTTCATGTCGCACTGGCCGCTGCCTTGGCCAGGTACATTCCAGCTGCCGGAGACTGAGGGCCAAGATTTAAGTTGTGGAATCATTTTGGAGGGGTTTGGCCATAACTCACCACGCTGGCCAAGCGGGTTGGTGAGTGTGGGATAGAATTTCCTCTAATCCCGATGGTATAGTTATACCGCTATTGGCGGTCGTCAGAGCCCCTTTAGTGGGAACAGGATGTACCACGAGAAGGCGGGGTTGACATTTGTCAAGGAGAGGCTGTGATGTTACGCATCACCTGACCTTGGGGGTGACATGGAGGAGACTGGCACAAGACAGACCGTTGTGGAGGAAACTTGGGGAGACCTTCGTCCAGCAGTGGATTGATAATGGTTGACATTGATGATGATGATGATATTTATATACACTGAAGTGCCAGAAAAACTGGTACAGACGAGCTTATGCAAAATACATAGCAACATCACCTATGCGCGTACTCGGCTGCGTCTGCCAGTGCGTATATAAAGTGATAGACATCCTTGCCAGCTAGCAGAGCTGTTTTCGGCATGAGTATGACAAGTACCGACGATTTAAGAGATTTTCAAAGCGGTGTCATAGTTGGCGCTCGTGAGATGGGCCATAGTATTTCGGAGGTGGAAACGAAGTTCGGATTTTCACAGACGACCATTTGCAAGGGTGTAATGAGACTACAAGAATTCCGTCAAAACCTCCAACCTACGATGCCAGTGTGGCCGTAAAAAGACATTGGGTGAACGTGACCATCGTCGGCTGTCAAGAATCGTTTCACGCGATAGGCGTGCAACACTCTCGCACGTATCATCGGAATTCAATGCTGGTGCCTCAACAAGCATCAACGTCCGGACTGGGCAACGTACCCTGCACAACATGGGCTTTGGGAGCCGACGCGCAAGTCGAGTTTTCTTGATGGGTGCACGACACAGAGCTATGCGCCTCGCTTGGGCACGGCAACACCGCCACTGGACACTTGATGACTGGAAACAAGTAGCCTGGTCTGACGAGTCACATTTCCAACTGTATCGGGAAAATGGAAGGATTCATATGAGGCGCAAACCCCACGAATCCACGGATCCCGCCTGTCAACAGGGTACTGTACCGGCTGGGGGAGGGGGTCCGTAATGGTTTGGGGTGTGTTTAGCTGGACTTACCTGGGACCCCTGGTATGTCTACAAACGCTATGTGCGCATCCTTTCTGACGAGATACACCCGTTTATGTCCTGCATTCATGCTGATGGGTTGGGCTTGTTCCAACAGGACAATGCACATCCACACAAGTATCGGAACGCCACATTATGGTTAGAGGAGCATTCATCTGAGTTTGGGGTGTTACCACCTAAGTCCCCAGATCTGAACGTGATAGAACACATTTCGGTCGACATGCAACGCGTTATGGAACACAGGATCCGAGACCTCGGAATACACCCAAATTGTGGAACGCTCTGCAGGAAGTATGGTGTGCTTTGCATACAGCATATTTCCAGAAGCTAGTGGAGTTCATGCCCCAGCGTATTTCTGCAGTCCTGCGCTCCCGTGGGGGACATACCAAGTATTAGACTGGTGTACCAGTTTTTCAGGCACTTCAGTGTATATATATATATATATATATATATATATATATACATTACCTAAGCAAAAAAATACATATATAATTTTGACTCACACCTAGTACAACATAGAAAAGGTTATGTATCTACCTGTGTGAGTAAAAGGAGAAAAGATAAAAAAATAAAATAAAACAACTGAATGTAGAAGGTGTCGAGAATACTGAGCCTTGGCTTTATCAAGGACCAGCAAAAACTCTGCATTTTCTCACTTCCACAAAGACCTAGTTGGAAATGGGTTTCTGCAAGGCCATAGATGCAAGTAACATTCCCACCTAAAATAGTTTAAAAAATATATATATAAGTCATGTCCTCCGTAGAGTAGCATGACCTAGCACTAGTTAACAATTTCGCTTGCATCCATTAACCTTCATGGCCCGACCCATGCTCTTCATCTGTTACTATTAAACAGAGAGAAGAAGATTAAAGAGAACTCAAGCTGTGAGAGTGACATAATAAATAGAAATGATTTTCAGCTATAACGAAATTTCAAGTTCGTTTGAGAGAGAATTTAAACCTGAAAAACAATGCAAAAGAAAACCAAATTTTACATTGCAATTGAAAAAGGAAATGTTAATTTATAACGAACAGATTTTTGAAAGAAAACTTGAGTCTAAAACCCCTACTCTACAACTTATGACAGCACGAAAACGAGAATAAGTTAAAGATAATAATTAACTAAAGAAAACTTTGTGAAAGTTATATACCTTAAACAGTTAGTTGCAATATGTACAAAGTATTTCAGCAGTGCTTTAAGTGCATAATTAATTAGTTATTAAGAACTTAACTACTTTGAAAAAACAGCGCATAGACAGCGCATAGAAAAGGAACAAGCTTAGCCTTCTTCTGTTCCTAGGTACCCCAAAAGACGCTCAAAGTTACAAAGAGGATTGGAGGTCAGCTCAGATATTTTAAGTCCTCCCGCTCGGTTAGGCTAGCACCCTTTCCCATAGTGTATGAACTCGCTGGCAAAGGTAATCTAAAGTTATGAAATGACAAACGTTGTTTGACATGTAAATCTGCAGATCCTAACCTGTATTCTTCTGTTGAGGATAATTGCTCCAACAAGTTTTGCAAAGCCTACAATACCATCTATAAGCTCACCTGTACTGTCTGCAACCTTAGCTATATTGGCCAAAGTAAAAATCCTCTTCATCTTAGGATTAATGGTCACAGGTCTCTAGTAAACAAGTTCTCTAATTCAGGAGTGAACCCTCCACAAACGCCAACCAGTACTCTACCTTTGAATTAGAGCATTTCCATACTCATGGTTTTGACAAAGTGAAAATAGAGGTACTACATATTATTCCTGACCTCTATGTTCGGCTAGAAACTGAATCCCTTGAAATTTTGCAGCATCAGTCTCTTTATCCCTATGGCCTTAATTCCACTCTATCTGACAATAAGCATAATCAGCATAAATTTTCAATTCGTGAACTCTTCTTTCTTGTTAATAATAAGAGCTGCTCTAGAGGTAATAGAGGACAGAGGTTATTTCGCACATCAAGCAAAGTTGATTTTGCTAACTTGCTAAAAACTCTGGAAAGCTTTAAAACTGGCACTAATTTTGTTAAAAATACTTACAAAATTCTCAAGTCCTTCAAGCACTCTGTCCTTAAATGTTTTTCAAATTCTGGAATGAAACTGCTGACCATGTTGATAAGCATGTTTTTGCTTTGGTTCTGGACATTCTTAAACATATTCTTAAAGATAAAATTTCTCTTAAAGAATTTTCCAGTAATTTTGTTACCATCAGGTTCCTAAATAAAGCCTACGATAATCTCAATGTAAGGAAGCTGTTCTACAATAATGCAATTTTTTTCCCATCCACAGGCACCAGTCTATTGTAAGTTTTAAATATGTTAAGACCTTAGGGTCAATAGTTAAAAACTACAAACTTAACTCTTCGAGCTACATTCCTGTAATTACTACTTGTTCTTGTGATGAACATAAAGAAACAGTTCACTATGATAAGAATTACAACCATATTATCACCGGAAACTTGAGTTATGTTGAAAATGAAAAGCTTAGGAATTTATTAGAGTATGGCTCTAAATTCAGACCTTCCTTCACAATTTCCAAAGAAAGGATTCTTGAGAGCTTCACTCAAGATGTAAATAAGTACATCGTAAAAACCAGTTTAACGTACAATCAGCCTATTGAGGCCTTCGCAGAATGGAAATATAATATAATCAATAGCTTCACCGGTGAGTTGGCAGGTCTGGACTTTTGTTTCGACAGAAATCTCTTTTTCTCTGGAGAAGCTAAAAGGTCACTCTCCAAACTACAAGACCAATTTATTTTTACCACTACGGATAAAGCTAGCAATAATTTTGCAATTATCTGTAAGAAGTTCTATTTTGAATTGTTAACTATGGAACTCAATAATAGAGTAACATACGAGCCCGTAAGTTATTCTACCAAGCAGTTAGAAAATCGGTTTAAGGCATTCTTCAAGAAACTTAAAATTCCACAAACTAGAAGATATGGGCCTGAATTTCCATTTCTTTTTGCAACGGTTAAGTTTCATAAGGATCCTGTGAAGTTCAGGTTCATAGCTAGTGGAGTAAGGAGTCATAAAAAGAAAATAGATCTTGCTTTTGAAGATGTCTTAAAGAAGGTTTTGAAACACATTAGAAACTGTTCTAACTTGATGTACAGAGATTTTTGGATAATTAATAATAATGCAGAAGTAATTTCTACTATACTCAAAGTTTGTCCCCTAGATATTAATAGTTATGATTTTGAAAACCTGTATACTAATCTGCCTCTATCAGATATAATCACTACCTTTAAAGAGCTGTATGCAGAATTTAAACTTAACCAATTTGTTGATGTAGGAACTTGGAACTCTTATCTCAATTGCTGCATAAAAAATAACCATATCTTATATAATAATACTCTCTATAAGCAAGTGAACGGTATTCCAATGGGAACATCAACGTCCACAAATATCGCTAATCTATTCCTGTTCTTTAAGGAATATAAATTCATTAAAAATCACCCCACCTGCTCAGATAACTACCTTTACACTTTTAGATATATTGATGATCTGCTGTGTATCAATAATTCAGAAGTTATAGAGAGTGATTTTGATAATATCTATCCTAGCTCTCTTAACTTATGTAAAACCAACCACAGTAATCAGGAACTTGAGTTCCTAGACTTAAGCATTAAGCTCAACAGAGGTAACCCATCTATTAGCCTCTTTGATAAAAGAGTTAATTTTCCTTTCAAAGTAATTAAATATCTACACTGGAATAATAACATTTCAACCAAAGTAATTGAGAATGTACTAATTTCTCAGGTCCTAAGAATTTCAAGAATTTGCAGCAACAATTTGGATTTCAATTACCACATTAATATACTATTAGAAAGTTTTCTAGAGAACGAAATTCCTTCTTCTTTCATCAAAAGAACTTTAAGAAAAATTATTCTGAATAATGGAGTAAGGTTGGCAGATCTGCTTTAATTTTCTACACAGTTAATAATATGATTCTGACCAATCAAAGCCGTAAGGAAGTTGGCTAGAGGATGCCTATTAACTACCTAAAGGAACCTTAGTGCTATGGATATGACGGTCCTATTAAAACAAAAAATTAAATAATATAAACAAAATCACAAAAAAAGCTTAAAAATCTGTTTATAAAAGAAAATAAAAACAAATAAAAAAGAAAACTAGTTATTCATCACTAGGATAGCTATACTAAAAATAGTAAAACCAACATTAAAATTAATAAGATTCTGATTAATCTATAGAAGCTCACTAAGGTGATTTAATACATGCAAAGATTATTAAATAAACTGCTCGTGTATTTTATAATATTTCTCATGTATTCTGGAGAGTTAATTCTGCTCATTCTGATCATACAGATCCACAG
This sequence comes from Macrothele yani, assembly GCA_039090855.1. Taxonomy (NCBI): domain Eukaryota; kingdom Metazoa; phylum Arthropoda; class Arachnida; order Araneae; family Macrothelidae; genus Macrothele; species Macrothele yani. The sequence goes on from CM076990.1 coordinate 88,443,928, forward strand.
TCTTAAGTTTATATATTTTTTTCTCTGGTTAAAATCTCCGCGCGTCGGTTTCTTGCTGTATGAGGAGGCCATCAGCCCCACCCTCACTGCCCCCCAGCGTCTAGGGAGTGGCGGAAGGGGTCAGCCATGTTCTCCTCTTGTGAGGAGAAAAGTTTTTGTCACACAAGAGGTAAGCTCTCTTCCTTGTTTTCGGGTTCTAGGTTTTATAAGTTCAATGTTTGTACTTTATGTACCTTTTCTCTGTCGTTTTTTAGCTTTTCAGCTTTTAAGCATTGGTTTGTCTGTTAACATTTATGCGGGTTTTAACTCTTATTTTTCTTTGTAACTTTGAGCGTCTTTTGGGGTACCTAGGAACAGAAGAAGGCTAAGCTTGTTCCTTTTCTATGCGCTGTCTATGCGCTGTTTTTCAAAGTAGTTAAGTTCTTAATAACTAATTAATTATGCACTTAAAGCACTGCTGAAATACTTTGTACATATTGCAACTAACTGTTTAAGGTATATAACTTTCACAAAGTTTTCTTTAGTTAATTATTATCTTTAACTTATTCTCGTTTTCGTGCTGTCATAAGTTGTAGAGTAGGGGTTTTAGACTCAAGTTTTCTTTCAAAAATCTGTTCGTTATAAATTAACATTTCCTTTTTCAATTGCAATGTAAAATTTGGTTTTCTTTTGCATTGTTTTTCAGGTTTAAATTCTCTCTCAAACGAACTTGAAATTTCGTTATAGCTGAAAATCATTTCTATTTATTATGTCACTCTCACAGCTTGAGTTCTCTTTAATCTTCTTCTCTCTGTTTAATAGTAACAGATGAAGAGCATGGGTCGGGCCATGAAGGTTAATGGATGCAAGCGAAATTGTTAACTAGTGCTAGGTCATGCTACTCTACGGAGGACATGACTTATATATATATTTTTTAAACTATTTTAGGTGGGAATGTTACTTGCATCTATGGCCTTGCAGAAACCCATTTCCAACTAGGTCTTTGTGGAAGTGAGAAAATGCAGAGTTTTTTGCTGGTCCTTGATAAAGCCAAGGCTCAGTATTCTCGACACCTTCTACATTCAGTTGTTTTATTTTATTTTTTTATCTTTTCTCCTTTTACTCACACAGGTAGATACATAACCTTTTCTATGTTGTACTAGGTGTGAGTCAAAATTATATATGTATTTTTTTGCTTAGGTATCTTCTTTATAGAATGTGAATTCTGAATTTTCAAAACTGCTGCGTTGCGCGTTTTGATTTTCAGGTTATTTTGCACCCTTCGTTTTAAATTCTAAAATTTTTTCCTTAGTCTTCAGTTTTGCTCTTAAGTATATATATATATATATATATATCATCATCATCATCATTGTCAACCATTATCAATCCACTGCTGGACGAAGGTCTCCCCAAGTTTCCTCCACAACGGTCTGTCTTGTGCCAGTCTCCTCCATCTCACTCCTGCATACTTTCGAATTTCATCCACCCATCTCCCATGTGGTCTTCTTCTCGGTCTTTTCCTGTCCCTTGGAATACAATCTAAAATTTCAGCTGTCCATCGATGATCTGTCCTTCTGGCAGTATGTCCAGCCCATTGCCATTTCAGGGATTTAACTCTGATCATGATGTCTTCCACTCTTGTCATTTTTCGGATCCACGAGTTCCTCTTCTTATCTCTCCTGGTTACACGAAGCATGCACCTCTCCATGCTGCTTTGAGTTGTCTGCAGTCTTTGTACATCTCTTTTAGTTAAGGTCCACGTCTCTGCACCATACGTAAGCACTGGAAGGATGCATTGATCAAACACTTTTCTTTTAAGACATAATGGCATATTGCTCTTTTGAAAATTATGCTGTTTCTTCCAAAAGCTCTCCCAGGCAAGTTTTGTACGCCGATTAATTTCTTCATCAATGTGACCCTCACTTGATATCTGCTGTCCAAGATAAACGTACGTGTCTGTTATCTCCAGCTTTTCTCCATCAATCAATAAATCTTCATTTCTTGTAAAAGCATTGAACATCACTTTTGTCTTCTGAAAGTTCATTTTTAATCCCACTTCTTTACTCTTGTCAGCAAGTTCCTGGATCATACTCTGCAGCTCTGATGGGGTAGTTGCAAAAATGACTAAGTCATCAGCAAAACGAAGGTGGGTTAGATAATCTCCATTAATCTTTATCCCTTTGTTTTCCCAGCTCAGCGACTGAAAAACACCCTCCAATGTGGCATTAAAGAGCTTCGGAGATATGGTGTCACCTTGTCTCACTCCCTTTCCAATTTTTATGTGTGTTGTATTTTCAAACAGCCGAATCTTTGCACTTGCATTTTCATAGATGTTATTAATAATATTAATGCATGCATCTTCAATACCGCAGGTTTTCAGAGCCATTGTAACTGCTGATGGTTTCACCGAATCAAAGGCTTTTTCATAATCGATAAAAGCCATGCACAATGGAAGTTCATATTCCCTCGCTCTTTCAATTAGTTCTCTCAGTACGTGGATATGATCTATTGTGCTGTAGCCACTCCTGAATCCAGCTTGTTCTCTCGGTTGAGCCATGTCCAGTGTTACCTTCAAGCGGTGTGAAAGAACTTTAGTGAAGATTTTATAAACCTACTGATAGGAGGCTGATAGGTCTGTAGTTTCCGAGATCCTCAATGTCACCTTTCTTATGTAGCAGGATCATTGTAGCGGTGTTCCAATCCTCAGGAATCTTTCCTTCATTAAGGCATCGAGTGAAAATTTGGGCGAGTACTGTTTCAATTTCTCCACTTGCTTCTTGTATGATGTCTACAGTAATTCCATCTTCTCCTGGAGCTTTTCCCCGCTTCATGTTCTTGATTGCATGTGCAACTTCTGCTGGAAGGACTGGAGGAACTCTGGTACTGGTATCTTTCATGATGTCTGGAGTGCATGTATCATCCCTTTCATATAATTTGGAGTAGAAATCTTTCACTCTTGTCAAAATTTCGCCTCTATTTCTTGTTACAGAACCATCTTCTTTTCTCAGTGCCATAATCTGTTTTCTTCCCTTACTGAGATGTCCCTTTGCTATCTTTAGGCTTTGGTTGTTTTCAATTGCTTTCCTCACTAGTTCACAGTTGAATTTTCTTACGTCTTCAGTGATACTTTTTCTTACTGTCTTGCATAGCTCTATATATTCCACTTTGGAAGTCACATCTTCTTTAGTTGTCCTCATCTCTCTTCTTTTTTGCATCAACATTTTCGTTTTTCCTGATAATTTGTTTACATGCAACTTGTTCTTAGACCCAGCTAATTTTGTTGCTGTTTCCATAAGAGCTTTGGTTACTTTTCTGTTAACTTCAGAGATGTCCACTTCTTCCGATGTTAGGCCTTCTAAAGCAGAGAACCTGTTCTTCAGTTCCAACTTGAAGGTATTATGGTGTTTTTAAGGTTGGTTATGTCAATACATTTTGTTTGTCTTATGAGCTTGCCACGTTCAAGTTTGGTGTTGAGGTGCATCTTACATCTCACCAATCTATGGTCACTACCTGTGTTGAACTTGTTTAGCACACTGCAGTCTTCTATGACGAATTGTTTGTTACACATAATAAAATCAATTTCACTTGTCGTCCCATTTGGATGTCTCCATGTCCATTTCCTGTGTGGCTTTTTCTTGAAGAAGGAGTTCAAGATGAAAAACCCTTCTGCCTCTGCAAACTCAACGAGAGTATTTCCACGCTGGTTTCTGTTGCCGTGACCGAATTTACCTACTGAAGTTTCATTATGTTGCCGTTGCCCTATTTTTGCATTGAAATCTCCCATAATTATTTTCAAGTGCTGCTTACCTTTATTATTTAGATGACACATTTCCTCATAAAATTCTTCAATTTCTTCTTCCGGATGACTTGTGGTGGGTGCATAAGTTTGAATAATCTGAGCCTGGTATCTTTTCGAGAGTTGGATAACCAGTCGTGCAGCTCTGTCAGAGGAACTTTCAACTTCTACAACTTTATCTTTCAGTTTCTTGTTTATTATAAATCCAACACCACTAGTTCTGCCAGTATCTGTCCCACGATAGTAGAAGAGATGTCCACTTTTCAGTTCAATGAGATCTTCTCCTTTTCTCCTTACCTCACTTAGCCCGACGATGTCCCACTTGATCCTTTGTAGTTCCTCTTCCAATTCAAGAAGCCTTGAATCAGAAGATAGGGAGCGTCCGTTGTACGTAGCCAAGGTTAGCATCAGATGGCAGCCTAGTCCGGTCCTCCGGGGATTCTTAGCACCCTCTGCCTTCATGTCCCACTGGCCGCTGCCTTGGCCAAGTACATTCCAGCTGCCGGAGACTGAGGGCCAAGATTTAAGTTGTGGAATCATTTTGGAGGGGTTTGGCCATAACTCACCACGCTGGCCAAGCGGGTTGACATTTGTCAAGGAGAGGCTGTGATGTTAAGCATCACAGAGCGCGGTATGGCCCGGAGGGTTTAGGGCTTGACCCCTTTGGAACCGATGACCCCTTGTGGGTTGGTGACATCTCTGTGAGAGAGAATGAAACACAACTAAGTGCTTAGTAGGCACTATGGAGCTTTCCCACTCTAGCCAAAGCTTACCAATCCGGGAGCGCTCGGGCTTTGGCCTAGTCCTGAAGCAAAGAGTCCTAGGACTAGGAGGATCGGTACTGCGTCGAAGGTCCGGCAATCTGACAGCAAAAGTCTCTGTGCAGACTGTGTTGGAATTTGCCCTGAAAAGGGCATTTTCTAAGTCCAGCGACTGCATGAAAACACCCCTTTCGAAAAACAGAAAGAAGCGTGTTGAGCTGTTATGCTCCCCAGCGTACGATACCGTCAATCTCCCTGCTACGGTCTGCCTTAGAATCAGTCCAAGAGCACACAAACTCACTCGCACAAATCGGTAAGACATGACAATTTCCCGTACCGCCTTATTAAAGGCACAACATGGTTAGTACATATCTTTAAAGAAAGGAGAGTTGACGACAGCAACCCCACTCACCCGAGAGGTGCCACGGGCACGAACACGCCGACACCACTCAACTTGGGATTCTGACCAGGAGATCGTCGCCAGCGAACAACGTGGGACAAAGCATGGTATTTATTCAAAAAACAAAAGTAAAATACAAAGCCAAAAGGATGCTCAATCTTAAACAATTATCAAAATTAACTTAATTTGAGAAATAAACTTTACAAATTTATTCCCACACATATGGAATACATCTCTACATTTCATTCGCAACAAGCGAGATTCCGTTACAAAACAAGGCACCTTTGCAATTATCAACATTTACACTCTATATTAATGCGAAATAAAACATTCTTTGAATCCCTTCGATATAGTGAACAACTTTCAAATAATTACAAAACCCTATATTTTCCAACTCATAAATTCCAAACTAACTCATACGAACTTATTAAACTTACACCACCAAATTCCCAATAACTGAATGACATCCCACAATCCGAAAATAAGTCCTCCACACTATTAACACGAAAACAATTCACAATTCAAACAATGAAATATAAGAAATTGGACTCTTTACAATTTTCCGTAAATTAATCCCCAAGTTATCAATGTAAAAACATTGCTAAATTCTATTTACACAACATTCTCTGAAACGTTACATGCATTGCACTCTTAACCAATTTTAGCACTTTAAATCAAGTCAACAATGTATTTACCAAAATAGCAATAAATCAACAGCACATTCTATTTAAAAACAATTCTTTAAATAAACACAATTAATCAAACAACCATTCTAATTACTTTCAGAACAGCAATATATCAACAATACATTATATTTTTCAAAATCAGTTCATTATGTATTCACTATCAGTCAATTGAACATTCTATTTCATTCGAAATTCATAAACAAGACCGTTCAACAATGAAGATAAATAAATTTATACATGCCATTGGAGTTGCACAGACCACTTGGGTTTCGACATTACTCACACAACCAAATGCACAAATCTGTAAGCTGATGACTTCTACCTGCACCGTCCAAATGCGGACTTCGCGGGGAAACAAGGAACTCTCTCAAAGAACACAGTGAAGGCGTTGAGAGAGCAATCCCACCAGGATCCGGCAGTCCTTCACCCGGACAGGATCGGCCCGGAGACCAGCAGTTATTTGCCACCCCCACGGGAACAACACCTCCCTGCCCTATGCCATAGCCCGTGTGTGAGACGTGCTAATGGGCAGGGGCTTTTAACTTTGCGTCTGGCTGAGAGAATTTGTTCGTCAGCGCGAGTGTTTTGGGGCAAAGCCCTTCATTAGGTCCTGGCTAAAAATAAGCATGTACATTTATACACTGGGGGTTCTGTGCATATGGGTAGACACCTTTATTTTCACGTACCCCCTCACAGAGAAATGATAAAATACACAGGAAAATGATAAAAATACACAGAAATATTTACACATTTACATATCAGCACTAGGGTCCGTGCCGCCTAGACGACGCTAGGGTAAGTCGTCGCTCCTCTCCAATCTTTGGACATTTGTCTTCTCAACTCTTCAATGAGTATTTCTTCCTGCCTCGCCACGAAGTCTTTGACGAACTCGATGAGTACTTGACGCCCTTTGGGATACGCGATCCCAGAGCGCGTCAAGAGAGGTCCTTCGTTTTCCCTAAGTCAGGGGCGAGGACTTTTCTCCGACCTGCAAGAGATCTGCACTCTAGAATCATGTGTGCGACATCTGTGGTTTGGGCCCCGCTGCCGCATACTCTGTCCCTTATCGCAAAGCGGCGAAAATATTCCGGTGATACGCCATGGCCGGTGAATATTTGATTCAAGGACCCTTCACATTCTAAGCGCCTGATGGAGACGCGGGGAAAGATACGGTGGCACTTCCTACCCGTACCCCCTCGTCCCATCGTGACTGCCACTCCAACTGTGTGGCCTTTTTAAGCCTTGTGCGAACACTTTGCACTGGTGTTCGCAGCACATATCGGTAGGCACCCTCTACCTGGTAGACATCTGGCTCCCTCAAAACGAATGGCCATTCTTCTGAGGAAACATGCTGTCAGTGGACGTCTTCGCAATCGTTTTCGTCGTCGAAATTCCGGAAGCACAACAGCAAAGTTTCCGTCGTTTAAAATTGTAACGATTCACAGGTAAAGCACGTTCGTTTCAGCAAGGTCAGAAACATCGTGCTTTCACTCAATGCACGAATGACATGAAATGTCTTAGGCTTTTCTTTATATCCATCAATAGCCTGAGGCGTATGGAAATGTTTTATCTTTCGCGCCGCTTGCAGCATTATTGTCCCCTAATGATGATCTTTAGGAACACTTTTTCAGTTAAAATCGCATCGCAAGTTCTGAACAGTTTTCCTATGTCTGGTTGAGTTTCGGCCAACTGATACCTCCGCAGATTCCTTGGAATGAGAATACTTTAATTATGATCATCCTGTATGTATAGCACATTTCATTCCTCTTTCGATTACTGGAAAGCAGATTTTCCCCCAAACAAAACCATAGTTTCCTGATGCTTCATATATGTATGCAAATTGTGTTATTTATCATTTAAATTGTAGTAGTTATTACTGCCGTGCATCGTGATTACAATGAGAAACAAGAAAGATGACACCGAATTTTTGGGTGTAATAAGCACGTCATTTGAATCCGTTCTGACGCAAATTATATTTATCAAAGCTATTCAAAGTCAATGGAACCGGTATGGAAAACAATAGTATCTGACGGAAGAAAGAAGTTTTTCAATCGGGTTTTTAATCCCTCAGATATTGCTGTAATCGGAATCGTGAACTTACGCCCTCTGGTTGCCGACTTGTGCTTTAAGAAAAACACAAATTTATATGAGAAACATTTCGCACCAAAAACGTCCTCCAACACCGAAATAATTTTTCAAATCGGACTATTAGAAACAGGGACGTCGACAAAAATAAGATGTGACTTTGAGTCCTCTGGTGGGAAAACCATGCATTACTTTAGAAAGAAAGTATTCTCAAAAGGTGTTTCCATATGAGCGGTATCGGTCCAAGAAAAAAAAATTTAGTCGAGTTTCCAGGAGCCCAGATTTTGCTACAAATACATCAGAAGCAGAAATTAACACTTATGCGCCCTGGTGGCCAAACCATTCTTTACCAAACATTAGAAATTATGTGAAAAATATTTTCCATTAGGTTTTGTATGCGATACAGGAATAATTTTTCAAATCGGAGTTTTAGGAGCAGAAATAACGCAGAAAACGCAATTTACCTTTGTGCCTTCTAGCGGAAAGTCTATGATTCACTTGAAAATTTTGAATTCATAGAAAAAACATTTCGCATCGGAAACACTATCCAACAAAGAAGGATTTTTTCAAATCGGATGCCCAGAAGTACAGATATTGACAAAAATAAGATATACATCTACGCCCCCTGGCGTAGAAGCCACGCATTATTTTAAGAAGAAAATGTTTCTAAAAGGTTTGTCAACAAGAATAGTATCGGTGTACAAACGACGTTTTTTTCAATCGAGAATTTAGAAGCTCATATTTTGCTGCAAATACATCAGAAGCGGATATTAAGATTTACGCCCCCTGGTGGCCAAACCATTTTTTTTACAAAAATTAGAAATTATGTGCAAACGATTTTCCATCAGGAGCTCTATCCGCTGCAGAAAGAATTTTTCAAATCGGAGATTTAGAAGCAGAGATATAGGGGGAAACGCAATTTACCATTACGCCCCCTAGCGGAAAGTCTATGAATTACTTGAACATTTTAAAATTATATGTAAAACGTGTCACACTAGAAACACTATCCAACAAAAAAGGAATTTTTCAAATTGGACTCCTAGAAGTAGAGATATTGACAAAAATAAGATATGCATCTACGCCCCTGGCAGAGAAACTGTGGAATATTTTAAGAAGAAAATATTCCGAAAAGGTTTGTTGATATAAGTGGCATCAGTCCACGAAAGAATTTTTTCAAATGATATTTTAGAAGCTCAGATTTTATGGCAAACACACCAGAAGCAAAAATTAACACTTACGCCCCTGGTGGCCAAAGTATTCTTTACCAAAAATTTGACATTCTATGCAGAAGATTTTCCGTCAGGAGGTGTATCCGCTGAAGAAAAAAATTGAAATCGGTGTTTTAGAAGAAGAGTTATCGGGCAACATGTAATTTACTTTTACGCCCTCTAGCGGAAAATCTATGCGTTTTTTGAAAAAGTAACTATATCTAAAATTTTCTGCGACATAAATGTAGTAAATAATAATGTAGGAAGATAAAAGAATTTTTTCAGTCGGATGTTTAGAAGCAAATATGTGGAATAAAACGTATTTTTGAATTCGACATCATCTGCATTTACGCCCTCTATCGGCGAAATTGTACATCGTAAAAAAATAAAAATAAAGGATCATCGTTCGCATATTTCAGGCTTCCTAATGCAGAAAGAATTTTTAAAATCGGACTAATAGTTGCAGAGATATCGTGGGTACAGACGGACGGACGGACAAACCGGTAACATAAGCAGGATCTTTTTTTACAAAAGACGTGCTAAAAAGCAAAGCAATGATTGTTTGGAAGCATCTCAAGAGAGAATATAACAAGTGTATAAAATTAATAATTTTAAAATTGCAGCCCGATGGATAGCAAATAAAGAAACAAATCTACAAAATTAAATAAATGGGAACGACGGAATCAGAGAGGGGATATTTTCCCATTTGCTGGCAAGCAAAGGGGGATAAAGACAGGGTAAACAAATCCCAGAAAATTCAGAGGAAGGCAATTCATCGAAAGCGATTGATAAAGAGGAGCAAAATTATTGTTGAATACAATAATATAAAATAATCATGTATGCGCAAAGGATCTGTTTTCCCGTTTCACTCTATTTTTTTGCAAATGGGGGAAATTTTGCCCTTAAAAATTTTCTTGAATTTAAAAATCTTCCAGAATCAGATCGTGGATGAAGACCACTGTTTGTGGAGATCGTGAACAAAGAGTCCTTTTATTGCCTTACTTAAACAATGCCAGACTTAAAGAATTAAAGGTTACACCGTAATTTAAGCAGTTATTCAGTCAGTTTATTAATTATTGAAATATAATTTATTGACGGGTTGCAACAACTGAAACATCAACCTCTGGGTCTTGAAAGAAATATTTAGTACAAAAACAATGTAAACCGAACGTAATAATAATAATAATAACAATAATAATATTACATAGAAATCGACACGTAGAACATAATACACCAGACATAACAGTCATAGAAAATCGGAAAGTCTAGATAATTGATATAGAGATCCCTGGAGATGCCAGAGTTGTTGAAAAAGAACTGGAAAAAATGACTAAATATAGAGACCTGGCCATAGAAGTTCTCCGGTTATGGACTGAACGCACAATGATAATCGCCATTGTCATCGGGGCACTTGGAACAATGTCCAAAAAAATTTATGAATCATTTTGAAAAATTGCAGCTTTCTGATATACCACCTACAGAACTGCAGAAGACAGCTCTACTTGGGACATCATATATTTTACGCCGATTCTTGACTGATACCTAGGCCTCCGGTGGAAACTCGTATCAGTTCAACAGTACCAGTCAATGATAATTTGTTGTTTATTTTGTTTGTCATAGGCTGTGATTCGTATATTTCGAATAAAGAAAATAATAATAATAATATCGCCATTTAGAAAACACTAAGTTTCAAAAGTCTGATGCGTAAAGATGAAGACACAGCTATTGCGAGCTCGTTTTTCGGGAAAGGATGAATTAAAGAGTAAATAAACAAAGTTGTCTTTTTGTCCACCAAAAACATTGAGCACACACCATTTTAGTATACTGACATCGTGAATCCTGTAATAGCAGTTCTTTCTTAAAATCCTCCTTTATGATGCTAGAAATAATAAGAAGATGCAACGTTTTCTTAGTTGTACCGAGCATGTAATTTCATTAATGTGCTCTGTTAGTTTTAATATAATTTCTTGAGGCGTCCTTCAGAAAAAGGGCCATGTGTTGCATGAAAAACGAGTACTCTAAAGAAATGGGTGCATGCAAAATCTAGGCCGAATACAGTGAAGAAAAGAAAACAAACCTGAAGGCTGCTGTAAATGAAAAACTTCCATAAAAAATTCGTTCATGCAGGAAGGCAGAAAATGCCTCACCTTTTAGCAGCTCGAAAAACATGATTATGTAGAAAATGCATGACAGCAGAGATGCTGCCAGTTTCTTTAATGATTACAACAAATTTCAACGCGCTTTTTCATTTTCTTTGTGTTGGAAAATAAAACTGGCTAATGCCTCACAGCTGAATATTTAGAACTAAAACGACGAGTCATATTTTTAAACAAACAATAAGGATTTAGAAATTTATGCAAATACGTTCTGGCTATTCAGGCAGCATACGAAGTGAATGCTGTGTGACCGTGCTAATGAACTTTGTTTCTCTGTAATTAATGCTGTTTTATCCTAAAACAAACGTGATGAAGTCTGTTCAATGATGACAACAAATTACAACATCATCATTTGTTCTCTGCTCCATTCAGTGGTAGCAGTTACGCATTCTTCAGATTTCTTCAAGACAACAGAAAATGAGTCAATTTCAAAATATTTATGCATCAAAAGTTACCGTTGGAAGCAATTATATTTCATCTGTAGCAAATACATTTCCTCAAACAAATATATTTTCTCTCTAGCAAATATATTTCTTCTCTGATCAAAAAAGGAAGAAATATTTTGCCCTCATTACGCTAACATCTCAGTAGTAATGATAACAAGAAAAAATAATAGTCATATTGCTATTAACTTCGTATTTCTAAGCTAATATGATAAAAAAGCAGGAAAGATAAATTTATGATTGAAACATTTTTAGTTATCAAGTGTTTTCTACCACGAAATATGATAGATTGTGGGTACTGTGACTCATCACTTGCGTTTCAAAATTCGGCTGAGATAACCTTGTTCTGGTGCACGAGTATTTCGATTTCTCTTGAGATTCTGATTTTCTTCCTTTCTAGGATGCAGTAATCCTGAATTTGATTTCTCCTGACCATAGACGTTTACCAGCGTATTAAAGTAATGATAACATCCTAAGAGCGTACATTTAATGCATTTGTGTTACTGTCGATTAAGTGATATAAAATCCCATCAGATGCAACACAATTTAGATATGCCCATGATTCGTGAGAAGCAGTGAGATGTTAGTTCGGGTTGTATCGCTACAGGAATTGAAGGTATAAACAGAGCCAAGTCGGTAATTACTAGATTCCTTTTTTTACCAAAGGTAACTTTTAAATAAAAGTTTCAAACGAACTCACTTTTGGTACCATGAAATCGGAAAAAGGTACACATGCTCTTTTGAAATGTTTTGAATAACACCTATTCTCCCAGGAAAAAAGGAAACCTTTTCTTGAAGTTTCATCAAAACCTATGCAAAAGACTTTACTTGAACTGCAAGCCACACCGGATCCACACATCATCCTTGTTTGAGAATACCATTACGTTCAAATTTGAATTTATGCAAAGAGCCAGCATTTGGTTGGTCCAATTAGTTTATAACGTTTTTTTGGAAGGAAGGGGATGTTTATCTACCCCCACGAGCAACTCTAATGGATGTAAGCAGTGGCCCGTCTCTGATTTGGGGCCACTAGCTCCAAAGAGGAGAGAGAGCCAGCGACTGAGACAAAAGTGACCGTACGAAAGGTCAGACTACTGCATCCAGGAGCGGCAATTCATAACATCATCAGTATTTAGGTTTTTTTATCCTTTCATCCTATTTACCGACAAATCTTATCTACTTTAGGTCGGAGTTTCTGTAACAGTAACTGGGATTGTCAAAAATTAAAACAACACGCAGACGTCAGACAATTTTCTAAATGAACGGTAATTTGCAGTTATTATTAAATTTACTAACTCTTGTATGGTGTACATATTTTTCCCATCTCACTGTTTTGAAACAAATAAGTTGAGTAGACACTGCCTGTTGCAAGTCATTGCTACAAAAAGCACCCTAGTTTTAATGCGACAAATTATTTAAAAAATTGAAAGCAGTGTTTGCAAATTCTCCTCATCAAGCAGAGTCTATATGGTTTGTTAAAATGGGCCGAGGGGATATCTCGGGTGATATTTACGACTTGAATGCAGAATATGTAGTAAAGACGGTCGTACTTGAGCGCTTCAACGGACATGCGATTGTTTGTGGCCAAATGGTCCATGGTGCTGGCTTCTTACCAATCGTCAGAGCTTTGCCAGGACACTAGTACTAGATAAGGCATAGTTGATGCTCTCTTGTTTCTTTGAAACCAGTGGCCCTATATTAGAGATGCACAGTGGGGTATTTGCATGCAGGGGCGCACACAGAATTTACTCAAGCGGGGGGAGGGGGGGTCCGATAACAAAAAAATGCACGGGACAAATGAAACTAGAAATTGGGCACACACACACACACATATGGGTTATATATATATATATGTGTGTGTGTGGAATTTTTGTTAGAATAAATGAGCACTTATGTGTTCACAGGTTTAACAAGAAAGATGACACCGAATTTTCGGGTGTAATAAGCACGTCTTTTGAATACGTTCTGACGCAAATTAAATTTATCAAAGCTATTCAAAGTCAATGGAACCAGTATGGAAAACAATAGATCAGACAAAAAAAAGAAGATTTTCAATCGGGTTTTTAATCCCTCATATAATGCTGTAAACGGAATCGTGAGCTTACGAAGTCTTAGAAACAGATATATCGACAAAAATAAGATGTGACTTTACGTCCCCTGGTGGGAAAACCATGCATTATTTTAGGAAGAAAGTATTCTCAAAAGGTTTATCCATATAAGCGGTGTCGGTCGTAGCCAAAAAAAAAATTGTCGAGTTTTCAAGAGCCCAGATTTTGCAACAAATACTTCAGAAGCAGAAATTAACACTTATGACCCCTGGTGGCTAAACCATTCTTTACCAAACATTAGAAATTATGTGAAAATATTTTCCATCAGGTCTTGTATGCGATACAGGAAGAATTTTTCAAATCAGAGCTTTAGAAGCAGAAATAACGCAGAAAACGCAATTTACCTTTGTGCCTTCTAGCGGAAAGTCTATGATTTACTTGAAAATTTTGTATTTATAGGAAAAACATTTCGCATCGGAAACACTATCGAACAAAGAAGGATATTTTCAAATCGTACTCTTAGAAGTAGAGATATTGACAAAATAAGATATTCATCATCTACGCCCCTTGGCGTAGAAACCATGCATTTTTTCAAGAAGAAAATTTTCCTAAAAGGTTTGTCGAGATAAGTAGTATCGGTCAACAAATGACTTTTTTTTTAATCGAAATTTTAGAAACTCATATTTTGCTGCAAATACAACAAAAGCGGAAATAAAGACTGACGCCCCCTGGTGGCCAAACCATTTTTTTTACAAAAATTAGAAAATATATGCAAACGATTTTCCATCAGGAGCTGTATGCGGTGCAGAATAAATTTTTCAAATCGGAGATTTAGAAGCAGAGATATAGGGGGAAACGCAATTTACCGTTACGCCCCCTAGCGGAAAGTCTATGAATTACTTGAAAATTTTTAAATTATATGAAAAACATGTTACACGGAAAACGCTATCCAACAAAGAAGGAATTTTTCAAATAGGACTCCTAGAAGTAGAGATATTGCCAAAAATAAGATGTACATCTACGCCTCCTGGCAGAAAAACTGTGGAATATTTTAAGAAGAAAATATTCCGTAAAGGTTTATCGATGTGAGTGCCATCAGTCCACAAAAGAATTTTTTCAATCGATATTTTAGAAGCTCCTATTTTATGGCAAATACATCAGAAGCAAAAGTTAACAGTTACGGCCCCTGGTGGCCATAGTATTCTTTACCAAAAATTTGAAATTATATGCAAAAGATTTTTCATCAGGAGATGTATCCGCTGAAGAAAAAAAAAATTAATCGGAGTTTTAGAAGAAGAGATATCGGGGAAAATGTAATTTACTTTTACGCCCCCTAGCGGAAAATCTGTGCGTAATTTGAAAAAGTAACTATATCTAAAATACTCTTTGACATAAATGGAATCGAACGATATTTTTTTTAATCGGATGTTTAGAAGCAAATATGTGGAATGAAACGTATTTTTGAATTCGACATCATCTGCATTTACGCCCTGTACCGGCAAAATTGTACATCGTAAAAAAAAACGAAATGAAGGATCATCAGTTACATATTTCAAGCTTTCCAATGCAAAAAGAATTTTTCAAATCGGACTAATAGTTGCAGAGATATCGTGGGTACAGACGGACTGACGGACAAACCGATAACAGAAGTACGATCTTTTTTTACAAAAGACGTGCTAAAAAAGCCGAGATAATTATACGAAGGAACAATATAAAGCGTTTAAGCACAGAATATCCTACAAAGTCAGAGTTTAAATGCAGATGGTTGGCTGCGCTCAAGGAAGATGAGACATTAAAAAAAATCAAAGAAATACCCGTTGAGCAAGTCAATCGGTGTGCCCAAAGACGTCTTTTAGTGACTCAAGCGAACTAAGTAAAAAAAGAAGATGGAAGGAATCCGATAAACACTGGACACCGAAGAATTTACTTTTGCCACCCAGATGAAGCTGCGAGTCTGCGGCAAGGCAGATGCTTCAAAACTTTTCAAGGAAATTACTGAATCTCCTAGACAAGCGATGAAATACAGGAAAGCGTACTTCAGTAGTCTAAATAAAATAAATAAATAAATGGGTGGGTGGGGGGGTGGGAGAAAACAATAATCATCTTTACAAGCTCTTCCTATATTTGCAGAAGCACGTTTGTCAAGAAGACAATACGAGATCATCAGAACCTGTGACAAAAGCTTTACGCATCTTACACCGTATTGCGAAAGCTAAAAAAGTACTTTCACCGTGTTCGTGAAACTTATCGAGTGATAGCTACCTGCGCTGAGATCAATCTGCAAGATTTATTGAACCATACTGCTGCAGGATTATTGCTGCGTTTGGATGAAGTAGTGCAAACTCTGAGCAAAGATGACAGTATTACATTGGAATAAATGACGAAGTGGGAATGCGAATGATCTCAACAGGCACAATTTAAGGAAATAGTTGAAAATAGCTTAGAATGAGATGCCAATATATTTCAAAGATCTCTGGTACCGCTACAACTAATTTGCGGTACAGACAACTGACAAATCATCTTGCAAAATCCCACACCATCTTCTCCTCGGTACTGTCTACCGATCAGGATGAGATTTGTTAACGAATCCGGTGACATATTAACAAAGCAATACATTACGTACAGACAAAAGTCAACAATTTGTAAGAAACGAAAATCGTAGTAGAAACATGTCTGTAAAACATACGACGACACTAACAATGACCGACTCCAAAGTATGCAATGCTGCCACTGGCACTACATCAACTATGAAATGTTACATCGCGGAGCCACATCGAAAGAATTTTATAATTTATCAAAAAGAAGGGAAGCTCATGTAAGCAGATTGAAGTTTGATTTATCCATTTTACATGGTACAATAATATCATTCGATAAAGAATAAATGTTTATTCACAATTAAAAGCCTTATTAGCATCGACTATAGTTTCGCAGAGCTTCTGTCTCGGCTTCATCAGGACGAACGGAGCGTAAACATTCAAATCATTGTGACATCAACAGAGTTCTGACGGTCACGGTTTTTGGTGAGTTGTTTCCACGCGCTTGAAAAGTTATTTTTAATCAATATCACAAGTGTGTAGTCTTGAACTATATATATCACTCGATAGCTTGCTCCACTTGTCAGACAAACTACCCAGAAATTTACCGCCTACGCCATGGATACAGCAAAACTGCATGTCCAGCTGTTTTCCATGTACCCAATGGCTCCCACAACGCACAAAACTTTAATTCATGGACCAACTGTAATACAACATGCCCTGATGCTAATTAAGCATAAAGTGCTTACTTCTGGCTTCAGACGAAGCAGCTGAAGCCAGAAATAAGCACATCCGTTTATACCACCTGAAGTTTTCCAGGGAATCCTGCAATATAGATGTGAATAACAGGCTTCTGCTTAGCTCGGATCCTCTTTTGACAAGCATAAGGTCAATCACAAGGAAAAAAACGAAACCATTCCTTAAAAAAAAAAAACTACAATTGCTACTTCTTTTTCAATTTACAATTTCTGTGGATCAAAATACAGCACCTGCGGGCAAAGTTGGTCCTTGTATTTATTCACAGAAATTATAAATTGAGAAGAAAGTAGCAATTATAGCACCTCCGGGAAAAGTTGAAGAGTCTACTGATGATGAATCTTGGGAAACATCGTCTGATTGGAGTTACTGAAGGTTTTTCTTTCATATACAGCGTATTTGTGTGTGTTTAAGGCCAGTATACAAAATAATTGCATTAAATATATTTTTGACTTTTCTAAAAGTGGCCTAATCCACTTCTTACTTTTTAAATTAATAAATTACCTCAATTAATTACGATTAAAGTACAAAAATAATTTGGGCCAACTTTTCGATGCAAATACCCCACTGTAAGATGGCAGATTGCTTTTATCCCCAAGGTTTGCTCAGGGTGGTGGTAACTCGAAACAAACAAACAAAAATTTGACGAGAATATAAAAGCCGGTTTTATAGTTCTGCGCATCTTGGATATTTTTGATAACCTGCATGCTGAATTCTATTTGATGAGAAATCTCCATCTGGGCGCCTTTTTCACGGTAAAATCCTGGTATTCGAGGGTAAGAAATATCGTCGAATCTTACCGCGACAGCTAGCGCTGCTATACAAATATATATTTTTTATATGCGTAACGTGATTTCAAATACCAGTGTGCTTTCTTTTTCATGGTTTTTAGCAAGGGTATATGGTACAGAAGTGATAGCGTTGGACTGAGCATAAGACCTTACACTGAAAAAATTCATCAGGAACGAAATCCCTTGGTGAGGAATATTTTCTCATTCGACATAGTAGAAAATGAAGAGGTTATTTTTGGACCCGATATTTTTTCACACTTACATTTCGATGCTGTTATTTTCAAGTACCCTATGACTTTGCATTTGTAAACATAAGGGTTAGTATACTTGCATGAGACTGCCAATACAAGATGGGTCATGATGACTTATGCAATTTTACGGGAACGAAAAAGAATTAGGCTTTAAGATACATTCATCAAAGGAGCATGCATGGAGGTTTACGGTGCGCATGTGTCAGAAGCAGTTGTGGTGTTTGCCCATACACCGCAGAGTAGAAATAAATTGGCCTCAACGAGAGAACGAGTTTTGGCTGTCGATCATTCAACTTACTTTGTAACAACTACGTAACGAAATTTAGAGGGAAATATTTAAAGACGCTGTCGCCGACAAAGCGTATTCGAAAATGGTACCACAAGTTCCGAAAACTACGAGGAGAGTTCGGGAAGTCAGAGCACGAACGTGTGGATACAGCTGATGATGATAAACAACGTTTCTGAAGCCCTCGCATGTTTAGATGGTAGTGCATTATGGAATGCGGAAAGATATTTCCTCTCTGGCTTTAATGTCTGCAGGTATTGCGGGCGATACCAAAGAATTAGAATCGGCTAACATGCAAATCATGTGGGAGTATAATGATATCTACTAGTTAAAAGTTTCCACCTGTTTCAGTGAAGCAGCGTAGCTTCATTTTTCAATAAATGCCAACAGATGTAACATTGTACATAGGAAGTCCATACGATACCTTTGAGCTCGTAAGAGATGATAAAAAAAATTACATTCTTTTCCGTAGTAAAACGATAAACGAAGTAATTCGCCGAAGTATGTTTGAGTTGTGGTTGATGCCATACAAACTTTAAAGCATAAACCCAAAGTTTTCCATACAAGTAAAGTTTCAAAAAAAAAAAAAAAAAAAAAAAACCCTCCCAAAGATTTCCATCCAAGTGGAGTTTCCCACGCAAATCCACAATTCTGTGACACAGGTTTTCGATACATGCTACTTAAGCGCTGGACTGGCCATGGATGTTCCATTGTCTAGCCTCCATAGTTTCCGAGTATCACAGTTTTCAACTTTTTTTCTCTGGTGCTTTGCAAACGAACGCATTTACGTTACGCCAATGTCTGGAACATTTGACACACTAAAGGATCTAATGAAAATACTTGTGGGATATGTTGAATGCCGTTTATTGCAATGCATTTGACAAAAAGCTGACCATCGTTTGGATATGTGTAGGTGTACTAGATTTCCATGACGCATTACATCATACTCTTTCAGTTCCTCATTTGAACGGCACCCTGCTCATCCCTGTGTCTCAAAACTTTCCTTCCTATATCTTTTGGTAAACCGGGACATTATTTTGACTCATCTTTTGTGACGTGCCTAGCCCAGACGTAACGCACATGATAAGACGACAATTAAAAGTGACAAACTTCGTCGGTGTATCTTAATTGGGAAAGCATTCGGCTACAGGGCAAAGGGATACGGGTTCAATTGCCACCACCGACAAATTGTTTTAGTCAGAATTCCTGCTTCTACAGTGAGCTCTTCTTCAAGAGTGGTTTGCCGGCTGACCTGGAAACTTGCGATTCCATCTTAGCCTTTCTCAAGGGGGATATACACTATATTCACAGAAGTCACCGGGCACCCCTTCAAAAGCAAACGAACGGATGCGCTGCGTTGTTAATATGCGCGGTACAGCTGAAAACGGTATAAAAACAATTTTGCAGCTGACCGCGATCATATCGCACTGTGCGGTTGAGTAAAAATATTGCAGCGAGAGAGAACTGATTTTGAGAAAGGAAAGATTGTTGGGTGTTAAATTAGTCGGTTGTCTATAAGCGAAACCAAGAGGGGTTTAAACATACTCACGTCAACTGTTTTAGATGTGCTGAATAAGTGGAAGACACATGGCGTGCCTGAAGCAGCAAAACATACCGGCAGACCAAAGAAAATCAGTGATGGAGGGCCGTCCATAAAGTACGTCCGACATTACAAGGAGAGGTAGGGTTCTTGACAACCGGACCAAATGTGAAATGGGGGAGGATGGAGGTTTACTAATTCCGACGTCCATCGGCAAAAATATAGTGGATGGTATTTCTTCGTTATGTTTTCTATTTGTTTACGCTTTTCAACCGTAGGTTGAAGAAGCGTATATGTTATAGCTTTGTCTGCCTGTCCGCACGATAACGTGCGTGAAAATGGTTTGATTTAGATGAAATTTTATTATGTGCTAGGGGACAACATGGGGAGGAACTCTGTTGAAAATGGACGAAATGGGGTCAAAGGTCAGTACATAGGAGCGGGATCCATTCCATCGTCCTTATGCATCATAACATACGTAAAAATGCTTCGAGTGCGACAAAACTGTATCAAGTTGTTCCGGATATATACTGAACCGGTTTTGTTGAATATCATCGAAATGGGTTCAAAGTTCAGGGCACAGGAGCGAGATTTATTCCACAGCCATTATCCTCATAACTTGACTAAAAATGCTTCTATTGCGACAAAACTTTAGTATGTTGTTCCGGAGTTGTACTGAACTAATGCTGTTTAATATAATCAAAATGGGGTCAAAGGTCAGGGCACAGGAGCTAGATTTATTCCACAGCCATTATCCTCATAACTTGGTATGTTGGAAAGCGTATCATAATCAATGAATTGCATGATTTTACTAATTTTTTCCTTCTTTTAATAGTTAAAAAAAGGTATGAAATATTTCAGATTTCTGATGATATTTAGCTAAATCAGAATATCAATATTCAGTTCTCGTATTTGTACTACCAAATCTATCGTGTTTTGTAGATGGTATAATCGGGAGTGTTCCAACCTTGAACGCGTGCGTTCATCAGTAAATATTTATTTCAGAATGATAAAGTTCAGGGAGCATTTGGGAATAAATTAATGCCTAAATAATAAACATTTTCTGAAGCAAACGTGTAAATATATGGGAGATTTTTTAAAATAATTACACATTTTCTTTCTGTTTCTAAACGGACTTCTAAAAACAGTCGTCAAAAATAAAGGGTGTTGCAGGAATTAGGACGTACTTTTTTAGGGGAGGGGTGTCAACAATCGGGCAAAATGTGACAAGGGGGAGGGAAGAGTCTAAAATAATAAAAAGTCACGGACGTACTTTATGGACGGCTCCTAAAGGACCTCGAAACTTCAGGAGAGTTCTTACAGCTAATCGACGGAGTACTGCACAAGGCCTCAGTTTACAGGTGAGTAAAAATTTTGGAAACTCAGTATGTACACGTACAATTCGCAGAGAACTTCATTCCATGCGTTACCGTGGTCGTGCGGCTTCTCATAAGCGTTTCATCTCCACTCGGAAGGTTACTCGTCGTTTAGCATGGTGTAAAGAACATTTATCGTGGACCGTAGATCAATGGAAACGTAGGCTATGGACTGATGAATCCAGATACACGATCTATCCTCTGATGGCCGTGTGTGTGTATGGCGGCAGCCGGGGTAACGCTATTTACCACAGTGTACTGTCCCTACGGTCAAGTTTGAAGCTAGCAGTGTATTCGTGTGGGTTTTTTCTAAGTATGGTCCCGGCCCATTGGTTATCGTAGACAAATATGTTAACCAGCGCGTATACCTCGATATTCTGGCCAATTATGCCCTGCCAACTCTGTGGCAATACTATGGAACCGAGCTTTGTTGGTACCAGCAGGATAATGCACAGAGCCATAAAGCAAGATCTATTACGGCGTGGTTTGACGATGATTCCGTATCGTGTGTGTACTGGCCAGCACAGAAGCCTGATCGTAATCCCATAGAGCACCTATAGGATGAATTAGAGCGTCGCATAAGAAGTTTGGAACTAAGGCCTACTACAAAGCAACAGTTAGCGGCTGCATTATGTACTGAATGAAAGCGCATACCTATCGCTGTGTTCCAAAACCTTGTCGGAAGCATGTCTCGAAGGGTCAGTTCATGCCTTAAAGCCAAAGGTGGACAAACACCGTACTAATGTATGTCAATAAATGCTATGTTGTGTTTCTCTTCTAGGTGTCCGGTGACGTTTGTCAATATAGTGTATGTGACGTACCTAGGTGATGCACATGTCGAGACAGCAAAGTGGCAGTGGCAAACTTTGTCGGTGTAGCTTTATTAGAAAAGCATTCGGCTCCGGACCAGCAGGATGCGGGTTCGATACCATCACCGGTAAATGGCGTTTACGGTATACTTCCACAAATGGACACCAGATTACTGTTTTGCGTACATGTATGTATATGGCTGAGTCCCGTTCGATGTGCATGCATGGGTGAATTTCCTTAATAAGCTACATGTATGTATGAACTACTCTCTTAAGTAATATAAACAAACTCATACGTTTTGTGTTGTAAAAACGTGAGAAAATTCACAGATGTTTAGTCACGTAGCTGCTTATTGTGAAGGAAGACTTGAAAACAGTAGCAGTGGAGTAAATTTCCATTTTGTAAAATCGTAGTGGTAAAAATGGAAGTATACTTAATATGTTTTTCGTTGACGTAGATGGGCTTTACGTGTCGAATTATCGAGTTATCCTTTAAAACATTTTTGTAGAGCCCTTGAAAATGTCTTCATGGAGAGCTGTATTAGAAATAGCTGCGTATTAACTGTTGGGAGTGTACTGTTACAACAGGTCTGTGCCGTTGCATGTAAAGTGCACTTAATGTGGAAAATAGTGCGTAAAAGTTAACGTATTGGCTCGTTAATGTTGTAATAACGACGGAACTGCTGAAACAATCACTGACAAGGGAAGAACAGGGTGTTTTTTTGAGGGTCCGTGTCTCATTTCAGTAGAGGGCGTGGCGAAAGTCTTGAGGAGAGCAGTAGGTTAAAATGCCCTTAAGAAAATGGATGAAAGCATATAAACAAAATTATTATTAAACATTTAATAATGATAATTGTATGAAAGCATATAAGAAGGCAGGATATCACCCAAAGGTCCTCCAAGATGCTGTCGGACGATTTCGAACCCAAGGCAAGAAACCAAGCGACGCATCCAAGTGATTTTGCAACAGTCGTGTTGAGTGAGTGGCAATATCCTTTCCACACAACTGAGTGCCTCTCATACAACAGTTATATCCTGCTGGCTGATCGATGATTTAGCCCTAGTGAGCAAACTAACGATGTCCATAATGCATACATTTACCACGACACAGAAGGAATTCCGCTACGAAGTTGGACGAAGTATCCTTTCGTGGTATCGTCGCTATGGTAGGTTGCTCACAAGTTTTCCTCTTCTTAGATAAAAGTTGGGTGAAATTTTAAGCACCCAAGCAAAGACATCAGTCACGGTCAGA
Organism: Macrothele yani; assembly: GCA_039090855.1. NCBI lineage: Eukaryota > Metazoa > Arthropoda > Arachnida > Araneae > Macrothelidae > Macrothele > Macrothele yani. The sequence continues at coordinate 88,467,085 of CM076990.1, forward strand.
GGTGAAATCCAGTACTTTCGCGCCTCTTCACCTCGTGAAGAGTTACATCAGGGTAAAATCTTACTGTTCGTTGGCACGGATGTTCGCAGCCTAGCTTTTTGGAACATCGCCGTGACATCAGAGTGATGTAAGATCATTTCTAAGGCAGCATATCCCAGCATTGACATTGCTTTGTCATGTACAGAGACTTGTTCTCATGTAAGACTATCCATGGCAACACAACGCCTGGATTGTTTGGCTGTTTATTAAACAGCACGTTCGGGTAGACCTGTCTCACACACCGTATTCACCGGATAGGAACTCTTGTGATTTCATCTGTTTCGGCACTTTGAAAAGGGAGATATTTGATATTCGCTCAACAACAAATATGACTTGGATTTCCGAATCACAGACATTTTCGAAATGACTATGGCACTTTTAATGATTTTCGTGAAGTACCCACAGTTTGAGAATGTATTATTCATTGCTACTAATAATAACCCTCAAATATTATAATCATTGCTTTTCTACTACAGGAACTATGGTAAATTGAAAGAGTTCACTGCTTACTTCTAGAACTGCATAATAGATATTTGTAACTGACCGTAGTGCAGCTATACATGAGTTTGAAGATGATACGATTAAACTAGTAAACCTATCAATTTGTAATTCAGATTTTTCCAACATTTTTTTTAAATTTCTGTACTGTACAGTATAATCTGGTAGAGACGCGCAAGGCTAATTGGTAGGGATTTTATTTAAGTAGAGAGCACAATGCAGAGATCTTTAGTGCATGGTGAATGGCAATGAATTTTTTCTGTAAAATGAAAGTTCAGTAAAGAAATTTATGCATTTCTAAGTATTTAAAAGTATTCCTTATGTACAACGTGTTTTATCCGCTTTTCAAACTTTATGTTTGCTTTGATGAAAACATCTGTTTTTAGGGTCAATATTTATTTATTCCTACGTTAACCAGTTGACTTACTGACTAGATCAATAACTGGGATTGGTGTCCTTATCGCTTAATTAACTTCATCTATCACGTAGAAGGTTAAAACACTTCATCACTATCGTCCTCTCAAAGCAAGTCACGATGCAAAAGTTTCCAGACACAAACAAAGACAGACAACATTTTTGGTCAATAGTCCTTTGTTATCAACGAGTGGCTTTGCTTTTCCGCTCTGTCAGAAACATTAAAGAAAGAAGTTTATTTGCATATTCTATTTTAAAATTCTGTTGCGCTCCTAATCCACTGAACTGACTGAAAAAAACTTTCTATGAAATCAATAAAGAACTTGCGTCATGTTTTTCTATCCTTAGGAGGCAGGAGAATATCAGTATATTTTTGCTTTTGGAAAAGAAACGGTTTTCTTGTCACGAACTTAGTCGCTCCTGTCTCTCTAGACTTTATTTTGTCATTCATTTATTTTGATCCATTTTTCATGCCCAAATAACAATTTTGCTTTATGTCAAAAAAACTTATTGGCTGAAAGCTCCAAGACTTAAATTCCAATATATATTCCGCATTTGTCTTTCTTATCTTAAATTATTTTTCAGAACTTTATGATAAACATTCAGCATCTCCTTCGTAAAAACCACGTCTTCTTTCGAAACTGCAAGCTCTAGGCCAATAGACCGCAAATAACGTTGGCTTTATTTACATATATGACGTGAATTACTCTTCTCCCTAAATAAAGGTACAGTTTACTTTCATTTCAAATGATTGTAAGATTAATTACAATTCGGAAACAAGGTTAGTTTTTTACTGAAACAATATGATTTAGCGTTGCCCGGAAGGAAGCCTGCATTTTCTATTACTTGATTTGACCACAGAAGGAGAAATTCTCAATTCAAAAAAAAGATAAACATAAAATACAAAGGGTTCACGTGGTAAGGGTTGTACCGCCGTGTCCTCTGGAGAGATTTTTTGTAATCATGTGTTTTCTAGAAATTTCGAGTTGAGTCGTTCATGAAACTTTCACACTCTCACTGGATGACATTCAAATCTTGTGTGTCCAGAAATAATAATATGTTGTCACACTCTCCCAATTACCTTTATTTCTGTTTCGGAAAGCCTTTAAAATGACTCATTATTTCATGAAAAGCACATGTGGCTTATAGATTATTCGTTTTTGCCCTAAAAGAATGCTACAGTTGATGCAGTTTGGTTTATTTCAGACCATCGTCATGGGTTGGTGTTTTTCCAACGGTGCTGTTACCATTAGCTTCATGGACTGCATGATGATTATAGTGTTATAATGTTTCATTGTTGACGGTTCACAAATATTTTATTGAACAAACAACAGAGTCAACGAACACTAACAAAATAAAAAATAGTCAGGGTTCGTACGTATCAGCAACTTACGTGAAAAAATTCATTGTTTTGTCCAACACAAAAAATTTCGTGCTATGAGTTATACATAGGAATATTCCGCCGTCTGAGCAGGATTAACACAAATTAAAATTGTATCACGAATTAAAAGCATTTAATATATACAAGTTAAAAAATGTCTTAAAAAATTGAGTACTTTCAGACCCCACTATGGGTCCATCATCAGAAGTTAGTACACTGTGGAACGTAGTTCGAAGCTCATGTATATAAGTATTACAGTTCAAACATTGTGACGTAAAAGTGTAGTGTAGAGGAAACGATGCTCTGCGCATTTGTCGCGGACCAAAGTCATTATTTTTGTTGGTTGATTTTATGCATTTGGTGGTGAATTATTCGTCTCATCGTTTTCAGTTTTATCCAATAGGCGTTTCCAAGCTTGCGGTATATATAGAGGTGTGTAGTCATTGCAGCACAAATGTCCTAGGCTATGTATGATGAGGCTTTCTGTAAATGGCAAAGATAATTGTTTAAAGGGTGTGACTAAGATTGAGGCCTCGTTCCAGTTGCGTAAATATTCACCTCCATTCGATAATAGTGAGATACAATTCTATCATTATACTGATGTTTTCTAATTCTAGTTTCTAGGGAACGGGAGGTCAATCCAATGTACACCATTGTTTTGTTTTCATCCACTTGATGACACATACGTTTGTAGAAGCTTCAGAAAAATAGAAAACATGTGACGAAGCATTCACATATAATTTGTGAACTCTCGTGGTTTCAAGTTAACATAGGCGCTCAGTATCAGTAAATCCTTTCACGATCATACCGCCAATCTCATTATGATTCCCACGCTTGTACAGTTTAAGCTTTAGACAGCTATCATCATCATCATCATTGCCAACCATTATCAATCCACTGCTGGACGAAGGTCTCCCCAAGTTTCCTCCACAACGGTCTGTCTTGTGCCAGTCTCCTCCATGTCACTCCCGCATACTTTCGAATTTCATCCACCCATCTTCCATGTGGTCTTCTTCTGGGTCTTTTCCTGTCCCTTGGAATCCAATCTAAAATTTCGGCTGTCCATCGATGGTCTGTCCTTCTGGCAGTATGTCCAGCCCATTGCCATTTCAGGGATTTAACTCTAATCATGATGTCTTCCACTCTTGTCATTTTTCGGATCCACGTGTTCCTCTTCTTATCTCTCCTGGTTACACCAAGCATGCACCTCTCCATGCTGCTTTGAGTTGTCTGCAGCCTTTGTATGTCTCTTTTAGCTAAGGTCCACGTCTCTGCACCATACGTAAGCACTGGAAGGATGCATTGATCAAACACTTTTCTTTTAAGACATAATGGCATATTGCTCTTGAAAATTATGCTGTTTCTTCCAAAAGCTCTACAGGCAAGTTTTGTACGCCGATTAATTTCTTCATCAATGTGACCCTCACTTGATATCTGCTGTCCAAGATAAACGTACGTGTCTGTTATCTCCAGCTTTTCTCCATCAATCGATAAATCTTCATTTCTTGTAAAAGCATTGTACATCACTTTTGTCTTCTGAAAGTTCATTTTTAATCCCACTTCTTTACTCTTGTCAGCAAGTTCCTGGATCATACTCTGTAGCTCTGATGGGGTAGTTGCAAAAATGACTATGTCATCAGCAAAATGAAGGTGGGTTAGATAATCTCCATTAATCTTTATCCCTTTGTTTTCCCAGTTCAGTGATTGAAAGACATTTTCCAATGTGGCATTAAAGAGCTTCGGAGATATGGTGTCACCTTGTCTCACTCCTTTTCCAATTTTTATGTGTGTTGTATTTTCAAACAGCCGAATCTTTGCACTTGCATTTTCATAGATGTTATTAATAATGTTAATGTATGCATCTTCAATACCGCAGGATTTCAGAGCCATTGCAACTGCTGATGGTTTCACCGAATCAAAGGCTTTTTCGTAATCGATAAAAGCCATGCACAATGGAAGTTCATATTCCCTCGCTCTTTCAATTAGTTCTCTCAGTACGTGGATATGATCTATTGTGCTGTAGCCACTCCTGAATCCAGCTTGTTCTCTCGGTTGAGCCATGTCCAGTGTCACCTTCAAGCGGTGTGAAAGAACTTTAGTGAAGATTTTATAAACCACTGACAGGAGGCTGATAGGTCTGTAGTTCCTGAGATCCTCAATGTCACCTTTTTTATGTAGCAAGATCATTGTAGCGTTGTTCCAATCCTCAGACATTTTCCCTTCATTAAGGCATCGAGTGAAAATTTGGGCCAGTACTGTTTCGATTTCTCCACTTGCTTCTTGTATGATGTCTACAGTAATTCCATCTTCTCCTGGAGCTTTTCCCCGCTTCATGTTCTTGATTGCATGTGCAACTTCTGCTGGAATAACTGGAAGAACTCTGGTACTGGTACCTTTCATGATGTCTGGAGTACATGTATCATCCCTTTCATATAATTTGGAGTAGAAATCTTTCACTCTTGTCAAAATTTCGCCTCTATTTCTTGTTACAGAACCATCTTCTTTTGTCAGTGCCATAATCTGTTTTCTTCCCTTACTGAAATGTCCCTTTGCTATCTTTAGGCTTTGGTTGTTTTCAATTGCTTTCCTTACTAGTTCACAGTTGAATTTCCTTACGTCTTCAGTGATACTTTTTCGTACTGTCTTGCATAACTCTATATATTCCACTTTGGAAGTCACATCTTCTTTAGTTGTACTCATCACTCTTCTTTTTTGCATCAACATTTTGGTTTTTCCTGATAATTTGTTCACATGTAATTTGTTTTTAGACCCAGCTAATTTTGTTGCTGTTTCCATAAGAGCTTTGGTTACTTTTCTGTTAACTTCAGAGATGTCCACTTCTTCCGATGTTAGGCCTTCCAAAGCAGAGAACCTGTTCTTCAGTTCCAACTTGAAGGTATTATGGTGTTTTTTAAGGTTGGTTATGTCAATAGATTTTGTTTGTCTTATGAGCTTACCACGTTCAAGTTTAGTGTTGAGGTGCATCTTACATCTCACCAATCTATGGTCACTACCTGTGTTGAACTTGTTTAGCACACTGCAGTCTTCTATGACGCATTTTTTGTTACACATAATAAAATCAATTTCACTTGTCGTCCCATTTGGATGTCTCCATGTCCATTTCCTGTGTGGCTTTTTCTTGAAAAATGAGTTCAAGATGAAAAACCATTCTGCCTCTGCAAACTCTACGAGAGTATTTCCACGCTGGTTTCTGTTGCCGTGACCGAATTTACCTACTGAAGTTTCATTCTGTTGCCGTTGCCCTATTTTTGCATTGAAATCTCCCATAATTATCTTCAAGTGCTGCTTACCTTTATTATTTAGATAACGAATTTCCTCATAAAATTCTTCAATTTCTTCTTCAGGATGACTTGTGGTGGGTGCATAAGTTTGAATAATCTGAGCCTGGTATCTTCTCGAGAGTTGGATAACGAGTCGTGCAGCTCTGTCAGAGGAACTTTCAACTTCTACAACTTTATCCTTCAGTTTCTTGTTTGTTATAAATCCAACACCACTAGTTCTGCCAGTATCTGTCCCACGATAGTAGAAGAGATGTCCACTTTTCAGTTCAATGAGATCTTCTCCTTTTCTCCTTACCTCACTTAGCCCGACGATGTCCCACTTGATCCTTTGTAGTTCCTCTTCCAATTCAAGAAGCCTTGAATCAGAAGATAGGGAGCGTCCGTTATATGTAGCCAAGGTCAGCATCAGATGGCAGCCTAGTCCGGTCCTCCGGGGATTCTTAGCACCCTCTGCCTTTATGTCGCACTGGCCGCTGCCTTGGCCAGGTACATTCCAGCTGCCGGAGACTGAGGGCCAAGATTTAAGTTGTGGAGTCATTTTGGAGGAGTTTGGCCATAACTCACCACGCTGGCCAAGCGGGTTGGTGAGTGTATGCAGACAGCTATATTTACACATAATTATTTATGTAGTAGCTAACGTTCCTGGAGTATTTCGTTGAACATTACACCGATCAGCCAAAACATTAAAACCACCTCCCCGTTATGCAAATAAGCGCTCGTGCAGCCAATCAGCGTCACGTGCCGAGGTCGCTAATGATATGTATAATACCTGGGTCGGAGCTCTCAGTCAGTATTTTGTTTCTTCTCAACATGAGAAAAGCAAACGATTCATCTGATTTCCACGAAGGCCAGATCGTTATGGTAAGACGCTCTGAAACAGCGACGCTGGTAGGCTGCTCACGCTATGCAGTACTTAGTACCCATCAACGATGATCCGAAGCAGGTGACCCTTCTTGCCGTCGACAAAGTGTGGGAAGACTACAACCTCATTGATGTCAGAGGTCAGCACATGATATCTCGTCTCGTTCGCAGCGACAAAAGGGCTTCTGTAACTGTCACTAACTTATAATTTCAATTGTGGTGAATGGCTCAATATGTCCGAACACACAATTCATTGTACGCTCTTGCATATGAGTCTCCGCAGCCGTAGACCCATTCGGGTGCCCATGCTCATAGTTGCTCACCGTTGTCAACGCTTGTAGTGGGCACATAATAAACGATATTGGACCATAGAAGACTGGAAGAGAGTCTCATGGATTGTCAGATGAATCCCGTTTCCTTTTACACCTTGTCGACGGATGTGTTCGTGTGCGACGTTTACCGAAGGAAGTCTTCTCATCTGGATGCACTGTGGGACGGATCCAGGCAGCTTGAGGGAGTGGGATGGCCTGGAAAATATTTTCTTGGTAAACACTTGGACCAATTATCCCTGTAGAGCGAACACTGACAACTCTCACATACCTGAACATCGTGGCTGACCAAGTACACCCCTTTATAGCGACTATATTTCCTGGCGGGATGGAGTCTTTCATAATGGATGGTGTCTTCCTGGCGGGATGATGTCTCTCCATGCCACATTGCGAAGAAGGTTTAGGAATGGTTCCAAGAACATAAAGTGGAATTTTGTTTATTGCCATGGTCCCCAAATTCACCGGGCATGAATCCTATCGAGCATTTTTTATTTGAGTTGAAGAAATGAGGACAAAAAGAATCACCACAACGACATAATTTACGGGAACTGCGGGATCTTCTGTTGCAGTCATGATGCCAAATATCAAGAGACACCTACCAACATCTCGTTGTATCTAGGCCTCATCGGGTGAGTGCTCTTTTGGCGGTGAGAGCAGGACCTACATCATATTATGTAGGTGATTTTAATGTTTTGGATGATCGATAAATTTTACTTCTGTAATAATTACGTAAGTAAGAATATCAACGGCCAATGTAAAAAAAAATAAGAACTTCCTGTTTAAAAATCTTTTACTTTTACTTTTCCACTCAGGAAAAATTCAAATGTGCATAAAAACACTCATAGTGAAAAAAATATTTGCACCCAGAAGGAAGCAATTAACAGGAATGAAACTTGGTGGGTAGGTTTGACATCGTGAGACATGCAAATGATTCAAGTATCCCACTCAGCCGCCCATGTGATACAAGCAAGGAGGGGTCGTAGCGCTGTGCCGGACCGGCTATATAAGGTCGTCCCGTTGCGCGTGCTTGCCATTCTGACTCGTGCTGTTGTGTTGGTTGGTTGCAAACTTTGCAAGCAAAGTATAACTTGGTGAAAAGTTCGGAAGCAATTCGAGCAGTTGGAGGAGTTCAAGAGGGGCCTACATTGTCGTGATCCGGGAAGCGGGATGGTCTAATCGCCGTATTGCGCATCATACCGGTAGTATGAATATCACCATAGCACGCTGTTGGCAGCAGTGGATATAACAAGGCAAGCAGCAGCGACAAGAAGGTCGACGAGCCACGGAGAAAGAGGACCGATGGGTTGTCCGACATGCGTGGGGTGACACAACAGACACGACTGCGGATATTCAGCGAGCAGTGGTGCCCTCCATGCATCGTCCGATTAGCGTCAGCACCATTGGCAGATGCATGCACGACGTAGGGTTACACGCACGCAGACGATTACGATGGCTATCCTTAACACCATTGCATCATCGCCAAAGACTGCAAGGGTGTCGTACCAGACTGTCGTGGAGCCACTCGGAGCGGCAGCGAGTGAACTTCAGTGAGAAGTCCCGCTTTTCTGTTGGAGGAGACATCCAACGAATCCGTGTGTGGAGTCACTGTGGTCAGTGCCAAGATGAATGGTTTGTTGTCGAGCGTCACATGTCCAGAAGGTCTGGTGTCATGGTGTTGGGCGGAATTGCCTACGATGCCAGATCCCCTTTGGTGTTCATTACAGGTACTTTGACAGCCCAGCGTTACATTAATAAGGTCCTGCAACCAGTGGCCCATCCTTTTCTGAATGCTCACTCCGGTGCGATTTTCCAACAGGACAACGCTCGTCCGCGCACTGCTACTGTCTCGACAGCTGACCTTCAAGGCACTGACACTCTGCCATGGTCAGCCGCATCGCCAGACCTATCACCTATTGAAAATCTGTGGGATGCTTGCTATTGGAAGCGTAATCCACACTCCACTCTACCGCACAATCTGCAGGAACTGCGTGAGAAGAATCAAACTGCATGGGATAGGTTATCGCAGGACACCATTAGGAACCTATACAACTCCGTGCCGAGACGTCTGCTTTGCAGTATGAGCAAATATGGCGGCCCGAAGCCATACTGGGAGACACTATTTATTGGCTAGTAGCTCAATAAATATTGCCCATATCAGACTCAATGTTTAATCATTTATTGTTCCTGGTACCTTTACCTTCCTCCCGAATAGCATTGCAATCCGACACGTCCTTCTGGGTGCAACTAGTTTTTTGACGATGAGTGTGTAATCTATTAGCACAATATAATTTCTCTGGTATCAACACAGATGCAAATTGTATGCCAATAACATTTATTCGTCGATCACATATGTATCGAAACTCTTTTGTAATATCAACGTTTAACTATCAACTTGCAATCTCTCAACATTTCCACAACTCCACTACTCCACTCTATTCACATTCAAAATCTTTATTTTATTATGCTCGGATGAGCTGTGAACGCAGCTGAAATGTAAAAGCTCTTCGGGGAAGTAATGTGCCTTTCAGCAAGAGAATGTTCAACCAAGGGGCAATGAAATTTACATGAAAAAACAGGAACTCAAAAGGAAGGTTATTTTTTGGAGATATACATCACACTCTAACTTTGTTTTAAACGTAGTTTCTATTTACTCTTTAAAATGTCAGTTCTGCAAAATCGTTAATAGGAAATTCGGGGAAGTGAAGTGCTGCTATGAATGAAAATCAAAAAGAGAAGTAACAAAATTTACATAGGAATAGAAACTTTAAGGGAAGGTAAATTAGAAATATTCGTCGCGAGATATTTTGGTATTTCTGCATTACCATGTTATTAATATTTCAGCAAGAGGCAGGATTTAATACCATCCATCAGATACACTGACGGGAAAAAAATCCCAACACAAAGAAGGGGTTGTGTTAGATAAACGACAGTTGGTAGGCGGTGGGAATACATCTGTAAGATGACGTCTATGCAAATTTCGCGCTCGGCGCATACGTGTGGCGCAAGTAGCGCCCCTCGGAACATGCAAAGCAGGTTTGCTGTAAATACGCGCTGTAACGTTCGTGAGCGTTAGTTATAGTTGAGATTTGACGTAGGGTGTTGATGTTAGTCAAGAATGCCTTTAAGAAGACGAAGAAGCCATTATCAACAGCTCACGGAGTTTGAACGAGGTCGTGTAATAGGGCTACGAGAAGGTGGATTTTCTTTCCGCAATATTGCAGAACGACTTAGCAGGAATGTAGCCAATGTGCATGATTGTTGGCAGCGGTGGTCAAGGGAAGGTACTGCCTCAAGAAGACCGGGTTCCGGCCGGGCACATGACACTACTGAGAGGGAAGACCACCGTGTACGGCGTATGGCCGTGGCGCATCGTACCGCGTCTGCGGCAGCAATTCGAGCTGTAGTTGCCACCACACTGATACACCGAACTGTTACAAATCGGTTACTTGAAGGACAGCTCCGAGCCAGACATCCTGTAGCGTGCATTCCACTTACTCCAAACCACTGCCGTTTGCGACGTCAGTGGTGTCAAGCTAGAGCTCATTAGAGGACGGTGTGGAGATCTGTTGTGTTTTCTGATGAAAGCCGGTTCTGCCTGGGTGCCAGTTATGGCCGTGTGTTGGTTAAAAGAAGGCCAGGCGAGCGCCTGCAACCAACCTGTCTGCAGCCGAGACACCCTGGACCTACACCTGGAGTTATGGTCTGGGGAGCAATTTCCTATGACAGCAGGAGCACTCTCGTGGTTATCCCACGCACCCTGACGGCACAGTTGTACGTCGGTCTGGTGATTCAACCTGTTGTGCTGCCATTCATGAACAGCATTCCAGGGGCTGTGTCCAACAGGATAACGCTTGCCCGCATACCGCTGTTGCAACCGAACATGCTCTACAGAGTGTCGATATGTTGCCGTGGCCTGCTAGATCACCAGATCTTTCACCAATCGAGCACGTATGGGACATAATTGGACGAAAACTCCAGCATCACACCCAACCAGCTTTAACCGTCCCTGTATTGATCGACCAAGTGCAACAGGCATAACTCCATTCCACAAACTGACATCCAGCACCTGTACGACACAATGCATGAACGTTTGCGTGCTTGCATTCAACATTCTGGCGGTTACACCGGTTATTAATGTACCAGCATTTCACATTTAAAATGGCTCTTCTCGCTTACAATAAGCTGTGATATTGAAACCTTAATCGAATAAATATGTTACCTATACAAATGTATTGCCGCCATTTCATTTCTCTACAACTATTTTTTCGTGGTGTTGGGATTTTTTTCCGTCAGTGTATATCATGGAACTTTGGTGATCGGCAGAGCTGAGAATTTGAATGATTACGGACGCATCAAGTGGACAATTCTTACAAGGTTGGCCCATTTGTAGTTTGAGCTTTATTGGTTACAGACAAACATGTAGAAAAATGAAACATAGTGCATGAATTATAAACTACTGTTTTTGAAAATTGCAACACCATGAAGGAATGATTGTAATCACGTGAAAGTTACAGGGTATGCAGAGCAGGATAGGACATGCAAATGATTAGAAGTGCAGAGTCATTGCGCATGTCTGGGCCCGGAAGCACCGTCTGGACAGTCGAGTGAGGGGTATAAAGAGAGGGCTGTTTAGGATATACACCAGCATTTCATCGCGGCCAGCGAATTGTAAAAGGGTTTCCAGGATTTTGTTTTTATTGGAAGTTTAATGACCAGCTTAAGCAACTCAATAGGCTATAAGCAGTCGCCCGTCTCTAATTTAGGACCACTGGTTCCAGGGAAGGGAGAAAGCCAGTGCTGTAAGACAAACAGAACATCCATGCCTCACGGGATTCGAACCAGGGCCCATCTCGGACGAATGATCAGAAGCCATCGCCTAGACGACTGCGCTACCGGGTCGGCTCTCCAGTATTGAATAATGCCTCGGCGACGACGAAGGGCGCAATATCACCATACGACAGAGAGAGTTTGAACGGGGACGAATGATTAGTCTGCATGAAGGTGTATTTTCGTACCGCGACATTGCGGTTGAGACATAATGCAACGACAGTGATGCACGTGCGGCGGCAGTGGAACCAGGAGAACCAGCTTGAGCAACGAAATGGACTATAAGCAGTCGCACATCCCTAATTTAGGGTCACTGTTTCCAGAGAAGGGAGAGAGCTAGTGCCGTAAGACAAACAGAACATCCATGCCTCACGAGATTCGAACCTGGGCCCATCTCCGGCGAATGATCAGAAGCCATCGTCTAAACCACTGCGCCACCGGGTCTGCTCTCCAGTATTGAATAATGCCTCGGCGACGACGAAGGGCGCAATATCACCATACGACAGAGAGAGTTTGAACGGGGTTGAATGATTGGTCTGCATGAAGGTGTATTTTCGTACCGAGACATTGCGGCTGAGACGAGACATAATGCAACGACAGTGATGCGTGTGCGGCGGCAGTGGACCGAGAAGAACCAGGTGCATCAACAATCCGTAAGTGGACTGAGAAATGTGACGAAACCGCGGTTTGACCGATACCTCGTCTGCATGGTAGTGACGAACCGTTCCGCATCTTCGCGAGTTTTTGCACAACCGTGGAGCATTGCATTAGTTGTCACATTCTCTGCTTCTACAATTGGACGCCGTCTGCTGCACAGAGGACAGGTTGCACGCATCCATTTGCTGCGGACTCATTTGACCCTGAACCATGGACGCCTCAGGCTGGTATTGGGTTTTCAATACAGAAAATGGCGTGCTGATTGGCAACATGTCATGTTTTCGGACGAGTCTCGATTCAACTTGGAGTACCATGATGGCCGCATACGCATTAGACGGTTTGTGGCGAGCGACTTATTCCAGCATGCACTGTCGAACGTCATACAGGCCGTACGCCAAGTGTGATGGTGTGGGGTGCGATCGGGTACCATTTGCGAACTCGGTTGCTACTACAAGAGGAAAATCTCAACAGCGACCGCCACATCAAAGAAGTTGTACAAGCAGAAGTCATACCTTTTCTTCAGAGCTCTCTTGGCGCTTTATTCCAGCAGGACAATGCCTGACCACACGTTGCCAGGAATATTCAAGTGCTATTCGCAGCATAACAGATACCGCTTCTTCCCTGGCCTGCATGTTCTCCAGTCATGTCGCCTATTGAACATGTCTGGGATATAGTTACTCGGCAGCTGGCCCATCAAAGTCCTCCAGCTGTCAGTACCAATGATCTGTGGACGGGCATACATGCCTCCTGGCATGCAATTACCTAGGACACCATCCAACACCTTTTCGATTCAATGCCCCGCCGTCTGAAAGCTCTTATTGCAGCTCGTGCAGACTTTACAAGATACTGATATTTTCAGGTAAAAATTGTTGTATTGTTCTGAAAATTAAATCACTTATTTACATTCATATCAGTAATGTGTGTTATGAATTTCATTCGAACCGCATGGTACCTTCTTGGTGTTACAATTTTCACAAACAGTAGTGTAAACTCACGGACAATGAAATTTGCGCACCAAGAAGGAAGCAACGGATTGAACTGAAATTTTATGGACGTAGTGATGCAGATGAATGATACAAATGATGGCAAAACCAGAGCTGCAGGACAATTACAGAGGCATCTGTGGCACGCAGTCCGGTCATCTTCAATAGCGCGTCGCACCTCCTCGTGCGGCGATACATGCTGCAATACGGTGCGGCATGGAATCGAACAGACTCCTGATGTTGTACTACGGCAGACTGGTCCAAATGTGTTGGACTGTGTGTACTCCGAATCCCGGATAGTGCAGCACGACAGCAGGTGGCGTTTCAACTGATCCCACACATTCTCGATAGGCGACATGTGCGGGAAGCGGGCATGCCTTGGAAGTGTCTGGACATGACGTAGGCAGTCCTGGGCAACCCGAGCCGTGTGCTGGTAGAGCGCATTTGGAAACTCTGCCAGGAATGGGAGCACATGGGTCCGTAGGATCTCATCCACATACTGCTGGCTCGTCAATTAGTCAATGATCCACCTACCACTACTAGAGCTGATCGGCTATCTTAGGCTATGGTTCCCCAGACCATAGTGCCTGCAGTGGGGAAGGTGTGGCACTCGAGAGCGAGGTTGGGAATGTGCCATTTTCCAAGGGACCTTCACATCCGGACACGATGATCATCTGTTCCGAAAACAAAGCGGCACTCATCGCTAAGAACCACACGCGCCAGTCTGTGGCGTTCCACGTCGCTCTGTTCTGTCTGGCACAACTGCAAGCGGAGCTGGCGATGTTCCGATGTTAATGGCAGCACACGTAAGGGGCGCTGGAATCGCATATTCGCCTCCGCGAGGCGTCGGGAAATGGTTCGTCGGCACACAGGAGCGGCTACATCAGCCTGTATAGCGGACCGGGGGATCCGTCGATTCTGTCCAAAGCCTCTCCGCCGTATGGCAGGGCCGTCACGTGTCCACTGTTCCCAACACAGTTGGACGGTAAGGTCAGAACGATCCACATGGCGGGCTATACGGCGCGCCGACCACCCTGCAGTTTTTAGTCTGATAATCAGGCCTCTCTCAAAGTCCGCAAGTTGCGTAAATCGACGTCTCTGGAGTCTTCCCGGCATTCTTGTCACTGTACTCTTGCTTGTGTCGGCCGGTGCTTTTCGCTTTCGTGGGGCATCGACTACACGCCGGTATATAAGGTTACCGGTTCGTGCTTGCAGCGCACAGGGTGTGCGGTCATGCGCAATCGCATCCAACGTGGGTAATTTGCATACCAGGACGCACTCTAGCTATTTGCAATGTTTCGCGGTTGTAGCATGTTTTCTTCAAGGTGTGCAACTTTCATTGTCCGTGAATGTATTTCTTCCGATAGCCAATTATTTTTTCGTTTGTGTTTTTCGTTCAACACGAAATGAAATTTTTCCCCTTCTGGGTTGTTCTAAACAAGAAATTTCATAGATTACGGCTGCTACTTTAATTCAAAGACATGTACTGAAATAAACCATATGAAAAACCATGTCTCGGAGAAAAGAGCAGTTTACGGCATTTTCAAAATATTTCATGTTTCTTTTGCGCTCTTCTTGAATTTAGGTCAAGGGCGAATGAACTCAGTCTCAGTCATTTTGTGTATCCTAAGATTTACTTTCATATTGCAAGGCGAAAACAGTGCAATCGTTTGTTTTAATGAGGCTCTCTTGCCCACTCGCTGGCATTAAACAGTGAGAACTCATGAAAGGCAGCTAGTAGGCCAGATGTTTGCGAAGTAGTATTGCCTTGACCCTTTTTGACTGACTTTAGTTTCGTCAATGACTATCAATCCGTCCTGATGGGTGTTCAGATGTCGTCCTTAATTTGACAAAATAAATTTACGCTACTAGATGCATAAGTTAAATGCATAACAGCTTACATTGTAATTATATAACTGCAGCTTTTTGGATGCCTTCAACTGTAAATTTCCCAGGTGAAAAAATTTCGTGCTATATATAATACAATGAAGCACACCGTCTTTGCACGATGATTTTTAATGCCAAAAAATGACAGATATTTACAAATGTAAATCCCATTAGTACTTTCGGGGCGACAGTCGCACCCATCTTCAGATGGAAGATAGTAATAGCTGCTTTGGTGCTCTAATATATACATCTATAATAGCTGCTTTGGTGCTCTATGTATATAGAGATGTATATATTAGAGCACCAAAGCAGCTATTACTATCTTCCATCTGAAGACTGGTGCGACTGTCGCCCCGAAAGTACTAATGGGATTTTAATTTGTAAATATCTGTCATTTTTTAGCATTAAAATCATCGTGCAAAGACGGTGCGCTTCATTGTATTGTAAATTTCCCGTTCGTTCTCGGACGCGCGCTATCTCCTAAATGTATCATACATTTGTGATTCGTGGATGTGGGAAAATACATAGAAAATGAAACGATTAAAAGTTTGACCACATTTTCGTAACATTTTTCTTTTACAATTGAAAAACATTTCAGAATTTAGAAAGTGCCTGTCATTTTAGCAAATTAAATGAAATTTTAGATTCGGTAGCATAAAACAGAACATATTAATAGCATGTATTTGTAGCTTTAAAATCATATTTTTAGGTTCTCAAGTTGAACTGCTACTTTTAAAGGAGGGTTTTCAGATTCTCAACTTGAACGCAGCCCATTTGGCCGACCCCGATTTATTCGTTCTAACCGGCAAAAAGTTTGATTCAGCCATGCCTTTTATTTTCAAGCAACAAATGTTTTGTAACCGTTATCCATAATACCAAGTAGCACATTAATTTTGACAAATAATATTTTACCTGTTTTATTGTGCCTCAATTTCTTGTTATTACTCAAAGAAATCAGTGCATTATAGTATGTCGATACAAGTAGGTATCAATTTTTCCATGGTAAAGGAACATTTAATCGTTATGCAAACCGAACGACATACTGCATGCATGCATATAATAATGGTGATGCTGCTGCTTTGTAGAAAAGAGAATTTAGTAACACAAAACGATTTTGTTGAAACGTACTTCGGCTCAATTAGTTCATCTCAAGATGTTTAGTAATTGGTGATGTAATATATTTTGTAAGGGAGAAGGTTATTTTTTTTCTTAAATGAAAATAAGCACAGAGTACCGAATGTGTGTT
The DNA here is from genome assembly GCA_039090855.1 of Macrothele yani. Taxonomy (NCBI): domain Eukaryota; kingdom Metazoa; phylum Arthropoda; class Arachnida; order Araneae; family Macrothelidae; genus Macrothele; species Macrothele yani. The sequence continues at coordinate 88,483,509 of CM076990.1, forward strand.
ACGACAGCAGCTTAATACAGATGTACTTTGTCCTTGCTAATTTCTGAAAGCAAATGCCTTTCTCCTTTCTTGTTTTGACTGCGGGATTTGGCAAACATCAGCTTAAATGCAATTTTAATGCAAAAATGAATGTTCTAGTTTGTCATTCAGATTAAGATCCGCAAAAGTGCCAAATGCAGAGTTCGAAAACAAAAGACATGGCATAAAATAGATGACAGTTCGTGCTTAGTTAGTCATGGAATAAAAGGTTGCCGTACAATGTATTGGACATGTCAGATTTAAAAAGAAAACAGTTTTACCTAATGTTTTGGTTCCTTCTGTTTCATTCCTGGCACAATGTGCAAGCGTTTATCCATTTAAAATGCGTGCAGTGTTTGTGACACAAAAGAAGGAAAGAATCCGAAAGACTAATTTAAAAGAATTTAAACAAAATGCAAAGTTGTCAATGACAGCGAGCACATTTTTTCAGTTTCGCTATTAGAGTACTTTCTCACTTTACCGGAATGTATCAGTGCACTGCACTATTCCATAACAACAGGCATGGTTTGTTTTTCAGGTGACAGAAAATTTTATTAAGGGCATTTCATTCATTGAGCTGCTGGCAGATTATGGACATGTAAACGTTAACAGATGTTCTATGTTTTCATTATACATAGAACATCTGTTAACGTCATTGGGATATAACAAATACCATGAGCAGTTCTTAGCGCTGTGAGCAATCGCCTATCCCTAATTTGGGGCAACCCATGCTCCATCGAGAGCTCGATCCCGGCCTCCCGATGTTTTGTGTCGCATACCTTTAATTTAACCTACCTTTTAAGTTTCTGTGCCCTTTTTTTTTTTTTTTTTTTTGTCAATCGTTTTCTGAATTTACGCGCATTATTGTTTACCGAGAGTTGTCTAAGTGTGGCATCACTGGGAAGTGGGTCGGAGATCAATATAACGTAATTACTGAAAGTAATAAGACTGCAGAGCGAGATAACGTTTTGTTAGGGGCAAGCGGCGTGAGGTAACGAATTGTAAAGAGAGAATTTTGTGATAACGATTAGTTGAGCAGAGTGCGGATTCAGATACTGTCTTGATAATGTATTTTTAAGATAACGACTTGTTAGATAGAAATGTCTTTTTATAGAGGCAGCTGATATTGTGATATGATTTTAGACCAGCGCTGTTCTGCAATGATGCGCCAATGAAGAACGTATAAAGCGTGGACTGCAAACGTAACTGGCTACATGCTGATTCTTTACTGTAGATAGTTAGTGGTTTTATTTACTAGTCAGTTAATGTTTTACTACCAATATATCAGGCCATTAGCGTTTTTCTATTACGAATGTTTGATATTGATATTTACAAGTTCATAGTTAAGCTCTGAAATCTTACAGCTTGCAACTACTATACAAACAACCGTTTATACCCAACTTAAAATTTTCAGGAACACTAAATTTCCAAAATTGACTTAAATCTCTACAGTTTGCTCTGCAACTTTTTTATCTTTAGCAGAACATACCCCTTTAATGTTTACTGCATAACATATCACGTTTGCTCTATATATTTTGAGTCTTTATATAATTAAATGCCAAGGCCTAAACTTTTCTTTTTACTATACGATTTTAAGATTCCTTTTCTTAGCGATAAAGAAAAATGCGCACCTTTAGCGAGCACTTCATTTAAGTTTCCAAGCTGAGAGCTTGGAAATATTTACCACGTTATTTAAAGTACTTGGAATTTATATCTGTATATATGCCGATGAGCCATTACATTATGACCACCAATCTAATAAGCTGTAGGACCCCCTTTAACCCGCAAAGCAGCGGCCACTCGGCAAAGCATCGATCCGATGAGGTGGCGATAGGTCTCCTGTGGTATCTGGTACCATAATGTCATCAGCAAGTCCTCCAGTTCCCGTACATTGGTGATTTAGCGCGAACACGCTTTTCCAAGTTGAAGCCGAAATGTTCGATTGGGTTCATGTCGGGTGAATTTGGAGCCTAGGGCATTAATAGAAAGTCACCAGTATGTTCCCCAAACCACTCCTTGACGATTGCGGCAGTGTGGCATGGCGCGTTATCCTGTTGGTAATGGCTATCACCAGCAGGGAACACAGTTGCCATGAATGGGTGAACTTGGTCCGCAACGATGTTCAGATACCTCACCACTGCCAGGGATTGTGTTATTGGGATAATGGGGTTTAAAGGGCTCCATAGTGCATCCAGGTGCCATAGCCTCCCTTGGTAATCGGCGTATCCGCGCTCGGACTTCTACGTGTAGCATCAGGAATCTTGATTCGTCAGACCAGTACACTTTCTTCCAATCATCCACGGTCCAATCTTGATGATCTTGGGTCCATTTCACGCGTTGCTGGCGATGACGTGCAGTAAGCATGGGGACCCAGCTGGGTATTCGGTTACAGAGGCACATGCGCAGAAAGAAGGCTGCCATGAAGTTGTGACATGCTGTGACACATTGCCCTGATCACCACTGTTGTAGCCGCGGGTGATTTGTCGCACTGTGGTCCTACGGTCGCTGTGAACAATGCGTGGCAGTCTCCGCTCCCCTCTGTAATCAATGAGCTACGGACGACACACGGCTTAACGACGGTTCATCGTTTGGCCATCTGTGCACCACTTTTGATACGTACTCATCACAGCGGCACGTGAACAACCCACAAGCATCGCCGTTTCTGAGATGGTAGTTCCAAGGCGCCGCACCATTACAATTTTACGATAAATCGGCAGCTTTTCCCACTCTGACTCCGAACACTATACTAACCGAAAGCCGGTCCTCGGGTTGTTCATATGCTGCTCTGTCAACTTCACTTGCGCCACTGTTAGGTCCCCAGGCGCGTTCATTTCTCTAGGCTGGGGGTGGTCATAAAAGAATGGCTCATCGGTTTACATTCATATCTTCTCTTTTTTTATTCGTGAAAATTTAGAAGGCTGAATTAAGCGTTTTGAGTTCAAAGTATTTATAAAGCTCTGTAACTCTAAAAAAATGGATGCTTTGAAGGTAACGCTTGCTGTTCAATTGGTATTGACTGTATTGCTTCTTTGTTTGTGAGGAGGAATTAACGACTGCCATAAGCATTCCTCAGGACTATAAGCAGTAGCCCGTTCCTAGTTTAGCGTCACTAGTTCCAGGGAGCGGAAAGAGCTATTGCTGCAAGACAAACACACCACCATGGCTTTATATGGAACCTGCCGAACGAACGGTCAAATGCCAGCGTGTAGAACACTGCTCCAGCGGGGCGGTTAATTGCGTTTGACTACAAGTGACCTCTAGTTATCGATTCTTCTTTTCAAGCGAAATCTTCAACTTGGATTTCAGTAAATATATTCGTCCGTTCTTCCGTCAGCCTTTTTGTGGGATGGAATTTTAATAACCTTTGTATTTTCTTAAACAATCCCTCGATGATATTCTCTTTATACGACTCATATCCTCTTTTAGTACATATTAACCAACAGATCCCTTCACGATTTGTTTCGCCAGTGACACTTTCTTTTCAAGGATATTTAGGAGTTCTTGTTGTGTCCATTCTTTTCAAGACCTCACTATTTTCTGTCAAGGCATTCTAAGAAGTATTTTTTAACATTTAAAATGTCAGGATTTTTTGATATGCACCCTAACATTTAAAATGTCAGGATTTTTTGATATGCACCCTAACATTCTTATTGGAGATATTTTCTTTATGAAGAAAATCCCATCACTTCCAGGTTTCCTCTGTATCATTAGAAGACTGAAGGGCAGAGCTTTTTTTCCCTTCCTGTTCTTTAATAATCTTAAATCTTCAACTCTTTGCGGCATACTTTCTTGGTATTTCCTTCTTTCTTCTAACGACATAATTTAATTTTGATATACAGTACACTACATGCGTAACAAAATATATCAAAATAACTGGGGCGCAGATGTATGCAATGTTTTCAGTTTTAAATATCCCGTGAGTATCTACACTGCTGGCCACCCTAAATGCAACACCAAGAAGGAAGCATCCGATTGGCCTGAAATTTGCAGCATGCGTCGCCCGAGAGAGGACATGCAAACGATTAGCATTGCAGGGCATATGCAAATCATGTGCGCCCGGCACGCCACCAAGAAGCACTATGAGAAGGGTGCACAGAAGGCGAGGTGTAAGTAGTGGAAGTGTGTTGTGCTGCCGGACCTGTGCGTGGGAAGCTTCCTGATGCCTCATCGCAGAATACGGCAGTCATTCCAGCACGTTTCGGAGTTCGACAGAGGACGAATAGTGGATTACCGCAACAGCGGTTTATAGCACCGAGACATTGGCGTCCGTGTGGGACGACATCCAGCCACAGTGAGGCGAGTATGGATTCGGTGGGTGCAGGAGGGACGGACGGACGGATGGACCGACGTGACCGATTGCCGTAGCCGCGGCACACCACCGAACGAGAGGACCGGCCTGTTGTGCGGCGGGTATTGACGGCTCGCACCGCCACATCACGAACGTAAGCGCAGGAATTAGGGTGTGTTGCGTAACAAACAGTGTCATCACGTACCGTTCGACGTCGTCTACAGGAGCGAGGACTTGTCGCACGGCGCCCATTGCTCGGATTACCATTGACGTTACACCACCGGCGAGTGAGGCGGCAGTGGGCCGTTGAACGCCGCATCTGGACCACGGAATGGCACGACATTTTCTTCTCCGACGAATCCCGCTTCTGCCTGCAACACGACGATGGTCGGATCCGCGTGTGGCGGCACCGCGGCGAGAGACTGTATGACGTCTGCATTATGCATCGCCATACCGGTCCGTCGCCTAGCGTTATGGTTTGAGGCGCAATTGGATATGACATCCGCACCCCTCTGGTACGCATCGCTGGTACACTCAACAGCCACCGCTACATCTCCGACGTTTTGGTGCCTGTAGTCCTCCCTTACCTACAGGACCTGCCAGCGTCCACGTTTTAACAGGACAATGCGCTCCCGCACGTGACACGCATCGGGCAACAATTCTTCATGGCCCACCAGGGTCACTGCTGCCGTGGCCCGCCTGCTCTCCCGGTATGTCACCCATCGAACACGCCTGGTCGCTGATCGGCAACCGAGTGGCCCGGCAAGCACCAAACGCGGACACGCCTAATGAACTGTGGCAACATGTGGAAGCAGCCTGGACCGACATACCCCAAGCTAACATCCAAAGCTTCTTTCGTTCGATGCCGCGGCGTGTAGCGGCCGCTATTGCCAGCCATGGGGGCCACACGAATTATTGATGTCTGCGTGTTCCGCAAGTCGCACGGGCCTGTAAGCTCAATCGTTTCATCTTTGTATCTGTTGTTATGCGTCCAGTACATCTGGCTTTGTTATTTCGTGTCTTTTTGGTGTTGCATTTTGAGTGGCCAGCAGTGTATCTATCAGCAATATTGTCACGGTTGTATGGGAGAGATTGAAACTACACCGTTGCCAGTCTTGACGGTACTACGAAACAGAAAAAAACTCATAAGGTACCTTTTGTCTTTTGCTTACTTCAGAGCTTAGGCTTTATGTCCATATTTATACATAGTCATATTGTTCGAACTTCATGCGAATGCATGAGCGGTGTTACATAATTTTTACGAGAAATCTTGGCAGAAAATCGCGGTTCATAGTTGTTCTCAACAAAACCGTAGGTGATAGCGAAATATGGTTTTCACTTCCTATGCCAAAGTTAAAAAGCAGTCAAAATGCGCCAGCATTTTTAGAAATATCGAAATCCGTTTGAACAATGTGATTCGTAGTTATAATATAATGTTGCTAAAACGTTCTCTGAAATAACGTAATTAACTTCCCTATGAAATTATCATTATGATTAAGTCTTAAAAAGAGAATAAAAGAAATTCACGCTCATTGATTCAAAAGACCATTCAGAGAGTGAGAATAACGTTACATCATTAATATCAGATCATTAAACTTCTTCACTTCTGGGAATTAACGTAGAAAAGAAATGAGAGCAACTGAAGAGTAAATCTGGAGCCCTAGAAGAGTAAATTTTCGTCCTTTTCTCTAATCAGTATGGGTGTACTCTTGGGTTCAAATTAATTACCAAAGTAATTGCTCTATCCTAGGAAAACGTCTTGCATTCACTTAGTAACTAGAAAAATGTTACTGAAAAAAAAAAGACAGTAGCGATCTCTTTCTCAAAATGCAAAAAACGTTAAAATTTAAACTTGATTTCTTTCTTCATTAAGATGCGCTTTGTTTTACTATTTCATTTCTGTCGATCTCTTTTTCCCTGAGAAATCAGCATTCAACTTTCTTAATTAAAAGTTATCGATTCAATCCGAACTGAAACGTGAAAGGCTAAATAAAATTGTTTGAGACACAAGTATTTTGCAAGTTTAACAATAAAAGCTCTCCAGTTTTTACAAATCGGTATATTAGGAACCATAGCTGAAAGTTATCTTGCTCAATTTATCAGTGGTTCAAAAGAAAAAGAAATTCCATTATTTTTCTTTTATGGAGGACTGGTTATAATAGGTACAACATATATTACTTAGCTCCATTGTGAATTTGTGTCACTACACTACATTAAACTGGAGCTAGCCAAAAGCAATAATGCTTTGCTCGGGATTTAAATAACTGAAATTGATAACTCTGAGGGGAAAAATAGGAAGACAGGAGTAGAAAGTTTCGAAGTAGAAAGAATTAATAAGTAGCAAAGCGATTCTCGTACACTCACTCGTGGGCGCACAAAATGGGTACTAGTAGAACTTCAGAAAACAGCAAGATGTGTTACAAAATGTGACAGTTTTTTTAGCGTGACGTCTACAATAGTACCAGTAAATTATACACAGGGTGTGTGAATTATACGTCCAGCCCGTGGGAGCGAAATTGTGGGGAGCCTGTGAGAGCTGGGTTTTTGATCGAATGAATTGCTATTTTTTTCTGTAAAGTATCAAGAGCTGATTTCGATGCATTATCTTTAATGGCAGAATAACGCACCTCGGTTGCGCCGAAAGACAATGGAGAGAAGTCCCAGCTTCTACGAGACAGATTTAGCTGTGAAAGAAATGTCGTAAGCTTAAAACTTCCAAACTTTTATTGTGGGCAGCTTAAACCTTCAAACCGTATACTTTAGGCAGCTTAAATTTTCTAGACCTAAGTTCATGAGCAACCGTACGATTCTTCAGATATTGTCTTCCAAACCTTTCTTTCATGCTTTCTAATGAGGATCTTACTCATAAATTTTCGTTTTCCTAACAGAACAATCTCGCTTGGGATGAAATTATATTTTTCTTAAAACATGGACACACAACAGTAGTCATTATATAGTGAGCGCACGCTTTGAATGAAAAGCCTCAAATTTAGGATGTTATCTCATGAATACTTCTAGAAAATACAAACGCAGCGCAGATGTCGTACCCGCAAACATAATCATGCTATTTTCGTATAAAGAAAGATTTTGGGAGTGAACCTAGATGGGATTAAAACATTACCTTCTTTCTGCCAGTACTTTTATCGTGAAAATGAATTGTACACTTCGTCTTGAAGAAACAGATGAATCACGCACATGTAAATATAAGTACATATACACTGCCTGACAGAGAAAATGCCACACCACGAAGACGTGAACGCAGCGCCATGCAAATTGCATGGTCGGTGCACACGTACAAATTATGCAAATGATTGCGTTTGCAGGCCAATCGCACGAACGGCGCCCGGGATATTAGCCGACAACCAGCCCGTGAGGCAATCACCGCGAGAAGTGAGTGGTTCTGCTGTATCCGTGCCAGGAGGACGAACAAGGGGAGCCAATGCCGTTAAGATGCCGTCGTAAGCGATTTTGTCAAACGGATGAGTTCACGAGAGGTGTCATCGTAGGGCTTCGTACCGCCGGATGGTCCTTGCATCGTACTGCAGAAGAAACGCAACGTGATGCCACAACTGTTGGTCACATTTGGAGACAGTGGTCCCAGGAAGGATGTGTGCAACGTCGTAGGGGGACAGGAGCACGGAGTCAGACGTTCGAACTTACCGACCATTGCATCATACGCCATGCCGTAGCGGACCCACGAGCCACAACGGGCAATATTTTGCGGAGTGTACGGGGAGGCTTGGATGCTCCGATATCGACGCGAACAGTGTCGCGCAGATTGGCTGTCTCTTGTTTGCTGCCCAGCCATTCGTTGCGAAGGCTACCCTTAACAGCGAGCCATCGTCGTCACCGCTTGGCCTGGTGTTGCTCCAGAGCTGCGTGGGGTACCGAATGGAGCAGTGTGGTGTTCAGCGACGAATCACGGATCTGTCTCACCACGGATGATCACCGTGTGAGAATATGGAGGCGACATGGCCAACGGGCGGATTCCTCCGCCATTGTGGAGCACCACACGGCCCGGCGACGTGGAATGATGGTGTAGGGTACTATCAGCGCCAACAGCCGCTCACCGCTAGTACGCATTAAGAGCACATTGACGGCAAGCCTCTATGTTGACGAGGTACTGCGGCCCGTGGCACCACCGTATCTGAAGGGCATCCCAAACGCCGTTTTACAACTGGACAACGGCCGGCCGCATACCGCTCGGGACAGTCTGAATGCTTTACACGGCGTGCGGATGCTTCCGTGGCCAGCACGATCCCCCGACCTCTCGCCCATCGAGCATATGTGGTACACGATTGGACGTCGGTTGAGTACCCTCCCATCCCCGCAAAATGAAGATGAACTGTGGACTCGGATCAACACCACATTGTCTACGATACCCCAGGACTCCATTTGGATTCTCATTACCTCGATGCCACGTCGGATTCAACGCTGTATCGCCCAATATGGGGGCCACACTTCGTATTGATCATCGTGTACCTACTTGGCTATCTGTGTGTACGGTCTGTTTTCGAGCATTCTTTCATGGTGTGGCATTTTCTTTGTCAGGCAGTGTATATATATACACGAGTAGAAGGATTAGATATCGTACCATATGAAATAGATTTTGAAAATTCTGCAAGGAAATATGAATTTGAGATTCTCGCACGCACGCACACAACTACATTCATAAGTTATACCTGTTTACTTCATTACGAAGTACGCAGTTACAATTTAGCTGACTGCTTACTTCATTAGGACCAAATCAGTGTTATCTACTGAAAGGCATGAGCAAAAGAGTTGTGACTTTCAAAATTTCCAAAATTTATTGGGTATATAAATTTCGGAAAACTTTTACCCAATAAATTGAATGAATTCATCCTAAAACAGCAAATATGTTATGTGTTATTCAACAAATCAACTACGACATCAGAGGCTGGTGAAACCAATTTTTCTATTTTTTTTAAATATAGAAGGACAACAATAGAAGAAAGAAGAGAACCCATGATTACATTCTTCAAACATAAATATCGAGTTAAAACTAATCGGGAAATCTTTCAATTTCTGGGGACAGTAAACACACAAGTGCTGAAGTTCACATGCTTTTGACAGATTGTTAGTATATACTCAGTAAATCCTCTTAAGTCAAAGTTTCAAAGAACAGGACTGACACACATATGTATCTCTTCTTGAACGGGAGTGATCTTTCTTCAAGATGTTTTGTCTCTTCAATGATATGCCATAAGCTCTAGATAAACATACCTCTTTTTTTACTAATATGCTGTGTCAAGAAACTACCTTTCTCTAATTAAATCCCCAGCTTTTTTTAACTTCCTATTCAGTCATTCCCTATCTCTTAAGTCATTAGTTTACTGTCATGCACTCGTGCCCTATACCACGGCCATTCTCCTTGTGTTTATCTGAATATGCCGTCAAAAATTGACTGAAAGAGAAGAACAAAAAAGAAGAAAAAAATCACATAGATGACAAAGACTCTTACATAATTTGATGAACACCAACGCTGATAAAAATTTCCTCACATTTTGCGCTTTAGCTACTAATTGTTATTTGCAACACTGTTATACGAGCCCGGAAGACGGATTTCGGAAATTACACGAACATAGGACCTTGACATGTGGCATGTGTCAAGGTCCTATGTTCGTGTAACACCATATATTGTGTAACACCATAAATAGGTCACCTATGTGTAAACACCATAGGTCGCCTATTGGGTCACCTATTGTGATATAAAGAAAACGCAACACTAGGTCACAATTAGACACTATAGTATGGAATTGTAGTGAATTTTGATCTTCATGTTTTCATCTAGGTCCATAGGTCACCTATTGTCGCCACAGTGCAAACGCAACACTTTTTTGCAGTAATTAGGTCACCTATTGTGTAATACCATAGTCTTGTAACACCATATCATCATCATCATCATCATCATCATCATTGTCAACCATTATCAATCCACTGCTGGATGAAGGTCTCCCCAAGTTTCTTCCACATCGGTCTGTCTGGTGCCAGTCTCTTCCATGTTACCCTCGCATACTTTCGAATTTCATCCACCCATCTCCCATGTCTTCTTCTGAGTCTTTTTCTGTCCCTTGGAATCCAGTCTAAAATTTCAGCTGTCCATCGATGGTCTGTCCTTCTGGCAATATGTCCAGCCCATTGCCATTTCAGGAATTTTACTCTGGTCATGATGTCGTCCACTCTTGTCATTTTTCGGATCCACGAGTTCCTCTTCTTATCTCTCCTGGTTACACCAAGCATGCATCTCTCCATGCCTCTTTGAGTTGTCTGCAGTCTTTGTATGTCTCTTTTAGTTAAGGTTAAGGTCCACTGTTCTGCACCGTATGTAAGCACTGAAAGGATGCATTGATCAAACACTTTTCTTTTAAGACATAATGGCATATTGCTCTTGAAAATTATATTGTTTTTTCCAAGCGCTCTCCCGACAAGTTTTATACGCCGATTAATTTCAGATATCAAGTGAGGGTCGCGTTGATGAAGAAATTAACACCATATATAGGTCACCTATATTGTATAACACCTATGTTCGTGTAACACCATATATAGATCCTATATTTTTATTGTAATACCGTCATAGGAGCCCTGAAGATGCCTAATACACACACACCGGCCACGGAATTCGAAACCTTTATGGAGATGTACGTAACCATCACTTACAAAGCGTATGTGCAAAATATTTGCTCACCTGCGGCACCATGTGATCTGGGCAATCATTTAAGACTGCTGCTCGTCTGTAATCGTCAGTAGTGTTGATCACAATGACAAGAACAAAGGATCTTTCCGAGTTCGATAAAGGGCGTATCGTGGGTGCCCGTCTGGATGGAGCGACGATTATGAAAACAGCACAGCTGACGGGTTTTTCAAGAGGTAAGATATCCCGGATCCTTAATCAAATGAAAAAGAACTCACACTGCTTGTCTGAAATGCATAACTGTGGTGGAGCAACAATAACTCAGGAACGAGGTCGCCGTCGTCTGAGAAAGGCTGTACGGAAAAACAGGACATCCTGTGCGCAGCAATTGACCGAAGCATTCAAAGAATGCTGTTGCCCACCCATGTCTTAGCGAACTCTGCGCAGGGAATTGAATAGAATCGGTATTGGCAGTCGCATGACTATATGGAGATCACTGATTTCTTCAAAGAACCGGAAAGTTCGCCTACACTGACGTCCAAAATACTGGGACTGGACACTGGAAAACTGACAAAAGGACATGTGGTCCGACGAGTCGTGGTTCACTTTGTTTTGCACCGACAGTACGTAGAAAGTCTGGCCGAAGCCCCATGAAACAATGGACCCAGCTTGATTTGTAAACACAACTCAGGGTTCTGGATGTGGTGTCATGGTGTGGGGAATGTTCTGTTGCTATGGAACGGGTCCCCTGATTTTTCTGGAAGGTCACGTGTCCTCCAAGGATTATCTGAACATTGTGGCCAATCAAGTCCATCATGCAATGTTGACTTTTTATCCAGTAGGTGACTGCAATTTCATGGACGATAATACTGCTGTGCATCGCTCAAGATGTACTAAGCAACAATTCAACGAGCATGACAGCGGCTTCCACCATCTTCTCTGGCCACCGCAAAGCACGGATCTGAACCCTATTGGGAATATTTGGGACATGTTAGAAAAACAGATCTAGGGGCAAAGTCATCTTCTGTCGAATTTGATTGAATTAAAGGATTGTCTGGTGAACCACTGGTATGCTGTGGACATAGATGCACACCAACACTTTGTGGAATCTGTACTAAACCGTATACGTGCCGTAATTAAGGCAAACGGAAAGCCAAACCGGTATTTAACAAAAGTTTCTATTCAGTGGCAACTATGTGTATAATGACACGCGATTTTTCTTCTTGTTTCCTGAAACTACTTTTTGTGGTGCTCAGAAATATCCCATTTCAAAATCATAGAGAGTTTTACGTTACCTTTTTTCTCTACAAAATTGCAGTGAAGGAAGTTTATGTTTTGCAAACTAGCTGCTAACCGTAGTCAAATTTTTAGTTATTTTTCTGTGAATCTTCTTCTAGATTTCGTTTCTTGACATGTTCAAAGTAAAACCAAATAATTTCATATCATGGTATTTACTTACTGCCTTTGCAAATGTATCTTTTGATTCAAAGAATTGGTCTCATGCAGGATTCCCTCGAAACGTATGCAGTATAATTTTTATCACTACTTTTTGAAACAAAGGATTCGCAGAATTACGGAAAATTGATAGATGTGCTGAAACAATTTTATATTCAACAGTAAATATTAATGAACGTCTCTTATTTTTGTGAACACAGTCAGCACGAGAAAAGCATCGAGTAGTACAAGAGTAAGTCATTAAACAAAATCAAGAAACTGAAAAAACTAGGCGATGTTGCTGAAATCTCAGGTGTAATGAAGATGTATTTGATGTTTTGATGAACTATAAAAAAATACGAAAGTGTGGAATTTCGTGGAATGTTTTAGTAAAAGAAATGCTAATTTCAGAGATGAAAGTATTATACATCTTTTCCTTAGTTATGAATTCAACCGCCTAGAATAAAAAGGAAGATAATACCAGATCACCTGGTGCACTGAGCACGTCTTTTGAACGAAAAGAATGTGCGATTATATTAAAAAGCAATAATCATCGAACATTTATTAGCATATGGAATTTTAAAACAAAGGGTATATAATGAATAAAAAACTGAAATAAACAATACAGGCTAATGCAATAAATAAATAAATAAATAAATAAATAAATACGTCTTTTTGAACCAAAGAAACTATAGCAAGGTAAAATATCTACGCCTATCCCAGAAAACTGAATTACGAGTATTTATTTTTAATATTATTTTTAAGCACTTTACGTTCGCAAATATTTAAAAATAAACATTGGCGCGCCCCTTAGTGGAAAAATTATGAGCATCATTAAAGCGGGAACTGTAAGTAAATCGATGTGATACTTAGTATTATACTAAGCAGAAGAAATTCCTTCAATGAATATTTCAGAAGCTATAGCCAGAGACGCAAACACGCATTTCTACCCTTAGTGGTAGAATTATGCATTATGCAAAAGTAAAAAAACGTATGCACCCTAGCGGGAAACTGCACCTTATTTGCAGTACACGATGTACGCGGTGTTCTTCAGAGTGAACGGCACTCAGCACGAAAACAAGTTTTTTTGACAGGACTTTCTGAATTGAAAGTACGTGTGTGATTAAAAATATGTATTTTCTCTCAGTGACGGAATAATTGCGCATTATGAAAATTCAGATAATATGCGCAAAAATATTCTTCATACCGGAAAATATCAGAAGCGAAGAGTAATTTCAAAATCGAACTTTTAGAAGCAGTGATACCGAGAAAAACAAGAGTATACGCCCCTGAAAGGAAAAATTTACATTATTTGAAGAAGAAATTGCACGTAAAATTTTCTTCGCAATTCAGGTCATCAGACCAGAAAAGAATGTTTTCAATAGAATTTTGAAAACTGAACTACTTGTAGTGCTCTGGATTTAGGACTTTTTACACATGTAAAAAAGGAATTTCTCACAGTGGAAACTAGGAGGTTTCGAGTGCAAGAAATTCCTTTGCCATGTACACTGAAGTGCCAAAAGTCATAGGATACGTACTTAGTATCGTGTAGAACCGCCTCTAGGACGGCGAAGTGCAGCAACTTGACGTGGCATCGATTACACAAGTGGCCAGAAGACTTCTGGAGAGATATTGAGGCATGTCGTCTGAAATAGCCGGCCACAGTTCCCAGGTATTTGTAGGTGCAGGATATTGGGTGCGAATGGACCTTTCCACCACGTTTCATAAGTGCTCTATTGGGTTCTTGTCGGGCGAACGTGGTGGCCACACCATCCATCAGAACTGTCCATAATGCTCCTCGAACCAATTGTGTACAACATGGGCCTAATAGTTTGTTTCATTTGTAGCTTTCGACTGATTTATGGTGCATTGTCTGTCTAGAAAATCCCATCGTTGTCGGGATATATAAAGTCCATGAAGGGCTGCAAATGGTCACCCAGCAGAGCAACAAAGCGATTACTGGTTAATGACGTGTTTACGAGGACCAGGAAACACAAACCGTGCCACGTAAAGACACCCGACACATACATGAAACCACAACCAGCTTGCACAGTGCCCTCCTGACAGCTTGGATCCATAGCCTCATGGGGTCTGAGCCGCACCCGAACCCTACCATCAGCTTGCAACAACTGGTAGCGTGACTTACCGGACCACTCTACATGTTGCCAAACGTCCAGGGTCCAATTACCGTGTTCACGAGCCCAGGTGAGGCCCTGTGTCCGATGTCGTGGTGTTAACAAAGGCACTATGGTGGGTCTCCTACTCACATACCCAATGGACCCTAAATTAAGCATCACGAACCCGATGGATATGTCTCTGGTACCTCCTACATTGAATGTGGATGTTATTTGAGCCAGTGTTAGCCTAGAGAATGCTAGTCAGATGCCGCTGGTCACTGTCCTTCAACACCCATGGTCAATAATTGCGCTATCCATGGTGAGTGGTAATGCCTTCCATGAAGTATTCTCGGCACACACGTGATACCGTGGATTAAGGAATGTTGAATGTTCACACAGCTTCGGAAACTGAGCGTCCCATCCGTCTGGCTCCCACTACCATGCCTGGTTCGAGTTCCGATAATTAAATATATCATATAGTTTCGATATACTACACCGCAACATGTCTCTTTGTGAAATGAATTTATGTCTTAGCTCTGAAATTGTAATTATTCTGCCCTCATCAAATAGATGCCTCATTTGAAGCTTTCGCCTGATTTCATTCTCTTCTTCTGAGGAGTAAAATTTTAGTGTCACAGAGAATATTTACGCCGTAAAGGAGTAAAAGTAAAACTGTGCTCTAGAAAATTAGTTTGTAGGGAGAAGTAATAGTGATGCCAGAAATTAGAGTCTCACCAGTCATCGTCCGATGAAATGTTCTCTGTTCGTCTTCGTGAAACATAATATCACGACGAGTACAGATATAGTTTTGCACTCCAGCAGGAAAAGTATGCAGCGACGAGGAAGAAAACTTGATCAAGATTATCGCGTTAAAATAACGAACTTTTTCCATCATTTTATTTCATCGCAGGTACAAGGGACAGATGTGAAAATAAAGAGAAGTCTAAGTTAAGACAGTAGGTGATCCATTTGCAAATCGTAATGTCAGCCAGTACCCATTTTCTTGATGTTATTCTGGTATACTGCAGGTATCTTTTCCACTAGATATCAATATTGTTTGGGACTGCATTTAAAAAATGAGAAAGTGTTCACCTTGCGAAAAACATGCGAAAACATACCAATGTTAAAAGGAGACGACCTGTGAACTTAACGATTGGTGGGACAGAAAAACTTTCTGCAGATGATTGCATCGAAACGAAGTTGATCAAGGATATAATCAAGATTACCGGCTCTGGACCCTTACGGTCCGGACCATAGGGCGTTTATGATGTGTTGATACACCTATAGGGCGACTATCGCTTCGTAACAAAAGTTCTGGGTGCTCTGGTTGAATTGTAATTTGTCTGAGCGTTTAACTACCCCAATGAGCAGCACATTGGGCTCTGCCACCCGTTCTTAACTTAGGGCCACTAATTCCAGGGAAGGGACAGGTCCAGCATCATAAGAGAATCACAATACGCAAGCCTCATCAAGAACTCGAACCCGAGCCCACCTCAGCCAAATTACCCAAAGCTAGCAAGCTAGAACACTGAGTTACGGTACAGGGCCGGAATGGTTGGATTGGTTGCACAGCTTATCTATGACATCGTTTCCCCTTAGTCCTTGTATGTGCATATGTGTATGTATAGGGGTCATCGTGAAAGGTATATCTGAAATGAGGGAGTGTCATCAGAAAATGAAACTGAAACAAAAGAAAAAAATGATCCAATGGATATGTATCGTTATGGAGTTACAATTATTGCAGTATTTAAGAGCATACAACACTCGAACTATGAGGAGGGTTTCTCATGCGCAACGAAACGGCGATAACATAGGTTCAGAGGTCCAGCAATCTGGTAATGAATAAGAAACAATGGACATTTATTTCACTTAAAACCTATAAATGTGCATACCATGTCAGTGAAGGGGACACGGGAAAACAGTTATTCTCTAAAGAAAAAGCAGATTTTATTAGTATACAGAAAGACACTGCATGCTGTCTGGAAAGATTCTCAGAAGACACTGCACGTTGTCTGAAAGGATTGTAGAATGATTTTGAACTCTCCTGGAATATTTCAATGTCTTTCTAAGCCCCATTTCATCGGAATGTCAATAATTTTCTTCATTGTGCATAGGGTAGAGGGAAAAAACGACTTTGTTGTGACACCAAGAAGTGTAAGGAAAACTTTATCGACTCTGCCTAGCAAGCAGGCGAGTCTACGGAAATCTTCTGAGCCTGTGGCACCCTGTCAAAAACAGAGGTTTGCTAACCACGGTCGCAATCGACAACTGAAGTTCGATGGGCCTCTCCATCCTGCATGAACTGCATTCGCTGCCGCATGGCCAAGGAAGTGCAACTTTCAGCACTCTGTGTAGCACAGTGTCCACAAATTAACTGACTCATTTTGATCCTGTGAAAAGTTTGCAGGTTTCATGATATTCCATTTAAGACCAACCTGCTCATATGCATATTGAGGAGACAGTTGCAGTGAGTATAGGTTTAAACATTTTGTACCGTGGCTGTAGATTCTCCTGTTTCTTTGACCTTCAACAGAGTAACAGAGAAGCAGTGAGAAAGTAAGTATACAACTTTTTCTACACTGATCGAAAACACCTGAAAATTAATGCTCACGTAAATTAGGAGCATAACCTAATTGGGAAGGCCAGGTGTCTTGATCACGACAGGAAACTGTTACTAAGCAAAACATAACATTTTTGTTTTCAAAGACAAAAAAAAAATTGAAATTTAATGAAAAACGGATTTCTTAAACAGACTGGGACACTTCGTAATTTCGAATTTGAATCGTGCCCTGAATTTTAGTGCAACTTGGACTAGACATCCATTTACCGCTTTACACACGGAGGGTAATTTATTTTTTACTACAAGCGTATAATTTCGTCATTTTAAGATGTGGTAATCATGCTGGTAGAATTAAGGGTAATGAAAGATCTACCATTATTTTCAAAACTGCTGCAAATATAATTCATATCTTATGTTTTAATTATTCTATGTTTCATTGCAGAATTAAATTTCTGAGTGTATGTATTGTTTTATCACTTCATTTTGAAACCGCATTGAAATACTTTGAAATCTGTTTCTTATTGCCTTCTTCTTCTAGGGAAATAGACGTTTTCCGTGTTTTGGGGCACTGACAATAGTTAAAATTGCTATTATGAATAATATTTATACCTTGATTTTTTTCTTAGACTCATTCCGTTCGTGAAGCCTTCATTGCATTACCCATGACAGTGATGACACCTTACCACTTACTCCTGAATTCTTTCAGAGAGAAAAAAATTGTGTGTTTCGAGTCCTTAATTATGTCGTCCACGAAATCCTCAGAGAAACATCTTCGCTGATCACAGCAGCAAAACGAATGAGGAAAATGAGAAACAGCTTCGATGATTATAACAGCAAAACTGGAGAACTATAATTTTTAGTAAGATTGTTAAATTTGTTCTCATTTCTTATTTAAACCATTTCCTTAACGCAGAAACAGCATAACCAAGTTACATTCGCGTGGGGAACTCTTCAGAATATTTAAAAACTAAACCTTCCTGGAACGGAAAATGAACGTGCATCTTCCGATTTCCCACTGAGTATGTGTTACACTATCCATATTAATGCGTTTTGAAGAAGTAAAGAATACGAGTCATAAAAAGAACACAAAGTGTTCCTGCTTTTTCCTTGCAGAAAATCTTTCATCCTGACAACATGTACGTAGTTGAAAAACCTTAGTTCTTCAGATATGAACATCAAGAAAATTAATCAATTTGTAATTTCAAGGCCCGTAAGAGCAGATGGTTTAATTATTTTGCCAAAAAATAATGATCTTGTGCTACCTACTTTGAAAATAAAATCTTAATTACTATGGTGTATTTAAAAATATTGATCTTATGAAAATTTGAAAATTGAACCTCATTTACCACGGTGCACAGAAATAATGATCTTAGGCGATCACTTGTACTTTGAAAATTAAATCCTAATTACCATGGGGTATAAAATAATGACCTTATGTGATCATTTGTACTTTTAAAGTTGATTCTTAATTACTATATTGTATAAAAATAATTATATTATGGAACCATATAAAATTAAATCTTACTTAGTATGACGTATGAACATAATGATTTTATGTGATCACTTGTACTATTAAAATTAAAACTTAATTATTATGACGCATGAAAATTATAATATTATGTGATCACTTTGAAAAATCTCAATTACCATGGCGTATAAAAATAAGGATCTTATATGATCACTTGCATTTTGGAAATTAAATCTCAATTACCATGGGGTATAAAAATAATGTGTGGTCTTAGGTGATCCCCTATACTTCGAAAATTAAATTTTATTTAGCACGACGTTTAGAAATAATGATTTATGTAATCACCTGTACTTTGAAAATCAATTATTAATCCCTATGGCGTATGAAAATAATGTATGTGATCACTTACACTTTGAAAATTAAATCTCAATTACCATGGTGTATAAAAATAAGGATCTTATGTGTTCACTTGTACTTTGAGAATTAAATATTAATTACTATAGTGTATAAAAATAACGATCTCACGTGACCACTTTTACTCTGAAAATTGAATCTTAATTACTATGGCGTACAAATGAATGTATTCTGCAGTACTCGTGCGAAAACATTAGTGGAACAGCGAAATAGAATCCCTAGTAAGCTTGAATTGCATGGGTATAGTTTTCCAAACGCAACACCGCTGTATTAAGTTCGTGATGTCTACACCTTGAATATTAGGTACAGCAATAAGCAGATTATTTGGATGTGATGCGTTACTTTTAATATGCATCACTTCGAAGGCATGAACTGTTGCGATAGAATCGTGATCCATTGTCAAAAAAGTTTATAACAGTGTATCGATACAGACAAAACATGTTGACTTACCGTGATTTTCGGAATAATCATCCAATCTGATTAAAAACCACAACTCACAAACATCGCTATAGAAGAAGCAAATTCTTTGTAAGAGCCACAACGAATAGTAAGTTTTAGCCATTATTGTAAAAGCTGGGAAAATACATCGTAGCACGTTTGGATCACTATCTGAACTACTTGCATATTTTTAAAACCATTTTCCCATAATTTAATATTTGTAAATTATTTTAGGTAATTCATTGAGCTAAAATAAAAACGAAATGGATGATGGAATCAAGAATTCCGAATACTCTTTCTTTTATTATGTCATTTACTTATTTGAGGGCAAGAGTCTTTCTTAGAGAGTGATATTGATTATAAATTCCAGCTTGTAAATACAGCATCGTGAATCACAGGTGTTAATTTTAGTGAAAAAAAAATTGAACTATAAAAAAATATTTGAATGAAAATAAACTGAGAAATATTAAATATTCATTCTTTATAAAAGAATATTCATAATTTAAAAAATAAAAAAATGGATGATTGAAGCAGAAACATGCTAGAAGGAAGAAATAAAAAGTCAGTTCTGCTTTTAATATCAATAGGATTACTTCCTGTGTTAAAACTACGAATGCAATTTTTAATGCAATTTTTGTTTAACATTACAAATTTGAAGATGACAATGCGATTTTTGGCGTAAAAATGACAAGGATGGTAAGTCAGATAATATCCGAAAACTTGAAAAGTTTTTCATTGTCCTGGAGCGGGACTCGAATCCGCGTCTCCCAGATAGCGCCCGGGTATGCTAACCACTACACCACCCAGAACGACCAAGTTTCAAGTTTCCGATCAATTTGAATCACCCAGAACGAGCAAGTTTCAAGTTTCCGATCAATTTGAATGGCGTAATCCCGTATTTCTTTCATGTTTAACATTGCTTTTCTGAAACAGCGTTAAGTTTCAAGAACTGCTGCACGTTGTAACGTGACAGAAATGTGGATCACCGCTTAAAATTCCTGTTTTTTATATTTGGCTGTTAAATTGCTGTTGACCATGTATGAGAGAAATGCTCTGCAACTCCATTATAAATGGTGTCGCAGTCCTCGGTTTTAACCAGCTAGGGAGAAAACGAAACAGAAATCACCTGAGGGTCAGCAAAGCTGTGTGTTAGTGGACAGTGAACCCATAAAAACTGAGACAGCTAAATTTAGGCTGCAACTTCCCGAGGAAAACAGCGGGCAAGAGAAAATGTGAAAGCCTGAACCATGGAGTAGAAACGGAAAATATATGCCGCTACAAAGTTCACGCGCCAGAGAGCTGATTTAATTCTGTGAGAGTCTTATTAATTTCTTCGATCTGCTGTCGTTTAATAGGAATTTTCATTTTATTTTAAATTAAACAGTTTCAAACTCAATAGTCAAGGTACGTTGCGAGAGGTGTTAGTGAAAATGTGTTATTAGGTTCAGCGTCTCATGTTATTAAAAGTCCTTTCTCATTAATATTAAATTTAGTGGCATAACAATGCTACATTTCAGCATCTTGGACAGATTTTGCTGTATTCTAAAAACTTTGTTTCGTGCAGTTTTGTAAGAAAAGTGGAAAGGAAAAGTCACTGAGAAATATCGGTGATGGGCCTACCTCTCGTTCTCAGTGAACTTGCAAAGATAACAAACGTATGTTTCAAAACGAGAGGTAAATTGATGTTTGCCGCCCCGGTGGCGCAGTGGTCTACGGCGCTGGCCTCTGATCATTCGTCCGTAAGGGGTCCGGTTTCGAATCCCGGTGAGGCATGGATGTTGTGTTTGTCTTACGGCACTGGCTCTCTCCCTTCTCTGGAACCAGTGACCCTAAATTAGGGACGGGCGACTGCTTATAGCCCATTGAGTTGCTCACGGTGGTCGTTAAACCTCCAATCAAAAAAAAAAAAATAAAAAAAAATTGATGTTTATTTACTGTGAGAATGATATCATACACAAACTAACAACATCTGTTTACTGAGCAGTTATTTAGAAAAAAATATCGAAATGAGCCCCGAGCGACGGGCAAACCGACTTTGTTTGAGACGCCCGGGGATCCAATGGTCTAAGCGCTGGCTTCTTACCATTCGTCCGAGATAGGTCTGGGTTCGAATCCCTTTGAAGCATGGATGTAATGTTTATCTAATGACAATGACTATCTCTCTTCCCTGTAACCAGTGGCCCTAAATTAGAGATGGGCGACTGCTTATTGCCCATCGAGATGCTCCCTGTGGTCGTTAACCCCTCTCCCCCAAAAAAGTTTTTTTTCCCCCATAAGAGCCGAGGCGTTTAGTCCAAACATTACGATGATTTCAGAATCAGAGAACAAATCTAAAAAAAAAAAAATGCTATGTGTTTTTAAGACTTCATTTTACTGAAATGGAACACTGAAACTTATTTTTATGCCTAGGGTAATGAATGATTTATAATGTTTTAGTACTCTCAGAATAATGAATGTAACCAAAAGTGCTCACACGTATCCAAAGAATTGATCTCCTTAAAGACGGCCATGCTGAGCTCCCACAGCCAAGTGAGAAGACGCATTCAGGAAAATATGAAAAATTAAACAGTTAAAATAAATAATTGATTAGCGGACGCTAACACATTAATTAAGTTACTGACTTAATAACGAAAAACTTTAACATAACAACAAGGTAACGTCGTACTGAATAACCTACGAAGAACAAGGTCATAACAAGGTAACGTCGTATGTCTTAGATAGCAAACATCACGCAAGTCTACGGTTGAAAATTTTTAACATCTAACACAGTCAAACCAAGTACACGTCGCATTTATCAGAGCAAAGTCCTGACCTAAATGACTACCAGTGATGCCACATATTGAAGAACCTTTTGGGAGTTCATACATGACATTATGTTCAGACAGCATAAAAATAGATAATCGAAATTTACGTGAGACAGAGCAAACAAAAAAAAACCGAAATGTAAATCAGGTAATATACATCCTTTTTTCATAAATCGACATAACAGTGCCTTATTTATCCTTTTATCTAGACCTGATGCAATCTATGCATCACAATCGACCATAAATTACACTTCAAGACTCTCTTCGAAACCAATTCTAATTACATGGCATCAGAAATTCGGATTTCATACATAAATTTTCACTGTAAAATTACACAGAGTTCTCCGCATATAATACACTTGCCATGCTACATCTACATTATGCATTCATTTAGCAAATACCTTAAATTACACCTACGTTTCCATTAGTGAATGAAATCTTAGGTGTGCTGTGGTTCCTGGCTTTGGAGGAGAGAGAGGCACGGACTTATTACGCCGATGCCATCGCGCGGCAATTTGCATTTGTTATAGTTCATTGCTTCCGTGGTGCGTGATCACACTCATTTAACAAGGATAGTTAATCGCAATATAATAGGAGATTCTACTCACGATGTTGATTTACAGTTAGAAGGAAGAATGCTCTTCAGTCATTTGTATAACCAAGGTTAGGCGTCTGTTCTTCATTTCTTGTTGTTTTCCTTGGTTCATCCCATGCTTGAATTCTCACGGAGGTCGTTAAACGGAATTTCACACACGTTTATAACGTTAACAAACGTTATAAACGTGCAGAGGATTTCTGGCAGTTATAAAAAACTACCTTTCTGCTAGACAGAAACGAGGATATTCACTGGTGGCAAATGATTAGGAATACCTATCTATTAAAGTGTTGGGTCGCCCTTAGCTTTCAAAACAGTCTCGATTCTTTGTAGAATGATTTCAACGAGATTCTGATATCGCTCTACTGGTACGTTCAGCCAAGAAAAGCAGTTCTGATGGCGCCTGTCAATTACCGACTGTTTGCTGAAGGAGAATATCCATTACGAATGGCTTTCTCAAGTTCATTCCACAGGTGTTCAATTGGGTCAAGATCTGGGAACTACTGTTACTACTGCAGCACTTTGAGGTCTTTGTCCTGTATGCGGGGCCACTGTGTGACAATCTGATTCATGTGGCGTGAAGCATTTTCTTGCTGGAAAGCATTCTCCATCTGGAAACACCATGCCATGTCCTGGTCCATAATTATGTTAAGTTACCTTATGAAATAGAAGTGATGTTCTGGAATTATTAAAGAATCTAGTTCCCGCCATGAAAAAAGACTTCAAATTGTATCACCACCTACACCAGCTCGTACAGTTAACGATACGGAGCGGAGATCCAATGATTCGTCAGGATGATACCATATTCTGGTTCGTTCATCGGCGTATATTAACTGGAAACCCGAATCATCGGAGCAGACGACGTTTCCAATCCTGAAGGGCCCAGCTTTGGTGTTCCAGTGTCAACTGTAGGCAAATGTTTTGGTTTTAAGCAGAAACGAGTAGTAATCGAATGGGACATCTGTCGTTATAGCCCATTGACCCCGATGTGCGGCGGGCTGTGTCGTGGTCATCCATACAGAAGGCCTTCGGATAGGATTGTGACGTCACTGGCGATGGATCGCAGCCCACGATAGAGACAGCCTGGGGACATGGGAGCATATTACAGGTGGTCATGATCGTGCTTTTAGAATTTCGGTATTACTGTAAAAAATTGCATCCCAAATATGACATATCGCTGCAAATGCTTAACGTATTCTTTTTATTAAAAGAATGAGAAACAAAATTATTACGAAGTCGTAGCTTTCGTTCTTTAAATCTGAAAATCAATTTGCAGATAGATTCTGTATTTTTTCTCATCTAATAACTTTAGTAACAAGAATGAACGATCGTGGGAGAATGTTTTCAAAGACTGCGTCATTGTTTTAGCTGTTACAAAAAATAAATATCTGAACAGATTGTAATGAAACTCATGTCACCCGCCTTATATTTATTTTATTCTGCCAGCAATTGGTTTCTTGTTGTTTCATCAGCTATTTTTTTCTCCAGAAGACGAATATTAAACAAGTAATGTTCACTGTTACCATGTAAATTTATATTCACTTATTAAAGTACGCATCAACAGTATCAATTTGCTAAAATGTTTTTTTTTTTAAATGCTTGACCAAATTATAAGGTCTTGCGTATTTTCTAGAGAAAGATGGTCCACCGACGAAATTATTTCGAACTTTTGCTCATATGTTCGGTATTTGTATGAGCGTAAACAATGCGTATGTATTTTATACGTGTGCAAATACACTTTTTCTCTGATTATAAATTTAAGAAAGGAATGTTCAGAAAACTGCCAGGATTGTACATCAAACATTCTACATTAACTTTGAATAGCCAGAAGAATACTTTGTACAGTGTTAAAGCAATAACAAATTATAGAAGCTGTAAACATGCGAAGCTCCAAAGTAGAAACCTTACATTTTAACCTAACTTAGGAATGCTCTGCATTCGAAATATGCACATACACAAGCATCAATAAATCCATGTGTTTAATACACATTTCACTTCCTAATGAGCATTTTTGTTTTGGGCGCAATTATGAAATTCCTTACCGTTCTGTATTTTGCGATCTTGAAGTTTTCTTCTGGCATTCAGCCTTTTTCTAGACAAATCTTCATCTTTTGGGAATGAAAACACTCTCAACTTTGGTACATTTTGGTAATTTCCGTTACATCCTGGGACGCAAGACGCAAGTGGCATTTCGTTTTTAAACACTAGCAAAATTTAGTATACCAATTTCAACGTGTAACATCAACAAAGGCGAGTGTTAACAATCAACGTATCTCGGTCGCTGTGGTGGACCCACGTGCGCCCGGTGAATCTCGGTAGATCCACGGGTGTAACGTCAGAGAAGTCCGCGCGAAGGCCTTGTATATCGATAGTGACGGCTGTGTACACTGAAAGTTTCCTTTTGATACCACTGTTATATGTACTGTGCCATTACTTAATGCAATGGCGCTCGTCTGTTACCCCGTGCAATCCCCTGCAGCCGTCGTTGCCCTCGTGAAACGACTAGTCGTTGCCCTCGTAAAACGACTAGTCGTTTCCTCCCACAGGAAAACCTCTGGCTTCTTGTTTTGTTGTTTGTGCACAACTCATTGTTCACCCTAGATAGTTTTTCTTGTTTGTCCTCTCTGAGATTCTTGTGCCTACCCGTCTAGCGCCTACCATCACCCCTTCTTCAAAGTCACTTGAATCAGCAGTCCTTCCCATATTGTCATTATCTACATTTCATACACATCTGAGTCTTTTACGGTGAGCTGTGTATGAAGCCACCTCAACGTCATAGTTGCGTACGTAAGTGAGAATGGCACGTGTCTCATTGCTTTTGGGTGTTCCGAATAATTTGATATTTTAGAGTGGATCTATTGTGTAGAATTACGATTTTTATTTCAATCGTAATGCTCTAGTCTATCATACTATGATACTGCCAAAAAAAAAAAACGAAAAAACGGAGAAAGAGAGTATACTAATGCACTTTAACTATGAAATGTATTAATTGCGAAAGAACTTAACAAACGACTACGTGATGAACGAGATAACATTTGCTTGGAAATAGCAAACGTCTGTATTCCTTGCTCTTTTGAAGCAAAATTCTGTTAGTAACAAAATTATAGTACGGTAAATGAGAATACAGAAACACTGAAATGTTTTATAGAAAGGAAAACTTAAAGAGGAGGAAGATAAATAAAAAGTTTCGACAAGCAGCTTTTATTCGTTGTGTAACAATGTTATGTAACATAAGAACGCAAAGGTGAAGTTATCAATTTCTACCAATTTTTCTTCCAGCACTGATCTTATTGTTACACAATGCGCAACAAGGTTCTGTACTGTCAGTGTCAACACTAGATAATAAAAGACAAAGGGCATTCCAATTTTTTGTGATTTGTCAAGTAGTATAAGCTTCAAATTTTTTGAGCTATTGGCGTGGGCACATGCAAGTTTGACATCTTGTTTAGAATGTATGTCTCCATACTCTGTGTATTTGTTTCTCTAACTGAAAACTCAACCTACCGAAGCAAAAAAGTTACGAAACATGGATTTCATACTGCGAATGGCGTAAGAACAAGTGCATTGTTTCCATTTGCAAAAAAATTATGAAACCTATTTGAATTTTGTATGTTTTATTTATGCATCAGCATGCTTGAAACAATAAAAAATAGAAGATTAATAAGAAGTATCAATAAACTCTACTTAGTTTCTAGATAAGAAGTATAAATAAAATCTACTTAGATTTACTTTACAAAGATATGAGCTTAGAAAATGCAAAAGTGTCATTTTCAGATAACATTCATATAGATCCACTGAAGTAGTGAATGAATTATGAAGAAAATGCAAGTTTCTGAATCCTAGTTGACCTCCATTACTGACACAGGGAAGAGCAACCCAACCCGTCTTACAGCAAAAATGGTACTGTTTTTAAAGACTTTTTCTCAATCGATTTCTTTGTTCAATGAGTGGCTGGGAAAAGAGATTCTGATGGCTTAATTGAGTACGTCGTTGAATGATGTGAATGGAATTGGCTGATAGTGAGAGAATTAAAGGTCTCTTTGCTACTCTTCAATCGACAATGAACTTGGAAGCGATGATTTAGAAGGATATTGAAGCCATGGTTTGTTACTCTTTGTCTGAGTATAGGTTGAAATATTATCATTTTATGACGAAAAGCCACACAAATTACGATCGCAAAAATATAAAGATTGAAGATTTCACACGCAAAGATGCTATAGCGCGTTATGTGTGAGCTCTAGATACGAGATACATTATTCTGACACTTTATTTGTAAGCATTGCACAAGTAGAAAAAGAAACATAGAGAAAAAGGGTGGAAAAGTTCAGAGGCGCTTACACTTCTATATACTTTCTGGAAAAAAAAATTAAAAACATACTTACTTATAAAGGAAAAAATTCCACTTTTATAACTTTATTGATGTGTATGAAGGAATTGATGCGAAACCGTTACGTATTTCAGATCACATTTATTTATTTAACATGATTGCACAGAACCTTTTTTTGGTTCTTCTCAGCTGTTTAAAATTTAAAACTATAAGACATTTATATTTGTGATGTACAACGAGTTTCTTTTGCGCGTATAGGTTTAGGGTATGGATTCATCAATTTTTTACAAAGAATGTATGAATGCCGGCGCTATATTCAGACATTATACGTGTCAGGCCCAGTGATTGCAGTTCATTGATGAGGATGTATGCCCTATGGACATCCATGAAGCTCCTCGGAATAAAATCAATATGATGTTCAATGATTTATTAAACCGCACCTAACATACACATGTACATATGTTTAGATGAACATATTTGAAATTTTCATTCGTTCACCGGTTAGTACCCGTAGATTGCCACAGGCCATATCTTTTCCATTCGTCTGTTGCACTTTTAATCCTCTCAGTCCGTTCACATTTCCCCCACATCCTCATTATGGGGTTAGCCTGATTTCTCCCAATCGCTTTTCGGCAGTTTTTTAAATTTATACCCTTTGGTGCTGCCCCCATGTATATGGATGGTTAACAGAATATAAGATTTTCTTCGAACTTAAGAACCAACATGGTCCTTTAAAGATAGTCCAAAGTCCATCTTTTTTCTCACAGGGCCACAGCTGTCCGTCTACATACAACTTATTATAACCGTGATTTAAAAGACATAAGCAATACATATTTAGCACTGCAACCGAAATTAGTCATATTTATAATAAAATACACTCATAAATATTATTAAAAAATGTATCTATACCATGGGCCACTAAGATCTTCACAGAATGTATAAAATGCCGTACAAGAAAAATTTATATTGCAAAATGTTAAATACTTTTGTTTCTCAAATAAAGCTTTCAATCCAAAAATTAGGTTGCACATCTGCATCTCAGGTTTCTAACAAAAGTGATCTCTATGATCGAAAGAGATTACTCATTTCTAACTGCAAAATAGAGTTCTAAATAATGAACCTTGATAATCAGTTGTAGTTTTCGAAGTACTCGTAGTTTATCAGCGATGGAAACGAGAACCAGAATCTTCAGGGAGAGATTGTAAATTGATTTTGACGACAACTGACACTTCCGGCCTAGTGCCCAAGAACGGGCAGTAGTGGGTTGTCAATACAGTACGTAGTGAATAATTTGTCATTACATAAAAGCAGAGCACTGTCCTGTCTTGAGTGTCTCTAAGACAGCTAGTGGATATAGGAGCATTGTTTATGTTCTCGCGCGAGAAACTGTTACATTACGAGCATATGATGTGATACGAAGGAACCATAGACTTTTGATGGAGTAATGAAAAACCGAGAGTATATTGGAAATTGCCTCCCTCGCTACAAAAGAAGATTGGCATGTTTTGATTGGTCCTTATCAGGAACAGTGGAGGACGTGGAGAAGTATTGGGGATTTGCTTCTTCCCTTGCCGTGTCACACACACAAGCAGGGGACATCATTCTTCCCCCTCTAGACTTGGAGAATGCGTATTCATAACATTCTTTTATCGCTAAGATGGAGGGAAATTCAATCTCGACCGCCACTCTCAGCGATCACAGGATCATTTAATATCCGCAGCCATTAATGGATGGATAGCTTTAAGGACTTTATAAATAAATTTCAATGAAAAGAGGAGGCGAAAGAAAAGCAGACGAAAATATATTTTTCATTTTACCTGATCAATTAATATTTTCATAAAAACATTTACGAAGGAGTGAAAATAAGAAGAGATCTTCTTATTTTCACTCCTTCGTAAATGTTTTTGTGAGAAGTGTCAAGCAAATTTATTACGTGAGTGAATAATTTCCTCATACAGATACATTTTTCTCGCCAAGAGCACATATTAGCATATTCCATTCCGAAGGAAAGAAAATGTAATATAGAGATGATTTGAAACTTGTCTTAAGAAAAAGGTAGGAATGATAGTATCATTAATTTTCTATTCGTGCTTGGCTTCAGAACGTATCATGATTTGAGCTATGAGTGAGTTTTATTTTCTATTGGCTTCAGAACGTATTGGCTTCAGAACGTATCATGATTTGAGCTATGAGTGAGTTTTATTTTGTTAAATCATGTAACTTCGAAATGCGGCATCAGTCTTCAGTGGACGTGGTAATGAATTCTCTTTGGCTGTAATTCTAAATGTTCTAATAGCATTCACTTAGTTAAACGCTCACCAGCGAACTGACCCAAAAATGGTTCTGATTTATGTCACACAAACTTCGTGAAAACTACACTGCTGGCCACCCAAAATACAACACCCAGAAGGACACGAGATAGCAAAACCAGATTTACTGGACACATAACAACAGATACAAAGATGAAACGATTGAGCTTACAGGCCTGTGCGACTTGCGGAACACGCAGACATCAATAGTTCGTGTGGCCCCCATGGCTGGCAATAACGGCCGCTACACGTCGCGGCATCGAATGGAAGAGGCTTTGGATGTGGGCTTGGCGTATGTCGGACCAGGCTGCTTCCACACGTTGCCACAGTTCAGCAGGCGTAGACGCGGGTGTGCTTGCCGTGCCACTTGGTTGCCGATCAGCGACCAGACGTGTTCGATGGGTGACATATCGGGAGAACAGGCGGGCCACGGCAGCAGTGACACCTGGTGGACCGTGAAGAATTGTTGCACGTTGCGTGCCACATGCGGGCGCGCATTGTCCTGTTGAAACGTGGCCGCTGGCAGTTCCTGCAGGTAAGGGAGGACTACAGGCTCCAAAACGTCGGATATGTAGCGGTGGCTGTTGCGTGTACCGGCGATACGTACCAGAGGGGTGCGGACGTCATATCCAATTGCGCCCCAAACCATAACGCCAAGCGACGGACCGGTATGGCGATGCATAACGCAGACGTCATACAGTCTCTCGCCGCGGTGCCGCCACACGCGGATCCGACCGTCGTAGTGTTGCAAGCAGAAGCGGGATTTGTCGGAGAATACAGTGTCGTGCCATTCCGTAGTCCAGGTACGGCGTTCAACGGCCCACTGCCGCCGCACTCGCTGGTGGTGTAACGTCAATGATAATCGGAGCAATGGGCGCCGTGCGGCAAGTCCTCGCTCCTACAGACGACGTCGAACGGTACGTGCTGACACAGGTTGTTGCACAACACACCCTAATTCTTCCGCTAACGTTCGTAATGTGGCGGTGCGAGCGGTCAATGCCCGCCGCACAACATGCCGGTCCTCTCGTTTGGTGGTGTGCCGCGGCCGCGGCAATCGCTCACGCTGGTCCGTCCGTCCCTCCTGCACCCACAGAATCAATACTCGCCTCACTGTGGCTGGATGTCGTCCCACACGGGCGCCGATGTCTCGGTACGATAAACCGCTGTCGCGATAAGCCACTATTCGTCTTCTGTCGAACTCCGGAACGTGTTGGAATGACTGCCGTATTCTGCGATGAGGCATCAGGAAGCTTCCCACGCACAGGTCCGGCCGCACAACACACTTCCGCTACTTACACCCCGCCTTCTGTGCACCCTTCTTATAGTGCTGCTCGGTGGCGTGCCGGGTGCAAATGATTTGCATATGACCTGCAATGCTAATCGTTTGCATGTCCTCTCGCGGGAGACGCATGCTGCGAATTTCAGGCCACTCGGATGCTTGCTTCTTGGTGTTGCATTTTGGGTGGCCAGCCGTGTACATGTATAATGTTGCGGTAATTGTCTCAAGATATATATTTATGAGTTGTTTCATTTGGGCGCCAAAACTTTCGATGCTATGTATAATCCCATGAGGGTTGGAGTCTTGGACATCTCAACAAATTCCTCGAAAGTTTATGGACTCTAAAAATTGCATGGTACAACCCATTCATTACGTTAATTCTTAGTGTGTTAAAGTGACCGCAATCGTGTGTTTGAATTCGTAAATTCTGGAACGATATCCTTGACATCACGCAAGGCCTTATACGTCATGAAGAATAACTTTCATGCAGAATTAGTGAATTTCGATATAGGACTTTACTTTACTGAAAGTAATGCTTGAGTATTGGAGAAAGGATTTGGTGAAGCATTTTATTTTATAGAAAGTGGAGTCTTTGAATTTGAGGATACGTAACTTCTTTATCATTATTAGACAAATAAAGAACCTCTTGATGTCACTTTGATATACCAAATTTCTTACTTTTCTTCTTCAGCACACCATTATTCAGTTTCAGCATTGATATAATTGTTTTTGTCCTCATCCACACACAACATAATTTATAGAGAGTTTCGAAATTCTGTATCAAGGTTTTGAAAGTTTTCGAAAAAATCATTGCTACCCCTGTGAGTGTTAGTATTATACACGATTTCAAAGTCCATTCTCCTTGACTAAACAAATCAAAGCACAGACATCACGAACGGATACTATCTTAGTTAGCTCAGTACACACCAGCTTGAACGTGGAGAAGATTTTTGTGGCTTCTGTATGATAATGGCATGAGAGAAACCAAGAAAATCCGCGAGGGCAAAATGTAATACTTATCGACAGTAATACAAGGGATAAAAGCCTTAATACTCTCAAATTTTTAATTGTGTAACTAAAATCACTTATAGTAGATTATTGCCACTTACCTACTGGGGCTATGACTTATGATTTTATACTTGCGTTTTGAGATGCGGGATCTCCTCCATCACAAAAATTCCACTCTAAGAGCAGTTTTGGGATAATTAATCTACTGTTAATAAAAAAAGCGACTTAACGCGAATGAGTGAAGATTTTTGGGGGTTGTGATTGGGTTTAACGCTCACCGTAAGCAACTTCGTGAATGTTCGCTCGCCTGTAATTTGGGGCCACTGGTTCCAGTGAAGGGAGAGAGCCAGATTTGTAAGAAAAGCACAACCCGATGCCTCATCCGGTACTCGATCCCTGGCACACTAGGACGAAACGCCAGAAGCCAGTGCTTAGACCACTGCATCATAGGGGCGGCTGAATGAAGACTGATGTTTGATAATAACACAAGTTTCAGTTTTCTTAGTGCATGTTAATTGTAGTTTTTAGTCTTGGAACCCATTTTACAAAATGCTGCAAATATGTATACCTAAACTGTCAGAAACGTTTCAGTGAACTTCTGCTTAGAGTTTAAGTAGATCATCAAAAGACAGAGTATCTCATATTTTAAGAATCATGATTTGCGCTACTGACATTATATTTTTAGACTTCATTACCTGGTGCAGCCAGGCTCATTTCCAAAAATTAATGCCTTAACTCTAGCAATGTTGTGTACTTCAGATTTAATGGCACATAAAGTCGCCTAATAGAAGTAGTTAAAGATCATATGAATCATCGCTTATTTTATTATTTCATGGATTCTTCGTATACAATTAACGTCGGAATGTTTTAGACTGGTCTACTCCATTTATAGTTTCGTTTCATACTAGAAGATTAAAAATTTATTTTACTTATCCTGTTCTAGTGAGCACAGGATAGTGACAATTTCCTCATCGAGCACCTTCAAATTAAAATGGCATCCTTTCTCTAAAACTTTCTTGTCTTTTCATGTCGTTTTTAACATAAAGAAAAGATCCAAACAGCACTAGTGTATTACAGCTATCGAACTAATGTCGCACAAAACTGGAAAAATAAAATGTTTTCGCCGCCCCGGTAGCGCAGTGGTCTAAACGCTGGTTTATGACCATTCGTCGGAGAAGGGTTCGCGTTCGAATCCCGGTTAGGCATGGATGTTGTGTTTGCCTTACTGCGCTGGGTCTCTCCTTTCCCTGGAACGAATGACCCTAAATTAAGGACAGGTGACTGCTTATAGCCCATTGAGTTGCTCACGGCGTTCGTTAAACCTTCAATAAAACAAATTTTTTTCAATGGATAAACTCGTGATATAAACTACAGCAACAATACCATAGTGAGTTCTCACATGAATTGAAAATTCTAATTAAAATTACAAATGTTCAGGATACTATAAAAATCCCAACTGAAAGTAAAACAATATGGCAGCTTCTAAATTTCCGATACTTTCAAAAGTAACATAACCAGTCGCTCCAGAAGAACCGATACAACAAACAGCTCTAAAACGACGGTTAAATTTGATACTAAAGTGTTTATAATTTCACTAGCTGTAAAACCCATTCAGATAAGAATACAACGGGTTCTAGAAATCACTTATTGCTATTCAGGCGTTTATTAACGACGTTGGAAAATATCTTTGTACACGATATTTTTTGCCAATATTTTTTTCGGAATCTGGGAGTAGTTTTACTTGTTCTGGCCCGTGGACTACTTTAACTGTGGCATCATCCAACCGTAGAATTCTTGACAATGCAACATAAAGTTGTCCACGGCTAAGCACTGGTTCAGGAAGCTAGATAGCTGCTTTCTCCAGTGTTTGACCTTTAAACCTATTACTGGTCATAGCAAAGGCGAGTTTTACAGGAAACTGTCGTCGTCGTAATCTGAATGGAAGTCTGTAAAAGTAGGTGCGAGGTCAATTCGCGGAATAAAAACAGTTTTATCACATGCTGAGCTTGTGAGTACTTCTGCAATGACCAAATTGGGTTTTAGTTCTTTAATTATCAGTCTTTGTTTAATTGCATAAACCTCGTTGTGTATTGAGGTTTCTCAGGAGTATGATAATAGCTCAAATCTTCAACTTCAGTCTGTGAAGTGGCATTCCTGATGGAATTTGCTCATTTATAAACTCTATAGGATAATACCGTTCAGTATTTACTTCGACATCGGCATCAATTGAATCAGAGCTTAAGTATAGTCTATAATATAATAGCAACCTCATTAGATCTTGGAGCATCATAACGATTTCGATCATTTCTACCATCTTGAATAATAGCCATTAATACATTAGAAGGAACAACATTACTCATTTGAGTATCGTGAATATCCTCTTGCTCGACTTCATAAAGCATTTTACATGCTTCCACAAATGAATTATTTTCTGTCATGAATGTATTCCGTGTTTGTAACAGATCTTTATTGCCCCCATTATTTTCTCGCATTTGCACTCTTTGGGCAGCAGCCTCATCAGGATCCAGTATGTACAATTCTCGTATTTCCGCTGTTCACCATTATCAGGATGCAATACTCTTACACGATGATAGATTGATCCATTTATTCGAAAACAATAAGACCCATAACCTGGTGGAGGGGCCATTTATGCTCCCATCGATGCAAATGCAAAAGAAATATTAATCGACCGTATGTTAACCATAAAGTTTTTTGAATGTTCATGCTGATTTCATAAGTTGTTTAATTGATGGGGAAGTGCGAATAGGATCTAATTTTACTGAGCAACATTTAGAAAATTTATAAACTGAAGGTCTTTCTCCGGCAAAGTTTTTGGCTTCACAAAATTTACAAATTTGCTCAAGAGTGCCTGCCATATGAGTGTCTCTCTACAGTCTTTTCATCGTCTATATGGTTTAAAGCTACATGACGTGTAGCATATGTTTGTTGTTGTCGGTTCGTTAATGTCTTCTGAACCTCTAGAGCGCTGCATTTATTCCTTTGTTCGGGGGTAGTATTTTATGCTTCTGTAATATGTACATTTGTCATACGCTAGATTCAGCTTTAATATGTTCCGGCGTCATATTATTAGTTCGACGATCACGCAAAAGTCGAATTTCTTTCAACTGCCCTGCATTTTTGACTTTTTATTCTGGCATGTTCGGCATTCCGGAAGTTAACATATTGTCTTTCGACTGCAGTGCGTTGTTTGTGACTTGCTCGATCGTAAAAGGCTTTTTTCTTATTGAGGGTTTAACGACCACCATGAGCAACTCAATGTGCTATAAGCCGTCACCCTTACCTAATTTAGGGCTACTGGTTCCAGGGAAGGGAGCAACCCGGTGCCGTAAGACAAACACAACATCCATGCCTCACAGGGATTCGAACCCGGACCCAGCTCGGACGAATGAGCAGAAGCCATCGCTTAGACCACTGCGCCACCGAAGTAGACAAATAGGCTTTGCGGCTTTTATCTTCAATCTCTTGATCAAATGAAGGAGGTAAATTTCTGTTTTGACGCGGCATAGGCGAGGTTTAAAACAACAGTCAAGTTTACATAGGACACTAACGTTCGTCCTTGCCTTACTGAAATAAAAGCAATCCACCTCGTCGCAAGTACTTATTAAAATTAATAAATTTATAAGTATTAACGGCTATTAAATATTTTTAGGGGAAAATGCATGAAAATATAATTATTTTGTATGGTTAAATATGTAAATAATAAACATCTTACAGCCTAGAACTGTATCCTTTCACTTCCACTGTACTCGAAAAAAAAAAAACTCTAACTTTGAACGAAAGAAAAAAATGTAAACAAAACGTTAAACAGGAACGGTTACGGATAACACGGTGTGAGCACCGGAATATAAATGTTCGTCTTTTTCTGGTAAACAGCGTAATAAAGCATATCAAGAGTATGTAAAGTAGAACCACAGTTCTTGACGTAGTTTTCCTAATTCTAAAAAGTTGACCGAGTGACGTAACGCATTCCTGACGTCATGTGAGAATGATTTGTATGAGATGACGTCACACTAGTAGCTGTGTTCTTTGTTGCT
The DNA here is from genome assembly GCA_039090855.1 of Macrothele yani. Lineage (NCBI taxonomy): Eukaryota > Metazoa > Arthropoda > Arachnida > Araneae > Macrothelidae > Macrothele > Macrothele yani. Next base: position 88,519,275 of record CM076990.1, read on the forward strand.
ATGACAACAAAACAAAGTGATATACGCGTGAACTGAGCGCGTATAAGTGATGACGTCACCTGCACGAAAACAGGAAAAGCTAATCGTGACGTCACAAACATTTGTTTCTCGGTTGTTGCTATGACGACTTAAAAGTGATCCACGTCGTCGGCAACTTAGCCTTTTATCTATTAGATTTGGAAAACGGAATGTACGCCGGATACAACAAATGAACAACGCCGGGACAACAGATATATGTGAAACATCTGAAGAGTGCAAGAGGTAAAATGAAGTGTACCGAAAGCGATAGAGAAGATTTGAATAGAAATTCAATTCGCAACTGCCTGGTAGGAACTCCATTGTCATGCATCAGTATATATTGCAATCAAAAATATGGTGCAGATTAGGGAACAGGAAAACATTCAAGAAAACTAAAAGGGTAGTCCTTAACAAGGTGGGCTGAATGTACTTTTATTATACTTTTTACACTACAGTGCTGCTACGAGGAATCGTACGGATCATTATATTTCATGGATATCATATCTTCGAATAAAAACGAAACTTGAGTTGTGCACGCCTGTCTGGGTCTTCAGGGGTCTCTGATTGGATGCCAGTAACATTGTAAAACATGCACAATTCCGTAGTGGATCTCAGTATTATGTATCGCGCGTATCTTTCTACATTACATAAAGTTTTCGTTTTGTGGACAGATATGTAAAGATGCAATAATCAAATATTCTTTAAACATAGGAAAATGACCAGTGACGTCATTTAGGATATCAAGTGAAAATGCAGATACCGCAGGATAAGCACATGATTATGGAATACACATTTGGCGTGATAGATTTTACATTTCTATTTAACTTTATTTGCTTCGTTCCTGTAGGGAATATAAAACTTTCAATGAAAATATTTATTTTATAAAACGATTTTTTCTAGTTCGTCATTCAGGTTCAATGGGTGGGAAGACATATAGCTGTGTCTAAATAATATTTGAAACCCAGTTTTGCATGCCCCTCGCTAATTCTATGGAGAATATCACTTACATTTTCCATGCTGTAACCGATGTAGTCGAGAAACGCCCTCATGAATCGTCCAAAACAACTAATTAGTTGTTCAACTGATGGACGTGGAAGCTTTCCAGACATAAAAGAACTGCAAAGTTTTTTTTTAAATGTGTTTCTATGCGCATTCATTTATCCTCTAGAACGACGGATTCTAAATGCTTCGAAAATGGGACATAAAATTCTTTTAACTGTTATGTCATTAATTTCTTGACCGTTTACGGTTGCAAGAAATCAAACAATTGGTTGAAAATTCATCTTCAATGAATACAAAAATTAGTTTAAGTAAACAGAGAAAAAGCAAAAAACATTCTGAAGTAGTGGAATACATTTCTTTTTTGTGAATACTGTTTAGATGTAATTCCATCTTATTTCACTTATGCTCCACAGGTTGAAGGAGAAAGAAAACATGAAGAAACTGTCTGCGGTAAAATAAAAGTGGTGGAAGTGAGTTATCGGTGGGCCAAGAAATAAGTCTGACGTTTACCTCTGGGGATGCCGTAGGTGATCAATAAAACCAATGTTGGGGCCTCTGCTTCTCGGATGACTTGTCTTATTCTGTTTGGCTTCTTTCTCCCTTTCTCTGCTATCTTTCAACAGCCCCAATAGTAGAGATCGAAGTGATACCACACGGGTGATGCTAACTCCTTTTTTCGCTCGGTGTTTTGCTTCGCAGCGTAAAAACCATTTTTCTTTCCTTTTCTTATTTTGAAATATACTGTGGAATTGCGATATCAAAATGATAACATTTCAGGAGAAACCTCTATTCTCTGTCAATGCAATTTTTTCATCAAGATCGTGGCTTCTTTGCTGAATGTACCAAGAAAGTATTTGAAGCTCAAAGTAAAAATCATATTTACGTATAAAAAATTGGATTGCGTCTTTTACCAGGTTGGGTCATCCTAGCATCTAACACTCCACTATTCACTTACAGAAAACACTTAAAGTCTAAACACTGTTCAGATAAATTATTTCCTTATTGCGGTTTCCTTTGATTTATAAGGTACGCAGCCTGTGACGTACCTGCCAGCAGGACGCACACGACATAAAGGCAGATAGGAATCAGAATAATCGTCTGCGTAGCTCAGTTGGTAGAGCGACTTGTTCCGGAATAAGCGGCCTCGGGTTCGAATCCTGGCGTAGACCAAAAATGACGGAGAAATTTACTTCGTTATAATGGCGCCCGAACTACCCGGATGACCCGACCGTTCAAAATCTCGCAATGGTGTGATGTTCTTTCCACACCGCGAGATAGGAAAAATCACCCTTCTCCAGTGCTTCGAAAAATAAATGTGTGTGACGTTGCATTCCACACACCAGATTGACTGGGAGTTCTCAAGTGCACGTTCTACAGTGGTTGTCTGCCTGCAGCGATTCATGGTCACGGCTGATCCGCGGGCCATGCCCCTACCCTCTTTCGGGGGGGGGAGATGTGACGTACCTGCCAGCAGGACGCACAAGGCAGATAGGAATCAGAATAATCGTCTGCGTAGCTCAGTTGGTAGAGCGACTTGTTCCGGAATAAGCGGCCTCGGGTTCGAATCCCGGCGTAGACCAAAAATGACGGAGAAATTTACTTCGTTATAAGCCCTGGACGCAGTGGTCCAAACAATGGTTTCTTCTTTCTGTTCACCCGAGATGTGTCCGGATCCGAATTCCGGTGAGGCATGCATATTGTGGCTGTCTTACGGCACTGGGTCTCTCCCTTCCCTGGAACCAGTGACCCCAAATTAGGGATGAGCGACTGCGTAGAGCCCATCTAGTTGCTCACAGTGGTCGTTAAACGCCCAACGATAACAGCAAGGTACACATAACTACAGTTAACTTAATTTCCTTTCAAGGGTATATGTTTGCTTTAAACAATGTTGTATTTTAAAGATATACAAGTGCGTAATAGTTAGTTGCTTTAAAAAATGTTATATTAAAATATATTGCTTTAATAAATGTTGTATTAAAAGATATACAAGTGTGTAATAATTTGTTGGGCCCAGTGGTCCAAACAAACCGTTGTTTGGACCACTGCGCCCCGTCTGGCTACAATAATTTAGTAGCACTTGCTTTTTTGTCTTGCACCAGAGTGTAACGACCACCAAGAGCAGATCTTAGGGTAGTTATAAGCAGCCGTCCATCCCTATATTGAGGCTATTTGTCCCAGAGAGAAAAGAGATCCAGTGCGGTAAGGCCAATGCGCACCTAAATCTCTTCTACGACTCTAACCCAGATCAGACATGCGGACGAGGAGCCAGAAGCCTACCTCTGACCATTCGGGCACTGGGTAGACTAACTGTACTCGATAAAGGAACATATATAATATGTATGAAAATGCAAGTGCAAAGATTCAGCTATTTGAGAATACAGCATCCATAAAAATTGGAAAGGGAGTGAGACAAGGTGACACTATATCTCCCAAACTCTTTAATGCCACATTGAAAAATGTCTTTCAATCACTGAACTGGGAAAACAAAGGGATAAAGATTAATGGAGATTATCTAACTCACCTTCGTTTTGTTGATGACATAGTCATTTTTGCAACTACCCCATCAGAGCTGCACAGTATGATCCAGAAACTTGCTGACAAGAGTAAAGAAGTGGGATTAAAAATGAACTTTCAGAAGACAAAAGTGATATACAATGCTTTTACAAGAAATGAAGATTTATCGATTGATGGGGAAAAGCTGGATTGATGGGATAACTAATACCCACATTTATCTTGGACAGCAGATATCAAGTGAGGGCCACATTGATGGAGAAGTTAATCGGCTTATAAAACTTGGATGGAGATCTTTTGGAAGAAACAGTGTAATGTTCAAGAGCAATATGCCATTATGTCTTAAAAGAAAAGTGTTTGATCAATGCATCCTTCCAGTGCTTACATATGGTGCAGAGACGTGGACCTTAACTAAAAGAGACATATAAAGGCTGCAGGCAACTCAAAGAAGCATGGAGAGGTGCATGCTTGGTGTAACCAAGAGAGATAAGAAGAGGAACTCGTGGATCAGAAAAATGTCAAGAGTGGAAGACCTCATGATCAGAGTAAAATCCCTGAAATGGCAATGGGCTGGACATATTGCTAGAAGGACAGACCTTCGATGGACAACCGAAATTTTAGACTTCATACCAAGGGACAGGAAAAAACCCAGGAGACCACATGTGAGATGGATGGATGAAATTCGAAAGTATGCGGGAGTAACATGGATGAGACTGGCACAAAACAGACCGTTGTGGAAGAAACTTGGAGAGACCTTCGTCTAGTAGTGGATTGATAATTGTTGACAATGATGATGATGGTATAAAGCTTTTATGTGTTCCGCTATAGCGAACAATTCGTTCTAACTTGTTAGCTTAGTGTATCAGTGCGTTTGAAAAAGATGTGCAAAATATTTTCTTGTTTCACTCTACCTAATGAATTTATCTTCGAAAGACATAAATGCGACATTGACCCATATGTGTTTTAGTAAAGTAAATCATTAATGCTAGAAATTAGCTAGATGTTTCTACTTGTTTTATTACATTTAGTGAAGTACCTCTACTCCAAAACACTCATATCAGCACTCGGCTTGTTTTAATCTAGAGAAAGAGTTGTGGTTGAAGGGATATTTTAAATAAACGTTTTACTTAATTTCCGTTTGCCCCATTTTTCACGACAGCAAATCAGCTCGTTAAAGCGAAGGACATTGCATAACTACACTGGCGGAAAGTGAAAAGAACACCAAGAAGAAATTGGCGGACTATCATGAAATTTACATATTCATGATAGTCCGCCAATTTCTTCTTGGTGGGGTCGAGTTTACGAAGGTGTGATGTTAATTTCGGGACCAACCGGTGAGCGCATACGCCACAGCACGGCATAACATGCAAATTATTGTCGGTGGTATTTAAGGAGTACGGTGAAGTGAATGTAATCAGTCTTCGGCGTACGCACACGTACGAAGACCCTGAAGGAGCTGCAATGCCTATACATGGAGGACGTGTACGATTTCAGCAGTTATCGTACTTTGAGCGAGGTCGTGTAGTCGGACACCGCGAGGCTGGGTGGTCGTATCGTCCTATTGCGGAGCAAATTGGACGGGAAATATCGGTGGTGGTACGATGGTGGCGTAGACGGTCCGAGGAACATTCCCACACGAGAAGACGTGGAACCGGGAGTCACAGACGGACTGATGAGCGGACCGATCGACGCATAAGAAGAGCGGCGTTGTCAAGCAGAACATCCACTGCGACGCAAATCCGAGCTGCCGTTGCACCTGATGTGACTGAGCAAACAATCCGCAACCGTCTACTGGATGCAGGACTACGTGCACGTGTGCCTCCGGCATGTGTACCTCTGACTCCAGCCCACCGTCAGGAACGGCTGCAGTGGTGTCGCCAACGTCTGCACTGGAGAACGCAATGGCGATCTGTCGTGTTAAGCGATAAAAGCAGATTCTGCTTGGGAGCCTCCGATGGCAGTATGCGTGTTCATAGACGCACAGGGGAGCGTCTCCACCCTTCCTGCATCCGCCAGCGACACACAGAGCCTACACCTGGTCTCCTGGTGTGGGGAGCGATCAGCTATCACTCCCGTACACAACTAGTGTTTGTGCCGGGTACGTTAAACAGCACCTCCTACATCAACAACATAATTCAGCCCGTTGTTGTGCCATTTGTAAGGTCGGTCCATCGTGGTGTTTTCCAGCAAGATAACACACGCCCACACACGGCACGTGCAACGCAACATGCACTTCAGGGTGCGGGACAACTTCCATGGCCTGCACGTTCACCGGATTTGTCCCCCATTGAGCACGTGTGGGATATAATGGGACAACGACTTATCCGGTCTCCACGGCCAGCCACGACCATCCCGGATTTACGCGTTCAGGTTGAGGTTGCTTGGAACTCAATACCCCAAACTTACATCCAACATCTGTACGACAGATTCCATGCCAGAATTGCACAGTGTGACGCAGTTCATGACGGTTCAACCTCGTACTAACCATGTTACATGGAAATGTTATTTTTCAGTTTACTAGCAAATACAGCTGTATTTTGCTATAATGTTTTGATCACGTTATCCTGTGTATTCCGTTATTATGCTGTATAAATTTCTTTGGTATCAGACGTCTCCTTCTTGGTGTTCTTTTTTCACTTTCCGCCAGTGTATTTAATGAAATTATTTGGTTTAAAGAACGAATTCAAACACATAACAGATTGGAAATTCTAAATAAGATCAACATTTCAGTCATACTACATTTAAGATCTAGGATTAGCAGATGAATAAAAAAGCTTTCAATGATGTAAATGAATCCTTATGGTCTCCTACATGATTTAAATTGCGAAAACAAAGAAAAAAAAGGAATCACGCATCATTGAAATTAATATTTCCTCATGAGACACCCGGTTTAGGAATATTAATTTCTGGGTATTTGACATTTTTCAGTAAATCACCCTTTACGTTCTTTACAACAAATTGCTCTCATTTGCGGCAGCGAATATGACAGCGAGACATTTTAGAGAAATTGTTTTTAATCAATGTGCAAACAACCACTTCTACCGAACTTGTAACTTTATCTTAAACGAGCAGTACTTTTTCACTTTTTTTATTTATTCACTATTTCTGTCGTTTGCATTGTCCATGGACATGTTTTCTCTCTTTTCAAATAAGGAACAGCTAATACCTAATATAGAGATACTGGTATATATACTGCAAGATCGGGTAAGAAACAAGCAGGAGTAAGAATGCTCCCCAGAAAAATATGAATTCAATTAATGTTCACTTAGGAATCTAAATGACAGGCTGCATTGACATTAGAATCATTTACATAATGAATAGTCTGCTTTACAGTGCAACTTATAAAGAAAATGAAAACGAATCAAAAATTGACAGCGGTGTGAAATAAGCACGAGGTACCAGTACTTAACCTGAATACTAAAGGGAAGTTGTACGCAGGAAATTTTCACTGCTTTATCAGACTACATATAAATATTAACTACTTCAACAAGTAATTGGATAAGGTAAGCTGGGATTCTGCATTAGAAAAATTCCGTATTTTTCCAGCCAAGTGTTCATCTTCATTATCATGACAAAATAAGACCACAATATATGGTTGAATTTTTTGATTGGAGGTTTAACGACCACCGTGAGCAACTCAGTGCCCTAATTTAGGGCCACTGGTCCTAGGGAAGTGAGAGCGCCAGGGCCGTGAGACAGACACAACATCTATGCTTCACCGGCATTCGAACCCGGACCCATCTTGGACGAATTAACAGAAGCCGTCGCTTAGACCACTGCGCAATATATGGTTGGTCTGAATCACAAAAGAAATTAACAGAACGTTTTGTTCAATTTTTTTGCCGTATGAGGAAATCTGATTTGACCCATTCATTCTGTCTTGCTTTTCACATAAAGATATTAAAAGCAGTACTTTTAAAGTGATTCCAATGTCAAAAGGTTTAGGTAAGCATTTTTTTATCATTAATCAGAAACTTGTATAGAAGGGTGACTCAAAATTTGATAAAAAAATGAACAGCCGTGAATAACCACATTTCTTCATGAACAAATAAATGAGTTGAAGCGCTGCATAAAATCGTTTGCCCGTTTTATTGTAATAACAAATATAGGGGAAATTATTTCATTTCAACGTCATTTACTGTGATATGAAACGTATTAATCATGGAGCATTCTGTTTCCAAATAAATGAGTTTGGAAGTGTTTCTAAAGTTGTAACATGTTGTAATAGTACCTTGTTTTTACACAGGCGTGCATATGAATGAGAAATAAAAAGAACACGAAAAGAAACTTTAGATATTTGTGTATGCATTAAGTGTTTCAGTAATAAGTAATAATAATTACCTACATTAAGTTGAGAAATCCCATGCCGTTTATTGAAACCATAACATATTATATCTTAATATTTTGATCTCTCAAAATATATTTCCATGAACACTTGCACAAGAGTGTTAATGACAATGGGATTTTACAGAAGGAAAGGGACCTGTCTTAATGATGTTTTTTTTTTTTTGAGAACTCTTTTCTTAGGAAATATTTCAAAAGTGCCGTGTCGTATACGAGCTTCTGTTTCAAACAGAGTTTAAAATGTAAGTTAAATTGTATGCACATAGGCGCTGAAGTCACAGATATTTAAGAACACGTACGTAATTACGTTCTGGACCGCCCTTTGCTATCAAAATAACCTCAGTTTTTGTTGGAATGAATACAATATGGTGCTTACACGTTTTACAGGTATGTTGAGCCAAGCGGATGTGATGGCGTCCGTCAATTACCAAATGCTCGATGAAGGACGATCTCAGTTACGAATGGCTGTCTCAATCTCATCCCACAGGTGTTTAATTGGATTAATATATGGGGACTGTGAGAGCCATTGCTTCACTTTGAAGTCACTGTCGTGCTCCTGAAACCACTGTGCGATAACTCGAGCCTTATGCCATGGGGCATTCTCCTGCTGGAAGAAGTCCTCTCCATCAGGAAACATTTACGCATGTGCGGGTGTTCTACTTCGTAATAATGTAAATATATCTAGTAGAACTCAAATGATGTTCAGCAGGTATTAAAGAACTCAATATCCGCCACGAAAACAGACCTTAAACCATTAAACTGCTTTCACCAGCTTGTACAGTCAAGATAGCTGGGATCCAAAGATACGTGCTTTTGACACCACATTTTGGCCCATCCTTGGGGGTGTTAACTGAAAACTTGATTCCTCGGAGAAGTATAGCTTCGAGAAGGATGATTCATCGGGGAAAGATAGCTCCAAGAAAGATGATTCCTCGAAGAAGGATAGTTACGAGAAGGATGATTCCTCGGATTAGGATAGCTCCGAGGTGAAGGATTCCTCGGAGAACGATAGCTCCGAGAAGGATGATTCCTCGGACAAGGATAGCTCAGAAAAGGATGATTTCTCGGACAAGGATAGCAAAGAGAAGGATATCTCCGAGAAGGATGATTTCTCGGAGAGTGATAGCTCTGAGAAGATTAGGTTTTGTGTTCTTGTGCCCACCGCAGAGGAATTTGTCAGTTTGCATCAGAGACAAGTTGTACATGAAGAAGATATCTCTTGTCACATCCTATTCGCTCCGATCGGCGGCGCGTTGTATACGCTGAAATTCTTCTCTCATTCCCCTGTTGTACTGCGCAGTTACTTGTTTCAATGGAGCTCGTCTGTTACCTCATACAATCCTCTCCAGTTGCTGTGGACCTCTAGCATCGGACACTTGTTTCCTTCAAGAAGAAGACCGCTGAATGCTTGTTTTGTTGTTTGTGTATCACCTAATAATGTACTGTACTGTTGTTCTTGAATAGCTGCGAAGTTTTGCTGTTTCTGAGATGTGTTTACCTGCCCGCGTTGTGCCAACTATCATGCTTCATTCAAATTCTCTTAAATCGTGAGTCTTTCCAATATTACCTCCGTCTATACTTCGTAGACATTTGAAACTTTTGCAGTGAACTGTTTATGAAGCAGCATATGCTGTTTATCTCAACGTTACAGTTGTTTATGGCCTGAGTCTGATTGCACTTGGGTGTTCTTAATAATTTTCCACTACAGTGTGCATTTAACTTTATAAAATACGAGGGTAAATCAAAAAGTGAGGTCAATGTTGTCGTATATTAAAGAAACTAAGGGAATACAGGTAAAAATTACCTTATTTCTCAACATATTCCCCCTGTCGTTCAAAGCATATTTTATATCTGTCTACAATAGGGTGGAGCGAAAAACACTATTTTTTTTAATTTGAAACGTCACCATGTGCAACAATTGCGATTTTATTACTGAAATGACCCCCCGAAATATGGATGACATTATTTGATATCTTAGGCTGCCCGAAGAACCTCGAAGTTTGAAAGTTATAGGGAAAAATGGTTTAAAAACACCCGCTTTCTCCACTTTGTAAATATAAAAAAAACTGTATCACCATGTTATTTAATATCACCTTTGAGTGTATAAACACGGGTAAAAGTTCAGCAGACATGAGTTAATTTCTTAGGATTCCCCAGATCCCTTAAAGCATGTAATGTTTGTCAAAAATGGCATGGTAAGTTGCGTAAGTATTAATAATCCCCCCCCCTCTCTCTCTCATACTTTCTGGAAACCTCTTGTTGATTTTCAGAAACATAGCTTGCTGTTTTGCGCTCTGCTTTGTTTTTGTTACCTTTTTCATCTCAGCACACCCCCTCTCTCACAGCGGAGCTCTGTTTGCGAATTCGCTGAGTCATCTCATCACAGTCGCACAGGTCCGTTTGGAAGAGAGTGTTTCCGGGTTTGCGTCATAATGATGCAACAGTTTCTTTCACTCCTAGTGACGTTGATTGGATCGTACCAGCAGTTTCGTTTTGTTGTTCAACTACTTAAGATGGCTGAAACAAGAAATAAAGCTGATTGCCCTATCCTCGGGAGTTATAAGGAGATGCACGAAAATGTGTTGCCTACGTACGAAGATGTAATGCGCCATTATTACCTTGTGAGGAATATACTTAGGCAGGAAGGTGCAAATTATCAGCCTGCTGCAGCAGAAATAGCAAGTATTGTCGCGGACAAAGTGCTAAGTATATGGAAGAAAGCATCTCTTCCGACATCTCTCTACAAATCTGTTGCAAAGCGTATTATCGCATACAATGAAATCCGAAAGCTGATTTTGCAGGTTCTAAAACATTTGCACTTGCATGAGCATATGTCAAAGATATGTTGTGAATTGTTCAATCTTCTTTCGGTAGGTTTCACCCATTCTTGCAGCGTGTTTTTTCAGCTTTCGGATTTTAGTGTTATATGCGGTAATACGCTTTGCAACAGATTTGTGGAGAGATGTCGGAAGAGATGCTTTCTTCCATATACTTAGCACTTTGTCCGCGACAATACTTGCTATTTCTGCTGCAGCAGGCTCGTAATTTGCACCTTCCTGCTTAAGAATATTCCTCACAAGGTAGTAATAGCGCATTACATCTTCGTACGTAGGCAACACATTTTCGTGCATCTCCTTATAACTCCCGAGGATAGGGCAATCAGCTTTATTTCTTGTTTCAACCATCTTAAGTAGTTGGACAACAAAACGAAAATGCTGGTACGATCCAATCAACTTCACTAGGAGTGAAAGAAACTGTTGCATCATTATGACGCAAACCCGGAAACACTCTCTCCCAAACGGACCTGTGCGACTGTGATGAGATGACTCAGCGAATTCGCAAACAGAGCTCCGCTGTGAGAGAGGTGTGCTAAAATGAAAAAGGTAACAAAAGCAAAGCTGAGCGCAAAACAGCAAGCTATGTTTCTGAAAATCAACAAGAGGTTTCCAGAAAGTATGAGAGAGGGGGGGGATTGTTAATACTTACGCAACTTACCATGCCATTTTTGGCAAACATTACATGCTTTAAGGGATCTGGGGAAGCCTAAGAAATTAACTCATGTCTGCTGAACTTTTACCCGTGTTTATACATTCAAAGGTAATATTAAATAACATGGTGACACAGTTTTTTTATATTTACAAAGTGGAGAAAGCGGGTGTTTTTAAACCATTTTCCCTATAACTTTCAAACTTCGAGGTTCTTGGAGCAGCCTATGATATCAAATAATGTCATCCATATTTCGGGGGTCATTTCAGTAATAAAATCGCAATTATTGCACATGGTGACGTTTCAAATAAAAAAAGTGTTTTTCGCTCCACCCTAGTCTACAAGCTTCTGGATTCCTGCAGAGAAGAATTTTTGGGTTGTCCCTGCAGCCACGAATGCACCGCTTCCTGTACCTGGGCATCACTTTCAAAACGACTGCCTCGGAAAGCGTTTTTTTTTTATTCGAGTTTTAACGACCACCGTGAGCAACTCAATGGGCTATAAGCAGTCGCCCGTCCCTAATTCAGGGTCACTGGTTCCAGGGAAGGGAGAGAGCCAGTGCCGTAAGACAAACACAACATCCATGCCTCACCGGGATTCGAACCCGGACCCCGTTCAGACGAATGATCAGAGGCCATCGCTTAGACCACTGCGCCACCGGGGCGGCCAAAGCGTTTTTCAGGGGCCCGAAGACATGAAAGTCGCACGGTGCCAGATCGGAGCTAGAAGCAGGATGTAGTAACACCTCAAACTTAAACTCGATAAATGTTTGTTGAGTGGCCAATGCGAGTATGTGGATGAGCATTGTCATGCAGGAACAGTACTTTTTATGATAACATTCCCCGTCGTTTTGTGCTAATTGCTGGTTTCAATTTGTCTTTCAGCAAGCCACAATATGACCGACTGTTAAATGAGTCACCCTTTGCTTGATATTGTTCAACGATGTGTCCTTTCATGTCAAAAAGAGAGTCAGCATTGATTTTCGTGCCGAAGGGACAACTTTGAACTCCTTTTGCATGAAAAGCTCTGATGTTTCCACTCCATGCTTTGCCTTTTGCTCTCGGGGTCGTAATGATGGACTGATGTTTCGCCCCAAGTGGCAGTCCTCTCCAAAATAATGGGATCTAACTCTTACCGCTGCAGAACATTTCTGCCAATTTCCAGGCGCTGCTGCTTATGCGCATCAGACAACTGCCGTGGGACCCGTCTGGCACGCACTTTATGATATCCGAGGTCGTCATGCACTATTGAAAATGCAGAACCATAGCTAACGCTTTCCTTTTGGACAATCTCAGATAGAGTAACCATGCGATCTTCTTTAATGGGAGCACCAATGCGATTCAGAGGGTCCTTTCTGTGAGAGGTCGATGGACGGCCCGAGCAAGTTTCATCAAACACATTCGTTCTACCAGCTTGAAACTTTTCTATGCACTTGTACACATGTCTTTGGCTCATACACTTGTCGTCCCCATATTACACAAGCATCCAACAATGAATTTCAGCGGGTTGCACACCCTGAGCCCATAGAAATCTCACTACACTTTGCTGCTCGATGACGGAGCATTCCGACAAACGAGTGACCACGTTTAAGCTCTTACAACTGCTCGGTAACTGCGGTTAGAATATTAGCGATTGCATCCGTCACGTGTCAAGGTCACGTACCCAGTCCTCCCCAAATATCAATATGCCTCAACTCTGCTTGCCTAAGTAACGAGAGCATTGGCCTTACTTTTTGATTCACCCTCTTATAAGCTAAATTCATCAAAGAACACCTAAAATATGCTGCGAAACAGCGAATGCTATCTTGGTTTATACTGCAATTTAAGCCTTCACACGATAATTAAATTCTTGGTTCAAGAATATTTGTTCACGATTTTCTTTGAAATTTTCTATGAATTCTAAACGAAACAGAGAACCCGGATTGTCTCGCCTCATGTGTTCAGGCATTCTTAAAATCTTTGTAAACAGTATGTCACCTTTATGGCAGAAATATTAAAATCGACTGAACGCAATGAATAGTGTATAAAAATTTCAGAGGCCCGAAAAAATATTTGTTGTAAGTTTTAACGTTTAAGTGTAATTTTATGAGCGCACTAGAAAATTTACTGTATATTTCTTTTACAATCCGTTGCAGAGTAGGTTATGTCTGTGCCAGAAGATTAGAAAACTTTAGGAAAAATAAAGACAATATTTAATGAATGGAAAGCTTTAGAACCAAATGAATTGATACAAAAGTTAGGGTGTCGACATTAATTTTGCTTAGCCCTAGGTTTTAACTTTTTTACAACATATAAATACACTGGACAGATTAAAAATATAGTCATTCATTTCTAAATATCAAATGAATGCGTTTATTTTGATTTGTAATTCCATTGCTTCTGAAAAGGACAACTCAACTGTAACACTAAAATTGCATTTAAAGGTTTATTTTGGTTTGTAAATGAGTCAAGAAAGAAATTACAGTACCTCTTGAAAATCATTGCATTTAATAATACATGTATTATACTAGATCAAATCGCCAAACGTAACAGGAACTTTAATCGACAAATTTTAGTTTTTTTTCGGGGAAAATATCTGATCGTTCCTGGCAGGAAACAAATGGAACTAGCATTGGATATCGGATATCGTAGAAATGTCAAAGCCGAGCTCAAGGTTAAAACTAGCCAGATGATGTGCTTTGTCGGATGCTATTAAAGCCGTATCGGAAAGCTTAGGAAGTAATGCAGAGAAGCTGAGCGAATTGAAAGCTTCAATGAAAAGTGACTACTCAGTAACGCAGTTATCCGCTTTAAAGATTTCTGATAAATACAAGAAATTAAAAACAATGATAGAAGTAGAAGCAAAGGCAACAAAAGGGACAATGTTTTCTGCAATTTTATAGTATCCACTTTAAATTTTGCTCAAGTTCTTATTACTGCATAACGCAAAAATGATAAAAGATATAACTAACGCATTAGAACTTTAACTGAGAATAGACGTTCATTAATATTTTTTAACCCCATGAGCTTCCTCGTTATTTTAAAATTTGCTCTATTCCTTCGATGAAGAATTTCAAATATTTCTTCGAAATCACTTCGATTTAAAACTTTAAAATCTTATGCAAAATCCGCACTTTGTTTCCTATTCAGACGCCTTCCTATACTACGTCCTAAGTCGTATCTAATACCATCACGTCTTCTAATGCTTTTGATACAAATACGTATATAAAAATATAAAATGCTTATGTAACATTTTTGTGTTGCCTCTCAGTCAAAAATGTAAATAAAATGAGAAACAATCGGTTAACTTGTATTTATCGTTGAAAGAAGGTTTTCAACGAACATTTTCCCATTTCAAAGCCTGCATTGATTACAAACGATATGTAGAAATGCTAAAGAGTCATATAGTCTTTAAAGCTTCGTCACAGGAACCACAGCACGTATATTATGACTCCATAATTTCATAATTTTGCCACTAAGTAACTTTTATATAGGAAATATTTGTGTTTTTTCAAGGTTATCTTCAATTATAAACGACTAACTACGAAGATCGCTTTCTGAATATGAAACAAAAACTCAATTAAAATTTTCTAGGTGCTTTGCACGTTCTAATACGAAATGATTTAGTTAGGCAATCTTATTTTCACTTACTTCTGTACCTTTGTTCTTTTGAAAATGGATTGTACGAAGAGAAAGCCGCCCAGTAACTTTCGCGAATTCTAATCTTTTCTTTTACTTAGCTATATCCTATGTGGCACAATGTTCACAAAAGGATTTGTTTACTGAAGTCGAACCAGAAATGTCCGTTTATAGATCGTGGCGAGCAGACGTTGGCAATCTTTCCGGTTAAAGAATCACACTATCAGAAAGAAAAGTGGTCGAGAGATGCATTAATGTTTAGAATTAACTGAAGATACTTAAGGGATTCACAAGTCTGTGATTTCTTTGAAGTTACAGTTCTTATGTAAAAATAGAGCCATGTTGGAGTTTCGTGCCGTTGCTCATAAGATAAAGGGAAAGCATTAAGTCAACTTTATCCTTCATACTTAATTAAAGTATCTAAGCCACAGTGTCTGTGTTCCGAAACGTTTCACAATGAGTGAGTATAGACTCTACGTCATTACTGAACAAAAAAAAAAAAAAGGTTAAAAGTCAATAAAACGGATCGAGAAATATGTGAATCTGGTGGTGAGAGCGATATTTCTGTTCGCGCTGCTGAAGTGCGGTTCAAGGAATTTAAAGCTAATGACATGAGCCTCGAAAATGTAAGCAGTGATTGGGGCCCCAACTGTGACTACATTGCAATATTGTTCGCCGCGTTGTTAAGACTTATCCATCGGAAAGCACAGTTCCGAGCTTCGTTGTTTACGAGCAACTATCCACTGCGCTGCTATTAATGTCCCTCTACTGATAGTGAATTAAGTCACAGACCCAACTAAAGATGTGTCCGTTGGGTTATTATGAGACAATGGCACGATTGCCTCAAATGCAAGATGCCTCAATCGACAGAGATAACTGATTTTCAGAGAGGTTTGACAGTTGGATGCCATATAAGCAATCGCTCTGTACTCGGCATTTCAATGGCATTGAAGATCTCTAGGTCGACAATTTGTGATATGACATGTAAACCGAAGTGGACTTGAGCTTCATTTGCTAAGAAACGACCCTGTGAACCTACTAACCCATGAGAACCGTCTGCAGGAGAGCTCTACAAATGACTGTCCTCTCAGAACGCAAATCAATATTGTCTCTAATCATGCAAACCCTATGTGAGACTATTAGGATTAATGTTAATACCAGCACAGTGCGTAGGACTCTGCACGACATGGGTTACCAGGCAGCAAAGCCTTGCAATTTAACGTAGGCCTAACACTGAGCCACAGTCTTCTATTCCTAAAAGACGGTGGCTCAGTGTTGGGCCTACGTTGAATTGCAAGGCTGTGCTACCTGGGTTACACCGGTAGAGCAGCCATCCATAAAACACTAATCAGATACTTTGACTAATGCCACAAACCGATAATAAATTCGACTAATGTAACACGCCGATAATCTCTTTGACTAATGCCACAAGCCGATAATCAGTTTTACTAATGTCACACGCCGCTAATCACTTCCACTGATGTCACACCCCACTAATCACTTCGACTAATGCCACAAGCCGATAATCACTTCGACTAATGTCACACGCTGCTAATCGGTTCGACGAATGTCACACGCCGCTAATCACTTCGACTAATATCCCACGCCGCTAATCACTTCGACTAATGTCACATGCCGTTAACCACTTCGGTTAATGCCACACGCCGTTTTATGTGATGTATTTGATTGTAAACCAATGTAAAACCGTGGTTTGTACTGATGACCTTACACAGTCTATCACTGATAGACTGTGTAAGGTCATCAGTCTGAAGGTCGTTTCTAGTATGGCGGATGAGAAAGGTGTTTTCTGGAATGTATCGTTTCGACAAATAAGTTTTGGGGAGCTAATGTGATGGCATGTAGCTGCACAGTCATTTTGGACAAAACCATGAATGCTGAGTTCTACCTAGTCGCCATGAACAATCATGAACTACTAAGTGTGTGGCAGTACTATTGGGAAAGAATACTTCTATCAGCAAAACAACGCACCATGTCATGCTGCTTGCGTTGTTACAGCTTGCTTTGAGGGCATATAAGTTGGATTGGCCCCATCTTAGAGTCCTGATGTGAACCCTGTAGAAAATTACTGGGAATAATTGGATCATCTGGTGCGTGAAACAGGAGATCATCCAACAAAAAAAGTTGTATTGGGCACTGCTTTGATGGCCAAATGGCGGAATACATCGAAGGGCATTCACGAAATCCTGGTGGAGAGTATTCCACAAAAATTAGATGCCGCCATAAGGGCCAAGAGTTTCAGCATACAATGCTAAATTTTCTGTAAATAAATATTTTTCGTAGACATGCAGATGTCAGGATATTAATGGTAGGGCAGCGTAGCTCGTTATCTGCAAAATATGGGAGACGTAGCCAGGAATTGCTGAAGTGTTTCACACGAACTTGCTACTGAATGAGCCAACGGTCATATGGAAGTCCTTTGGAAACTCCTCCATAATTCACAAGACTCTTCTTTCATCAAGCAAACTGTAACAAGCAATGATCAACTGATCTACACTTGCACAAGCCGAACAGCCAATGGCTTGACTCAGGGCATCCCGCACTTCACGTTCCAAAGAAAGGATGATTTGGAACATATGCAGTATTTGATTGATGGAATTTCGAGAGGGTAACGCACTTTGAACAGGTTCTCGGTGAACTTGTCATCAACGGCGATCTCTATCAGCACAACTGGATCGAGTGCACTTTGTGATACTTCAAAATTACCCAGGGTTAGTAAACAAAGATTACCCAGGGTTGGTAAACAAAGATTACCCAGGGTTGGTAAACAAAGATTACCCAGGGTTGGTAAACAAAATTACCCAGGGTTGGTATTCTTTCCTAAAGACAGCTAATAATAACCAATCACGGTCCATATCTGTTTTCGAATTACCATGTTCTTCATTATATGGCTTCTTCAAGGCAGGATAGATTATCAAACATTGCAGGAAGTCAAAAACCGATGTCGAGATATTTCGCTTTCGAGGACCAAGCACGTTAACAAATAGTAATAGACCAACTTGACGACAGATGGCTACGAACGATTGAAAATGATGTTTTGTACTTCGTTTAGGAAGTTCGCTATTTATACTGCATAATCGCTTCTCAAATGTACAATAAAATTCACGCTCTCCGAGTCATCCTGCTAACAAAATCACTGACATACACTGAGGTCATGCCTACATTCTGTCAGTATATATATGAATCCTCAGTGAAAACCTGAAGTTAACAGTGAACCATTATCTTTGGAAAGTAATAAAAATGTCAGTAATTCATACAAGATTTATTAAATTATACCTGATTAATGAAAACTGTAAGACACGTGAAGACTTTAAATAATGGTTTCGTCCCTGACTGCACACACACAAATACATTCACAAATACATTTAGCATCAATATTCAAATATTCAATTTCTGCAGTACTACCGAAATATTTCAGCAGCTACGAAATTCAAATCTTCAAATTCTAAAAAAAACTAATCAACATTTTTGACATGCCATCTTAATTTTCATGGAAAGCACTAGGCTGATTCTCAGAAATTAATCACAGTTAAGCGTAAGCTTAGTTGTGTAGTGGTTATCAGTTAAGTCGACCGAAAATTTTGTTTTATATTTACCGCAAAACGTTTCCTCTCAAGTACCAGTGCCCTAGGAAACAACCAAACTTATAAGAAAATTCCTTTACATCAAGTTAGAAAGATATATAATATTTTTAGATCAGGTTCACTTGAACTACTAACCCCCTCCCCCGGTGAGTGAGTGGTCTAAGGCACTGGTCTCCAACCATTCATCCGAAATGGGCCTGATCTCGAGTCCCAGATGAGGCATGGTTTATGGCCATACCTCATCTGGGACTAGAACTCCGGCCATTTCGGAATGGCACTCGAGTATCAGATGATGACAAGCCTCGAGTCCCAGATCAGGATGATGATCGAAATGAGATGACGAGGTGATGAGGATGATCAATATGAGATGATGAGATCGAGATGATCTAGATGAGATCGATATGATCTAGATGAGATGATCGAGATGACCACAGATGAGGACATGATCGAGTCCCAGATGTGGACATGATCGAGTCCCAGATGTGGACATGATCGACTCCCAGATGAGGACATGATCGAGTCCCAGAGCCCATGCCTCACATGGTTGTGGTCATGCTGTCATGAGGACTGGCCATCTCTTGTACGATGGCCCAGTCCTCCTCCCGAACCAGTGGCCCCAAATTAGGAATGTGCAAACACTCGCGGCCCTACGAGCACATTTTGAACATATTTAAACACAAAAGGATTACGTTTTTTTTGTCCTGATTTTATCAAATAAGCTTTTACGAAACCCTTGATTTGAAGGTAAATATATTGTACGAGTGCCGAAAATTCCGGTTCATTGAAAAGATGGAAATGGATATTAAATGTTTGACACTTTCCTCGATTCTTCAGGAATGATTTAAAACGAATGCAATTATAGCGAGGGTTGCTGGGTACCTACCTACCTTTGGAATACAGTACAAATTGCCAAACGTTTTATGTGTTTATTTCCTTTATTCTTTTCTTTTGGGCTGAATTTTGTATCTAGATAGCATTAATGGATATTATAGTTAAAGAAAAGAATACGGCAGTATATATGTGTGGGCCAGCTGTCTCCATCCCGATGGTTGCTCATGAATCTAAATTACTGCAAACATTATAAATTTGAAATGTTTTAGGTTAACACATACGTATTCTCATTATACCACAGACTTTAACGATATCCCTTTATTTGCAAAATATCTCTTCAAAATTTCGAGTGAGTTATCCGAAATTGCATAGCTTTAAATATCCAGTTATTTTTTCATAATTCACGTGATTTAGCCTTAAGTCTATGTGTTGTACAATGATGAATAAGTATTTCAAAATTCACATAAAAATCAAATGCATATTAATATAAAAAGTAATCGGTCTATTTGCGTTTAACATGAACGAAAGCGTTTTCTGCTAATCATTACATTTATCAAAAATAGTGTTAAAAAGTGCTTAGTGCTAAGAAGACAAAAAAGTCTAATAACAGTTTTTTATCTTTTTTTCACAAGGAGTTTTATAAGTTATTTCTGTCCTATCTGAATCGTATTATCGCATTTAGCTCATGCACTTTGCGGTAAATTTTAGCCCAAGGATAAGTGCTTTAATGTAGACTTTCGAATTTTCTTCTGCCGTATTTGTGTGGTGATTGCTTTACCGTTGAGAAATCAATTTCTTCCCCGGAGCGCTGAAATGCCTTTGTTGCCAGGCTGAATCTACTCTTGGGGAATGGCTAAGGACCATCGAATGACGGGTACAATATAATTTACTTTTCCATAAGAAAAAAGGCTTGAATATACAATGAATTGCAGAATACAGTGCAAAGGTGCTCCTTCCAAGAAGGTGAGAACATTTGATCCCAGAACGTTGATTTACTTATTACGTGCGTGACCTAAAATATTAAGCGCTGCATTTCACCCTGATAACAAATCGAGGAAGGAAAGCTGCTTTGCCAACTAAAATGCATAAAGTTAAGCTGTAGAACTGAGTTCATTACCTAGCAGAAACAACATTTTTGAGGGTTAAAGAATGCGAAAAATTCTTGAAGAATGAATTAAAAGCTTTTCTTCTGTGTAAGATTTTTAGAACTGTATTATCTTGACAAGTCATTTACGTACAAAAAACAATGGATATTAAAGAAATAACTATTTGATGTACGTTTTCTGTAGGCTAAATCGGAACTGAACGAAGAAAGTTTACCTGACAATGCAAGAACAAACAGATTGTATAGCTCTCTTTTAATTTCAGTATTTGAGAACTAAAGAAAATGGTTATGCGATACTTTGACCTGCTTGAATAATTTTTTTTGTTTTTTTATCCTGACTTCTCAGCACAGACTGAAATGTTAATAGTAAACTAATCTCCTCTACTTTGAATATTTTATGCTCAATATACAAAACTTTGTAATTAATTTAGTGAGATGTGGTTTGCATTTTTTAATGTGATTCTTGATGTCCGATAGGAGCATTTTCTTAAGTTCATGATAAAGACAATCAGGGTCATAGGTGGTTGCACGAACGCTTAGATCGTATGCCCTTTTAATAAATACAAAGAATAAAAAAGTAAAAATATCAATGCGATATGTCAAATATATGTCGTTGCACGTCCAAAGTTAATTTCATGCATTTAGGTAGCAGCATGATCCATATCGAATAACGTCTTCAATAACCTAATGACAGAATATGAAATCTGCAAAGACAAACTGAGAAATGTTAGATGATTATACCGGAGAGTTGCCATGGAGAAGTATTCTTCAACTCAGTTCTCAAGAGGATAATTTCTAATTGCCGATTTCAGCTGGGTTAAAGGGTTAACATGACGTTCCCAGTTACAGATGCTTTATACTGTAGGTCATTAGTCAGAAGCACAAAATCGTACGTTTCGGGACCGCCGAAGCCACGCTTGAAGTAACTCTCTGTATAAGAAGGAATTCTCGCTAAGTCCAGACAATGTGTGGAAGGAACATCGTAGATTTTTCGAAGAACCTAACTGCCATTAGATCCATTTTTACGTTGCTGGGACAATATAGCGAACAAACCAAATTGGCCGGTCGTGGAGCTGGATCTTCCTTCTCCGGTGCTTTCCCAATTAAACTACACAGATCAGTGCTTATCACTTCTACTTTGCCGTTGAAACACATAGTCTGCGACAAGCGTTGCGTTGCGTTGCGTACGTAGCGCTCTAAAAAGGTTCCGACAGTCTGTCAGATGAATCTTCATATAAATATATTCAGCTAATTTAAGCAAACTATGACATCAAACTCTATGAGAAGCGAATTGACAACAAAATTCAATTTCCTGAATAAATTTTGAATGATACAATTTCATCGCGATATACAGTAGATATATTATTTATCAGATACCGGAGGGTTTCCGGAGGTAATGCCAGCCATGCTTCTTGCAGTATTGTCCACAATTCCGCCTGAGACGGCGATCCAGGCTCCATGGATCTGATGTTTTACTCCACAACACCCAGGACAGCTTCCACAGAATTTTAATCCGGGGACTTTGGTGACCACTGTATGGTTTCAAACTCAGATAAGTGTTCCTCGAATCATGCCTGGGTAGTTGTGGCCAGGTGTGGTGGGGCATTGTCTTTCTGAAACTGACCATCGGCTGCAGAATGCGCGAAGGACATGAAATCATGTTGGTGATCATCCTGCACATTCTGGTAGCAAGCAATGATTAAAAACCTCTCCAGACACACTAAGTGACCTAATGTGACCCATGAGAGGCTACTCAAACCATCACAGAGCCTCCACCACCTTGAATAGAGCAGACCTGGCATGACGAGGACGTGCTGTCGACTATACACCTGCACCCACCTGTCAGCTCAGTAGAGTTGAAAACGGGATTCATCTGACCACACGATGCGGTGCCACTTTGCGGAGGTCCAGTTTTGATGTTTCCGGTACCAGACAAGTCGTAACGTCCGATGACGAGCAACAACAGTTGCATAAGAGTAGAGTGTCGGATCGTGTGGCCCAGGGTATACAGCGGGGACCATACTGTTTCCTCGCTGATGCTTCTTGGTCCTCCGACATTTAATCTGGATGGGATTTGAGCCACTGTTGCCAAGCGGTAGGTCTGTACAACGCTGGAGAATCTACGTCGACCTCGGTCATCAATGGTGTGTGGTCGGCTACTGTTTGCTCTCTGGGCACTGGTACGTTCGTTGACAGTACATTAGCGGTATACCATTGGTACAGTTCCTCTCGGAAATCTTAGAGTTCTTACCACTTGGGCGATAGAATGGCCCAACTGTCTTCCGCCGATAATGCGTCCACGATCAAAATCGCTCAGATCACCACCTTTAACCATGTTCGTCGATTGTCATACACTGTTGGGAAGCCTTGCGGTTCGCCGATTTATCGCCTGCATTCTGTTTGGGTCCGTTCCACTGTGCGCTGGGGATGCCCATGTAAACTCCCTATCACCACTATCTCAAACTTTTAGTCTAGTGAGTGTATGCGTAATACTTCTTACCTTGTGGTTTAACAGCGGCCGTTAAACCACAAAGGAAAAGTAAATCAGAAAAAAATGAATCCTGTGGAAAATCTTTGGGTTGCTGTCAAAAGGTCCATTCCAGCTTTGGATTCATGGAATGAAACT
Organism: Macrothele yani; assembly: GCA_039090855.1. Lineage (NCBI taxonomy): Eukaryota > Metazoa > Arthropoda > Arachnida > Araneae > Macrothelidae > Macrothele > Macrothele yani. The sequence goes on from CM076990.1 coordinate 88,542,417, forward strand.
ATCGACAGCGGTGCAGCAAACATAGGTGGATATACCTGTGGAACATTTTCGTGACACAGTGTATTCATGCTTCGCCGTGTGACTGCCCTTAACAGCGCAAAAGTTTGGCCTACCGTTACTAGGTAAGAATCCCATGATTTCTGTCCATTCAGTGCAGATACACTTTATTGACAAAAGCCACCGGACACCTAGAAGAGAAACACAACATAGCATTTATTGACATACATTAGTACGGTGTCGGTTTACCTTTGGCCTTAATGCATGCACTGACTCTTCGAGACATACTTTCGACAAGGTATTGGAACACAGCGATAGTTATACTCTTCCATTCAGTACATAATGCTGACGCTAACTGTTGCTTAGTGGTAGACCTTGGTTCCAAACTTCTTATGCGGGGATCTAATTCATTCCATAGGTGCTCTATGGGATTAAGATCGGCGCTCTGTGCTGACCAGTCCACATACGATACGAAATTATCGTCAAACCACGCCGTAACAGTCCTTGCTTTATGGCTCGGTGCATTATCGTGCTGATACCAACAAGGCTCGGTTCCATAGTATTGTCACAGAGTTGGTAAGGCATAATTGTCCAGAATATCGAGATAGACGTGCTGGTTAACAGGTTTGTCCACGATAACCAATGGGCCGGGACCATACCACGAACCCCACCCCCACCCACGAGTACACTGCCAGCTCCACACCTGACCGTAGGAGCAGTACACTGTGGTAAGTAGAGTACCCACGGCTGCTGCCATACCCACACACAGCCATCAGACTAATAGATCGTGTATTTCGATTCATCAGTCCATAGGATCCGTTTCCATTGATCCACGGTCCACAATAAATGTTCTTTACACCATGCTAAACGTCTAGTAGCATTCCGAGTGGAGATGAATGGCTTATGAGCAGCCGCACGACCACGGTAACCCATGGAATGAATTTCTCTGTGAATAGTACTTGTATATACCGAGGTTCTAGCATTTTTACTGAGCTGTAAACTAAGGCATTGTGCAGTACTCCGTCGATTAGCTATAACGACTCTCCTGAGGTTTCGACGTCCTCTATCACTGATTTTCTGTGGTCTGCCGGTAAGTTTTGCTGCTTCAGGCACGCCATGTGTCTTCCACGGATTCAGTACATCCAAATCAGTTGACTTGGGTACGTCTAAACGCCTCAAGGTTTCTCTTATGGACAACTCACTAATATGACACCCACCAATATTTCCTATCTCAAAGTCAGTTCTCTCCCGCCGCGACATTTTCACTCAAGCTCACTGTGTGATATGATCGCGGTCAGCTGCAGGCTTGTTTTTGTACCGTTTACAGTTGTACCGCGCAACTTAACAACGCAGCGGAACCGTTCATTTGTGTTTGAAGGGGTGAACGGTGACTTTTGTCAATATAGTGTATATAGTACTATGCACTTCTAATGTGAAGATTCCCGCCGCTGAAAAAAGAAATTCTATTTGTATAGAAGAAAAGTTTTTCCCATTAAGTTTCTTTGGAACGGAAAGTGATTTTTAAATCTTATTACCTCCCTTTCTTTACGCTTTTTAACCGTAGGTTGAAGAAGCGTATATGCTCCAGCTTTGTCCGTCCGCACGATAACTCACGTGAAAATGGTTCGATTACGACGAAATTTTAGTATGTGGTAGGGGACCACCTGGGGACGAACCCTATTGAAAATGGGGGAAACAGGGTGAAATATCAGAACATAGGAGCGGGATCCATTCTATTGCTCTTATGCGTCATAACTTGCGTAAAAAATTGTTCGATTTCCATGAAATTTTAGTATGTGGTAGGAAACCACCTGGGGACGATCCCTATTGAAAATGGGTGAAATGGGGTCTAAGGTCAGGAAAATAGGAGCTGGATTCATTCCATTGCCTTTATGCGTCATAACTTGCGTGAAAATGGTTCGGATCCGATGAAATTTTAGTATGTGGTAGGGAACCACCTGGGCACAAGCCCTATTGAAAATGGCCGAAATGGGGTCAAAGGTCAGGCAGGACATAAGAGTGGGATTTATTCCATTGCCCTTATGTGGCATAACTTGCGTAAAATCGGTTCGATTTCGATGAAATTTTAGTATGCGGTAGGGAACCACCAGGGGACGATCCCTATTGAAAATGAATGAAATGGAGTCATAGGTCAGGACATAGGAGCGGGATCCATTCCATTGCTTTTATGCATCATAACTTGCGTAAAAATGGTTCGATTTCGATGAAATTTTAGTATGTGGTAAGGAACCACCTGGGGACGAACCCTATTAAAAATGGACGGAATGAGGTCAAAGGTCACGATATATGAGCGGGATCCATTCCATGGCGCTTATAGTTCATAACTTGCGTAAAAATGTTTCGATTTCGTTTAAATTTTAGTATGTGGTAAGGGACCACCTGGGATCAAATTTTATTGAAAATGGACGAAATGGGGTCAAAGATCAGGACATAGAAGCGGGATCCATTTCATTGCCCTTATGCGTCATAACTTATATAAAAATGCTTCGATTACGACAAAACTTTATCATGTTGTTCCGGTGGTATACTGAATCGGTTCTGTATAATATCATCGAAATGGGTTCAAAGGTCAGGACACACTTCGAAATGGGTTCAAAGGTCAGGACACACGAGGAATATTTATTTCACAGCCATTACCTCATATCTTAAGTAATGATTTCCGACATGTTGGAAAGCGTATCATAATCAATGCATTGCATGATTTTATTAACTTGTTTAATATCTAATTTCGACTGTTTTGCCATTTGAATATTTCTTTAATTCGATACACAAAATATTTGGGTGACAAATTACAGAAAGATGCCATATGATTTAAAATGATTACACGTGGTTTAGCCGAAACATTTTTTTGTGATCACCGATAATACTACGCTATGAAGAATTCTGTGGTATATTGCACTAAAACGTGGTACTACACCAGCTACACCACTTTTTAAAGTAAAGTATAATTTTTCCTTCGTTAACAGGACTCTAAAACCGACCATTATTTTCTTGTAAAACATTAATTTCTTTTGTGAATGCCAGCTGAATCAGTATTGCTCAAAAACGTTTTGTACTCTCAGCGTGACAAACCGAAGGAATTAAAGTCAAAAGCTGGGAGCCGAAGCATTGTGACGCAGCATAAATGCTGTGGTAAATTTCGAGACTCTCTCATTTTGTTATTGCATACAAAAGGTCAAAGGTGACAAGAGAAAAGAATAACACTAGTCTGCATGAGATCAGATGATTGAAAACTAATATGTGTGCTTAGCTCAATTTTTCTTGCTGATTCCAGTACTTGTCTTAGTTTTCTTCTATCACATACAGTTTTTGCACAATCGACCCAAGTTGATTTCGAAGGTTTATCGCTGATAGCATTGCATCTGCCAGTCAGGGGCGTTTTAGCGGGAGGCATTTCAGCTATCTCTTTTGCCAATCATCGTCAAAGCAATGTAAGGTTACTTTTGGAGTATTGCCAACTAGCCACCTATAGAAGAAAGACTGAAAAGAGAATTGGCAAGAATTAAAAAATAGCATTCCCGCCAGTCAGATGCTCACATTTCCAGTTCATTGCTATTTCTGTTCGGATTTACACGGCTGTTCTAAGTTGCAGTCTATATTGTGAGGGTGTAGTCTTACAATGTCGAAACGAAAGTGTGTAAATTGTGCTAATGTGTTCTGTTACATTTGTAGAAATTATGTAGTGCTTAAGCAAAGAACGGATATCACAGACTTTGTGAAGAAAGCTTACTGTTCTTATTTTAAAGTGCATCTTGGTGACCAGGATAAGGCAGGGCACCACATAAAGTGTGCCGCTATTGTGTTGAGAGGTTAAGGCTATGGACAAAGGGGAAGCAAACGTGCATGCCGTTTGTAATGCCTATGGTGTGGAGGGAGCCTAAAGACCACCTGAACGACTGTTACTTCCACTTAGTTAATGCTAAGGGATGCAATTCGAAAAATAAGAACAAAATTGTGTATCCAAGCATTCCTTCAGCCATTAGGCCAGTTCCACACCGAAAAGATCTGCCTGTCCCTCTTCCTGCAGCTGTGTTAGAGAACGTGGCGAAAGATGATGAATGTGAACGTGATGCAATCTCCGAAGACGATAGTGATGATGTCTACAAGCCGGAAAACGACTCTAATCCACAACTGTTCTCTTAAAAGGAACTTAATGATCCAGTACGTGATCTGAACTTACCTAAGTAATCTGCAGAACTACTTGGCTTCCGGTTGAAAAGTAAGAATCTTCTGGCTCCAGGAAAACATTTTTCATGGTACCGACAAAGAGAAAAAGAAGTACTTCCTTTTTTCTCACAGAACGATTCCTTGGTTTACTGCAATAACATCAACGAGGTAATGCACTTCTATGGCATTGAACATGATCCTACTCAGTGGAGACTTTTAATTGACTCGCCCAAGAGGAGCCTCAAATGCGTGTTACTGCATAATGGGAATGTGTATGGGTCCATTCCTGTTTCCCACTCAGTTAAAATGAAAGAGACACTCGAGAACATGAAGGTACTATTAACAAATATACATTATGAGGGACACAAATGGCTTATCTGTGGTGACTTCAAGGTAATAGGAATGCTATTAGCACAGCAAGCTGGGTACACGAAAATGGCTTGCGTTCTATGTGAATGGGACAGTAGGGCAAAGCAAAGGCATTGGACAATGAGAGTTTGTCCAGAGCGGAGAGATTTTTCCTGGGACTAAAAACATCTCGCATGACCCGCCTGTAGACCCCCAAAAAGTATTGCTTCCACCACTACACACCAAACTGGGGTTGATGAAGCAGTTTGTAAGGGTTCTACCACAAGATGGGCCATGCTTCCAGTACCTTTCTATGAAATTTCCCTTCATCACCCTAGAGAAATTGAAAGCTGGAATTTTTGACGGCCCTCAAATAAAAAAACTGATGAATGACAAAGATTTTCAGAAAACGATGAATGAGAGAGAAAGACGCATATACAGCATTCCGATCTGTAACCAAAAACTTTCTAGGGAATCACACATGTCCTAATTACAGAAGAATTGTTGAAACAATGTTGGAAAACTTCAAGCAGTTGGGTTGTAACATGATTGTAAAAGTTCACTTTTTACACTCCCATATCGACTACTTTCCGGAAAATCTGGGACATTATAGTGAAGGGCACGGTGAACGCTTTAATGGAACACTGTTTGCTTGTCGTTTTATTAAAGAATATCCCAGGTCAGTTCTTTACAGTAATTTTAAAGTGTTTTTGTAAAAAAAAGTCTTTGGGGGACAATGTGTTTGCATTTTTGTGCTTACATTAATTAAAATCTCGAAAACATAACTTCTTATTTTATTTAAAAACCTGGCGTGATAGAGAAAAATGGAAGTCATTTTTACAATCGGTGTCAAACATTGATTCAGGAACAGATATTTTTAAGAAATCATCTGACAAAAAAATTTAAATTTGCAGACTGGTGTAATCGAACTGTGATATCTACTAGTTTGAATTCTGGACCACTGTAGAGATTCCATATTTGAAAAGACACCATCTTCTGCAATTGTGTACAGTTGCTAATTACTTTCATCCCAAAACATTAGGCAAACTTTTCTCCTGATTAAGAAAAAAACAGGTTACAGAAGGCAACAAGAATGCCACCGAATCTTACGATGTATTTCAAAATATTTTAGTGTATGACGGTAATTTTTCCAAACCTGAAGATTTCGTAGACGACTTATGGATAAACTTGGACGTGATCCCTGAAAACTGATGAAACGTATATTTTCATTTTAATCGAACTTGTCATGGGCGATATATCGTACTAAACGTAACTATAAAATGATGGAAAATGCTTCGAAACATTATTGGTTACAGCAATCCTTTAAAAGACTTTCTCCAAATCTACAAGCAGAAGAGGTGTAGGTAATACAAATGTAGAGCAACTCCAACTAACGGGACGGTTGTTGATCACGAATAGGTAAAATGTTTAGGGCATAGTCTAAAATAATGTCTTAACTACCCGTTTCAAAATGACTTTTTGCAATAAAATTTGTGTTAGATATACAGTGCCAAATATATAAATATACACAGTCAAGTCCCATTATTGTAACCACTTCCTACTTTTGACGTCAACAGCGCGTAGCCAATGAAAGAAGGCACTTGTCGTGAGTTGGCTTCGAGGGTATATACGGTGTGCTGTAAACATTCTGAAAACATATCACCCGTTGCTGTCATGGATAAAAGGAGCGATTTATCAGATTTTCAAAAAGGGATGATTATCGGCTGTCTGGCCAAGGGTGGCAGTATTTCTGAAACAGCGCAGTTTGTGAACTGTTCGCGTGCTTCTGTGGTTAAAGTGTATTGTGATTGGAGAAATGGCCCCGTTGCGAATAAGCGATGTGGAAACTGCGGAGCAACACGTGCCATTAATGTGAGAGGTGAAAGTCGGCTGCAAAGGTGCGTAAGGGCCGGTCGACACGCCACAGTGGAGCAACTCCCTGGCCGAATGAATGAGGGGCTACCGGAAGTGTGTCTAAAACGACTGTTCAGCGAACCCTTCTGCGTATGGGGCTTCGTTGCAGAAGGATGGTCACTGCACCTACGCTAGCGAAGGTGCATTGGCAAAAAAGTCTTACATTTGCGCGGCAGTATAGGAATTGGGCCTCCGCTGATAGGCAAAGGATTGCCTTCTCCGATGAGTCACGTTTTCTGCTTCGTCGAAGGGATGGACGTTGGCATAAAAGGCTAGAAACCTCGGAGAACAAACACTCTTCTACGATTGCTGGAAGAACACAAGCTGGTGGGAGCAGCGTTATGGTCTGGGGAATGTTTCCATGGCATTCCCTGGGTCCACTCATACCTGTGGAAGGCACTAGGGAAAGAATTCGTTGTGAATATATCCTTGCAGATCATGTACACCCATACATGCTGATTGTCTTTCCTGAGGCTTATGGGATCTTCCAGCACGTCAGTGCGACGTATCACACAGCTAGAAATGTCCAACAGTGATTGGAAGAGCACGATGAAGACTTCAAAGTACTTCCTTGACCCCTAATTCCCCAAACTTAAACCCAATTGAGTATCTGTAGGACAACCTTGATCGTGTTGTTCGCTCTATGGATCCTCCACCACGCACCCTTAAGCAGCTGTCAGATGCACTGCAGTTAGCATGGCTCCACATACCTGTGAACACCTTGCAGCACCTTATTGAGTCACTCCCAGCCCATCTAGCTGCTATCTGCGCTATACATGGCAGTTACTCTGGATATTAGTGGTCACAATAATGTGACTCGACCGTGTATTTCAAAATAATTCAGCATCTGTTTAATGGGATGAGCTATACATCGAAGGTAAGTTGAAGTTTTCTGGATTCGCTTGGCAGCGGAAGCAGCTATCTTGTACAGGGGAATTTTTTAAAGGAATATTTTAGAAGTAATGATGTTGTGCTTTACACCACGCTAATAGGCGTGTGGCATTAGTCGAAGTGATTGAAGGTTTGTGGATTAAAGGTTTGATTAAAGATTTGTGTCCGTGATAGCCGATGTCGAGTAGCAGCTTTGGCACTGCAATGCTGATAGCAATAGTATCACATAGGGTTTGCGTGACTTAAGACAATGTTGATTTAAGTTACGAGAGGCCAGTTATTCGCACAGCTCTCCTGTCACGTTCTCGTAACTTTTGAGGTTTGCCAGGTCGTTTTTTGGCGGATTCAGCTCCAGTCTGCTTCAATTTGCATACCACATCGCCAACCGTCAACCAAGTGATTTTCAATGCAGCTGAAATATCTTTTACGGAGCAACTGATTATGTGGTATTCTATTATATCAGTCCATGCTGGAAATATGTTAACTCTGTTGATCGAGGCATCTTGTATTCATACGCTATTGCTTCCTCACAGCACGCTTACAGTTGAGTCTGTGACGTGGTGTTTACGTAGGACGTAATTCACGCAGGACATTAATGGTAGGTCAGTGTATTTTGTTTCATTGTAGGAACGACTGCTTTACCTTACACATTGTCTTACTCCTTCTCAGACATCGCCTCGTACTTTGATTAAATGAGCTGTCCCTCTGGAGTTAAACCTGCAACAAATGCTGAATGAAATTAGACTTTACTCTCAGATATAACCCCCCACCTTGAAATCGAATTTCGCGATATGTCAAACGCTATTTCCAGAACTGACGTTTTGTGATCAGGATTTCCTTCTTCATACCAAGATTGGCTCCCCTTTTCTATAAAGGATTCTTATTTACTCTACACCTTCGCACGGAACGTTCCTATGACTCTCTTTTGTAATTTGCTATGGCAAAGGGTAGCAGTCCTTAGTTACGAACTACTCTTTCACTGATGAAATGAAATGAGATAAAATGGTATATATTTTTCTTTTGTGGGCAGTAGCTCAGAGCACTTTCAAATATTAAAAGCTCAGAATGAGATGCTTCCTGAGTCTAAAACATCTGTTTCCTTGTTGTCCTTGATGAATTATTCCGAACATGAAGTGGAATTTTTAACTGCTGTCGAACTACGAGCGCAGAACAAAGCATAAAACTGTATTGGAACCTATCAAATAACTTTGCATTTCAACACTAAATGCAATATTTCTCCTTAAGATGCAGTAGTCTCGAATCAAAACATTTATTAGGAAAGCAGCTTCCCTGTTTGATCTCTGTAAGTTTTTACGTATTCGGAATAAATTAAATTCATAATATTTTAAAGATTGGAATGAATTTCTCTTAGTTATGGTTTTGTGTTCTTAAACATTTTCACGATATATTTTCGTAGAATTTCCCCAGTGATTTAAAGAGTTCAACTCGAAAAGAAAGAACGCCCTCGTAAATGTCTGATATTATTCAGAGCATGTGAACACCGATGCTTCTCATTATATTTTAATTACTTGCATGAATTCATAATCTCAACCTCTGTAAGATTCTTTCTTCTTTTTAATAAATATTCGGGTTTTAGAAAAGAATCGGCGGTAGGAAATTATAAGTTTTTTTATTGCTTTAAACGGAAGAGTTTTACAAATACACTTCAGGGAACGATGAGAAAGGAAATTTTAAAGATCTACTTTGTGCACTTTTCCAGAATGTTTCTTTTAGTTTAACGTTTTGTGGTTGGGGAATGTTAAGATTCTTTTATTTTAAATCTCGTGACACTCATACCGCGATTCTAGCATATCGGGTGCATGCAATTCTTTTGAGTTGAACTCTTTTTATCTTGTGGATACATTGCTCAGTACAAAAAATTGCCTTCAATATTTAGAGCGCATTTTAGGATTTTATTTTCGTTCTTAGAAAGATGTACTCCTCTACCATTAACTAGAAAGTGACGTTCTACTAGTAGCATTGCAGTAATAGCACCATATTTTCTCTTTAAAAATCAGCGTAGCATAACGACATAGCAATAAGTACAGTTACGTCACATAGTTTTAAATAAACCCACATTTCATTTTTTCGATTTGAATAAAACTACACGTGCTCTATTTTTCTTGCTTCTTCCTGTTTAGCACTTGATGAATAACAGTCATTTCTACGTTATGTTTTATAGCAACGTACCTGTTGATATTATGTGTGTTGCAAATCAAAACTCAAGATGAATTTGTCGAATTTTGTCTGACATCTTGTGCAGTGAATGTGTTGACGCAGGAGCATGCGCATACTACCGATTTCCAGTACCCAAAGGAAACTCTGCAGAAGCATTTTCTTGATAGAAACTTAACAATAGCTTTAGGCCAGGTGGCTGTAAATAAAAAATGCCTGTATCATATTTCTTTCTATTTGTTTCGAGTTTAACCACCCCAGCGACCATTTAGGGTTACAATGAGGCTTCCTCCCCAAATTTATATCCCATGGTCCTAGAGTAAGGATAGGATCAGCATCGTAGGGGAAAGGTACTGCCCATAAATCATACGGGACCCTAGAGCAATTTAGACAATTTGACGGAAACCTGCGCATCTGACCACTCACCTACCTAACGGCAGAACCTCTATCAGGAAAAAATAAATAAATATACATGCAAAACATTCTTCATAGTGGAAAGTACGGAATACAAAAATAATATTTTAAATCAAATTCTTTAAGCAGATACATTGAGGAAAGTACATATATCAGTTCTGGCTTTCCAATGGAGAAAGCATTCGAGATACGATGCCGACTGACAGACGGGCGGATATACTTACTGATAAGTACGTACTGTTTTCTGAATAATTTGCAAAACGAGAAAGCCATATACATGATTTAGACGTACCTTCTACGAAGAATTCAAAAGAACTGATATTATTGTTGTTGTAGAAGTGAAGTCAAAAACCGCTTTAAATGTTTGAAAACAAAGTACTGTAGTTACAGATAATTCTCCAATTTTTTCTGGAAAATACTTTCGTGAACCACATGCCTCGTGAGCTCGCTGACGGGCTGTTGGTGATTTAAAAACGTATTTCTTTAAAACGTATTTAAAAACGTTTGTTGTGCAATTAGAACTTCCGCATACCTTTTACAACTGAAAACGTGGTGTTTCTGCTCTAAATTAAATTCAACGCACTTCTTGATAAAAGAGAGAACGAACTTCTTCATGGAATTAAAATCCTAGCATGCAGGCCAGCTAGCACATCGATGAAAGTTCTCTGCTGTTCTCAGTCAACGATGTGAAAATGTACAAACATTATTTTTCAAAAAAGATATCATTTCGTTTTTCACAAATTCGGTAGGCTTACAAAAGAAAAGAAATCCCCAAAACAATTTACGGTTAGACGCTCTACCGAAAATCTTTATCCCAGTTTATTGCTGAGTACGCAGTCTTGCTGCTGTAAATGCAGACAGTGTTATCAGTAGCAGTATTCAGATTGGAAAATGCGTATTGAAAACGATAAGTACAGTATATAAAGCTTATCGACATAATCCATGAAGCACTTTGGCTGCACTCAGGTGTGTTAGAGGATTGCCATTTCTGATTGTGTCGATGGTTCACTCCAAAAAACAGTTCATCAAGTGTTTTAGTGGTATATATGTATATTATTTGGGATTTTGGTGCAATGTTTTCCCTTAAAAGTGGTGAGAAAAAGAGTGCACAGCGCTCTGTATGAGTGATAAATGAAAGATAATTTAGATGGGGTAAACAGGTGTATCAGTCAATAAAACATGTTTCCAATATAAAATTGCTAAATAAACTAGACATTAAGAAAAATGAAGATAAGCTGAAACAGTTCACGCTCAAATTTGTCGTGGAACCGTCTGAAAGTGGGTGAACTGGTCACACTAAGCACTTAAATTTGTCTAAAATTGAAGATTTGGAATAAGCATTTTAGAAGCAGTATTTTCAGCAAATAACAAGCGGTGCTCTCGTACGTATAGTTGAAGTCTGCGTGCGAAAAGCTTGCTCAGCATATGATGAATGTCGCCAGTTTTACAGTCAATATTGCTTCGTTATGGACCTTTCCTAAGAGTCATAATATTGCCAATCGGAAAAGTTAAGTTGAAACTTTGAGTAATGATGTAGATGATATCCACCTTCAAGAAAGAAACTTAATGAAACTATCCACAAAAAAATTTGTCTGTACTGGCCTTAATTCAGAAAGCCCCGCCCGCCTCGAAATTTCCAGTTTACGGCCCGGCTCGAAATTTCCAGTTTACCGCCCGCCTCGAAATTTTCAGTTTACGCCTCGAAATTTCCAGTTTACGGCCCACCTCGAAATTTTCAGTTTACGGCCCGCCTAAAAATTCCCAGTTTAGGGCCCAGCGCGTTTCAGACTTCTATCAAACGTTCTCTGACACTTATCGCAAATTCCGCAAGGTTTCCTTTAGTTAAGGTGTCGTGGCTCATGGATCCCTTTTTAATGGCCTGCAGGACGCTCACACAGTAAATTCAAAAATGAAAAAAAAATACATTTTTTCAAATGGAGAAATAAATGTCCAGGTGCTTTGGGTACATTGACTTCGAATTCTCAAATCTGCTATGAGCTGTGCTACGAAAAATTATAAAATTGAAAATTTTAAAGAGTACTGAAAAATATAGGCTTATCAGGTGCTCACTGAGTCATGTTCATAACATAGATATCATGTTAACCGCATCGTTTCTTTTTCCGAAAGTAAAGTTGTAGGATTCAAAACCTGTCTGAAATAATTGATATTCGTAATAAACACATGCATTTTTACTTTTCTTTTTCATGTTCCCCGTGAGTGCTATTCTATTTTGCCATGTTGTCCGCGATTCAGTAAAGGCTTAAGACCTGCTGCTTTAAAGAAACAAAGCTTCTCTGTTGAACTTTATTATTAAAAGGAATGTAACGCAGAGAGACTTGCGATTTCTCGGTGACAAATGAGGTTCAAACCTGACTACATACTTTGGTTACATATTATATACAGCGCGGAAAGAAACAACCGCATAAACACTTTAGGGGTGATTCTTTGGGTCAGTTCAAGCATAAAATGTTCTATGACATTTTTGGATTTAGGGCTTAGTTTTCCACATATAAGCCCCCAAAGGTGCGTGACGTCACGTCCGGAATCGCCTGTTTTTGTGGCTTTCAGCACAACCCGAGTGTCATGCAGGGAAGCGCGTGGCGGATGCCTGATGCTGCAATCGCAATACAACAACAGTCATCTCACTTGTTTCCGGTGTTGTGTTACGCCAGCAATTGTCGAGACGAACGGAATTGGTCGCTCTGTTGGATGATATACGGCTTCGGAGAGCACTACGATATGTAAATAAGTCTTAATGACTGCCAAGGTACTGAGCCTGCAGAATCAGGCATCCGCCACGAGCTTTCCTGCGTGACACTCGGGGTGTGCTTGAAGCCTCAAAAACAGGCGATTCTGGACGTGACGTCACACACTTTTGGGGGCTTATATCTGGAAAACTAAGCCCTAAATCCAAAAATGCCATTGAACATTTTATGCTTGAATTGACCCAAGGAATCATCCCCTGGGGTGTTTATGCTGTAATTTCTTTCCACCCTGTGTATGTAAACACTATTCCTCTACTATACTTAAGTACAGACATCGTAGCCCCCGTTTCCCAAATTTGAAAACAAATACTTCAAACTTCCTCGTCTTCGTTGTAACAGTTGTAACAACGAATGGCGCCTAAAGTTCGTTTTGCTTTCGGTTTCGGGTAGCTGTAAACTCTCTTCATGTAAACATTTCTCGTAAAAGTAAAAAAGGCACGTTTTAATCGCTATAGCTAAGCGAAAACGGAATTTGATTTCAACCTTTAAAGAAATCAACAGTCCCATTTCAGACTCTCATCTTACAGCTCTGCTTGGCTGTTTCAGCTGTAAATAATCAACGCATCCGGTGGCGGACAGCGTCTGTCATTTATATTCAATAAACTTAGCCATCTGATTACTTAACACGTCAGTCTTAGTTTCCTGAGAAGAAAATATTTTTTAGGAGAAAATGACTAAAACTTCTAATACCCGGCCTGGCCCGATCACGAAAAGTTTTCCTTAACTGATGGAAGTAAAAACCCCGGCCTGTGCAGACTTCCAGTATACAATGGAGATCACATTGTTTTTATATCTCTGCCTGAAAATACTCAGGCATACAAACATTGAACGCCTACTAGAAATCTTAGCAACATTTTCAGCGATTTTGTTTGCTAACATAGATAGCTCTAATTGACTTGAGTCTGTCGTGGTTGACAAATCTAAAAGGTTTCGTAACTTGAAGGATCAGATACCTGTCATTTATCATAGCTCTGAAAAACATGCATTGAGATTATTAGTTATTAGTTTCTCCATCAATTTCCCCCAGTATTTAGAGGGTTTCAGATTGAAGTTCTCAACATTTTCCATGATAATATAAAGGCAGTGTTGTTGTTAGACATTTCTCCATTGCATCAGAACCCTGAAGAACTTCTATGTATTAATAAAAAAAATGTATGACATTGCCCCACTTCCCCCACCTCGAAAATAACATCACTGATTCATCCCAAGAACCAGGCTGTCATTACAGCATGCCAGAAGTTGTAAAAAGGAATTTTTTAAACGACGTTATGGTTATTGGGAAGCCTCGGAGTGTACTATAAGACACGAGGAGGAAGAGAATATTCGAACGGCTCAATCAGGTCAGATACTTTTAATTGAGACAGATGTTGGGAAGGTGAAAAGGAATTCAGTCTATCACGTGCCCCTTCTTTTTGACAGTGATGCGGAAACTGATTTCGAACAACTGGAAACATTGAACTTTCAAGAGTCACTAACGATGAGAGGAGAAACAGAAGTTACAGAAGATTGTGTTACATTTAGTAGACAAGGGGATTCTATTTACCAAATTTTCACGGAGGAAGAAATAGGAAGACTTGTTTCTACTCTTGCTTGTGGAGAAGAAGACAATAATGATGAGAAAGGCAGTGATCCAAAGGCTCCACATAAATTTTCTGAAGTTAGAGACACCCTAGACACAGCTATGAACTTTATCAATGATTCATCAGATATTTTTCAAATCAAAGAATTAGAAGAGATATGCAAGAAAACTTAATATAACTTTACATCACCAAGAGGAAAAACTGTGCGTTACTTAATAGAGAAAACCGGTGCAAAATTCTTTTCGCAATAAAGTGTATCCTCAGAAGAAATAGTTTTCTCAAACGATTTTTAGAATCGGAAATACTCTTTCAAAAAAAGAAATATGCGTTAACACTCTTCGCCACCCAATTGTGAATTATTCGAAAGTAGAAAATATGTCAAAATATTATTTATATCAAAATATATGTAACCTTCACAAGATATAAGGAGAAAAGTTTTTCATAAATGATCCCTAGCGCCAGAAATACACATTACTTAAAGATGATCATATTTCCAATTACATACCGTAGCGAATGGCATACCGTACAGAAACAGTTTTTTCAAGAGGATTTTCAGAAGCTGAAACAGAGCTGCAAACATTACCTGCGTACAGATAGCATTCACTAGCACCACCTAGAGACAGAGGTACCAGTCATTACCAGAAAATAACGTCAGAAATTTACCCATCTGAAAATTGATATATTCTTGCGATCCTCACATAAAACGTCACATTAGTCAATACGCTGAATGCTCCAGATTGCGAAATTATGTGATTCAGAATGAATATAAAAAATGTATGTACCCAACTTAAATTTAAAGTTGCACTTGAATATCGGCACACATACCATTTTTATGCGTTTTTATGCACACATAATATCTTTGATATTAAAATACTATACAATAATACGAAAAAGTTATCAATATACGTAAATATGTTTTTCATGATTTTTTAAAATATTGATAAATAAATAAATATAAAAAAGCATAAATATATGCTATATATTTATGTTTTTTATAATCCAACGCAATTTTATAGACTATCGACTTATATGGATAGCTGTCCGACCTACGGTTCGTAATATCGAGGTTTTACTGTACTATGTTTCTCCTCTTTACACACTTCGTTTGCAATTTTTGGGGTTCAAGAAATAACAGGTACCTGTACAAATACGAAATCATTAAGCATACATATTTTCAGTCTTAAGCTACCTAAATATGCCCTCTGTCTAAGTAATGAATCAAATACCATAAGTTGTACTTACAAATGGCTGTCGTCCTTACACCAGTCACAATAAGTACAGAAAATACATGGATTTCATGAGCTCTGAACCGCTCGCCATTACGTTATATTTGAATCTCTGAAATTCAACTGCAGTGGTGTACTGAAACTATGAATGAATAAGAAAGAATTAATAGAAGATCTGTAATGAAGAGAAAAATGAACGCAGGAGATAATTAAATCCTTTAGAAAATAATATGAAAGCAGCTGCGAGAGACTTTTACCTCATAAAATAAGGAGTCAAGCATTTTTACTTTAATACATTCACTAAAGTGGAAAGGAGGAATTTAATTTGCAAGAAACGCATGACTACTTCGTCATAGTTGCAAAGTAGTCCTTATCACTGACAATCGTGCAAAATGTCTTTTCTGTGAGTAAATATCTTCTCTTCCGTCAAAAGTCTCAAAACTGAGGAAGCAGAAACATTAAAGCACAACCTCTGTTGAAACAAGAGGTCCTATAGTTCCTCGCGACGTAAAACGGAAGTGATTAAACTTATAAAATCATAAGCTTGGGGAAGGAGACAAACGAAATGGGAAAATTACAGTACTCAGTATCGGAACAGGAAAAGCCGTCACTATTTCTCAGCTTCCTTATACCTTCTCTCTTTTAGTATTCTTTTATGAAGTGGGTTAAGCTACACTCCTATCCAACACATTTGTCATCAAGGATATGCACGTCCTGAGTAAAAGCCTAGTTCTTCTTTGAAATCTTTTCTAGGGCTTACAAAGTAACTGTCATTTTCCTGTCCATATGCATTAAATTAATCGGTCTTTTTCTTTCTTTCTTTCAATTTAGCAAATTTACCTTTTAAACCTTAAGTCTAGAGAACTGGTCTTCACCTCCTTTGTCTGCTACAATTTTTTTTAACGTTCGGTGTAATATAGATGTTTTCTTTAATCTTTTAACAAATGGTGAATCTTTGAAGTACCATGGAAGTCAAATATAATTTACTCTCTTTTGGTATCTAAATGATTTCGGACTTCATTGCTTAGGGGTGATGTCAAAAAGAATTGCGCCTGAAAGAGAAGCCGAACAGTTTAGAAGGCTGGGTAAGGGATAATCAGTAATTTTTTTTAAGTGCCATTGCAACTTAAAGGATTTCGTATAACAATAAACATACCAACTATAATGTGCAAGTGCTTTATCTGGTAAAACACGATCTATGCTTTTTACATTCTGTAAAGATTTTAAATGATGCTCTGAATTTATGAGAAAAAATAAAAGAAGAAAGATGACACCGAATTCTCGGGTGTAAAGAGCACATCATTTTAATTCTTTCCAGCAACATAGAAAAAAAAGAACAGCAGATTTTCGAAAAGAAATATACAGCATTAGCGGAAAAGAGAATGCATTCACTACGCATAACTTAAAATACGTCATGTGAGCAGTGTTCTTCACAGTGAATGGCATCAGTTGCAAAAAACAAAACAAAAAAAACGAAAACACATTTTTACCATCGGCAGAACAAATGAAAATAGTTTCTTATGCCCATTGGTGGCAAAAATATGTGTCACAAAAAGTCACAAATTGGTCATAAAACGTTTCTCATAAAATATCTGATGCAAAAGATATTTTTCAAATCGAACAATTGGAAGTGCAGATATGCAGGAAAATCTAATTAATATAACTTTACATCATCTAGAAAGAAAACTGCGCGTTACTCAAAAGAGAAAATGGGTGCAAAATGCTTTCCACAATGAAGAGTATTCTACAAAAGAAGAATTTTCCCAAATGATTTTTAGAATCAGAGGCATTCCTTCAAAAAGAAGAACATGCGCTGACTCTCTTCCCCACATAATTGTGAATTATTCAAAAGTAGTAAATGTACCTAAAATATTCTTTATATCTAAATCTACGCAACGTTTACAAGACATAAGAAGGAAAAGTGTTTTTATATTAACACCCTCTTGCACGAGAAATGCGCATTACTTGAAAATGCTTATGCTTTAAATTAATCACCGTGGCAAGTGGCATACAATATAGAAACGAATTTTTCAGTAGGACTTTTAGAAGCAAAGATACAACTCCAAACATTATCTGCATTCAGAAAACATTAACTGCTAGAGCACCACCTATATAGAGCCAGAACCAGTAGCGTATATTAGCTAGGCTAGCTGCGAAGCCCAGGGAATGCATAAATAAAGGTCAATAAAATATACACAAATAAAAGTCAATTACCAACGGTATTAAGATATATCGATGCTTTCGCCGCGAAAAAAACGCGTGCGGATTCGCTTCTTTTGCTCAGTCTGGCCAGAGAAGACCAACCGCGTAACGCAACTAGCTCTTCCAGAGTCTTCGTTGTTCTGATTCGAAGACCTTCCGTACGATCGCCTGCTAGCATTTCCATGACAACATGAATGAGCGGGTGGATGGAAATGGGCCATTGCTTTGGGCAGCGGTTCGCTCTGAAAAGAGAAGACTTCGACTACCTCCGTCACTTGCATGCTTCCGCCTAGAACAGCACGTGTTTCTCGAGAACTGTTTCGGTTTGTGTGAAGTGTCAATGAATTAAAATCCGTGATATTATATCTTAAACTCGTGGCTTTGTTGGATTCGAACTGTTTTGTTAAATTTTGTGTAAGCTTTCCTGAGCATCTCTTGCCAGAACTTAAAAAAACTCTATGCTTCAAATTTTGAAATAGCTCGACTAAAATATGAAATGAAGGTGTTTTATTCCTTTGATAAATACAAAAAGAAATCAGTAAGAGACATTACTTGTTACATAAAGTTGAATAAATTGGACATAGTGTTTAGTGAGGTGTACAAATTAGCAGACCTAATATTAAAGTTTCCATCAACAACTACAACTGCCGAAAGAAGTTTTTCTGTATTAAAAGAAATCAAAATATATCTTAGAGACGCACAAGAACATGTACATTCGAGAAACTTAGCTGTTTTGTCAATAGAGAAACACATTCTTTTAAAATATTGAAAAGTATTCGGAAGAAATGTTTTGTGAAAGCGTAACACTCAAGTGCACACAAAAGGACAGAAGAATGGAGTTCATGTGCAAATAAAGTATTCAGAAGGAGAACGGAGTTCATGTACAAATAAGTATTCAAATCCTAATCCTCGTATTTATTTGTATCATGTTAGCAATAGCATGTACCTAAAATTTAGAAACAAAGTTACTTCTATTACTTAACAACGGAGAAATAAACTTCGCGATTTAAGAAAGAAACAATACTGGGGAGGCGGACTGGGGAGAGACAGCCCAGGTCTTGGACCTAAGATAAGCCACTGGCCAGAACTATTCATTATAAAAATCCGAAAGTCTATGTAAAATGCTTTACATAGTGAATGTTATCCGGCGTTCAAAAATTTTTTCAAATCGGGCTTTTTGATGCAGAGATATTGAGGAACAAAGGATTCTGCATTTGCGCCCCAAATCCGTAAATTGCGCATTATTTTAGGCAGGAAATGCTCACAAAGCGCTTTCGTACTTAGAAGTATCTAATAGAAAAAATTCTTCAGTCGGCTTTTTAGACAAGAAAATAACTGATTGAAGCAATGCTTTGAGCACCAGTGAACTCTTCTAAGATGAGAAGATGAAGATCAAAGCGAGGCTCCCACAACCTATTTGACGAATATCTCTAATTTAACTTTACTTTTTAGTTTCTATTCTTATGTAAATTTTGTTACTTCTCGGCTGGAGTTTCCTTCTGAACGGCTCATCACTTCCCCGAATTCCTTTATTCATTCGGCAACAATGACACAGAGAGAGACAGAGTCATAGAGTAAATGAAACGACGTCGAGAGCAAAAGTTCGTAGTGGTGATGCTGATAATAGTACAACGAATAATGTTTAACTAAGGGACATTGTGATGCATGCTATCTTGCTATCTTGAATATGTATATGCACTATATTGACAAAAGTCACCGGACACCCAAAAGATAAACACAACATAGCATTTATTGACATACCTTAGTACGTTGTCAGTCCACCTTTGTCCTTAACGCATGCACTGACCCTTCGAGACAAGCTTTCGACAAGGGTTTGGAACACAGCAATAGGTATGCGCTTCCAATCAGTACATAATGCTGCCGCTAACTGTTGCTTAGTAGTAGGCCTTGATTCCAAACTTCTTATGCGGCGCTCTAATTCATCCCATATGTGCTCTATGTGATTAAGATCAGGGCTGTGTTCTAGCCAGTCCACAAATGATACGGAATTATCGTTAAACCACGCCGTAACAGTCCTTGCTCTATGCCTCGGTGCATTATCCTGCTGGAACCAACAAGGCTCAGTTCCATAGTATTGCCACAGAGTTCGTAGGGCATAATTGTCCAGAATATCGAAGTAGATGTATTGGTTAACAGGTTTGTCCACGATAACCAATGGGTCGGGAATATACCACGAAAAACACACCCACACGAGTACACTGCCAGCTCCAAACTTGACCAAAGGAACAGTACACTGTAGTAAACTGCGTTCCCTCGGCTGCTTCCATATCCGCACACAACTATCGGACTAATGGATCGTGCATCTGGATTCATCAGTTTATAGGTCCCATTTTCAATGATCTACGGTCTACGATAAATGTTCTTTACACCATGCTAAACGACGAGTAGCATTCCGAGTGGAGATGAAACGCTTATGAGCAGCTGCACGACCACGGTAACCCATGGAATGACGTTCTCTGCGAATGGGAACGTGTACATACCGAGGTTCCAGCATTTTTACTTACATGTACACTGAAGTTTTTTGTGGTACTCCGTCGATTATCTGTAACGACTCTCCTGAGGCTTCGACTTCCTCTATCACTGATTTTCTTTAGTCTGCCAGTACGTTTTGCTGCTTCAAGCACGCCATGGGCCATCCACTTATTCAGTGCATCCAAAGCAGTTGACTTGTATATGTTTAAAATTCTCTCGGTTTCTCTTATGAACAATCCACTAACATAACACCCAATAATCTTTACTTTCTCAAAGTCAGTTCTCTCCCGCCGAGTCATTTTCACTCAAGCTCACTGTGTGATATGATCTCGGTTAGCTGCAGGCTTGTTTTTATACAGTTTGCAGCTGTGCGCGCATCTTAACAACGCAGCGGATCCGTTCATTTGCTTTTGAAGGGGTGTCCGGTGACTTTTGTCAATATAATGTTTGCTGAAGTCGCCTTGTGTACGAATATGTAGCTGTGAAACCAACGAATCTTTGTGAAATGCAAACGTAGGACTTGCTACTTGAGTTACAGGGAAAACTAGGAGAATATTAGTTTGTAAGTCAAATTTTCTTGCCTTCTTTGCTTATCAATTTCTGGGCCGATTTTAGCTATATAATTGTTCTGCTAACATTTAATGGTACTTCAAACTACGAGAATCTGAAAAGGTTTCGTGATTACAACAAAACACTTTACACTCAGTCCTGTTACTTTGTTTACAGGTGTTTGTGAATACGTGTTGCTCAGGTATTTCCTAATATCAATTGCATTGGAACGTCACTCAAACGAAGATTTTTTTTTAAGATTAACTACGATCAAGAATCGAAATTGTAAGGGCTATAAGGAGTGGCCCGTTTCTAATTTAGGGGTAGATTCCATGAGAGGAAGAGAGGGCCAAGCGAAATATGAAAAACTTACCACCGATGCCTGATTTCGGACATGAGCCGGGGTCCAGCTAAAATAAATCCTATCTGCTTCGAGTTCAAGACGATGTAATTGTCTAGGACGACTTTTTACCGTAACTCTAATGAAAGTTTTCTTACGTTAGAAATACAGATGCTGTCACCAAGGCAAAGGTTAACACTAGAGGTGTAAGTTGGCATTTCTGCGTCCGGGATAAACCACAAAATATTGCGGCCCCATCTATTCTTTTTTTCTTTTGTTCTTTTGTTTTGGGGTTTAATGACCACTCAGAGCTACTCTATGAGCCATAAGCAGTCATCCGTCCCTAATTAAGGAATCGTGGTTCCAGCGGCCCTAAATTAGGGACGTTTACCTCTAACCATGCGTGCAGTCTCGAATCCGGGTTGGGGACATTGATGGCGTGTTTGCATACGGCACTGGCGCCATGCCTTCACTGGAGCAGGTCGCCTTAAATTAGGGATAGCCAACTGCTTACAGCACATAGAGTTAGTTGCTAACGGTTGTTGTTGAACTCCTAAGCTAAAAAACAAAAACAAACAACAATCAAACTTCGACTATTGTGCAGCTTTTCCAAACTAGTTTGGAACTTCGGTAACACACGAAGGTCCAAAATAGGACCGAACGCAGCTTGTCACGGGTCGCGGTACCATGAATGATAGAATATTCCTCAGAAAATCTTCAGCAACGTGAACGATATCCTTATCTTGAGCTGTATGTACGTACAAGCGTGCTTTCATTTTTGAATGTAAGCAACTGACAACTCTGAACTTCTTAGGGAAGAAATGTGAATTTTGAGCTGCCAAGGCAACCAAAACTGGCAAAACATATTACAAGCAATTTCTAAATGGGTAAATCACAAAGTACGGTGCGAAAAAACTGCATCATAAACTAATGCAAAAGTTTCAATTCCACTTTTAATCATACTGTAAGCAGTGAGTGCTGCGTCTTCTCTTGAGCTTCACCCTGGGCAGCCCTGGTTAACACACTGTGTGTTGTTTAGCGGAGCCATTTTTTTTTACAGCAATACTGTATCCAAATATTTTTAGTTACTTTAGGTAAAGGAATCGCCACCACTTGTGACCGAGTGGCTAAAAGCAAGAATTTCTATCGAATCATCCTAGCTGACCCGAGCTTCGGTAACACACGAAGGGTCAAACTCACCTCTTATGCCCTGATGGGGCATAAGAGGTGAGTTTGACCCACAGCGCTGATTTTGTCTTTTTCTGGGAATCGTTGGCTCTGAAGTAGAGACAGGGAACTCATTATGGCCTTAGATATTCAAAAGGGTCGTCAAACCAACCCAAAGAAGAAAAGTACAAGCCAAAAGACTCAAGTGCAACACTTGATTTTTGCAAAACGAAAAATGCAGTGTGACCATAAAACTGTATGAATCTTATATTTAGTGAAACATTTTCTTCAATAACGAGAATAAGGAGAATTCCAGGGCATCCTTGTTTGCTTTTTTTAAAGATATTCTGGCAATACCCGAGAATTCAATCGCTTGTCGTTTTATTATGAAAAGGTTACTTATATATTACACTTTAGAGTTCCGTAGCAACAGTTTCTTTCTGTGTATTTACGAAAAAAACGTCTTGTTACTGTACACCAGAATTCGGTGGCAATCGCTTTGCCTAAAAGTATTAGAATTGCATGGCATTCTTTCTTATTTTCAAAAGGTGTGCTTATAGCTCTGTAAATTTCGGCGGCATACTTATTATTTTTAGCTTCTATTAAGATACCCTGCCCATGTATCTCAAGCACGAGATAACAGTTAGTTTTGATCTTTTAGATGCTTCTCTAATTTTTGCTATTAACAGCGACTTTGCTAGATGTTTGCTGTAGGAACACTAAAATGTTGGCCATAAATAAGTAAAATAATATTGGGCATTCCACTCATGCTTCATGCGATTTAAAGTAAGTACATTATCCTATGCATGCATCTTACATGCGCAAGACACCGAAAACAATTTTCTGCATTATATCTGCATCTGCAAAATATTCAAATGCCACCTGTGAAGGCTGATCTAAATTTCTCAACTTTATTCCCGGTAAAGAAAACATGACACTTTTTAAAGGTAAATGTAAATGTAATACTTCTGTCTAGAAACTTATAAAACGGATTACTCTAACGCGCTCACATTTTCTTGGCGCCACCAATCTGGTTTGCATAAAAGAATCAAAAGCTGTTTTAACCAGTTCAGATAGATTCATGTTATAAGTAGACACATACCATATTTTGCCAATTTTAATAAATGTTCCGAAATGTAATATCGTCAAACAGACAGCGTAAATGAGAACAATATGAAATAAGGAAAATGAAACATTAAAATATTCGTTTATTAAGGAATCATTGATACATAACGCTCGATAAAGATTAAGCTGACGAAGCCACGAAATCTGAAAATAATTTTTGTTTCTTAAAAGATGGTAAGTTTCATGCAATTGAATACGAACCAAAACCGATTAATATGAGTCAGACATCCGTACCAAACATCGCAGCGAAAAAATAAAAATAGCCACGGGAGTTCTAAGCGAAATGGAAGACGTAAACCCGAGCAACAGAACAATACTAATAGCCTCAGCAACATCACTGATGACTTTAAAGGAACTGAAAAGAGAAATATTACGTCTTCTTCGGAGATCAGAGAAGAGCCCGGAAGTTTGTCTCAGATTATAGGTAGAAATGTTACACATGGATTCTGTTATACAGTTGGCTTCAGAGAATTCATTTTTCTCCGGTGACTCGTGTGACTTCCATTCAATTTCTCTTGTAGCGAATTTGCGTTTCTATTTTTGATCTGTTAACTCAAGCTAAATACGGGCATTTGCTTTTACCAAAGCAAGAGGAGGAAAAAAAGAAGTAACCGAAAAAAAAATGAGATTCTTAGGTGCACAGCAACAGTAGCTACATCAAAATTTAAAGTAATAATTTTAAAGATCACGTTTAGATACTTTTTACTAAAGTAAAAATCGGATGTTCAAGATGCTGATGTTAAGAGGTGGAACAAAGACATCGCAACAGAAGATGGTGGACTCTTTAAACACTGAAAACAGTGTTTTAAGATGTCTTAAAACATCTTAAAACACTGGAATGAAAATAGGAAGTTCTCTCCAAGAAAAGGGCGGCATTTCTGCATGTTAATTGATATCCAGTTTAGTGGACCTCTTTACATAGACGAGCAGTGGACGTGTCACAACTTGTTTTCCATGCGCCAACAAGTCTCGACATGTTTTCGCCTTTACGTAGCTGATAGCTTCCCCCTTCGAGGCGTAAAGTTGTATAACATTTTCTTTTATGCCTATTTTTGTCATTGTTCAATTTGAGAAATCGTTTTTGCTCTCGATAGCTTCCGCTACGAGAAACGTCTTGTGAATAATTTGTGATTTTTCGCAGAAGATAATTCAGCCGTAATGGCCGGTAGTATCCATTTCTGTATTTGTAGCTGTTTAACCGATTGTAAAAATTATATTTTCTGTTTTCGTAACTGGTTTCATTCACGGTGAAGAATACTTCTAACTTTGCGTATTCTGACCTTTGCGCAGTTTTGTTTTAGAAGACGCACATGGATTCTCTCTTTCTCTGAATATTTTCTTTTACAAAAATCTGTTTTGAGTGTGTGCACGTTTCGTGTCAGAAAGGATTCAAAATATGAGCTCATTGCACCTGAGAATTCGGTGTTATCGTCCTTACTGTAACTAGGAGTTGGAAGTGTTTATTTCTATTTGCGGCCTTAAAATTTTTTATAATGCTTAGTTCTGCCTTTCGATAGCGTGAAAATCTCTGTTGATAACGATAAGTTAGATAGCGTGGATATCTCTGTTAATGATACCTGATAACACGTTAGATAGCGTATATATCTGCATTTGCAACTGTATCTGTGCTTCAAAAAATCCGATTAAATGGTATAATTCCTTCTGTGAAAGTCTGACGTAAAAAGTATTTTGCTTCAGATGGATTTCTTTATGAATAACATTTAGCGCGGGTTTTGTGTAATCACAATTCAATTTTCTGGTGGAAACGCAAATGAACATTTCTATTTGCATTGATTCCTTCTCTTCTACAATGCAGATTTAAAAAATTACTTTTCCATCAGACCGAATTCAGTATGTCTCTATGAAAAGCATCTTGTAATTCATCATAAACCCTTAGTTATGAAATATGTTATGGAAATAAATTTAATTCTCAATTATAATTGCATTTTATATCGTCACACATTCTATTTGAGTCAAAAGACCCAAACCTTCTTTCCGGTATTCCCATTCTTTTTGCTAAAATGCGCGAACTTAATCTACAGTATTCATTCAACTTTTCATGTGGATAGCGGCGCCCAGTCATGGGATCGTCTGTAACACTTTCCATTATCACGCGAAAACCTATGTGCAAATCAAACACACATGCACGTGATAAAACTATAGGCCTATATAAACCATCATAATCTTCTTCCAACATGCTGAACGCCTCTGTGGCACATCGTATACAGAGAGAGCTTTATGCAGACGCATTGTTCACCCATCTCTAAAACTAAAACAAAGTGACGTGTACTGTTTATTGGTAAACGAGCGGGTATATAAAAACTTATTTGTTCAAGGTTAAACAGTTTCAAGCTACGTGTGTAAATAGAGATCCAGTCAACTTTATGTCTATTAGGAAATATAAATGCATTATCTTTTCTTTTCGAAACTTTATGGTTTTCAAACTAGCATTTTCAATCGTACATCAAATTACGGAACATTTCTGTAACTTACGGATAATTTTTTTTATCAGCGATATCAACAGAAACTTGTTTAGCAAACTAATGGGCTACCTTCATATTTTTAAAACAAATGTGTTAATTCAAAATGATTAGAAATTTATGAACGAAAAACTGTAATGAAAAAAAAATAAAGTAATGGAAACGAACTACCTTTTCCCAACACAAATCAGTTCTCTCCCAACGTAATCTTTTAAGTTTGGGCAGCTTTTTCGCGATGCGGTTTTATTTTCTAAGTTCCTTAGCTCCTCCCTTGCACTTCATTAACATGTTTTTGATGTCCGCATGAAAATGCATGGGAAAAGCAAATGTTGTAACCTAATCGCTTTATTTGTTAGTTTGTCTGAGAGTGAGGTATATCTACGTATTTCTAGAAGATATACGGTAAAATGAATTTTTCGCTTCGGCGAGATTTAACATGGTAATCATATCCTAAACTACGATTTTCCAGAAGCACAGTTCTCCAGCTCAGTGGGGATGTGCATCTCTTATAATAACGATATTAATAGAAGAACTGAAAACTTTCGTTTTTGTTCCGACAGAAGTAAGCATAATCTTATATACCTTCTGCGCACTATTTTATCGGTACAAGACGTAAAAGCACGTTTTTTTACCATGATATTTGCATTCCAGGAAGAAGTAGTGAAAAGTTTGCTTTTGGGATGTACGTGCAGAAGCTTCCACCTGCTTAGCTCAGTGGGAAAACACGGGCATCGAATCCGCGTCCCCCTCACTCCGGAGTAAGTCGCTCTCCCAACTGAGCTACGCGGACAGAATATCTCGCTGCAGATTTATCGTCTTGACACATGTTTTAACCTCTGTTGTACGTCACAACAGGTAATCGCCAAACTCGTCTTTGTGTGGTAACGACTGTTGTGCGTTCGATTCCCCATTCTCGCCAATCTAGTTCGGGGTTTTTCTATAATTTTACCCTAAATGTTGGTCCTGTGATTTGCACTCCACCCAGCATTTGGATGGCCACCCATTCCCTGCTGAGAATCACAATCGCACTGCGGCTCGATTCTGGACATCAATACTGACTATATGTATTAAATGCCATACGAAGAATATGTGCATAAACCAAAACCAAGATTTCCATGCTTTCTGGGTGTGCAGTTTTCCCACCCATTGCCGTACATTTGTCTGTGTATTTGTTATGACATCTGTGTTTCTGAGACACAGATTGAGAAAATTTATATCTAAATCTAATAGAAAAGTAAGCACAGCAGGAATTTGGTATATTTTCCATGTTTTCCGGTTACCCAAGTTTTCAGCTGCGGAAAGTTTTTGAAAATGCTTATTTTTAAGACAACTAGAAAAATTTATATTTGAAACACATAAAGGTGAGCACTTTAAGCATTGTCGATTTCTTCGGCACACAAAATGTTTCTTCTCGTTGACATTAAATGTAATACATATAACATGGAATAAAAGTATGTGATGTTTGCTCTCCGTTTGTGGGCATGATGTTCTTTCTTTCTTTTTTTAGTCGGAATTGATTTAATACTGTATTACTTTTGCATGAAGTCTGTCCCTCTAATACGAGTTGCTTATACTTACATAGAAATAATCATAGCTTCGTAAGATTTCGTTGTAAAAAGACTTTTAAGGATCATGCAATAAGGAATTATATTTTACAGCGGTTTGAGAAACATCTGTTTCATCATACGCACATAACCACACAATATTTAACGCAGCCACAAATATATCCAGCAAGCACTTCGCGTAAGTGAGAAAAAAGTTATATAGGCGCATATGTTCGCGATTTGAAACCACAATAAAAATATTTAATCCTGAAGGCAAACTCGTTGAGCTAATAAACTAAGTCAGCACCTACCATATTGATTTACGTTGTATTATGAGCACAAAAAATTCACTACAAACAAGGATAGTCGATAATTAGCCCTCATGCGTATTTTTCGGATAGTGCGAGATCTTGAGTTGAGGAAAAATTGCAGTGAGGAAGCTTCAATATCAGGTGAAATTCCAAGTCGAGAGAACCGAAAGGCAACATACCACATTGAAATTTAGTGCCTCCAACAAAACATTAGATGGCCTATTTTAAATGATAGAAATATTATTTATCATGACTCAGAATGGACGTGCATACAAAACTCGATAAATACACTGCTCGAACAAATTAGGAGATATTGCGAGCTCAGCCAGAATAAGCTGAAAAATCGAAGAGCTGCAGCTCTGTGATGAAAGGTCAATCTCTGAGCGGGTCACATAAGAAAAGGGGATCAGAATATGTAAATGAGTAACACTGATGCATTTGCGCACTTTACAGAAGAGTAAAGCAAACCTGGTATAAGTATCACTTTTGCTGAGTTTTTCTCATTCAGTTTTAAGCTGCAGTTGCAGGTATGTGCTAATTGAACAATGAATCAGGAACGCGAGTTTCCAGTATCGACCAACTGGCAGGTAATCGGAAAGCTAGAAGTTGGCCAGACACAGGAAGCAGTGACACAATCATTTGGACTATTTCAAAGCGTCATAAGTAGACGAAGTACACGAGGATTAAGGCAGGTACGTCCAACATCAACAACAGCACCAAACGATCCGTACTTGAATTTATTAGCTAGGAAGAACAGCCAACGAAATTGAATGAACTGCAACGACTGTTTACTGTGGCCGCAGGACAACTCATATCTGCACAGAACACGTGCAATTGGCACCACCAAAGAGAGATGTATGTTCGGCGAGCTATGGTGTGTGTGTGTCAACGGAAAGCCCTCATAGAGTGGGCTTAAGACTATCGTGATTGGAGCCGTGGATAGGAGCGATCTGTTCTCTTCACGGAGGAGGCACTCTTCAGCCTGCGAGCCGATAGTCGTTGCGTCCTTCTCTACGGTGAACGTTGAACACAATATAAACCCGATTTGATACAGGGAAGAGATTCCTTCGGTGGTGGCGTAGTCCTCGTGTGGGCGGGCGTTAGCGTCGGAGGTCATACAGACCTCTACGTTACCCTGCATGGATACCGAGAGGAGATTGTGCGACTTAATAGTCGTGCAATATTCCAGATCAGTCAGGGATACGTTCCTTTTCGGAGGTCATACAGACCTCTACGTTACCCTGCATAGATACCGAGAGGAGATTGTGCGACTTAATAGTCGTGCAATATTCCAGATCAGTCAGGGATACGTTCCTTTTAAGGATGATTATGCTTGGACGCATGGAACTCAACTGGTCAAAAATATTCCTTAGGAAGAGGGCATCGATCGTATCAACTGATCTTTGCGCTCTCGGGACCTAATCCTTTTTGAGAACACATGGAATGCACTAGAGAGACATGTTCGTCACCTCCTCTGATGCTTCAACAGCTGGAGCGTTTCCTCAACGAATGGAGAATCCTTCCACAACAGCTGCATAATCCCATCATGCCACCGCAGCGGCGTAATGGTCTATGTGCTAGCTTCTGACTGTTCTTCCGAGACGGGCAAGTGGTTCAAGTTCCGATGAGGCATGGTTGTTCAGCGTATTCCTTAAGGCACTGATTATCTCTTTTTCCTAGAACTAGTGGCCCAAAATTTTGGCCTAGGAGTATTTATACCCCATAGTTTCTCAACGGTGGTCGTTAAATCCCGAAATTAATAAATAAGTTAAAATAATCTCATCCTTTCAATGTCTAACAGTTGTATCAGCATTTTAGCAGCGGTAGCTGGTACCATACACTCTATTAGAGAATCCAGTACTAGCTACTTTTCTGCATTTGTTCATGTACAAATCCACTACTACGTGATGTACATACACAATATTAACAAAAGTCACCTGACACCTAGAAGAAAAACACAACATAGCTTTTCTTGACATACATTAGTACGGTGCCGGTTCACCTTTGGCCTTAATGCACGCACTGACTCTTAAAAACAGGCTTTCGACAAAGTTTTGGAACACAGCGTTCACCTTTGGCCTTAATGCATGCACTGACCCTTAAAAACAGGCTTTCGACAAAGTTTTGGAACACAAAGTTTTGGAACGGCATGCGCTTCAATTCAGTACATAACGTTCCGCTAGCTGTTGCTTAGTAGTAGGGCTTGGTTCCAAACTTCTTATGCGGGGTTCTAATTCATACCATAGGGGCTCTATGGGATTAAGATCATGGCTCTGTGCTGGCCAGTCCACCCACGATAGAGAATTATCGTCAAACCACGCTGTAACAGTTTTTACTTTATCGCTCGGTGTTTTATCCTGTAGGTGTCAACAAGGCTCGGTTCCATAGTATTGCCGCAGAGATGGTACCACATAATGGTCCAGAATATCGAGGTAGACGTGCTGGTTAACAGGTTTGTCCACGATAACCAATGGTCATGGACCATACCACGAAAAACACACCCACAGGAGTACACTTCCAGCTACAAACTTGACCGTAGGAACAGTACACTGTGGTAAATAGCGTTCCCCCGGCTGCCGCCATATCAACACAAAACCATGAGACTGATAAAGCGTGTATCTGGATTCATCAGTCCATAGGAACCGTCTCCATTTATGTACGGTCCACGATAAATGTTCTTTACACCATGCTAAACGACCAGTAGCATTCCGAGTGGTGATGAAAGTCTTATGAGCAGCCGCACGAACCCGGTAACCCATGGAATGAAGTTATCTGCAAATGGTACGTGTACATACCGAGGTTCCAACATATTTATTCACCTGTACACTGAGGTCTTGTGCAGTACTCCGTCGATTAACTGTAACGACTCTAATGAGGCTTCGACTTCCTCAATCCCTGATTTTCTTTGGTGCGCCCGTACGTTTTGGTGCTACAAGCACGCCATGTGTCTTCCACTTATTCAGTACTTCCAAAACAGTTGACTTGGGTATATTTAAACGTCTTTCGGTTTCTCTTATGCACAACCTACTAATATAACACCCAACAATATTTCCTTTCTCAAAGTCAGTTCTCTCCCGCCGCGAAATTTTCACTCAACCTCACAGTGTAATATGATCGCGGTCAGTTGTAGGCTTGTTTTTATACCGCTCGCAACTGTACCGCGCATCTTAACAAAGCAGCGGATCCGTTGATTTGCTTTTGAAGCGGTGCCCTGTGACTTTTGTCAATATAGGGTGCATTTCCACAATATTAACGTCAGTTTGCTCAAATGACTTGCGCATTGTTTACCTTATAATTTTTTACGCTTCGACTGTCGCCCATTCATGCTTTCAATGCCAATCCATCATGTATCTTTAAGAGCATGATCCTAACATAACGTCCTCTAATATTTTTAGTAGTGTAGCTTTTTTTTCTTGTTTTAGTAATTAACCGAATAAGTGAGTGTGTTCTGCCAATGCCTCTAACGTTACTCAGGAACGCTATAGAGCTGTTAGTCAGTCTATCATTTTATGTTGAACAGCAACAGGTAAAGGTTTCTCACACTCTTTTGTACGCAACCTATATGTCCAGTGGATTGCATTCAAAAGAAGTCTCTGCGAAGAAAAGTATGGGTTTTAATTCAGGAATTCCTTTGAGAAAAACAAGCTTGGATTTCCATGTATAACTGTGCGTCTCAATGATTTATTATTGACCAGGCTGCCTGCTTCCTTAATCCAGATTTATGATTTGTTCAATGTTGTCAAAAAAAAATTGTTTGGGAAAAAAAAAGTAGTGTAAAGGAAACAAATAAAATGAGCAACGGCATTTGTATTTTTTGGACTTTTACAAATCATATGTACAGCACGACATTTATTGTTAATGATTCCATCATAGAGTGATCAAGTAGTTATGTTCCCTGTATGTCTATTATCTTGGAAGGAACTATTTTTTAGTGCACATGCGCAAATCTTTCCCTCTTTTACACTCACAGAGAAACACACACATCAGGGTGTGAGCGTGCAGTCGCGTAGTTTTCTGCGGGCAGGGTTTAATCAGCACTGTTGCGCGAGTTGCTATCCGAATGATTTGTGATCGATTTCGTAGCAAAGGCAAACCTCCAGTACAGCTTTTCCCCTTCGTGATTAAAGAACAGGAGAGAAAATGACTTTTCTTGTGTCATTATTGAAGAGTTGGTAAGATAGATAAAGACAGAGGAAGAAGGAGGGAGAAGGAATAAAGTACTCCCTTTCGATCTTATTAATCCGTGATTTTTCCTGATACAAACCACTTCAGTAGGGTAGAGCGTGACTTGTTCTGGCTTTCGTTGCGTTCATTACCTGCTTTGTAACGCCTTTTATTTGTGCGAAGACTCGTCGTATTCTTCGTTGTTTCAATCTGCTATATCAAAGGAATGTGAGAGTCAAAGTGACTTGCAAATGCATTCTATACTGGCCCGCTATTCCGTTTTATTAACACATTGCATTAGGACGCGACGTGGATACGCTATGGTTAGTTCCCCTTACAACTATTTCGGCTTTCACCGGGCAAATCAATTACATTTTTACCCAGGAGACCTCTTATGTGATTTTTTTCATTCAGTTGCTTTTCCTGGATCTCTTTAAGTTTGGGTCTTTTCTTTCCAGTTTTGTATTGTGCTCCAAGGAGGAAAATAACTGATGTTCGTTTTGTGAAAAGTGCGCTATTCCGGAGATCGAACCCTCTAAATAGAATTGAACTTTCTGAAAGGCTTTGTTATGGCTGTCATTCGCTAAGTAACATACCTTGGAGATGTACTTTTGGAAGTTTATACCAAAGCAATTTTATGATTGAACTCAAAACACACTTCCGAAATTTGTACGAAAAAATACACTTTCTCGGGAATGCATAAGAAAGGGAAACAAACCCATACGTAAACAATGATAATGCCGAATCTATCTTGGAAACTCTGGGTTCTGCCCTAGGATTTCCAAAACTAGTAAATACATTCACGGTACGAAGCTGGGTATCATTTCGAGAGAGAACAGATAATTAAATTGAAACGGAGCAGATAGTTTCACATGAATGATAACACTGGACAACAAATTTTGATGAAGTTCATGCTTCCGAGATAAAAATAGCCATTTCTTAATGAATTCGATGTGCTAAAACAGAATATGACCATAAAAAAGTTGAATTGGCTACGGTTTGTTTGTAATAGGCAGGTACACTTGTTGACCATTGATCAGGAACACGTGCATGCTATTTCAATGGGAGAGAAGCATATAATTTGCTTGCAACTCTCGATGCGCTTCCCTTATAAATATTTGTTTATGCTGCTAATTAAAGAGCTTCAAACACTTAACGAAATCAAAAATCATAATCAAAATATGTTTTTCTAACAAATTTTCCATGTGTATATGAGGAAATGTATTATTCTAAATCAGTTTTTAGGACATTTTGATTTCAGTCTGCCAACCTTTATACCAAACCTCTCCCATTGAAATACCATGCAACTGTTCCTCAGCAATTGCAACCAGTGTTTATGTACGTCTTCATATATATACTGTATATCATCATCATCATCATCATCATCATTGTCAACCATTATCAATCCACTGCTGGACGAAGGTCTCCCCAAGTTTCCTCCACAACGGTCTGTCTTGTGCCAGTCTCCTCCATGTCACCCCCGCATACTTTCGAATTTCATCCACCCATCTCCCATGTGGTCTTCTTCTGGGTCTTTTCCTGTCCCTTGGAATCCAATCTAAAATTTCGGCTGTCCATCGATGATCTGTCCTTCTGGCAGTATGTCCAGTCCATTGCAATTTCAGGGACTTAACTCTGATCATGATGTCTTCCACTCTTGTCATTATTTGGATCCACGAGTTCCTCTTCTTATCTCTCCTGGTTACACCAAGTATGCACCTCTCCATGCTCCTTTGAGTTGTCTGCAGCCTTTGTATGTCTCTTTTAGTTAAGGTCCACGTCTCCGCACCATACGTAAGCACTGGAAGAATGCATTGATCAAACACTTTTCTTTTAAGACATAATGGCATATTGCTCTTGAAAATTATGCTGTTTCTTCCAAAAGCTCTCCAGGCAAGTTTTGTACGCCGATTAATTTCTTCATCAATGTGACCCTCACTTGATATCTGCTGTCCAAGATAAATGTACGTGTCTGTTATCTCCAGCTTTTCTCCATCAATCGATAAATCTTCATTTCCTGTAAAAGCATTGAACATCACTTTTGTCTTCTGAAATTTCATTTTTAATCCCACTTCTTTACTCTTGTCAGCAAGTTCCTGGATCATACTCTGCAGCTCTGATGGGGTAGTTGCAAAAATGACTACGTCATCAGCAAAACGAAGGAGGGTTAGATAATCTCCATTAATCTTTATCCCCTTGTTTTCCCAGCCCAGCGACTGAAAAACCCCCTCCAATGTGGCGTTAAAGAGCTTCGGAGATATGGTGTCACCTTGTCTCACTCCCTTTCCAATTTTTACGTGTGTTGTATTTTCAAACAGCCGAATCTTTGCACTTGCATTTTCATAGATGTTATTAATAATATTAATGTATGCATCTTCAATACCGCATGTTTTCAGAGCCATTGTAACTGCTGATGATTTCACCGAATCAAAGGCTTTTTCATAATCGATAAAAGCCATGCACAATGGAAGTCCATATTCCCTCGCTCTTTCAATTAGTTCTCTCAGTACGTGGATATGATCTATTATGCTGTAGCCACTCCTGAATCCAGCTTGTTCTCTCGGTGGAGCCATGTCCAGTGTTACCTTCAAGCGGTGTGAAAGAACTTTAGTGAAGATTTTATAAACTACTGATAGGAGGCTGATAGGTCTGTAGTTTCCAAGATCCTCAATGTCCCCTTTCTTATGTAGCAGGATCATTGTAGCGGTGTTCCAATCCTCAGGAATCTTTCCTTCATTAAGGCATCGAGTGAAAATTTGGGCGAGTACTGTTTCGATTTCTCCACTTGCTTCTTGTATGATGTCTACAGTAATTCCATCTTCTCCTGGAGCTTTTCCCTGCTTCATGTTCTTGATTGCATGTGCAACTTCTGCTGGAAGGACTGGAGGAACTCTGGTACTGGTATCTTTCATGATGTCTGGAGTGCATGTATCATCCCTTTCATATAATTTGGAGTAGAAATCTTTCACTCTTGTCAAAATTTCGCCTCTATTTCTTGTTACAGAACCATCTTCTTTTCTGAGTGCCATAATCTGTTTTCTTCCCTTACTGAGATGTCCCTTTGCTATCTTCAGGCTTTGGTTGTTTTCAATTGCTTTCCTCACTAGTTCACAGTTGAATTTTCTTACGTCTTCAGTGATACTTTTTCGTACTGTCTTGCATAGCTCTATATATTCCACTTTGGAAGTCACATCTTCTTTAGTTGTCCTCATCTCTCTTCTTTTTTGCATCAACATTTTCGTTTTTCCTGATAATTTGTTTACATGCAACTTGTTCTTAGACCCAGCTAATTTTGTTGCTGTTTCCATAAGAGCTTTGGTTACTTTTCTGTTAACTTCAGAGATGTCCACTTCTTCCGATGTTAGGCCTTCTAAAGCAGAGAATCTGTTCTTCAGTTCCAATTTGAAGGTATTATGGTGTTTTTTAAGGTTAGTTATGTCAATAGATTTTGTTTGTCTTATGAGCTTGCCACGTTCAAGTTTAGTGTTGAGGTGCATCTTACATCTCACCAATCTATGGTCACTACCTGTGTTGAACTTGTTTAGCACACTGCAGTCTTCTATGACGAATTTTTTGTTACACATAATAAAATCAATTTCACTTGTCGTCCCATTTGGATGTCTCCATGTCCATTTCCTGTGTGGCTTTTTCTTGAAAAAGGAGTTCAAGATGAAAAACCCTTCTGCCTCTGCAAACTCAACGAGAGTATTTCCACGCTGGTTTCTGTTGCCGTGACCGAATTTACCTACTGAAGTTTCATTCTGTTGCCGTTGCCCTATTTTTGCATTGAAATCTCCCATAATAATTTTCAAGTGCTGCTTACCTTTATTATTTAGATGACAAATTTCCTCATAAAATTCCTAAATTTCTTCTTCAGGATGACTTGTGGTGGGTGCATAAGTTTGAATAATCTGAGCCTGGTATCTTTTCGAGAGTTGGATAACAAGTCGTGACGCTCTGTCAGAGGAATTTTCAATTTCTACAACTTTATCCTTCAGTTTCTTGTTTATTATAAATCCAACACCACTAGTTCTGCCAGTATCTGTCCCACGATAGTAGAAGCGATGTCCACTTTTCAATTCGATGAGATCTTCTCCTATTCTCCTTACCTCACTTAGTCCCACGATGTCCCACTTGATCCTTTGTAGTTCCTCTTCCAATTCATGAAGCCTTGAATCAGAAGATAGGGAGCGTCCATTATACGTAGCCAAGGTCAGCATCAGGTGGCAGCCTAGTCCGGTCCTCCGGGGATTCTTAGCACCCTCTGCCTTCATGTTGCACTGGCCGCTGCCTTGGCCAGGTACATTCCAGCTGCCGGAGACTGAGGGCCAAGATTTAAGTTGTGGAATCATTTTGGAGGGGTTTGGCCATAACTCACCACGCTGGCCAAGTGGGTTGGTGAGTGTGGGATAGAATTTCCTCTAATCCCGATGGTATAGTTATACCGCTATTGGCGGTCGTCAGAGCCCCTTTAGTGGGAAAGGATGCACCACGAGAAAGCGGGGTTGACATTTGTCAAGGAGAGGCTGTGATGTTACGCATCACCTGACCTTACATCCCATACTGTATATATATATATATATATATATATACATATACATTTTGTTTGACGAATTTTTTTGTTAACAAAAAAAAATAACAAAAAAGTTCGTCATAGAAGACTGCAGTGTGCTAAACAAGTTCAACGCAGGTAGTGACCACAGATTGGTGAGATGTAAGATGCACCTCAACACTAAACTTGAACGTGGCAAGCTCATAAGACAAACAAAATCTATTGACATAAGCAACCTTTAAAACACCATAATACCTTCAAGTTAATACCTTCAAGTTGGAATTAAAGATCAATTTCTCTACTTTAGAAGGCCTAACATCGGAAGAAGTGGATATTTCTGAAGTTAACAGATAAGTAACCAAAGCTCTTATGGGAAACAGCAACACAATTAGCTGGGACTAAGAACAAGTTGCATGTGAACAAATTATCAGGAAAAACCAAATTGTTGATGCAAATAAGAAGAGAGATAAGGACAACTAAAGAAGATGTGACTTCCAAAGTGGAATATATAGAGCTATGCAAGACAGTAAGAAAAAGTATCACTGAAGACGTAAGAAAATTCAACTACGAAATAGTGAGAAAAGCAATTGAAAAGAACCAAAGCCTAAAGATAGCAAAGGGACATCTCAGTAAGGGAAGAAAACAGATTATGGCACTGAGGAAAGAAGATGGTTCTGTGACAAGAAATAGAGTTGAAATTTGGACAAGAGTGAAAGATTTCTACTCCAAATTATATGAAAGGGATGATACATGCACTCCAGACATCATGAAAGGTACCAGTACCAGAGTTCCTCCAGTCCTTCCAGCAGAAGTTCCCCATGCAATCAAGAACATGAAGCGGGGGAAGGCTCCAGGAGAAGATGGAATTACTGTAGACATCATGCAAGAAGCAAGTGGAGAAATCGAAACAGTACTCGCCCAAATGTTCACTCGATGCCGTAATGAAGGGAAGATTCCTGAGGATTGGAACACCGCTACAATGATCATGCTACATAGAAAAGGTGACATTGAGGATCTCAGGAACTACAGACCTATCAGCCTCCTATCAGGGGCTTATAAAACCTTCACTAAAGTTCTTTCACACCGCTTGAAGGTAACACTGGACATGGCTCAACCGAGAGAACAAGGTGGATTCAGGAGTGGCTACAGCACAATAGATCATATCCACGTACTGAGAGAACTAATTGAAAGAGCGAGGGAATATGAACTTCCATTGTGCATGGCTTTTATCGATTATGAAAAAGCCTTTGATTCGGTGAAACCATCAGCAGTTACAATGGGTCTGAAATCCTGCGGCATTGAAGATGCGCACATTAATATTATTAATAACATCTATGAAAATGCAAGTGCAAAGATTCGGCTGTCAAAATACAACACACATAAAAATTGGAAAGGGAGTGAGACAAGGTGACACCATATCTCCGAAGCTCTTTAATGCCACATTGGAAGGTGTCTTTCAGTCGCTGAGCTGGGAAAACAAGGGGACAAAGATTAATGGAGATTATCTAACCCACCTTCGTTTTGCTGATGACGTAGTCATATTTGCAACTACCCCATTAGAGCTGCAGGGTATGATCCAGGAACTTGCTGACAAGAGTAAAGAAGTGGGATTAAAAATGAACTTTCAGAAGACAAAAGTGATGTTCAATGCTTTTATAAGAAATGAAGATTTATCGATTGATGGAGAAAAGCTGGAGATAACAGACACGTACGTTTATCTTGGACAGCAGATATCAAGTGAGGGTCACATTGATGAAGAAATTAATCGGCGTACAAAACTTGCCTGGAGAGCTTTTGGAAGAAACAGCATAATTTTCAGGAGCAATATGCCATTATGTCTTAAAAGAAAAGTGTTTGATCAATGCATCCTTCCATGGTGTAGAGACGTGGACCTTAACTAAAAGAGACATACAAAGGGTGCAGACAACTCAAAGCAGCATGGAGAGGTGCATGCTTGGTGTAACCAGGAGAGACAAGAAGAGGAACTCGTGGATCCGAAAAATGACAAGAGTGGAAGGCATCATGATCAGAGTTAAATCCCTGAAATGGCAATGGGCTGGACATACTGCCAGAAGAACAGATCATCGATGGACAGCCGAAATTGTAGATTGGATTCTAAGGGACAGGAAAAGGCCCAGAAGAATACCACATGTCAGATGGGTGGATGAACTTCGAAAGTATGCAGGGGTGACATGGAGGAGACTGGCACAAGACAGACCATTGTGGAGGAAACTTGGGGAGACTTTCGCCCAGCAGTGGATTGATAATGGTTGACAATGATGATGATATATATATATATATATTGCATGTGTTACATTATACTTCTTTTTAAGTAAATACAATCCGAAACAGTAAGTGTAATTTTTTATAGTTCAATTAAAAATAGATAGTGTAATTCTTTTTTTTTTTTTACATTTATATAAATGCAGTTTTGAGATATGTACATGCGTTTTTCATGCATAGATAGAAATCAGTTACCAGTTCATGACGTTTTACTTCTCCTTGCCTTTCGGTTGTATTCCACCAGAGGGGCATCTCTGAAGAGTGTCCAAACGTAGTCTGCGAGCATCAAAGTGGACCACTTTCCCTGGTATCGTTGCTCCATTACGGCCATATCTTGATGAAACCGTTCACCATGCGCATCACTAAATTTTCCACAGTTATCCGGGAAGAAATCCAGGTGAGAATCCAGGAAGTGGAGTTTTAAAGGCATATTACAGCCAAATTTTTGATACAGAGCAAGCAGATCGGTAATGAAATCTTCGTAAGTTTCAGCCATGGAATTCCCCAGGAAGTTTGTTAATACCTGACAAAAGGCATCCCACACTTCTCTTTCATCACACTGAAGCATGTCCTCAAACTGTGAATCTTGAAAGAGCTGTCTGATCTGCGGACCTACAAAAATTCCCTCTTTTATTTTTACTTCGCTCAGTCGAGAAAATTTGTCATGCAAGTACTTGAACGCTGATTTAGTTTTGTCCATGGCTTTAACCAATTGCTTTACAAGACCGAGTTTTATGTGCAGAGGGGACAGTATGATTTTCTGAGGATCTGTCAGTGGTGGGTTCTGAACATTCATTTGCCCAGGTGTCAAAGACGTCCTAAGAAGCCAGTCTCTATCGATGTAGTGCAGACATGTAGCTCGGCTATCCCAGTGACAAAGAAAACAGCAGTGCTTTGTGTATCCCTGTTGAAGGCCCATCAACAGAGACACTACCTTCAGGTCAGCACAGATAAGCCAACCATAATTTTTGTAATTATGTCTGTCCAGCAGCTGTTTAAGGTTGTTGTAGGTCTCTTTCATGTGCATCGCATGTGCAAATGGAATGGCCGGTAGCTGATTCCCGTTATGCAGTAAAAACATCTTAAGACTCAACTTGGAGGAGTCTATAAATAGACGCCATTCTTGCGTGACATGTTGTATTCCTAGTCCTTACATTAGGCCGTCAATATTATAACAGAACGCAAAGCTTTCACTTTTTTGGAAGAATTGCTCGAATTGTCGGTGACGAATACGAAACGAACTCACTCGAACATTTTGTTCTAGAAGATTCTATTGACGAAGCCTTGACGCTAGTAGCCCTGCTTTAACTTTGGTTAAATTCAAATCGCGAACAAGGTCCTTCAGTTTCTCTGATGTAATTTTATGTGGCATAGACTCAAAAGATGCATATTTGTCATCACTTTCATTAATCCGTGACGTTGACGGTTTCAGATTACACAAATCGTCTTCCTGAACCTCATCTAAATCGATAACAAAACTTGTCGGAGGCTTGGGAACAGGGAGGTCTTCAGAATGAGGTACAGGTCGTACAACAAAAGGTATATTTTGATATTCTACAGTCCATTTCTTCTTCTTTGTGATACCTTCAGCCACTGGTGGCACCATACAGAAATAACAGTCATTTATGTGATTTGTGGGCTACCTCCAAATCATGGGAACAACAAAACCCATCGTTTTTCTTTTGCCATTATGCCACTGTGACAGACACGTGCGGCAACATACATGTAGAGCCCAGTCCTTATCTTCGTCGCGTATCCTGCAGCCAAAATACAATGATAAGCCATTTTAACAACTGGAGTGATGAACTTTTTCTGTGCAGCAAATGTCACTTTACCACATATATAGCAAAAGTTATCCGCCTTATTCACACATGCACGCGGCATAGCTACGTAATATCACAATACAAGGATCACTTTAACAGGCTGCTATCACGAGAGTACACTCACCAATTAAGAGAAAGGAACAAATGGACTGAGCTCTTTACCGTTGGGCTGTTAAAACTGAAAGGATTGCATCACATCGGTTAATACTACACCGGATGTCGCGGACTCTCCGGACTTCTCACCCAATGATGCAATACTTCCTGGTCTGACGGTGCCTAAGAGTACGTAAAACGCCGTACGAACCTGATGTTCTTATTATATTTTTATTTCAGTACCATTTTAATATACATTTACTAACATTTATTATATTTATCATAAATTTATTAATACGTAACATAAAAAAATACTCATTATACCTACTTTTTTACTAAAAATCACAAATTTTTAACGTTCCATTAGCTGTATTTCCGAAACAAGAGCCAATGAAAGTTTTTCATGGCGATATTCGAGTTCAGTGGGTTAATTTCATACAGAATTGCACACTTTCCCGTCAGAAGCAATTTCATTGGTGTCCAGTGTAATGACTCCTCTTAATAAAAGTCACATGAACCATGTCCTGCCTGTACACACCTGGTAATGGGTACGAGGGTACGAGGGAAACTTCTACTGTGACACAGTTGGCAGTATCATGGATTTATGACATCACCAGGATTATACCTTTCCGGTTAGCTGCAGGGTCTGTGGAATAATCGTTGTTTTTAAGAAAGAATGAAAGAGTGTAGTAGATTATCAAAATACTGATCACTAGGATTAGCGCTTAATTTCTCATTATTTGGAAGGTCTAACGGCAAAATTTAAGTTTGCCCATAGCACCTGGTTCAACTCTGCCGGTTAGCCAGAAGTCCGCTTCCGGCCCATTCAACTACCTGGGTGGCGATTCATAGTATACAGTAGGGTATTCTTGGCAGTAACGTTAGCATTGTGACGCTCAGGAAAGTTTCATTTGTTTCTCGAAATAAGCAGAAATGTTTGTTCGGGGATTTAACGACCACCCTGTTCAACTTGACGGGTTATAAGCAGTCGCCCGTCCCTAATTTAGGGCCACTGTTTCCAGGGAAGGGAGACAGCTAGTGCCGTAAGACAAACACAACATTCATGCCGCACTGGGATCCAAACCCGACTCATCTCGGATGAATGGTAAGAAGCCAGCTCTCAAACCGCTGCTCCACCAGATGATGCAGATGTTCGATCGTCACTGCTTAGCGACCATCGAATCACCTTTGTTTACTTTCCTTCATTCAATTAAAATAGTAAAAAGTTCGTTTTAGCCTTTTGTTCTTCAGCACACTTAATAGAGCTATTTTCTGTTTTTATCGTAGTGTTTAGTTCTGGGTGTTAAACATTTTTCAGGTCACAGTTAAATAAACTTTACTTACTAGACAGCAGTTGTGATAATACAATTAAAATACCCCACAAATGCAGGCAAAATTTCGACTAAAAAACGGAGATCTTAGGAGTGATAAATTGATTTCTGTTTACATGGCTCGTACATCTGGTTCCTGTATCCTTGCTAATTTCTTTGTGTAAATGTTTAAATAACAATCAATAAATGTACATCGAAAGGAATTATATTTCATTGCATAGATGACAGAAGAAAATGGTCTGTTCCTGCATCGATGCATTTGTATTTCTTTGCACAGTAAATTCGACAGTAATGTTACTGTGCAAAGAAATGATTTATTAAATGGTACTTTCCTTTTTCATTGCCGTGAAGATTCGTCAGTTGAATATTCCTAATACATAATAATGTGTTTTAAAAGCGTATTTTGTTCCTACGAACACTTCCATTTGAAAAAGGTGTGCATGATTTACCCGACAGTTTACTTGCGAGTGATACGGAATTAAAATTTGATCTGCTAGTTTTTTATGTTTACATCTCTTAATTTGTGCTCTTTAATGATATTGAACGATGATAATCATAATAGTGGAATTGAAGTCAGAACAGGCAAAGTAATAATTTGAAATTGTGCTTGCACGGAAAATCACGAAAGCAGTTTCCCCCAGCTGAAATACTTGAAGTTTTCGTAAAATAATATTTAAGACGCGCAATATCATGTCGAACATGTTGTTTCTCATCGATGAAGCAGCAGATGAAGGCACAAAGCCTCGTTTTACCATAATTCTATTCCACTCGGTCATAATGTTCTTTGCGAACTTACTTTACGGAAAAAGGAACATCTGTTTCCTAATGGACTTGCAAGTGTGTTCGAAACTTTAGCTCACAGTTCCAGAAGTTTAAACTTTC
This sequence comes from Macrothele yani, assembly GCA_039090855.1. Taxonomy (NCBI): domain Eukaryota; kingdom Metazoa; phylum Arthropoda; class Arachnida; order Araneae; family Macrothelidae; genus Macrothele; species Macrothele yani. The sequence continues at coordinate 88,585,254 of CM076990.1, forward strand.
GCTGTGTCATCTTCAGAAACGTGTACTGTATCTCATCTTTGTCTTTCTCGTATAATTTTCGGCGTCTGATGTTATCAGGACTTTTAAAGTAACTGTACAAAGATTTTGTACTCTTAAGAGAAACTAACTATTCATCATAGTACCTGAAGATCGTACCGTGTGTTTCTTGGTACACTTAAACGTATGATAACTTTTCACCACCTAAAAAATTATACCGAGTGTGCGTATGTGAATCTTTTAAGGAAAACGCTACTATTTATCACCTGAAAAAATAACCGGTTATGTGTGCTTGTTATGTATACGCTTACAGGGAACATAAACGTCAACAACATGAAGACTGTACCGTTTGTGTGGATGTGTGGTTTGCATCTTATAGCTTTCGGGTGGTGAGCAACGTTATTGCTTACCACCAGAAAGCCACAACGGGAAATACGGGTATCTTCAAGGGAGCAAATCGTAGCTCATTATCAGAGTACCATGCCGTGCGTTTTTTTCTTAAGTGAAACATTACTGTTCACTGTCCGATATACCCATGGGTGTGAATGTATACACAAAAGCAGCGTAACCTTTATGTTTTGAATATTAATGTTTAAAACATGAAAACTATGCTGTGTGTGTCTGCGTTTGGGTCTTCAACGGCAACGTAAGTGAAAATCATATCACCTGTGGAGGATTTTCACTTATGTTCATATCATTACGGTATTGTAGGAGTGAAAAGTATTAGTTTCTCCAGGAAAGAAACTAACACCTTTCACCCCTACCATAGACAGGGAAGAGAGAGAGAGAGAGAGAGAGAGAGAGTGTGTGTGTGTGTGGGGGGGGTTACACTTATGGTAAACATTAGCCGACCGGTGTGTGAGTGTGGGAAGGAGATTTAACCTTAGGGAGAACGTGAACTGTTCACACAACCTAAGATCTAGGTACTGCGTGTTGGTATCGTCAAGAGAATGCACCCGCGGACCACTTAAAGGCCGACCTATATTCTAAGGGGAACTAAGGAGTTAACTACAAAGAGCTTTAGTGTATTGCAATCGCGCCATCAAAGGATTGCACTGGAATTTATTTACATGAGCCGTTCATGTGGCGCAGTGGTTTAAGCTCTGGAGTTTGACCCCGAGTGGGCCTGAATTTGAGTCCGGTATGTGGCATGAGGGTGTGTTTGTCTTACGGCACTAGCTCTATCCTTTCCGTGAAACTAGAGTCCCTAAATTAGGGGCGGATATTAACGGCTTGTGTATCGGGAAAAATCATGCGTGTCTCACTTCTGAAGTCCTAGCATGGCTATCTATGGGATATAATGGTTCAGCTGTAATATCCTGTATGACTCCCAAGACCTTTCTATACAGGCGGAGTGGATCTCAGGATCGACTTTCGAAAACGAGGCTGTAATCTGCCAAAGCGCATGGTTTGATATCTACAGTGACGATGTAAATTTCCTCAAACAGCAAATTGCCTTTAGCAGAGCAGAGCCATATTGGCATACACAATTACTGTACATTACGGTCTGATCTCGTAATATCAGTTAACTTCTCGGGATTAATTACTGTCCTATTCCCATTAAGATTATTATCGGGAGCATACTCGTGAATGACTGGAAAGCAAACAAAGACTCATTTATTCTTAAAATTTACATTCTAAATCCGCAAGCCGGTGGTCTAAGTATTGGCTTCTGACCGTTCGTCCGAGAGGTCTCAAGTTGTAGTCTCGGATGCAATGATGATGTGCTTGTCTTATGTCACCGACTCTCTCCATTCTCTGTAACCAATGGTCCTAAATTAGGGACGGGCGACTGCTTACAGAGTTTCCCATTAAGGTCGTTAAACCCTAAAACAAAATAGAAATTCGTAAAAAGAGCAGCTGTAATGGGTACACTATCGTAAGTGCTTACAGCTAATTTTCTAGCGCTCCGTTCATCAGAAGAAGTCAGTCTTCTTGACTACGTTTCTCAGATTACTGGTTAAGTATAGATGGAAGGGATCAACGGTTACGCTGCGGTATTGGAGACTAATGTTAACACTGGAAATGACGTTATGTCTTATTATGTGTGTGTGTGTGTGTGTGTGTGTGTGTGTGCTAAACTGATGACCCTTTCATTGTCACCAGGGGATAACTGCTGACCTTTTCACTGTCACCAGGGGATAACTACTGACCCTTTCATTGTCACCAGGGGATGTTTTCAAGGTACAGTGGCGCATACACAGTGTATGGCACACATAATTTATGAGGACAACAGTGGTTGAAATTCTAAAGTCGCCTACAGGTGCAGATGGATGCAAGAAAGGATTGTGGATAAAATGCACAGAACTACTTCCGGTACGATGACCACAGAATTCGGTACGCATTTCATTGATAGAGTTTACAGTAAAATAGCGCGTCAGCATATTCCTCAAACTTCAGTTTATGTCTGAGATTCTTCTACTGTTAAACCAATGAAGGGGCAATAGTGCAATAATGAGTATATAAGAAATGAAATATCAGAAGATTGAAAATGCGTCATAAAGTCTAAGAAATAGTCCTTTGAACTCTTTCTAACATCCAGCTAGGTAACATTTGAAGAAAACCTAAGAAAGCCTATACTTTTGACCATATCACAGAAAACAATCGAACACGATGGAAATTCACTGCTTGTTTCAAAAGAAATATCTTGGTATTTCTCAGGGAGCATTCTTACACTGCACGGACCCTGGGCCGGCGTAGGATCAGTAACCTGAGATGGGTCATATTTCGATTGCATGACCGGTGTATTTGTCAGATGTCGCCGGCCCTTTTCCTTCTCTACACCCAGTGGCCCTAAATTAGGGATCAGTGACTACATATAGGCCTTACAGTTGCTCGTAGTTGTCGTTAAACCCAGAAACAATAAAAAAATTCCATCACTGCATAGGATATTTACCATCAGTAATTATGAACACTTTGCATCCCATGGCTTAGACATTGTTCCACAAATGGGCTCCACATTTTGAGATGGTATCGCTTGTACACTAAGAATCAGATGCGCGAAGTAGTGGCTGAAGGAACATAAAGACCAAATACAATAATTCTGTAGCCGACAGAGACAGTCAATTTAAATATGATCGAGCTTGCGGTTCCTAAAAATAGGGCGTAAACTAATTTCGCTCACTTCATTTTCCCTCATGAGGGGAACAAAATTCTGTCTCCTTGGAAACTGCACATGACTCATCTGGCAGCCAGGTGGCCAAGTGATTATAGGAGCAAGGTTTGGCTAGTCAACCAAGCTGGGTATGGATTCGAGTCCCCGACGCGACATGTATCTGTCTTATTGCTCTGGATCTGTCCCTTTCCTGGAACCAGTGGCTACAAATTAGGGAAAGGAGACGATTTCCAGTCGCTGGAGTTGTTCATTGTGGTCCTTAAAACCCTTCCTCCTAAGAAATAATCTAGAGAGTACCCTGACACTCTTTGTAGATAATTTATTCTATGCATCTTCCGCATGCCAAGATCTTTGTGGGTGTGAAATAAAACGATTGGTTCGAGAATATACATTCCTTTACGTACAACACAATGCATTTATTCACGTCACCCACGACCACACCGATCCACAGTCCGGTACATTCCAGGTGGAACAGAATCATAACAATAAACAATAAGATTTATAAATTCCTGACTTTGAGCGATACTTAGGTAGGTGGATTAATGAATGTTATTGTCGTAAAGCCAATGACAGAAGGTAAGTATGTGCGTCATAAAAGAAAATATTTGCAAAACTACTGGAGCGATAATAGTAAATCTTCCGATTGTTTAGTTTTTCAAAAGCAATATTTATTTTGATTATTATTATATACTGGCTTTACTACCCGGCTTAGCCCGGGATTTAGGATTATTAGTTTCATATTCCCTTGTATGTCACTGAAAAAATCGGGAAAAAAATTGATGCTTGATTAAAAGAAAAAAGCTGATTTCACGAATTCGGTCATTTCAAATTATTTATTCATAGTGTGATTCTTTCAGCACTTGGCCCTACATTGCTGTGACAAATATTTGTCGAGAATTAAAGCAACCAAATGTAAAGAATGTATGAAATCTGTAGAATCAAACGGACCAAAAGCGTTACGAATTATTTAACACGCGTCCAGGAGACACAGCATTAAAACACTGACTGAACGAAATTCTTTAACAATTTGTTATCGACGATCAAATACATCATATGCTTTCAGTTTCAGAGGCCTTTGAGGGGCGAATCTCTAGGATGAAAAAGTTAAAAACGTATATTTGCGAATATTTTATGAAACTGGCTGAAATTTTAATGAACACCATAAATCGTTAATAGGAACATGACCTCCAAATTTCGCCTGAATCGGTAAGTAACTTTTTTAAATTAGCCGTCAAAATTTTATTAACCGTTTCTGCACACATATTTCTGTTTACCGATGAATTAAAAATTACATGCCTATTTTTAAAAGTTTTGACCGGATTCCGGTGAAATTTTGAGGGACTCCTCTTATTACCAATTCGTGGTGTTGATAAAAAATTCAGCCCGTTTCGTTATGATTTCGCAAAGTTCGCTTTTGCATTTTTTTATGCACAGTTCTCAAAGAATAGAAACACCTGTGGATGTGCCGTGGCGATGAATGCAGTCACGTGTTTTCAGATTTGGGCCAGGATAACGATGACCTAGCAAACGACGCGGACATTATTGATTAGCTTATTAATTAATTCATAACTCGCGAACGGAACAACGTAGAGATCTTGAAATAGTTGCGTTGACCTAGAAATTCCAGTATTAATAAGCTATGCAAATTTCACGATGCCACAGTTCGGCGTTCGAGAGTTTTTGCTGCTTCAGATAGACGTTTTGTGTTTTATATGTAAGATTATTCAGATTTAGACCAACGTAAGAAACGAGCTGAAATGTGATGCAGCTGCTAAAATCCATATGTGCATGCGCAAGCTAAGATATGACCTCAAAGCAGAAAGAAAAGCTTAATCGCAAGTGTGTTAGTGAAAGGAATTGATAACTTTTGATTTAGCATACCATCGTGTCTTACATCATTTTAAATCTTTCATCAATAGCATGTAAACCCCCTTAGGGGAGTCGAGAGGAAGCTAAATCTCACTACGACATACCGTTTTCATAGCCTCAAAAATTCATTTTTGTAATGGCTTTATCACATTTAGCATGCGGTTCTCGTAATTTACGCAGATTGCAATGAGATGTTGTTACGTTTATGTAAAACGTGATGAAATAGTGTTCGGCGATAGTTTAGTAAAATATATTGTCAAGTAACAACGAAATTAACTATTGTTGTGTCACTTTATGGGACAGAGCATTCAAAAATCAGATATCAACTACGGTTTTGAACACTTCCGTTATCCATTTTCATTGCATCGCGGTTTTATGCATTTGATTTACTTTACTGCTGACGGGACAGGTGCATGGCATCAAAAATATTAATTTGTATCTATTAAACGCGGAATGCAGACTGCATTATGAGCAAATGCGGCTTGTACTACACCATATTAAACAACCGAATTTCCAGAGTAGAAAAACTCCTGTGGTCGCATTAATATACTGGCTATTCCAGGAAAGACTAAGTGATAAGCTGAGCTTTACACGGTGCCATTTCTTACTTGTGTCTCTTACACCTGAGGCTGAATCTTTTGCAAATGATCACTTGGGATGCACTGCCATCTTGCACGAAGTCACACTTATGTGCAATTGAGAGTCCCACCCGTTCCAAGAAATCGTATGCAGACTATGGCAAAGGTACGTGATTGCTGTGTGTACCAAGGGTTCCTTTGCAGAAAGCTTAGCCCTGGTGAAAGATGCGTCAATAATAAAAGGCACCGAATAGAGCTCAGTTTACTCCATTGAGTGTACTTAGTCTTTTCTGGTTTCACTAGCTTATAATACACTGGTGTTCAAAAATTAAGGACGAAGAGGAGAAATTAGCATAACAGCGTAACGAGCAGGCAGAACGGACCAAAAGACCACTCAGGAGATAGACTAGGGTCCGGTACGGTAGGGCATGCGCATATATGCAGCATGACGTAGAGATGAGGGGAGTGTCGGAAGGGTATAAACCATACGGGCGGTGTACACTCAGCAATTCGGTGAAAGCTATTGCACGGTGTACATCGGTTTGAATGACGTCGAGTTGCTGCCACCGTGTGATATGGCCAACAGGCAATTCAGTAGACGACATCTGGATGAATTTACCCGAGGTCGCGTCATTGCGAAGTTGGCAGAAATTCGAAATTGATTCATCGAACCGTTTCAGACTTATTATTAGGCAAATTTTCGTGTTTGACATCATTATAATTCAGAAATGACTTTTAGCCTATGACTTTGCACACTTATAGGCGACAACGTTGCATCTGACGATATCTTCTTGAAAACACATTAAAATATTTATTTTTCAGCTACAGCATCCCCAATTTTCACTTTTGGCAGGAGTAAACCCAATAACTCAACCAAGCGATTTTCATTTAGCCTTGAGCGACGTCTATATTTTCTCTGGTTGGCTCTATACCTTTGTCGCCAGTTTCTCTCTCCGTCTAGTCACCAAGAAGTGACGAAAAGGGGTATTTGTATCTCAAAACTCATTGCATTGTTTTGAATGAAATTTGGTGCACTTACTAAGGCCTAACAGGACACTTTTTATGCAAAATTCGCAGCTGATTAATCTATCCGTTCTAGAATTATTAAAGGTCAAATTCCTGCGTTTAACAACATGCGTCCTGATGAGCTCTACTAATGGGTGATATGCCCATTGATGGACATATAATTCATGATTATTGCCCTGCTGATTTCCCTTATTTGTCAACTTTTTCGACGAGCTTCGAAATGTAATTTACAATAGGAGAAAATATGCCAAATTGGAAAAATATTTAGCATAGGATCAAATAATTATAACATCTCAGAAGATTATTTGATGCAACAGGAAATGCCTGTCACTGTTGGTACTAACAACAAAGCACTGAGCTTCATATTAAGTAAACTGCGTAGTTATCTGCAGTCCCAAATGCAAATGGATCAAGCATAATAATTAATGCATGAAGTGGTTGTTGAAGTTCCCTATTGGAAACAGGTAAATAGATTCATAAAAAGTGCTACCATCATAAAAACTGTGAACAGGATTAACTCGTAGACAGAGAGGAAATTATTGATATCCAAGCGAAAAAAAAAAGAAAAAAGGACACAGTAGGTGAATAAATTTCCCCTGAGGTTCTGAAATGATTTTGGCTATTCAGATATGCACGTTGAATAATATATATACTATTCCCATAGTGGCCAAATAAACTAAGCATGTTCAAGACACATTAACATAATTTATTGAGTCAGAAAATCTACATTTGGGTTTGAAACCAAGTCCTGGCATGCCTTTACGGAATACGTCCATCATACCATAAAGCGAACTGCTACTTTTTAATATCAGAAAGACCAGGGAATTAGAAAATAACGTCATAGCAAGTGTAAAAATAGTCTACGTAGAAGTATAGAGTTTTCTACTGGTAGTGAAAACCTGTTTTAATTTTTCACCATAGTATCAATCCGAAGCACAGCACAAGAACCTGTGCAATGACATAGAGATTATCCTTCGGAAAAACGCACTGGGAGATTTGTTCAAGATATGAACAGATAAAGGTCTGCGTCTTTTTAAGCGAAGAATGGGTAAGACAAATGGAGCATCCATGTCAGTATTCCATAATGTACAAGCTCTGTGATGCAATGTGGAAGCACCGAACATTCCACTTCAGAGAAAAGACAAGGTACAAATTGTGCCAGGTCAATAGCAAGTAACCAGTAATGTTCTGAAATGAAACATTTACAGAAACGCGAGTGACAAATGAAGTTGTGCACAAGTAACTATGAAAACGAAATGCACAGATGTTAACCATTCAAGATGAGAAAAGCAATTAAACTTATTTTTAATAAAAGAATTTCGAATATGCCTTCATTTCTGATATCCGTGAGCCAAGAAAATAAAGCTCTGAATGGTTCTCAGAAATAAATTAAAAGTTAATGGCGACTAATTTACTTCATTTTTTGCCATAAGACTGGAATGATTACTTCGATTCAAAGTTTCTACTGGGGAAAACAGTTGTTTCCTTGCAAAGATATATACAACTGATCTCTGAAATCGCCGTAATCCGTATTTACTGCGAGACAAATTTTATTTGCATGGGAATTGGAATGATCTTTAAAATGCATGGTTTAAAGATTGCTGAGGAGAAATTGTAGTTTGGGGAACACATGATAATAAACTGTAGTTTGAAACTTAGATAAATGATTCAGGACCCAACGGGTGAAAACTTTCCAGTTCCTTGAGTAAAACTATAATTTCACTCAACTTTGTGTACTTTCATCAATATTTTACCTTGTTTTCTGCAACTCGGAGTAAATCTTTCGAAGGTGATGTTTTCGAAAAGTGAAACGGGACCGTACCTTTATCCCAGTGGCCCTGGCAATTATTTCTGTTAGACGAGGAGAAATCCAAGGGAGAGAGCATTGAATAGAAGAAATCTTGACGGTAAGTTTGATTAATGGCCATCGCCATGACGGTCTCCGCACCACCCGCGCCTTGGCTGATTCTTATATCCCCCTTTCTACTTCGCTGCATGATTGAACGGCTCGTGGTATGGAAGCGGCAGCTCTCTTTAAAGGTCCCACGCTCCGATTCACAAAACTCTGCATCAGCCATAGGATTCGACATCAAACGAATGATTCCCTATCATCGATCGCGACCGAATAACTCTGTTCTCAGTGGATTCGGTGAGGACCTTTTTATCTCATTTAATAACACGCAGTTCATTACACGGACATACAGCACAGATGAACTTCCATTCATGGAGATGTGAGGCAGAGTTAGTTCTGTCACATTTTATTTTAGTGTGGAAATACCAGGTAAAATGTCAGCGAGGCAAATTCGAAATCCAAACAAAGCAAATGTTTAGTGCACGCGTTATAATTGCCACATTTCGTGTTTTTTTTATATGTTCTAAACAAATATTTTATTCGCATTATGGTATCATAAGAAAGTACTTACTCTCTTTGGAAGAGTTGAAAATTTTGAACGGTCTATGCCTTGCTTTGGGGAATAATTTCCTGCTAATAATCCATGTACAGGCAGTGGAAGATAATTTGGTTCAGACGCGTCTTGTCATCGTAACAGCTTGGAGCTTCACTTTGTCCTTTTGTGGTATATGGCAATGGTAACAAATATTAAATATGAAATCGATGACTTTGACGGTGGTTTTGAACAGGGATTCTACCATGTTTCTCAGATGATAAAGTTAATATCCGTTTTCTAAGATGGTTCTCCCCCAACTCCACTCACGTCTGATCACGTAAGTGATAACAAGGGCATATTTAGAGGGTTTAATATCTTTCGGGTATATTTGGAAGGCTCACCTTGACGTACGAGAGTGTGAAAAGGCCAGACTGCAATTCGTAATGTCCAAAATGTGAAATTAGATAAAGAACTACTTTTATATTTGGCGTTGCTCCTTGCTCAAAATAAAGAAGGGAAAAAGAAATAAGGAAAAGAAAGGTGTTGCAAAATATCAATGTTTTCATTACCTTCTACAATTCTGAATTCGTTAGTTTCTCCGTTTCGTTAGTTATGCTACTATACTATTTTTTTAATTAAGATTTAAGTATTCTTCGGTAAAATATCGTTGAACTAAAGGGTAATATTTCAAAATTAATTCTACAAGAAAATCATTGAATGGGTTGTACACAGAACCCAACATGTTTGGAATTCGTTGTCAAATAAATGTTACAGGCAGATGGATGCCAAATTAATCGTGCAAGTAGACATGGCTCAGAAAACTTGAAAATTACATCATCCTAGAACGAGAACGATGTAATTATTACATCGACCTTCCTGTGCCAGGACGATGTAATTTTCAAGTTTTCTGAGGCATGTCTACTTCCTTGACGTTTGTAATTCCTTTAGAGAACTAGATATTTCCGTTACCTGTTTAGTATAGGTTTCTGTCACTTAGAGAAAGGCTCCTTCGGATTTTCTCCATTTTGTTCTAGGAATTCGTACCTTTTTGTAGAAGTGTTCCCTGGTACTTCGACACTTCTATCCCAGGGGCCGAATCATCATGATTATTATTATTTTTTTTTTTAATAAATAAGTATTATTATCATAGAGATTCCACCTTTTCCTGAGGTTTTTCTTCTCTTCCTTCCAAGACGGGTACTACGTGCGAAGTCTGGGAAGTGGTATCTTGGTATTTCTCTCTCTCAATTGTCCAGGAACTTCCTTACTATCCTACGAGTGTTCACGATAGCTGCCTTCTGTAGTTCCATGTAGTAGGTGTTTGGTTGAAAGTCTAGTGTCTGTATAGAGCTGTGAATTGTCTTAGGTACAACTCCTTTGGCTGATATTACTATGGAGACGGTGGTGACGTTCTCCATATGCCACATTTCCTTGACTTCGTGTCGTAAGTCGTCATACTTTGACAGCTTCTCTCCGTGGGTCTTCTGGATGTTGCATGTGTTGGGCACGGCTATGTCAATCAGGTATGCTGATTTCTTCTCCTTGTCGACCAGGACGATGTTGGGCCGATTGTGAGGGATAGTCTTATCTGTTTTGATCGATCTGTCCCAGTACATCTTGCGGGTGTTTTACTCTAGAAGCATTGTTGGGTCATACTTGTAGTAGGGGACAGGCTCAATTATAATGAGGTGGTGCTTTTTCCCCAATTTCTGATGGACTATCTTGGCGACTTCATTGTGCCTGTTCGTGTACTCTGTTTGTGTGAGGACTCTGCACCCTGCTGTGATATGTTGGATGGTCTCTGACGATTGATGGCCTTGCCAACATGTGTCGCTGTCAACCAGGATGATGTACACGAACATCCAACTGACGTGTCCTTCAGGATATGCTTCCGGTAGTTTCTGGTGTTTACAACTTGATCTTGTATAGCCATCAGTAACCCTTCGGTCTCGGGAAGAGTGATCCGTTTTTCAGCCATACATTAAAGGCAGTCTTATCCACATGGTCTGATTGCAGATCGTTGTAGTACCTTCCGTGTAGGACTTTCTTGCCTCAAGCTTCTTCTTTTGGCTCCCTCCTTCCAATCTCGATGTTCTGAGTAGAGAGGTCTAGGGCTGTATACTTCTTGTCACTCTGGTTTATCGCTTGGTAAAGGGGTCCCTTGCTCTGACGGAAGTATTATCTGAGGCTGCTGATTTCTTTGTCTCGGAGTTCCAAGAGATCAATCATTCCCTGTCCTCCTTCTGCAGGTCCAATGGTCAGCCTTTCTATTGCTGACTTCAGTTAGTGCTGGCGATGTTTAGTGAGCGCTGTGCTGATATTGCGCATTATTTCCTCTAGCTCTGCTGTGGTCGACTTTATGATTTCGAAGGAAAACGTGAGGACTGGAACTGCGTTTGTGCTGATAGCCCTAGTGATGTTGCGAGCGTTGAGCTTGATCTTAATTAGTCTCCTCAGCCTGCGGCTAGATTGGTTTTGACTTCTTTGGGCTTTAGGCGTTGTGCTTGAAGCATACCGTGGTACTTATAGACTTCCCTTTCCTCCATAGCTGCGATCTATTCTGCGGTCTTCAATTGGTAGCTATGTGCATTATACTTTCCTTGGTTCATACCGTGTGTTTTGCATTTCTGTAGGCCGAATTCCATCCTGATATCGTTTCTGAAGCCCTCGGCGATCCGGATTAGTTGCTGGAGTTGGTTCTGCGACGATGCGTACAGCTTGATATCATCCATGTACATGAGGTTAGATAGTTTGTACTTGTTGGTTTTGTTGCACTTGATGGTAAACCCAGACTTGCTTTCGTTAAGCATAGTTGGCAGCGGGTTGAGTGCTAGACAGAACCATAGTGGGTTATGTGAATCTCCCTGGAAGATGCCTATCCTTATGTGGATGGGCTTGGTCTCGATTTTGATTGTTGTCTTACATCTTGTCATGACCCCTTTAAGGAAGTTGATAATTACAGGACTTACTCTGCAGATCTCAAGGACCTCTATCAGCCAGCTGTGAGGTGCGGCATCCTATGCCTTACGGTAATCGATGTATGCTGTGTACATGTTGCGGTGCATCTTGAAAGCTTGCTCCATTACAACAGCGTTGATGGTAAGCTGTTGCTTGCACCCTCTACAGTCCAGTTGGTATCCATTTTGCTGTTCTGCCAAAAGTGCTTGTCCTTCTATGTGCCTCACTATCTGATTGGCGATGCACGCTGTTGGGATCTTATACAGCGTAGGCAAACACGCCATTGGTCGATAGTTGGCTGGATTTCTTGTGTCTTGATTTTTAGCCTTTAGTATCGTTACTCTATGGGTGACGAAATGCGGGATTTGCGCTGGATTTTGGATCATGTTGGTCAGTTGATCTGCCAGATATTTGTATGTACAGGTGAACCTCTTTTACCAGTAGTTGTGGATGTTATCAACACTTGGCGCTTTCCAGCTGTGTGTCTTAGCTATGGTTTGCTAAATGTAATCTGTTTTGATCTTCTAGTCGGCCATTTTTTGGTATTGTCTCGCTCTCTTTTTTCTCGCTGTAGCCATGCAGCTTTGTTGTTGTGGCTCATATTATTTGCCCAGAGGTTACTCCAGAATTTTCCTACCGCTTCACATTCTGGTAGTCCTTCGCCATTGATGTCTTTCTTGGTAATGTTACGATAGAAGCTTTTCTCATCGTTTTCTAATGTATTATTGTCCATATGTCGCTGTGTCTTCTTCTTATTGTTATTTCCTAAATAATCTCTAGTATCTGTATGATTTTTGTGACAATATGAATCATTCTTTGTATGCAAGAATGATTCATATGGTCACCAAAATCGAACTTGGGCGAAAAGACTGAAAAGAAAAGGAAGCTGTAATTTGAAAAATGCCGAAGTATATGAGAGACTGAATGCTCATCACTTCCTGATTCGGAGAGAGATATCTAATGATTTCATTATGATGCTGCAATTTTGTGTTGAGTATAGAAAACATCAATCGAAGATTTATTCAAAGCTACTTAATTCTGAATACTTTTTAATTGGGAAAATTGTACGTGTGTTGATATATGACAAATAAAATTCAGTTTAATATTGCGAAAAAGTTGGATTTGCAGCCTTGAACGTCAGAAGAACTTCTGCAGTAAGACACTCATTTAACATGAGAACTACAAATTGATATTCTACAGTATGTGTGGTTCTTATTTCACAGTACATTATAGATAAAATATACCAGTTTTATATGAAAATGTTTTCCTTCATCTTTGCTGAACACTTAACGACCGCCTGGAACAAGTAATGTTTTTGAATTTACCGAGGACCGCCGATTCCCTCACAGGCTAAATAACTGCGGTAAATCTACCAAAGCTTGAGTAAGGAGAATAGAAAAACTGAAAACATTCGTAGTTCTAGTTTTCTTTCGTTCGTGCAGCGTTTCAGTTTCAAATAAAAGTGTATTTTCCAAAATTAATTTTTACTGGATTAGAATAGGGGACACAGAACTCTTCACTTTCATAAGCAGGGTAAAAATTCCGCGAGTTGGATAGAATAATTCCGATATATTGCCGAATTATACCGTTATTCAGACTATGTGTGACAAAACATCTCTACATATCCCATATGATTTCCACAGAGGAAATACTATATATGAAACTCATCTTCGTTGTAATTTTCACTTCCTTGCAGCTTAGTACTAAGTGCTAAAACTTTTTGGGCAGATTATCTCATCCCGAAAGGAATAAATTTTAATCCCTAATGCATAGTAAATATTGAACTTGACTTTTAAACTTTACTTATTATGTTTTCAGAAAGGCCTTTTCCTTCCATACTTGTGGATGATTTATTGCTCTATGTAGTTCGTGAAAAAAATAAGCCATACTTTGAACTAGAGAACTTCTGCCTTTCTTTTTCAGAAGCAACTGTATTTCTTGAGATCTAATCTTGTTAACTGAGCAGGTCTTTTTCCCCTTGTCTCCCGCACCACCTGTAAAATCTTGGTAGAAAAGAGAATATTATATCAACACGCAGATAGCCTTTTAACCCTGCTGTCTCACGCTGCTCCTGAACACAACACACAATAACGAGCTTAAGTGTTAATGGGAAAAAAGGAATTCCGGTTCCTTTCTTTGCATATAATATTTTAGACGACTAAAGAAAAATGCGAGAAACCTGCAGCAAATGTAACTGTTAATACCACATACCAGACAAGTTTGCCTTTTCTGTTTAATATGCTTCCTTAATTTATGATTAATTAAGGAAAACAGCTATTCGAAAGAAACTTAGAAACAACTGCAGTCTTGTAAAGAACTTACTGTTTTTGAAGTATAACGTGCTCACTATTCACCGCTAAAAACAGCGTTTTTACTGCATTACTAAAATTCATTAGTTTTCTTTCTAACACTGAAGAATCTGCTTATATCTCAGGAAGAGTAAAAAAAATGTGTCCATGTCCTATATTTGACTCACTAGGACATTTACAGAAACTGGTGATTTTAATTTTTCCAGCTATGGAATTTTCGTTTTTATGATACGAAAATATCTCAAGTAATAAAAATATATCTTGAGATATATCTGAAGGCCAAGACGATGTAAGGAACTTTAACGCAGAGACTGATTTTTCCAGAGCTTTTCGTTCGGCAACAGTGAAAAAAGAAATACATCATTTTTAATAAGAAAGGCAATTTCCTGCAGCATGATTTATGGACATTTTTAAATCAAAATGTTGACTAAGAAGGTGGTGAACAGGAGATTTTGAGACCTCGTAATTACTACTCAGGGAAGTGGCTAGAAGATAATACACTGTTGCATTAGGAAATAACTCGAACAAATCAGTAAATTTTTATTGAATCACCTAAAATGAAGCAGAAATTAAAAAAAAACTGTAATGTTACTTCAGTTGGCGTAGATTGAGGAAATATATTGTTAATTCTGCCATACAGTTACTTGACTTTCGTAGCCTTAAAAAAAAAAATACAGGTAGGCTCAATTCTAATTGTGTCGTCAGTTTGAAACAGAGGACTACGACTTGAAGATCGGAGAGTTGAAATGAGCATGTTTGTTTCAAAGCGTTTGTTTAATTTCTTGTAGCCACCACAGGTCTATGATATGAAAAGTTGCTTACTCAATTTTTACAAATAATGCTGGATACATTGCGAACACAAAGCAGATCCATAAACGAATTACCCAACGTGGTGCTTTGTCTCCTTGGGCTTCTTACATTCCTCATCACTTGATCTTGCCTCTCGCTTTGATTTTCTCCACTTTTTGCCTTCATTCTACAAATTCTACGTCATTGTCGAAAATGTTAACCCGTTCACACCGAAACAATCTTTTAAAATTTTAGTTTAAACCACTGTGATATGTTCTTTACATATTTGAATAGATCTCGTCGGGATCTTTAAAACGATACCACGCACAGCGGATTTACACTCACGGTTGTCCAGATAAACCGCGATATTATCAAAATTGTTCACAGGTTCACAAGAAAACAATTTTTTAAATGTTCAGTTGAAACCACTGTGAACTGTTCTTCGCATATTTGAATAGATCTCGTCGAGGGCTGTAAAAGGATACCACGCACAGTCGTTTTGCGCTCACGGTTGCCGAGATAGATTGAGCCAAACGCAGCGGCACCCCCAGAAATGTTTCATCATCTTCCCGCCCACAGGGAGCGAGAGGAGCGTCGCGCGCACCATGTATTGCACAGTACGCGAATTGGACTCCATGCTGTTTACGAATATGCTAACACGATTAGTGTGCGGTACGTATTTTTAACGCTATAATGATTTCAATCGGGACCAATTTCTGTCAAAAAAAAATTAAAAAAAATCAAAGTTTACGCAGACATTTCACTAATAAGATTCATTTCGTATTATTTCGTCGATCCTCACAAAACGGTTGTGTTTACCACTAAAACGTTTTTTCTGAGAGAAATGTTAACACGTAACTCAACATTGTTACTGAATGTCTTTTATTCACACACACGTGCGCACACACAAAGATGGTTATAACGAGAATGTGCTACTGTCACCCTAATCTACATGACAGCTACCAATGAATTCTCCCATTGCGAGAAAAAAACGAAAGCGCAACATGTGCCCATTCACTCTGTGTCTTTCTTTGTTTCGGAGTTTAACGACCACTGTGAGCAACTTCAAGTGTTACAAGCAATCTCCCGTACCTAATTTAGCGCCAGTTTTCCGAGGAAAGAGAGAACAACAACGCAGTAAGAAAAATGCACCAACTAACCAACTATGCCCCAATCGGAACTCGAACCTGGGGCCCAAATCGGACGACTAGTCAGAAATCTCTCTCTCCGGCTATGTTGTCGAACAGATTTCGGTAATCTCAGCGAGGAGGGGAAAACCGAGTAAAGAAATATCCTATCAGATACACATTTTGTGACTGGTACCACAGAAGATTCCGTGTTTAAGGTTGTTTTCTCAGGCGTATTTTTGCTAGCATTATCTATTCCTGAACAGATTGATTTACTTCATCAAAATTTTTTACACATATAGATTTCAATCTGCCTCCGTAGCCTTTCTGATCCTTATCATACAGTTAAGAAAACGAAAAAAAGGAAGGATATTTTTTCCGAAGAAAGAAACTGCGGCAGTTAACCACCACTAACAGTAGACGAAATGCTTCCAGAATTTTCAGTGTCTTGAATAAATCTAGTTTTTCACTTAAGTAGAGACATGGTTACATTTGTCAGTTAAGCAGGGTCTTTCATTAAAGCTTTATTGGAAGAAAAGAATGTATATCATTTTTCTGGATGAAGGTTTCTTTTATCTACTTCAGTATTCGAAGACTTGACATTATGACTTCCCTAGATAAGTTAAGAGCTCAACTTTGGCTCTGTTCAACGAAATTTCTCTTTCGGGAAAGGACGAAACAGTGAGAGGCTGGAAGGCTGCCTTGATAATAACTGATTAAAGCACTGGAAAAATTATAGGGGTAGGATCACATGGATTTCCCTTAAGCGATGGAGTTATAAGTTATCTATATACCTGCAGGCTGGACTGTTTAACATGAAAACGTCACTGTACCAAACGCCAGCCGAAATGCCCGAGCCCAGAAAAAGAATACACGGAAGATCAAGCTGGACGTCCCGAATAAAACCTGTAATTGATTATTCCTTTACATGGCAAAGACTTTACTTCTCATTTGAAATATGAGTTTTTCATACTGATATGGTACGCATTACATTCATGCTTTCAGTTCACTAAGTAAAGAACCCGCAATTTCATTGTTTAAGAAGAATTAAGTGTGTCGATCCCTGATGTACGATGATTGGGCAACATCCGACGAAGTTAAAAAAGGATTTAAAATAACTTCACTGTAGCACCTTAAAGTGTTTATATGAAGCAATTTTAAAAGAAAGCTGCTTTTAGAATGCTTCCGTAAGTTTGCAGAAAAGTACTTTACGAGATATAAAGAAACCTACCTGACGGTTCAGTTCATATTGCCTTACGTTAACTGAATGCCAAAGAATAAGAGTAGTTGATTATGCAGGTGTACACGACAACATCGATTTCGAGCTTCATTCCAGAAGGAAGCCTTCAAAAACTTTCCAGCCACACACACACACACACACACACACACACACACACACACACACAAAGCTAAATTTGTAATGCGCTCAGGAAAAGTGAAAGACAAACACATTAGCTGTCTTCCTGATTTTCGGCAGGCAGAATATTTTTTCATTTTGGTAATTACTGCAAATGCCCTGGATTGCTCCTTTCCAGCAAACGACTGCTGAATTTCTGCAACTACAATTTTAAGTACCGTTTAAGGAAGGAAATATGTCACAGAAGAAACAATGGGACACCTACGTATGATGAGAATGAATAAAACCTTTAGTTTCATACAGAACGAAACTAGAATTCAAACAATCTGAAGTAAATCTGCGTCACGAATTCACTAAGATGTTTCCTTCTATGGCTAATCGAAATGTAAATGTAGTATAGTTGTATTTACCAAAAACAGAGTTTACTCGTAATTAAATAAGAGGGCATTACCTTTTCAATGTAGTCTTCCTGCAGTTACACACAATCTTTGGAAAAGTCCACAAGTCTCTTGGTAACTACGGAGAAGCCCGGTCTGCAGTTTTCCTGGTCCTCTTCTTTGACCTACTTGGTCCTCTTCATCACGGCAAATCAGCAGATTACGTAATGCCTCCTTAAGAGTACCGAAGAAATTAAAATATCTCGGTGCGTGTTTCGGACTGTAAGGTGAAAATGTAGAAATAGTTGCGGCGTTGTACTGGAGCGAGCATTGTCCTGGTCAAAAGAACAGTTCTTGACAACAATCCATTAGTTTTGTTTCAGCTTATCATTGCTGAATGCACTATATGATCAAAAGTATCCGGACACCACTTTTGATTAGAGAATTTGACGATATGCGTCACAGCCTTGGCCCATACTGTTATAGAAAGATGTAGATGGATTATAAAACATCACAGACAAGCATGAATAATAGAATGGGCCGTGAGGTAGAGCTCAGTGACTTTCAATATGGCACGGTCATTGAATGATGTCTTAGCAACAAGTCAGTTTGGGAAATTTCACCCTGCTGCAGCTATCCTGATCAACTGTAAGGGATTTTATTGTCAAGTAGAAACGCCCAGGAGCTATGACAGCGAAATCGCAACCTGGTAAGCCATAAAAAATGACTGAGTGCTGATGCAGGTTGTGCGACAAAATCGACTGTTCTTGGTTATAACACTCACCACCGGGTTCCGAAATGCCCTTGGAAGCAACAACTGCGCTATAAATGTATGTAGAGAGCTGAAGGGAATGGGTTACCATGGACGTAAAGCCGCACACAAAATTAGCATCTGCAAGATAAGCTCCAAGCGTCAGTTGGGGTGGTGTAAAGTTCGGCGCTAGTGGATTCTGGAGCAATGAAAACGCGTTCTCTGAAAAAATGAATATCGCTTCACTATCTGAAAGTCCGATGAACGGGTCTGAGTGCAGAGCATGCCAGGCGAACGCTACCTACCTGATTGTGTTGTGCACAACTGTTTAGTGAAAAGCAGTATCATGTCCTGATGCTGCTTTTCATGGTTTGCGATCGGCTCTATACTTCCAGCGCCCGAAAATATTGAAGTTTCGGCCTATAATTACATTCGGAACAGTTTTGTGCTCCCAACGTTATGGAAAAGTTTGGGGAAGGCCCTTTCGTTTACCAATAACACAATGCCCCAGAGCACAAATTGAGGTCCATGCAGAAATTATTTGAGGATATGGGAGCGGAAGAACTTGACTGGCCTACACGGAGCCACTACCTCACCTCATGGAATCCCTTTGGGATAAATTGCCATCCACGCCGAACCGTCTGCATTGGTGACTGACCTCGCTAATGTTGTTGGAGCAGAATGCAAGGTAGAAAAATCGCAGCCAAGTATTAAAATCTAGTGGAAAGTCTTCTCAGCAGAGTGGAGGCTATGAAAGCAGCAAAGTGGACAGACTCGATATTAATTCCTCTCCTACAAGATGGAGTAGGTGGATAGGCAAGGGTCAGGACACTTGGATCAGATAGCGAATGTTGCACTGTTAGCAGTCTGTGTTTCTGATTATGTTCCAAAATAGTCCAGTGCATATCTCAGAGCAATGTTAACAAGATTATTTTGAGACATATGACGTTTTTGGATAATATTTTTGCTGGGGACGAAGGGCGCTATCATATTGTATTTATTTTAAATTCAAACCGCAATTTACTTAAGGTGGAATTTCAATGACGTCAAAGTACTCATGAATGACCAGAGGACCATGTATTCTCAATTATTATTAACTAATCTGTCATTTTAATGACTTCAAAATATTTATGATGACTGATGAGAAATTAACGGATATTTAGATATGGAAGTGTTGCATTAACTTTTAGCCCTTAATAACAATTACGCAATCTACAAAACAAAGCAAACATTTCTCATTCATAAAATATTGGTTAAGTATACTGCCTATTCAATTAGCTAAACAGAATAAATATACAGCTTACGATTATAAGAGTAAAAATATTAAGATTTTTATCAATATGAACCATGCACAAAAATTGTATTTACGCGTATTTATTTACTTATGTAATAATTTATTTGCGTGCAGAATGGGCCTCATTAACGGTTGTGTATCTGGACCACGATAAACCACAGCACAGTAATCCATCAGTCTTCTTGAGTGAGAAAGTACGGCCGATTGACATGGTCTGGAGTTCGAAACATTGACTCCACACTCGAACATTTCTACCTTATTCTTCTTATCATACTGTGATATACTCTTATTCTTATTAGCATACAAAATCCCTATTTACCATTCAATCGGTAAGAGGAATTTTCATGTTTACACAACCACGGCCGGTGCTAGAACAGCTTGTAGTGTTGACATGCTTAAATTCTTGCAGGGGAAGTAACGAGGAAAATTACTTCCATCTTGGGATCAAGAAATTCCGTGTTCTCACTTTAATTCGGGATTAGCTTCCACACTTATATTACCGAACTATTTCCGTAACATTGGAGCGGCGGCTGGATTGCTATAATGTTTCATTATTTACACTGGCGGAAAGTGAAAAAGAACACCAAGAAGGAAACGTCTGATACCAACGAAATTTATACAGCATAATAACGGAATACAGAGGAAAACGTGATCAAAACATTATGGCAAAATACAGCTGTATTTGCTGGTAAACTGAAAAATAACATTTCCATGAAACATGGTTAGTACGAGGTTGAACCGCCACGAACTGCGTCATACTGTGCAATTCTGGCATGGAGTCTGTCGTACAGATGTTGGGGTATTGAGTTCCAAGCATCCTCAACCAGTACGCGTAAATCGGGGATAGTCGTGGCTGGCCGTGGAGACCAGATAAGTCGTTGTCCCATAAAATCCAGCACGTGCTCAATGGGGAACAAATCCGGTAAACGTGCAGGCCATGGAAGTTGTCTCACACCCTCAAGTACATGTTGCGTTGCACGTGCCGTGTGTGGGCGTGCGTTATCTTCCTGGAAAACACCACGATGGACCGATCTTACAAATGGCACAACAACGGGCTGAATGAAGTTGTTGATGTAGGAGGTGCTGTTTAACGTACGCGGTACAAACACTAGTTGTGTACAGGAGGGATAGCTGATCGCTCCCCACACCAGGAGACCAGGTGTAGGCCCTGTGTGTCGCTGGCGGATGCAAGAAGGGTGGAGACGCTCCCCTGTGCATCTGCGAACACGCATACGGCCATCGGAGGCTCCCAAGAAGAATCTGCTTTCATCGCTGAACACGACAGATCGCCATTGCGTTCTCCAGTGCAAACGTTGGCGACACCACTGCAGCCGTTCCTGACGGTGAGCTGGAGTCAGAGGTAAACATGCCGGAGGCACATGTGCACGTGGTCCCGCATCCAGTTGACGGTTGCGGATTGTTCGCACAGATCACCTCAGGTGCAACTGCAGCTCGGATTTGCGTCGCAGTGGATGTTCTGCTTGACAACGCCCTCTTCTTATGCGTCGATCGGACCGCTCATCAGTCCGTCTGTGACTCCGGGTTCCACGTCTTCTCGTGTGGGAATGTTCCTCGGACTATCTAAGCCACCATCGTACCACCACCGATACTTCCCGTCCAATTCTCTCCGCAATACGACGATACGACCACCCGGCCTAGCGGCGTTCGACTAGACGACCTCGCGCAAAGTCCGATAACTGCTGAAATCGTACACGTCTTCCATGCTCAGGCATTGCAGCTTTTTCAGGGTCTTCGCACGTGTCCGTACGACGACGACTAATTACAGTCACTTTGCCGTACTCCTTAAATACCACCGAAGATAATTTGCATATTATGCCGTGCTGTGGCGTAAGCGCTCACCGGTTGGTCCCGAAATTAACATCACACGTACGTAATCTCGACCCCATTAACATATGTAAATTTCATGATCATCCGCCAATTCCTTCTTGGTGTTCTTTTTTTCACTTTCCGCCAGTGTATTTACATTTCTAAGTGAATTGTGTATAAGCCGACCCTTTCACTTTAAGAAACAAATTCCTTCCAAAGGCTTTTCACTTATACGCGAGTAAATAAAAAGATGATCGTGAATCTGGTAAATGATTGATTTTTCAAGCGTCACTAACGCAAACACCCTTATGCGGTCGAAGGTTGGACATTTTTGTTAAAAATAATCAAACACGGAAAATTGAGGGTTTTTTTTCTCAAATGGAAATTTCTCGAAAATAATTTAGTTATAAATTATTCAGTTTATTGATTGAACAGTAATATGTAGTTATTATTCCCAACGACACAAAGATCAAACGTAAAGGATGCCATCAAATTCTCGGGGGTAATGAGCACGTCTTCTTACAAAGCTTCATATCTAAATTGAGGGAGTACAGACTCTACAGACATTTTTTGAAATGTGAGGTCATCGATGAAAAAGAGATTAAAACATTGTTTTAATATGTGCAGCTAGTACTTTTCTGGAAAAGAAATCGAAATTTGCGCTGTCCAGAAAGAAAGGTTTGCTCCGAAAAAGTTGCAGTATCTATGAAAATTGTAGATGTAAAAAGAATCAGATATAAAAAGGATCTTTTAAATAGGATCTTTGCAAGCGCAGATATAATTTGAAATGAAAATACATCGCGATTCTTCCAAGCAAGAAATAATGAATCTGAAAACGAAATTTCTATGCGGAGTATATTTACCGCAGCTAATGCCAGCAGTATTTAACATTTCTGAACAGACCAGTGGAAGTTCACAAATTTACTTCAAACTGAAAATATAAACTTAAGCCTCAATGTCTATGCTGTTCTTCTGGAATATTTTGTACCAGAAAAAGGTGAAAAATACCTGAAACAGTTATCACAGTCTTCGAAGGCAAATTGAACTTTTCTTAATCTGACTGTTTGAAGTTTAGGTATTGTGCTAATAACAACAAACATACCTACTTTACCGCACTAAAGTATGCATTTGTGCCACCTAGTAATTAAATTGTGATTTTTTCGAAACAAAAAGTGCATAGAAATTTATTCATGGTTCCAGCAAATAAACGCCAAAATGATTCTTCTGGTTTGGCTTTTAGAACGAAGATATGAGCCGAAACACAGAAGTTTTCCACCTCGCGGGTAAAATTATGCATTACAGAAGCTTGAACGTGCATGAATCAACACCCTCAAAGCCAGCATTATCTGGTGTTAAAATTATCTTTCTTCACAGACGCAAAGATATCTTGTCTATAGTCTGACAAGCGGACGGTCAAGGACTACACGCACATAAGTTTTTACGAAAGGCGTGCAAAATACACAATATAGTCCATCAAATTAATTTCACATGGATAATACTCGAAGGACTGATGAAATCAACTGTAAGAGTGCAGATGAAATTAAAGGAAAGAAAACACAGCATGGCAGTCTGGAATTAATCACCTAACCAAATATTGGCACTTGAAGGCAGAGTAATTACCATACATAAAAAGTGTAGGGCTGAAGATAATTCATTACATCGCAGACAAAGGAACGATTATTTGTTTCGAAGTAACATATTGATCATAAATTTAGCAATAAATGGGAAATCAATGTTTGTACACTGTAGTCTTCCTAAAGCGAAAGGAAAAAAAACAAAAGGTGAGAAGGAGGGTAAAAGAAGGAAAATTATGGTGCTGTGTACTTTTCATCTTTCGACGAGATATAATTTACGAACAGGTAAAGACATTATGATAGATAACTAATTCCTTCTAATTTGCCCGAAGAAACTGAGGCAGACTAACACGCAGCCTCAAAATAAATGTTCACATATTTTTTCGCTGGCTCCGTTTCAAAAACCATAGTTTTTTGTCTGAAAAAGAGCATCACGGTGTAGTTTCAAGACTTCTGACATGAAACGAACAGGACTACGAACTACGAACAGAGTAGAAGACCAGACAGAATACAACTACCTCTAGTCATTTAAAATATATAATCTCGTATTGGAGCCTTTATATCTTATGCAGTACTACAACTGAAAACAATAATTTTCCTCTAAAATGATCAACATCCTTGTCAACAACTCGTTTCCATTCATGTAGTAAATAACGCATCATCTCTTTGTCTTAGCAGCTAAGAAATGACTGGTAAAGGTCTTACAATTAGGGCATTGTTCTTTCAGTTTAGAAAATGCCTGACCGAAAAAATCCCATATAATTCACAGACAATACGCTGCAGAGCGTCAACATGATCACGAAAAATAAAGACCTATTGCATACATCATACAGCTACTCGTCACACGTACACAAACACGCGCGCGCACACAGACACACAGACACAGACACACATGCGCGTTATTACTTCAGTAGCTAAAATTTAATTTTTATTTGAGGAAGCCTTTCCTTTGTTTCCATTTCTCATTTCCTTCGATGGCGTGAACTTACTGAGCCCCAAAGTTTTCACAACTCTTTTTAAGGCGAAATGCATCGCTGAAACTGTTTTGCAGGTTTTGGAAAATGCAGCCATTTTTGCTCCTAACCTTTTCAACGACTTCAGCTGTTGGTAGACGTTTAGCAGTAATGGTCATGGAAAAACTAAAGCTAAGTACTGTGTTCGAATAAATAATATAGGGTGCCCATAAATTATTACTCTGATTACAGCTACCCATATGCTACACATTCTTAATAACGAGCCTTACATCCGTTTTCATCTTAGAGGTGATGTGATGCGCCAATGCTACCTAACGCAAGGTAGCGTTGGCGCAGAGCATCACTAACGAGCTGCAGGTTTTCACCACAGAGGTTTCCGTCCACTACCTGACCATCTGGCATGAGTTCCCAGTGCACGGGACCCACACAATTCTACCAAATGTACAACATGACGTTACCTTCAAACCGTACTATTTGCACCACTGGCTGTGCTTTCTGGCGTGGCCTCAGCCGTTGGCTCCCAGTGGAAGGATTATGTAGGAATATTCACATTTCATCATCTGTGAAAATGCGACTCCAAAATGCATAGTTTTGTGGATTTGACTACAATCTACGGCAGAGAGCTACACGCTGTTCCGCATGCTGGGGTGTCAATTCACGATGAATAATTCGATGGCACCTGGAGGAGAAATCAATGTGATGCAAGAAACGAACCATGATAGACTGAAAAGACCCCACTTCAGCTGCAAATTATCGTGTACTGCTACTGGGTTGAGCGGTCAGAGCCTTCAACCAGGATGACAGTGTTGGTGGTTCTTGGACGTCCTAACTTCTGCGTGTTTTCGAGCTTGTGTACCAAGCATTGAAATGTTGGAAACATT
This sequence comes from Macrothele yani, assembly GCA_039090855.1. Lineage (NCBI taxonomy): Eukaryota > Metazoa > Arthropoda > Arachnida > Araneae > Macrothelidae > Macrothele > Macrothele yani. The sequence goes on from CM076990.1 coordinate 88,610,444, forward strand.
TTCGTGCAGTGCTGTTGTACACTCTTTTTCTCGCCTTCAACTGCAGAAATTTCTCTCAGTGTTGCTGCCGTGTTTAACATTTTCCCCCAAAAATGGCGTAGGGGTACCCGATCAGCACTTTTATTGACCTCCATCGTTTACTCACCTGACAACGCAAGTGGCTCCGGGACAAATGCTCATTGTCAACCTCGTATGCTATCTTTGTGTGTTCTTCGTCATCGGGGATCCCAGTCGACGCTGGTCACTTATCACAGATGGATGGAAGCCAAACATTATGTACATATCAAAACGATATGAACTTTTGAGTCACCCTGTTGATCCACAAGTTTTCCGATATAAGGCTTATATTCAAATTCTTTTTTCAGCTATCTATTCTTCTAAAGGTTGCATTTGACAAATTCTTTGTCCATCGCAAAGCTTTGGCAGTATAAATCAGTTTGCTCGTATCTTTATGGTTTCATAACTCACAATTCTGCTGCCAGGGAGCGTCAGCGTATATTTCCATTTGAATAAGTATCTTATATGGTAAAAATTCCTCAGAAAAAATCTTTCCGAAACCTTTCATTATGAAAACTATTTTTTCCATTTTTTCGCAACGAAAGACAGATGGGGAGCGCAAAGTTATGTCCCCTTTTCGTCCATATCTCTTCTCTTATTTTTATAGTTCGATTTGAAAAAATCCTTCAGTCTCGTGTACAATCTGTGAGTTTTCGTAACAAAGATTCCTGCCGCTAGTGGACGTAAGTAGCTATTTCTATTTGTAGCTGTTTACTGATATCGAAAATCTGGTTGAATTTCTTTTTCTTTTCTTTTTCTGATTGCTACCATTCACTAATGAATAACATTGCTTCATTGCGTATTTTAAATAATAGCATGCAGTTATTTTTCACTAGGTTCGTAAATATTTCTCTTTTTTGCGGAATGTTTTCCATTTTGAAAACCTAATTTGAAAACATCTTTTCAGGTCGGAAGGGATTCAAAATTGCACCAGTCAATTCGTTGTCATTTCTTTTTGTTTTGCTTTTTAACTTCATTTGCTTAGGTAGCATTTTACTTTCTTGAAAACCTGATAACTTTAAAGAGTTTTTTAAAAGTTGTTTTCCATGCTGTAATGCACATCCACAATGTCTTACATTTTCCAGGATATTTGACCTTAGAAGTTAATTCTTGCATTCGCTATTATTGCACCTTCTGTTTTGCATGGATCTTTTCCTTTGTTCAAAAATTTGCTTATTTATTCTCTTTTTAATATATTGTCTTTCTCATTGCCCCCTTTTTCTACTGTTATTATTTTCATTAACTGGACAGATGTCTGCTTCTTCTTCAGCATGGTAGCTTTCCAACCAGAAAATTGTATTATTGCGTCGCTCCTAAACATTTTTGAGAAATGGAAAGGTCTTACGCTTCAAAAGATTTAGTAGACTTCATAGGGTGTCATCCGCCGTGTTTTGCGCGTCGTACATATTATTATTATTTTTTTTGGCATTACCATTATTTAACCTGTTAATTACATGGCAGTTTGCAGTAACGCACTTCCTTCAGAACATACTATAATCAATCTTCAATCAATCTCACTGGCGCTTTCATCAGGGAAGGTTACTGGACTTCTGAAAAAAAAGACTATGCCTCTATGCCTTTCATCTACAGAAAACCCAAATTATTTTCTGACGTTGTTTGTTTCGCAGTTGGTACAAATACCTGTCAAGTTTTTTAGCAGTACTGCTTCGATTTTGACAATCTAAATTACCTTCAACAGTTACTTCCTTGATTTTCCCTGGCGTCATACTTCAACATGAAGACAATCAATTTTCTCATCAAACTGGTCTATAGCAGATATTCTTTGCTGGTATACCTTTTTGTGAAATGGATGGCAGAACTATAATTTTACTTCTGCCTAATATTGTTATTCAGTTTTCTTTCAAAACAACTGCTTTATTATTCCACTCACTGTTATTTCAATAGTATAAAAATCACACGCATTCCAATTTTATGATACCTTATGACCGCCTTTCTTTCGTCCTTGAATTAATTTACTGATATACAAATGTATGTTTTCCAGTCCTGATTTAAGCAGCCATGTAAATTAAGTAAGGATTCTTTCAGTTTAAGCATATACACTGAGACGTCCGTTTATTAGAATTCCCTTCCTAGCAGGGTATTTCGCAGCACTTGGCCTTCAGAACAGCCTGAATTCGTCCGGGAAGGAAGTACACTGGTGTCCAAAAATCAAGCATGAAGAGGATAAATTAGCATAACAGCGGAACAAGCAGGCAGAACGGACCGACAGACCACTCAGGAGATAGACTAGGGTCCGGTACGGTAGGGCATGCGCATATATGCTGCATGACGTAGGGGGGTCGGAAGGGTATAAAGCACATGGGCGATGTACGCTCAGCACTTCGGTGACAGCTATTGCACGGTGTACATCGGTTTGAACGATGTCGAGTTGCTGCCACCGTGTGATATGACCAACAGGCAATCCAGTAGACGACATCTGGATGACTTTACCCGAGGTCGCGTCATTGGGAAGTTGGAAGAAAGTCGAAGTGTGACTATAGTGACCGAGGAGTTTGGTATCACTCACAGCATCATTTCACGAGCTTGGAGAGCATTTCAAACGACAGGAACAGCTGTCCGAGAGTTTAGCAGTGGTCGTCCACGAGGAACCACGGCGGCGGACGACCGGTATATTGTCCTACAGGTGAGAAGAGACAGACGGCAGACAGCGGGAGAAATCGCAAGGCACGTGCAACAGACAACTGGACGTCCGTTATCGCGTTTTACCGTGGCCACAATGCTGCACAAAGGTGGTCTATTTGCACGACGACCACTACGGTGTGTGCCATTAACGCCTGCTCATCGGAAACGGCGGTTTCTGTGGTACTAGGAGCAAAAAAATTGGACACATCAGCAATGGGGTCGAGTTCTTTTTACGGATGAGAGCTGATTTAGTCTGACGAGCGATTCTGGACGTATACACATCTGGAGAGAGCAGGAAACACGCAATCACACCTCCAGCTTCATCGAAAGGGACCGGTTTGGAGGTCGCGGAGTTCTCGTTTGGGGCGATATCATGATTGGTAGCCCTACTGACCTCCACATCTTCCAAGGAGGGTCAATCACTGGTGTCCGCTATTGTACCAAGGTTCTCCTGCCTCACGTGCGTTTGTTTAGAGGTGCTGTGGGTCCTGAGTTCCTTTTCATGGACAACAACGCTACACCTCATCGTACAGTGGCGGTCGCAGAGCTGTTGGAGAGTGAAGATATTCAACGCATGGATTGGCCCGCAAGATCCCTGCACCTAAATCCAATCGAAAACGTGTGGGACCTTCTCGGGAGACGCTTGGCAGCACGTCACCACCTGCCAAGAACGATTCCGCAACTGCGATTGGTACTACAAGAGGAATGTGCCGCGATCCCTCAACAACTCCTTGACAACCTCATCCTCAGCATGGACAGACGTTGTAAATCCTGCAAAGCAGTGAGGGGTGATCATGTTCCCTACTAAAGACTGGATTTTTCTTGGCAGCCGCCTGTCACATGGACGTTTTTGTCTTCTGTCCAGTTGTGCTCGAAGCTATCTTTTAAATAAAGTGCCTTTGTATCCTTTGGATTCTTTGTTTGGACGGTTTTACTCACTTGTCTTCCCATATTCTTACATCTTGGGAATCTTATGGTCTGATTTGAGTCGATGTGGAGCACTTCTGCACAACGATACATTCGAAAAACCGTCTCTTCCTTAATTTTTGCACTCCAGTGCACTAGATGCTGAAAGCGTCATGCCAGAATATTGTGCCATGCGGAAGTGACTGACTCGCGCATTTTTGTTGAAAATGGGTAGGTGGCACAGTCTCGCAGCGACCCTTTCTTCCTCATTCCAGAGATCCTCGATGGAGTTTAAATCCGGGAACTGTGTAGGTTGACGAAGCAAGAAAAACCAGTTGGGATCTTTATGGAGCCATTTGGTCAGAGTCTTTTAAGTGGGTGCATTATTTTTCTGCACGTGTCTATTTTCTTGAAAATAAACGTAGCCATGGCGGCATGAATTTTGTCGACATCGGTGTTTAGATTTTTTCTGATATTTTTGACGTTCTAATTTTTTTCGATAGGTATCAAGATGTCTAGTGCGTGTTAGAAAATAAAACATCTCCTGGCCAGCACACCGATTCCACCGCCCTTTACTGTTGACACTTGACAAGATGGCTCCATGGCCTTTTGCTTCTTGGTCGCAATTCAGACCCAGTCATCTGCATAATGCCGATGAAACCTCAATATTCCCATGCAGACGACGTTTTGCAGTTAGTTATGCATGTTTCAGTGCCGATGTTTCCATGGCACTGGGGAGCTACTTTGTACTTTGCGTTGACGACAGCCACACTCGACATCGTGGTTGGCTCCTGTTGCCCATTCACGACGCGCTCCGATGCGTGGTGTGTTCGGAGACGAATATCGCACACCAATGTTGCATGTTACGCTGATTTGCAGGGTTCTGGACCATGTCTTCGCTTGTAAGGTTCTAATCAGTCTTCCTTTATCCCTCTGACCACCAGCCTTTTTCATCCGCGGGATCGCCAATGGTGCAGCGTCTTTGTGCGCCACGTCATTTACGATAAACTTTTGCAAAGATTGTGCATGAAACACCAAGAAGGACGGTCGTTCTGCAAAAGCTCGAACCAGCAGGCCTGGCATGAACTATTATGTTCAAAGTCGCTCAGATTACTCATTATTCCCCATTTCGACCCTCAATCAAATACGAACTGATGCTCGACTAGCTGATCTGCCTGATTTATGCCACACACCGCGCTCATGACGTCTTGCTTATTGGAATGAGCCACTTATGCAAAGAGGGGGAGGTGCACGAAACAGACTGTCATCTCAGTGTATATTAGTAGTGGATCCACACTTTTGATGTTCCGTTCGACTGCATGCTCCATGCGATTGAGCTGTGAGGTCTGGAATGCTGAATGAGAAGAAAAAGTCTTCCTGAAATAATTCTAAGATTATGTAGGAATTTTAGCATTGTGCAATGTCGATTATTTTAGAGTTTGAGAATTATCACGTTTGTATGAGATTAATCAGCAATAATTTTCAAACGCACTTGGGCATTCATGCGTGAGTTCACTCGAATGAAGAAGCCTGTAGAAAATATGACCTGCACCAATACACTCACTCCACCAGTTGGTGAATCACGATTATGCAAAGTGATTCCACGTTTTCGTGACATTGTCGCCAAATTCTCACCCTCCCATCGTCATAGTGCAGTTGAAAATTGATTCTTCAGACTTCATGACTATTTTCCAATCATTTCGGGTCCATCTGCAGTATAACTGAGCTCGCTTGAAGTTCTGCCTCGTTCGCTGCAGACAGCAACACTGTAGAACGGGTTATTATTCTACTGAAACGTAGACGGTACTCTGATACGTGGACGCTTCCTTGATCTGTGGCGCATTTGTCAGCTCGTACAAATCTTTATCCTGCTATACTCCCCTCATAAAGTTCTCTGACTATAGCTGTTTTTGACCATAGGTCATGCGTGGGGCTGTTTCTGCTAGGATGGACTTCTTGCTGTATTACCGAACTCTCTTTGGTTGTAGTGCCCTCTAGCCTAACCGTCGCTAGGTACCAAGGCACATGCAGTTTGAACGATTCCGCGGTACCTACTCTGTGGCAGTACTTCTGCACAGATCACTTTCTGTTTCAACGAGATAGAGCACCTTACCGCACTGCAAGGTCTGTCCAGTAATGATTTGAGGAGCAGACAGTCCAAGTGTTGGATTGGCGGGCCGAGAGTTTCGATGGAAATCAAAAAGGACATCTATGAGACCAACTCGAACTCCGAATCCGATCTCATCCGAAGTCCTACTTCTACGGCAACTCTGGAAGAAGTTTTGTTGGAGGAATGGAAAAAACTTTCTTGAACAGATCAACAGGTGTCTTGTATAAAGCATGCTCTACAGGGTCGCTGCAATCATAATGGTCAAATGGGGACCGACTGTGCAGTGATTTTGGCTAATGAATTTTCTGATTTTCGTTCGACCTAGCTGTCTGAATATTTTTGTCTGCAAAGAGAATGTCTGTTCACTTGATTGTGTAGACGTAGTGATAAATATCAACAGATGAGATGTCAGCCTACTCTTATAGAATGGTTTGCTGGTGCCAAATCCTTAGTCGTTCTGTGTGTACCTATTCGAGAAAATAATAAGATGGTGCACATACTTTCACTTTCGGAAGGCACATTTTCTCATTTTTTACGCTTTCCAACTATACATTGAAGAAGCGTATATGCTCCAGCTTTGTCCGTCTGTCCGTCCGCACGATAACTCTCGTTAAAATGGTTCGATTTCGATGAAATTTTAGTATATAATAGGGGATCAACTGGGGACGAACGCTATTGAAAATGGGATTAATGGGGTCAAAGGTCAGGACATAGGAGCGGGATCCCTTCCGTTGCCCTTATGCGTCATAACTTGCGTAAATATGGTTCGATTTTAATGACAGTTTAGTATGTGGTAGGGGACCACCTGAGGACGAACCATATTGAAAATGGGTGAAATGGGGTGAAAGGTCATGACATAGGAGCGGAATGCATTCCACTGCCTTTATGAGACTTAATTTGCATAAATATGGTTCGATTTCAATGAAATGTTAGTATGTGGTAGAGAAACATCTGGGGACCCTATTAAAAATGAGCGAAATGGGGTCAAAGGTCAGGACATAGGAGGGCGATCCATTCCATTGCCCTTATGTGTCATAACTTGCGTAAATATGGTTCGATTTCAATGACATGTTAGTATGTGGTAGGAGACCGCCTGTGGACGAACCCTATTGAAGATGGGATCAAAGGTCAGGACTTAGAAGCGGGATCCATTCAATTGCCCTTATGCATCATAACGTGCGTAAATATGGTTCGATTTCAATGACATGTTAGTATGTGGTAGGGGACCACCTGGGGACGAACCCTATTGAAGATGGGCGAAATGGGGTCAAAGGTCAGAACATAGGAACGGGATCCATTCGATCGCCCTTATGCGTTATAACTTACGTAAAAATGCTTTAATTGAGACAAAACTTTATCATGTTTGTCCGGAAGTATACTTTACCGGTTCTGTTTAATATCATCGAAATAAATGGGGTCAAAGGTCAGGCCATAGGAACGAGATTTATTCTACTGCCATTATTCTCATAACGTGAGTAATAACTTGAGTAATGATTTCTGGTATGTTGGAAAGCGTATCATAATCAATGCATTGCATGATTTTACTAACTTGTTGATTTTCTGTTTCAATCGATTGCCTTTGCTATTGCATTGCCGTGAAAATTGCAATTTAATTTCCTGAAATATACGACGCACTTAGAAAATATGACAAAGAAATACCGTAATACTAATTCCGAATTCAGAATATTTATTTCAATAGCTGAGCTCGAGTAATTGTAACGAACGAGTACTTATGTATGTTATATAGCTGAGACTCATAATTGAAACATTTCGGCAGATACGGTCAACTACCAACTTAAGATGTACGCGCTAGTTGCTTATGAACATTGATTGCTTCCTGGATGGTGTGATATTGCTGTAACAGAGAAATGACCTCAGAGATTGATCCCAGCTCTTAAAAAGGTTCGTACGTCAGTTTTAGCTTTGGAAGGTTTTGACGTGGTAAATATAACTCTCGAAATCACAATTCCTTTCTAGTAATCTATCAAATATATATATTAAACGGTGGCGATTTTATTAAGTTCCGTTAAATTATATTGAAAGCAAGGAACACTCTCATTTACGATGACTTCTGAAATAATAACTGAAAATACGGATTTTACTTATAGAAAGTTTGACCAGAGAACACTTAAACTAATCGACATTTATTTATCATATTCGAAGAATACGAGAAACTCAGTTTTCTGTTTTACAGATTCTCTTTGGCGATTTGATAAAAATGGGAAAACAACAACGCAGTCATCGCATGATTTCACATATGGATGTAAAAAAGTAAAAATAAAATTTTTAATGCGTTATCTAAGAACCAGATAAAATTCTGCTGGAAACGATTGCAAAAGTTTGATCCTTGAAATTTAACAAGTACCGTAACTGATATAATATTTCAACGAATTCAATGCATTTTGTTAAGTTCAACTTGCGTTTACTGAATATTTCTTGCAAAACTGCTGTACAGTAATTCACACTGACTATGAGTATTTATTTCAGTGGAAATAACGTGAAGGTATCCTAATGAAATTCTTAGAGGGGTGCAAAACAAAATAAATTATGATTTGGTTACTGTTGATATATGCCAGCCGTTTTAGTAACCCTCTGAAAATCAACAGAAAGTACGTAGGAAGTTATTGCGCATTTATTTATTCATAGGATATCCTGGCGTTGCTATAAATTATAAAATGCGGTTCCACAAGTATATTTAATATGCAGTATTTTTCTTTCTATTTTGGCTGTTAAGTAACCCATCTATATCGTTCGGGCAGGAGAGTTGCTTAGCAACAAACGGTGTTCCATCAGTGATCCTTCAGTTAGACGAAAGTGAAGAAAACACTTTATTTTTTAAATTAATTTTTAAAGATATCATCCTATGATTTTTTACCGCATTTACCTTATCTGCGAAAAGGAGCATAATCTACTTTCGAATAAAAAAAATTTTGTGATATTTTTGGAATCTCTATGGACTGCTTGAACTATTGATTTTATTATTCCTCAGAAGTTATACAATTCCCCACACTTTAGAATCACAGTGTTGTAGAAAGCCACGATATTCTGCATAAAGGATCATCAAACAAATTCCTTTCACAAATCGTTCATAATTTGGAGTAAAATTTCAAGCGTGAATTCGCACATATCACACCATTTGAAAACATCTTTCAACATCTCATGCAGTTGTTGAGGAATCGGATATTATTCTGCTGCAATTTGATTACGTATTTTGAACTGACTGTTTTGACCAAGACCAGCTTACATAGTTATGACCTGCCCATTTAGAGGTACCCTTCGGGAAACTGTGCCGCCCTTGCAGCATTTATTTCTCACCAGATGGCGGTACCTTTCGTCGTATCATATTGTGTACTTACTGCTCATACGTTAGTGAACCTAGCGGGGCTACCCCGGTGGCGCAGTGGTCTAAGAGCTGGCTCATGACCATTCGTCCGAGAAGGGTTCCCGATTCGAATCACGCTGAGGCATGGATGTTGTGTTTGCCTTATGGTACTGGCCCTCTCCCTTTCCTGGAACCAGTGACCCTAAATTAGGGACGGGCGACTGCTTATAGCCCATTGAGTTACTCAGGGTGGTCGTTAAACCTAAAATAAAAAGGTAGCTGTTGATCTATGTCAGAGGTAGTAAATAAAATAAACAACAATTGGACTTAACTATACCAATTTATCAGTTGTAATGTTTGTGCTTTTGGCAAAGGACAAAAGCACAAATATTACAATTGATAAGTTGGCGTTTCAAAGTTACCACGAGACCAGTTTTCTAATCGAGTTACGGCAGAAAGCTGGTAGTGTTTACTGGTCTTCTGTTTACAACTTTTTCGTGAAGCACAGGATAAGTTTTTCCCAAATCAGTTCTGTTTCTATTTTTGAAAGTAGGGTGTGTTGTTTGAAAATTAATATAACAAAAACTTCAAGTCAACGCTGACTTCAGGATACTTTACGAGGAAATTGCTTGGAACATACATCACTTTGGTAAGGCTTTTCACCTGAATGAACAAGCATATTCCTTGAATGATGACGTTTCTGAGCAAATCGCTTAGAGCACGCATCTCATTAATGAGGCTTTTCACATGTGTGCATAGCCATATGATGTGAAAGATGACTTTTCCGAGCAAATTGCTTGGAACATGCATCACACTGGTACGGCTTTTCACCTGTGTGCGTAAGCATATTTTCCGAAAGATGACTCTTCTGAGCAAATTATAATGTTTTAGAAAAAATGACTTTTCCGAGTTTCTATTAGAATTTTTCCCCCTGTTGGCACAACGAAATATACTGTTCAGTGCCATTCTGTCAATCAAAATGGGAAAACGGGAAATTAAGCTGGTCATGATTGCAAGGGAACTCGTGAAAAGAAATTTTAATGTCCTTAACATTCTTTTTTTTTATTTGATTTACAGAATGACACTGAACCGTATAACTTTTTGTTGGGCTAACAGCGGAAGAAATTATAATAGAAATTGATAGAAACTAACGTTTAAAGCACATGCGAGCTTCGTAGAATCGCCGAAATGCAGCGCCATCTAGAGGCAAATTTATTCGCAAGGGTGGTCATGGAGCTGTGTGAAATGGGCATGTCATATCTACGTAACCTAATCTTGGTTTTAACTTTTTAGTAAATTATAGGTGATTGTCTCTTGTCTCTGAAGAAAGTCTGCAAATGATTGTATTTTAAGATTTTCAAAATTATCTTGTCTCACAAAAGTCATGCTTTACTGTGTTGACACACATTCGTACTAACCAGAAACAAACCTCATTTGTTGCAGCCACTAGCGTCATACATCCTGCAATTCTCTTCTTCAAGAGCTTAAGGCTGACTCTGATCACCTAACCATAGAAAAATTCAGCTTTCCTTATTTTACAGTAGCTACCTTAAAGGAAGTCAGAGTGCCAGTGCTGCGAGAAAGATCAGTATTTATGTCCTACTCATGATTCGAAACGGACCCAGCAGTGCGAGAACCAGACGTTTACTACTTTAGGCCACTCTACAATCTAAGCACAGAAACTTGAAATGTAATATTTTACCACGTATATAATACAGTATTCTACTAGTTGATGTTATTCGTAGAGATACGAAGGATGAAATAATCACAGGCTTTTATCTCTGTAGCTCAATTTCTGCACTGAATTGACTGAGCATTGCAAAACTAGCGATGAGATTGAAGTGGATTACCTAATCTACGCAAGACAGCCTTGACTGTACACAGTGCGTCAAAGAATTTTTGACGCCCCGGTGGCGCAGTGGTCTAAGCAATGGCCTCTGATCATGCTTCCGAAAGTGGTCCGGGTTCGAATCCCGGTGAGGCATGGATGTTGTGTTTGTCTTACGGCACTGGCTCTCTCCCTTCCCTGGAACCAGTGACCCTAAACTAGGGACGGGCGACTGCTTATAGCCCATTGAGTTGCTCATGGTGGTCGTTAAACCTCAAATCGAAAAAAAAAAGAATTTTTAAGACTGGTGCTAGATTTCAGCCTACGGTGGCGTTACCAGTGAAATCGCGAATGCGTTATAAACCGTGACCATCTGCTTGCTTTCTGCCAAAAGTACTGCGCAGTTGTTAAAGTAACTCAAAGGAAACGGCCGTTCATTAGAGAAGTAACATTTTGTTCATGTAGAATTATTAAGATGGAACAAAGGGCTGTTATTAAATTTAACGCAAAACTTGGTAAAAGGGCCTCGGAAACGTACCAAATGATGAAACACGTTTACGGTGAGTTTTGTTTAAGTAGATCAAATGTTTTCCTGTGGCATACGATAAGTCTGTGCTAAATTTGGTCCACACAAGTTAACCAATGAACAAAAATCAAGGGGAAGTGCACATTGCAGAGACATCATTTCAGCCGCTGAAAATGATCCAAACTTCGTAAAATCGATTGTTACACATGATGAAACATCGTGTTTTCAATATGATCCTAAAACAACTCGACAAAGTGCGGAATGGAAGCAAAAAAACTCACATTAGGCCAAACAAACAAGAAAATTTCCATCGAAAATCAAAACAATGCTCATTACATTCTTCGATAGTAAAGGTATTATCCACAAAGAATATGTTCCAAGTGGACAAACGATTACTGGTGAGTTTTATTTAAATGTTTTGAGGCGTTTGATGGGCAGAATTTGTCGCATTCGTCCAGAATATCGGGATGAAAACAGTTGGTGTTTGTTGCACGATAATGCACCCAGTCACACCTCACTTCTTGTTCGTAGGTTTTTGGCGAACAATAGCGTCTGTGTGTTGAATAATCCACCGTATTCGCCTGATGTAGCACCCTGCGAGTTTTCTGTATTCCCAAAACTTAAAATGACGTTAAAAGGGTGTTATTTTGATATTATTTCGACCATACAAACAGCTTCGACGCGTGCTTTGGAGGCAATTCCGCAAAGTGAACTGGAACAGGCATTCGAATCATCATTAAATCGCTGTAACAAGTGTATTGAAGCCGGAGGGACTTATTTTGAATAACAAACCAAAACAAATTATAATTTCTTGTTTTTATTTCATTTTACAGACCCAGTCTTAAAAATTATTTGCCACACTGTGTATGTTGGTTCTAAAATTGGAAACTTTGGTAAAATACGTTTTTGGAAATGCGTATCTACAAGTGGAAGCAGGTTCTTGCATCACAAACTGGTTCCAATATTTTGTTAATGTTCTTGAAATCATAGTTGCGGCATTAGTTAGTGAGCAACCTCCTGCTTGTATCCTACATTAATTTTGAAGAGTGTCTCCGATATTTTTAGTACGTACTTCGGCATGCATATGTAAGATGGAACTGTTTTGCTTGTACTGTCGTCATCTGTCGTTATGGCGGTCAACCAAATATCCTAATTTCTGCAAGTGATATCGAAAAATTCCCTTTTAGTTGGAGAAATGCAAGCGTAATCAAGATTTTCTATTATCTGAAGATTTTCTTCTTGCTCATGTGCTAGATCTACGCATATGTATCCAAAGTTTTGCGATCGAATAGATGAACTTACACACTGGCTGCATTTAATCCTCGTCCTGGTATGTATATGCTCTGAACAGCCGAAGTAGGCGAATGTCTGCCTTTTGCAAGGCCACAGAAGGTACAAATTTGCGCTATACACCTCCTTCGGCCGTCCTCTACGTCGCAATCGCCACTTTTGAGCACTACAAGATATTCATCACATGTGCTTACATTTCCAGCTTTCTCGCCATATGCCTGCATTCTTGTGCAGCGGTTTTCCCGAGATCGAATATGAACAGCAGACAGTGTGCACCTCGTCGGGCACTATATGTTTGACCAACTAACAACTCGTGTCTGTTGTCCTCCAATACGTGTCACTAGATGCAGTGTTGCCACCTTACCCACATAGCACGGATTTCCAAAGAAAAAAAAATACCTGACCCGTTTTTACAGCCCGCTATGTTAAGCGTCAGAAACGTATGGACAGACACAATACATACAAGTTCTTATATTTGGTAAGGTATCTCTGTTTCTAGAAAAATCAACTGGGCAAATTCATCTTAAATTGAACAGAGTCAGCACACCCCTAGCTCATCTATTCAGTTTCTGACATCTCCAGGTGCATGCTTTCCTCTCCAGGGCGTACAAAAAATATATTTAGCAAATTAAAAAGAATAAACTTGCTTAGGATTAGAAAGGACAAAAATTTCCAGATGTATTTTTAGATCTTCATGGGGCAGAAGTTTTCCACACGGTGGTTCTTTTTTTATTTGTTTCGAGATTTAATGACCCGCATAAGCGTCTAAGGAAATCAAGAATCTCCCGCCCTAATTTAGGGCCGCCGACTTTAGGGAGAAAAGAGAGCCAGTGCCGTAAAACAAACGTACCGCTGATGACTCATCTCACACTGCAGACCTGGCCTAACTCGGATAATTAGGTGAACGTCTCCGCCTATGAGCACCCGGGTACCTGTGCAACGTAACTATGTTTCTTACGACGTTGGTTTCTACAAAACGAATTAGAATAAGAAGCTATTCATCCTGTAAAGGCAAAAATCAGGATAATTTCAGTGTTGCAAATTTTCCATCTTGATGCAGGAGTAACGTTAGGGTAATGGAATTTTCCATACTAAGAGTGAAGTGTGCTAGTATCCAGCGTTGCTACTAAAAATAGCTTTAAATTAATATTTTTAATTCGTTGAAGAGAAACAGTAATGCACTGTTAGTTACCAATGAAACCGCTCTTCTGTATTGGATCTCGAAAGATATCACCCTCCGGCCTGCTTTCTAAATGAGCATACAGCAGATCCATCGGTAAAGCACGCGTTATCACCTCGCGCTGGTGATAAAACTCTACCAGTTTTGGGAACTGCGCCTGCGCACAAATCAGAAAGAAAACCGGAAAGACGAGCGGCAGCTGCAAATTGCATTCTTTGAATGTCACCAATCGCTAGATTGGAAACATAGCATTTCTTAGGCTGTGAATCATTTCTTTTTCTCTAATTTCAGTGCTTTTCTCGTGTTTCTTTTACGAGCTACCTACAACATGTGTACAAATGTTTCATGATTACTTAGCGAGTGGTTTTTATTCATTTCTATCTTCATGCTGTATTTCAAAAAATCAGAAAGAACAGTAGATCTGCGTCAAACCCTACGAATACTGGTGTCGTGATTGAGTGTGTCTGTGTGGTTAGGCATTTGATGAATTATAAGGAAGTAATTGAGAAAGACGGGCCCACTCCTCCGCTAAAAACATTAAGAAAGATCGAAAATTGTAGTTCGCCATTTTTCACGATTCTTTGTGTTTCGTAACTACTTGTCTGCGAAAAGCGAACGAACTTCACTGTTGCGCGTAACGTCTATTTTTTCTAGAAATAAACGTTGATACACAAAAAAACAAAAACAAAAAAAAAAGTATTTTCTTCGCCGTCGGCCTCAGTTGAATCGGAGCTTAATTATGGTCTATAATATAATAGCAACCTCATTAGAACTTGGAGCATTATAACTCCTTTGATCATTTCTACGAACTTGAATAATAGCCATTGATAAAATAGAAGGAACAGCATTATTCATTTAAGCAACTTGAATACTCTCTTGCTCGACTTCATAAAGCATTTTACATGCTTCCACAAATGGATTATTTTCTGTCATAAATGTATTCAGTGTTTGTAACAGATCTTTATTGACCCCACTATTTTCTCGCATTTGCACTCTTTGGGCAGCAGCTTCATCAGGATCCAGTATGTACAATTGCGCGTATTTCCGCCGTTCACCATTATCAGGATGCAATACTCCTGCACAATGATAGATTGATCCATTTATTCTAAAACAATAAGGCCCATAACCTGGTGAAGGAGCCATTTGTGCTCCCATCGATGCAAAAGCAAGAGAACTATTAATTGATCTATGTTAACCATAAAGTTTTTTGAATGCCCATGCGGATTTCATAAGTTGTTCAATTAATAAGGAAGTGCGAATAGGACCTAGTTTTACTACCCCTTTGGAGCAACATTTAGAAAATTTACCATCTGAAGGTTTTTCTCCGGCAAAGTTTCTGGCTTTACAAAATTCACAAATTTGCTCAAGAGGCCACGTGAGTGTCTCGCTACAATATTTTCATCATCTACATGGTTCAAAGCCACATGACCTGTAGCATTTGTTTGTTCTTGTCGGTTCGTTAATGTCCTCTGAATCTCTCGAGCGCAGCGTTCATTCCTTTGTTCGGAGGTCGAATGTTTTGCCTCTGCAATATGTACATCTGTCAACTCAATGGGCTATAAGCAGTCGCCCGTACCTAATTTAGGGCCACTGGTTTCAGAGAAGGGAGAAACCCGGTGCCGTAAAACAAACACAATATCCATGCCTTACCGGGATTCGAACCCGGACCCAGCTCGGACGAATGAGCAGAAGCCATCGCTTAGACCACTGCGCCACCTGGGTGGCAAATAGGCTTTGCGGCGTTTATCTTCATTCTCTTCAGCTAATGAAGGACATACATTTCTTTTTTGACGCGGCATAGGCGAGGTTTAAAACAACAGTTAAGTTCGCGAAGGATACTAACGTTCGTCCTCGCCTTACTGAGATAAAAGTAATCCACGTCATGCAAGATACGTATTAAAATTAATAAATTTATAAGTATTAACGGCTATTAAATATTTTGAGGAGGAAAACGCATGAAAAAATTAGAATCTTGTATGTTTAAATATATAAATAATAAACATCTTACAGCCTAGAACTGCGTTCTTCCACTTCCATGGCACTCGAAAAAAAAAAAACCTTCTAACTTTGAACGAAAGAAAACAGAAGTTAACAAAACGTTAAACAGGAACGGGTACGGATAACACGGCGTGAGCACCGGAATATAAATGTTCGTCTTTTTTCTGGTAAACAGCGTAATAAAGCATATCGAGAGTATGTAAAGTAGAACCACGGTTCCTGACGTAGTTTACCTCTTTCTAAAGAGCTGACCGTGTGACGTAACGCATCTCTGACACAATATGAGAATGATTTGAATTAGATGAGGTCACACCAGCAGTTGTGTTTTTGTTGATATGGCAACAAAACAAAGTGATATACGCCTGAACTGTGCGTGTGCAGCGAGGCTGACGAGAAAGACAGGCTTCGGTGCGGAAGGGAATCTGTAAGGTCACGTGACCAAGGTAGTGCTGTTGCCTCTGCTTGGGCTGCCGAGAGCAAACGGTGACCGAGTAGAGAGCTATTTTTTCCAACACGCAGCAAATATAAGGTGGCACATCTAATCATTGCATATTAATTTCAAACTATTAGAGAATAAAACGTTTAAAAGGAACATTATTAAAATGTGAGTTCTACTGAACTTAATCGTTTAACACTACTGAATTAATTTTTTTTCGTTTTCCATGTAGTGTGGATTTTTGCGTTTAGCCGTTCCTTTAGCAAAGTCGTATCAAGAGACATATTCGAAAGTTTTGTTGCTCGATTTAATGAAATTAACTATATTTTCTTCGTTGTCCGTGTAGTTCATTTTTTTTTCTTTTTGCCTTCATGATTTTCTAGCAACAATGAAAAGCAAATTCGTTTAATAAATAGCGTACAGAATATTATTAGCAAACGGAAAACGTCAAGCGAAATCATATTGAGGTCGAAGAAAAAGTGTTCCCTCATATACATATCTCTGGCTAAAACGTTCCTTACTGAATTAAAAAAAGTTAATTTTTTTCTTGTTCTGGAAAAAAATAATTTTTGGATATTATTGCATGTATTTTGTTTAATGGGGTTATTTCTAGGACAATGCTTCTGTACACTAAAAGTACATAATTTGGAAATAATTCCCTCTTAAAAAAATGCTTAGGATCCCTTTTAATACAAATCATGTCTGTGCATTAGTTTATTTTACTTATTTCTACTTGGGGGAAGAAAAAAATTAATCCTTATCTGTATATATTTCAACACTTTAAAATTATGTGACAACACATTCTGGCACAAGCTATTTTCTTGGTAATTGAAAAATAAGTCGAATGAAGGATACTGTCACAAAAAATGCTCTCATTGTTTTGTGAAAAATTAATGCAAGAACTTTTTTTCATAAAATTATTCATTTTTGTCACTATTAAATTTTCCTTTCATTTGTAAATTTACAATTACTATAATTGAACACTGTTAGGTAAGCCAAAAATTGAAAAAAACTATTTCCATACTAGAATTTAATTCAAACTATAGCTCAGTAAACAGAATTCTTGCTCACCATTCACAGAAATTTAATTGTATTATGAGCCAATAAGCAATCTGAAATTGCAGATTTAGTGCTACTGACTAACTCTTTCATACCAGAAAATTTGAAAAATTCATCGCCGTGGAGCAGGAAGCGAACCTGCATTTCCCAATTTCCATTCGAGCATACTACCGTTACACCATCCAGGATGAGGAAGTCCCAAACATCCGAGTGATTTAATCTGAATAATCTCAGATTTTCGCCAGTCAAAGCGAGCCCTGCTTCATCGTAGCTCAGCTATTTAGAGTCAGGTCGATGTTTAGCAAATTCCCAGTTATTCAGGTAAACATTGTGGAAGAAATATTTCTTCTTTTTATACGTGGGAAATATATCTCTATGAGCAATCTGAAATCACATATTTACTGTTACATAACTGAAATCAAACGATCGTCCATGGAATGGAAACATGTCACCTCTCCAACAAGAAAGACGTGGAAAGTCCAACTGTCTGTCTGCGGGAGAGGTCATGGCGACTGTGAATCTGTTGTTTACACAGAATTTCTGTCAAAAGAGAAGACCATCATTAGTGACTCATATTGCCAAACACTATTAAATTTGCAAAATTCAATTAAGGACAGATGCCAGGGTAAGTTGAGCGAAGGTGTCACTCTGCTGCCCAACAACGCTACACACGACGGAAAACAAAGGGAATTGCTGCAGTCATTCAAGTCGGAGGTGTGGCAACATCCACCTTACAGCTCCAACTCATCCCCATGCGGCTACCATTTGTTCGGTAAAATGAAACAGGACCTTAGTGGACAACGATTCCCAACAGATGAGGCTGTGAAAAGTGTGGTCCTTAACTAGTTGCACCAAACTGGACTTCTGTATAGGTATGGGACAGCTAATCGCACGTTCCGATAAATGTTTATAGTCCTTAGGTGACTATGTCGAAAAATGAATTAATGTTGTACCTTTAAACCAACATACATCCCCTGAGTATATCTTTGGTTTTTTTTTTTATTCAACACTGTAACTAACTTTTTGATCCACCCTCATATTATTAAAGCACTTTGCTGCAATTCAGAAATTAAATTTTTAGTTTGTTTTAAAAATTAGCATAAATACATTTGGAAAAAGTATCAACTTACCTATGGACTATCAATTTGTCTTGTATCTTCAAGTGGAATGAAGTAAAAAATACTATTAAAAATAAACAAATGGGTCCATTTTTTTACATAAATGTACCTCAAATGTCTGTTTCAAATAGTTTGAAAGAAGGAAAGTCATCACAAGCTGCAATGGTATTCAGCTTAAGAATTTTCCCCCAAACTTTCCAAGTGACAGCATCTACAACAAAGTTATACATACACACAACAAAATAAAGAATTCTTGCTAACCAATGGCAGAAATTAAGACATCTGGTTCAAATAGTTTGAATCATCACACGCTACATCAAAATTATCTCAGCTTTAGATCCTCCACTATGTGTTACCATCTGAATATTTTATGTATGAGTTGTGTCCATTATTTTCTTTAACCTAAAATCTACTTTTGTAATGTTCATACCTAACTGTGAATTACTTTTTCATAAAAAATATTTTTATCACTTTTTGGATTAGGTTTCAACAGTATAAAAAATTTTTTCCATACATTTCTAAAGAAATCTAAAGGAATTAAGCAGAATTGGTTAGTAGTTTTTCCTCCCACTAGGGAATTTACACATTTTACTAACATTCTTTACTAGAAGCCAAATTTGCTTATCATAGTAAAATTAAATTTTTACTTTCAATATACCTACTATTAATGTCAAGCTAAGCACTAGTACACACACACCAGTGCTGAGACGGGCCGAGGCTTTTCTTTTAATGTGATTGTATATGATTTAGCTCCCGATTTTTTCTGATATCCCCCACCCCACCGAAACATTTCAGGAAGAAATAAATGTTTAAAGAAACTATAGAAATTGATAGACATCCCTTCCTGACCCCGCAGTTGAGAAAGACATTGGTTAATTGCACAGGTAGGGAAGAGTGGAAGTCTGGAAAGACTTTTTTTTAATGCCTATACAGGTTAATCATAGTTTTCGGGCTCAGGTTCTTAAAATTGAGCCCAAACTCAGCTCTGACACACACACACAGTAACACTTCAGTTACCTTCTCACAGGTGTTTTTATCAAATTTTTGTGACAATGACGTCATAGGAGCAAGTATGAATAAAAATAAGAGAAATTTCCTGAAATTTTTTAGTACAGTGTTGAAACGTAAACAAAATGCTACAATATTACTGCTAACACTGATTCATCTGGGAATAAATGACATGGAACTCGTACCGGTATGGCGTCGTTGAGAGACTAGCCAGACCCCATGACGCGAAGGAGTACAGCATCATCTTCCACAGAAAGAAAATAGTCCATAGATTTTCAAATGATTTTTGACTGATGAAATCACAACTGCTATTAAATGAGGACCTCTGGTCCATTTTTCTGTGAAATGGCTTGACAAATAAAGATACATATCTTGGGGTAGGAGAATACAAAAAAGGTATATCACAGGCACATTGTGTAACACAGGTAACCACTTCCCAAACAGTATTAGTTCCAACTTAAGAAAAAAAAAAAAAAAAAAAAAAAAAAGGACACCATCAAAAATTAAATACAAATCTCCAGTACATAATGCTGCCACCACCACTCAGCATCACTATGTGAATAATGTGTGATGAAGTGGAAAAAAGATCGGAAATGCTACGAGACACTAACCGAAGTACTGCTCCTTGGTATACAAGTTTCAAATGAAACCAAATGTGACAGATCTTTACTTTCTAGTTTCAAAGATAACTTTTCAGAAATGTTATCTTCATTTACTACAGAAGAAAAATACATGTCAATGCTTTAACCAACCTGGCTATACACTTTACATGCATACAAAATATTTGATAAGTTTGAACTCTTTTTCCAATCTCATGACTTACTCTGTGCACACTATGCACTAAGGAGGCACGCAAAACTAAGTGTTCAGCCTTTCAACTTCTTAATTTTTCTTTCACGTGATTTCAAATCATTTCGGTTATCATTTTTGGCTTTTACTAAGTTGTTCAAGAGTATTTTGCAGCTGAGGAGAGTTATGTTTTCCAATTTAGTTTTCAAGCTACTCAAACACAAACATTCAACAGAAAATGAACAAGGAAATCTAAAATCATAACTTTGTCTGTTTAAATGTATGCAGCAGATTTTGTATAAGACAGAAAGTTGATGCTGTGCACTCAGGAACTGGTTTTCATGCATTTTAACAATATTTTGTAAAGTGTACCATGCCACAGCAACTGTCAAAACAACACATTCTGTGGGCAAAATCAACTTACCCCTGTCCAGTTCCTTTATTAGCTGATATGGTTGTTCAGCAAGATCAACTTCTTTGTCAGTTAATAACCAAGAACAACAAAAGTCACATTTTTGCTTCCTTAACTCTTTTCGAACAGTGAATCCAGCAATGTAAGTAAGCACTGGAATCATAAGTGCTGGTACTTTTTCAAAATTAAATTCACTATTAATAACATCATTAAACATAGATAAGTTTACAGAATGAGAATGACGATCTTCACATGGAATTAAGGTTTGTAAGGGTACTTTGGTATCTCTAATAGATAACAACACTGCATTTTTGAAACGCAACTTTCTTTCACTTTCCAGCAGCTGCACATAGCTAATATAGTAATTGGCACCACTAAGTTGCCTGTAGTAACCAAATCTGCTTTCTAAATTATCATTTTGGAACTTACCAAGCAGAAGGTAATCTATTTTATACTTCTCCAATAAGTATGGAACAAGCTGTATGAAAGCATCATTTGTAGTTATGAGTGACTGGAATGTTTGAGATGATAGTGCATTTGTGACAGGAACTGAAGTTCTCCATTTTTTCAACCACAATGACATTTTACTCAAATATTCTATTTGTAGAGAATTTTCAGTTCTCACTGGTTCTCTGTGTGGATCATTAAATCTGATGCCTTCAAAGGCACTCTGAACATTAACAATTTTCCACCATTTGGTGAAAATATCAAGAAATTTGCAAGTTTCTTCGTAGCCAACAAATACTTTTGGATAAGGGCTACTTATACATTTTAAAGCTGCAATATTTTTTTCATTGATCACCCTCAGAGCCAGCTTTACATTTTGCTTTTGAATGTTTGAAGGGTACAGAACTTTACTAGAAAGCAAATGACCATACTTAATAAGAGCATTTTTCTCCATATCATATAACAGTTCTAAATGATTGTAACAGGCTTTTAAAATATTACCATCATTTTCAAAATCTGGAAAAATAATACACTTTTCATCTTTTTTCCCAATCCATATATTTCGAATACATTTAATAATATGCACCGAGTCAAACACAAAAAATAACAATCTTGTATCATTCAAAGGGTGTGGAACACTAGGTTGCAAAATCTTCTGCGGAGTGAATAACTCAAATGCTTTGCGGTTAACAGAGTTATTGTCAGATATCAGACATATTACTTGAAATCCAAGTTTTTCAACTTCTGTTATTACACTCATTATCATATCTTTCAGTTGTTCAGCTGTGAGATTGTTCACAGGAATTATGCTTACAACATCCTTATACTTGGACAACACTGAAGATATCATAAAAACTTGTGCAGTTTTTGCAAGTTTAGCAGTGTCTGACTGGCTCATTCCAAAAAGAGAGCCACCTTTAAAACTCAGATGTGGTTCCATATAAATTTCATCAAGTAACAAATTTACTATGAACTCATGTTCACACAGACCCTGAATTTTACTTTTCAAATACACCATACTGCCACGAAGATCACAGCTATTTAGTGAAAAGTGACCAATTAGTTTCTGCAAGTTCCGGGGGTGTGGAAGATACAAAGCATTGCATTTATATAAAATATTATATGCTGAAGAAGAAAAAATATATAGTGATGTTGCAAGAACCATGGTACTATTAGAATATTTCCTATTATTTTTTGGGAGTAATGATAATTTTAACTGCTCTATAAGAAATATTAGCTGAGCTGATTCTGGACATTTAGACAATTCTAGTTCTAACAAAGTTGTGGCTGATTCAATGTAACTATGCACATTAGGGTCTTTCAAATGTTCTTCAACATACTGCATGAGTTCTTCGATAACAGTTACTGAATTCAAAATATTTTTTTGATAACTTACTTTTGTTGATTTTTGTTTTGTCAATATAAACCTCGAAACGGAGATCAGTAGCTATCACAATGGAGCCTAACACAGCAGGTGACTCATTATGAAGATCAATAAAACAAATGATTACTTTAGTTTCATTACTTACTAAAGCCCATTCTTGTCGAAAATTGTTTTTATTCTTTGCAAAATATGACATTACATCACCCATACCTTTAATACTCTTTTCTTCCAAATACTTTTTATGTACTACAAGGCTTTCCTTGATGGCCTGTTCGAGGTTATCGCTTTCCACGTTTGCAAGGCGCCTCGAAGAGCTTGGAATGGAACTCAAGTACTTTGGCAAATTGGGAAAAACTGTTGGAAGTGATCCTTCTTTCAACTTTGGCAGTTTCCTAGGAAACTCTTTATATTCACCATCAACAATTAACTTATCAGTTCTGATGACACAGGACTCATCGAAATGTTTTATACATACCACTGGATTTTTTAAACCACTCAAATCTGTTGGAATACTACGAAGCCATTGGCTTCTCTGAGGTTCTGACTTTGGTATGGCAAAAGTTGTAACAGTCTCCTTTTGACTTCTATAATTTGACTTGCAGCCACTAACACTGCAACACCGCGGCATGTCAATTCCTGTAAAAATAATTATACCTTTTAATACAAGAGAAGAACTAGATATGAAATTTTTAAGCGAAAGTAGTTCTCTATGTTTTGTACAGTTAGAATACAGTTGACCATGCAGTTTTTTTAACATAATCTGTCCACACTGTTCAGCTTTAGTAAATTCAATCAGACAAATGCTATATCACAGTTGATATTAAGTTACGAAATTAAAAAATTGTCCTCTTTAATTTAGACACACATTACAATACAACAATTCAAGCATTAATTCCGTAAAGAAAGGGCTAACGATTGTTGAAGAGATGCAAATGTTATACAAATTACAAAGGCTTATTTCCTAAAAAGTTACCCTGATTTCTGGTAATATTCAAGCTCTATGTGAATCCGCATTGACAAAACATATTAATTATTATATTTGTCTACTTGAAAAAAAGATTAAACACCACAGAATAACTCACTTTTTTATACTTCACTATTCATGAGACATGAACAGATTTCAACATGTGTGAAACTAAGATCTACTCATTAACCCTATAATTATCGCTAACTTATTGCTAAACCTAAATAAAACGTTTACTAAGAATTAACCTTATCTTAGAAATATAAAATACCTACCTCACAAAACTATACGTGTATCCAAATGAGAATAAACGGAACACTCACTCACTAAATACAAATCACTGTGAACAAACGATGCAATGGCTGTTCAACCGATTGACTTGGCGACAGCACTAAGTTGTGCACGTGACTATTTCGCACCGTAGCCTGTCTTTCTCGTCAGCCTCGGTGTGCAGGTGATGACATCACCTGCACGAAAACACGAAAAGCTAACCATGACGTCACAAACATTTGTTTCTCGGTTGTTGCTATGACGATTTAAAAAGTGATCTACGTCGTCGGCAACTTAGCCTTTTATATATTAGGATTCTCTTTCTCTCTCTCTCTCTCTCTCTCTCTCTATATATATATATATATATATATATAAGCGAGGTTTCAGCAGCCTGTCATGAGTTCAATGAAGCTAAGCGTCATCAGAGGTTATGATCAGTTTTGTGTCAAACAACTACAGTGTTTACGTTGAACAGAAAACAGCAAGTTTCGGAAATCAGAAGAGTACTGTCCGTTGCATCGTAGTTCAGGAAACCTTCAAACTGCACAAGCACAAACGATTTAAAAATAGTGTTTTAATAATCTTGCTGCTGGTAGAAAAGCAGGTATTTCCTTTCATACCTTCTGCCTTGAATAAAACGTGATCCCCCTACTTAGTGGTTGTTTGGAAGTGGATCTCAAATAGTGAATTCAAGATGCTATGACTCACAATTTTTAATTTTGAGTACTTTCGCAGTATCATTTGTACCTTCCAATTACTTACTGTGGTGGTACTATTTCTTCGAAAACATTTATTAGTTTAACCATCTTCCTGAGAATTACGATTAAAAGGTTTGGGATAAATAAGCACTTTCTCTCGATTAGGGGTTTCTTTACGAGGGGTAGAGTCCTTAACTAGTTTCTCAGACTTCTTCAGATGGCGTATGACTCTCTCATAGCCTTGTGGTAAGATGTACAGAAAATGCCTACAAACCCATGCAAGTTGTACCCGTGTTGGAGGACATCATATAACGAAGTAAATTTCTCCGTCATTTTTATCCGCGCCGGGGCTCGAACCCGAGGCCGCTTATTCCGGAACAAGTCGCTCTACCAACTGAGCTACGCAGACGATTATTCTGATTCCTATCTGCCTTTATGTCGTGTGCGTCCTGCTGGCAGGTACGTCACATCTCCCCCCCCCCGAAAGAGGGCCGGGGGCATGGCCCACGGGTCAGCCGTGACCATGAATCGTTGCAGGCAGCCATCCACTGTAGAACGTGCACTTGAGAACTCCCAGTCAATCTGCTGTGTGGAATGCAACATCACACATTTTTTATTTTTCGAAGCGCTGGAGAAGGGATTCTCTGATTTTTCCTATCTCGCGGTGTGGAAATAACATCACACCAATGCGAGATTTTGAACGGTCGGGTCATCCGGATAGTTCGGTCGCCATTATAACGAAGTAGCTCTTTCTGCTAAGCTAAGTATATTATCGTGAATATAGCTTGCACGAATATTATACTGAATTCAAATGGTTGTTGTTACTAGTTAATTAAGAACATGAATAAAGTCTCCTGCTAGTAGTGTAGTAATAGTATTGAACAAACTTGTAACTGGTAGTAATGTTGTAGCAGTAATTAAGATGAATAAAGTCTTATGCTGGTTGTTACTAGTAATATTAATTGAAATAAACCTAACAGCCAGACAGAGGTCTGACAGTACTATGAACTGAGAAAGATGTACTTACGTAAACCATTTATTATGACCTTCTACTGGAATCATCACACACAGCTACTCAAATAACAATAATAAAGAATCAACCTAATCACATAGAACGAAGCTCTCCCTATCCAACAACAAACGCTCTGGCTATACAACAACAAACGCTCTGGCTATACAACAACAAACGCTCTCCCTTCAATAACAAACGCTCTCCTCGGGTATCGTTGAACGCGCCTATTTATACTGGCTACCACCACGTCATGACTTACACTCATTGCCAGATCTCATTCAGCGGGTGAAATAATATCTCGTTCAGTAAGAAGATAATTTACATAGAAAAATAAAATAACCAGAGATAGTAAAATCAAAAGGAAAGTGAATATAGAGTATACGTTACAATCAGTCTGTGTCACTCTATTCAGTGATACAAATTTCTTCAAAGATGTTGCAAACAAAAAATAGCATACAGTTGCAAAACATACAACGTACATGTAGGACGATTTTTTCCCCACGAATGCGTTTAATTTAATATATTATGTTCAAGTATCCATAGAGTTTGCTGAGTAATGAATATGAAGGTTGTACAGTTTTGATTGGACGTCAAGTGTAATTTCAGAATTTGTGTTGTGGAAAGAAATCTTACGAGCAGTTGCTGCAGATACACTGCAAAGTACTATTCTTTTTCAGTGAAAAGTAGCCTTTACACTGAAAAGCTTTATTTCCCTTTCACAAAAATTCTTAGGCTCTCCCAATGGAATATAGTGGTACCTATCGTAACTATGCCTACATGGCAAAGAAGTCGTGTTGAATTCTACATATTTATCATTAAATTCTAGTTTTGTTAGAATACAACAGTTGTAAATATTTTTGGAGACTTAAGAAAAACAATTCGTCGCTTTCTTATTTTCATTCAATTTTTCTTCTGCCTGTCATGGTTGGCGGTTAAATGATATTTCTCTCTGAAACTTTTGCTCCGTTGAGGAGGCTGGAGAATCGGGGTTTCTGCTGACTACAAGCCAAATACGACGCATTCTGAAATATTTTACACTTTACGAATACTTCCTATAATTACATTTGCAGTGAACATGCTCTTTGCATTTGTCTTTTTGCTGCGAGACTCCTCAACCAAGTTGTCAAAAACGATCAAAAAGAAATGGAAATGTGAGATGAATGGTTATAAAAGTAACTTTTTGTAAGAGCTTTAAAGGATATCTGAGCATTAAAATGTGGGATCAGTTTTTCTTACCCGATGCTAGAGACCAAAAATGATGCTGCTTACAGTGATAATGGAGGCTTTTTTTTTCTACGATACGCTTTTCAATTTTAGAAAGGTCAAAGAGGTAAGAATGCAGCTATGAAAGAAGCTGACAAATTTGTTTTACAGCTGTGAGTAAAAACTTATTTTAGGAAATGAATTAGCATAAATAACCCTTCGAGGATTTCAGTTTGTATCACATTTAGATAGAGCAATCGATCTTAAAAACATTAACGTACATCAAAGTGTTGTCGAGATAAAGGCTATTTACTCCTTCTAGTTTCAAAGAAATGGGTGGAAATAATACATCTCTGCATTACCAAGAGCACGATAAATACGGATTACACGACTTTTCTCTTAGCTCGTTGTTCCGTTTCTCCGTCGCATGTAAGATTTTAATATGCTGTTTCTGTCGTAAAGAATTTATTTTAAACAGCGTACTACGCACAGTACATTCATGAAATTTTTTGAAAGCCAAAATGATAACAGGAAGTGTAAGGAGAGGCTGAAAACAATTTAAGAATAATTCAACCACGAAACAGCAGATAATATTTTTCACTAAATAACATTATAACATTCTACTAAAAAATAGCTTGGATCATTATCGTCGATGAATGTTAAGAGGTATAGATAGTAATACCTTTCAGTGTGTTTAAAACTATACTTTTTTCAATAAATTTGATGTATTGGTAATTAAAAATCACTTGGGTAATAAGCGTAAGACTGGCAAAGAAACTCCTCGTCCTAAATGTTATTAGTCACATTTAGGTGAAGTTTGTGTTTAATGTTCAGTTTTGTATTACGCTGCTCTTTAGCCTCTCTTTCGCCATTGTGTTGACCGTTCCTCTGTTTCTTCTTAGATCATTCTCCATTCTGCATTCCTAATATGTCCATTTTATAGATTTAAGTTCTATTTATCTTACACCCTTCTCCAGTGTAAGGTCATGCCTATATATCACTTGGGTAATAAACTTTTCTTCATTTTCACTATAACGTTTACTTTCATATTTTCATCTCTATTTCCGTCGAAATCAGCAACATCTCACACCACCTCCAAATATCTTAATTTCTTCAACTATAACGAAGTAAATTTCTCCGTCATTTTTGGTCTACGCCGAGATTCGAACCCGAGGCCGCTTATTCCGGAACAAGTCGCTCTACCAACTGAGCTACGCAGACGATTATTCTGATTCCTATCTGCCTTTATGTCGTGTGCGTCCTGCTGGCAGGTACGTCACACAACAATCAGTCAGTTTTTTGCATCTTTCTATTTCATCAAATCCATCCCTGCACAGAATAGGTTTTCATAAAAATTCGCAACGTAGATTAGAAGTGGTCGTTTTCCTTTGGAGTTAAACCACCCTCATGTTCATCTATAACTCGGATGAATTGATCGTCCGTAGTTTTTGGGAAAAGAGAGAACACTCCTGTTTGAACTAACAAAGCTACCCCGGCGGTTGAGCTGTCCACAGTTCTAACCATTCCTTCGAAATGGGCCCCGGCTCGAATCCTGGTTATTAGCATTTGTGGTGTGCTTCTCTTATGGACCTGATTCTTTCCTTTTTCTGGGAACAGTGGCCCCACATTAGAGGCAAAAAACTACCTGTAGTCAATCAACCGCGAGATAAACAAACAAGAACACAACTCGACGTTCGAGCCCGGACTCGAGAAAACAAGTAGCTAGATGTCAGTGCTTAAGATCGTTTGACTACCACAGCACAGCACAGCACAGCACCTGCGTTCACCCAGCTGTTCCATCCCACCTACAATCTTCTTGCTTCGTCTTCTCGTACTTATATTGATCAGCTCTGATACAAGTTATTCGATATTAAGATCTTTTTGCTTCTTCCCTTACTTTCGGCATATTAATATCATTCGCATGACCATGCCCTTCTTAGATCCTGCACATCTATTTTGTTTTGACAGTTATGTTCAAACTTCTTCTTTCTAAAGCATTTTGAAAGATTAATTATTACAATTTCATTACAAACGGATCTCAGGGAGATTTTTTACGAAGTGTACTTTAAACTTATACTCCATTTACTCCCTTAGCCATGTACAGTACATCTAAAGAGTTTGACATTTAGATCTTGATGCCTTCGAAAACAATCTTCCATGTCACGCATTACAACTTGTCTGATATACAACGGCCATTCCATAAAAAATCTAATTAAAATCACACAAAATGAAGAATTATCAGTACAGCAAAATATATGTTATTCTTTCTCAAAATATCTTCCCTCGGATGATATGCAATGTTTCCATCCTTGAGTCCACTTTTCAAAGCATGTGGCGAAGGAATTTTGTGGAAGATGGTTTAGCGACCCCTGTACAGCTTCAATAACGTCAGCATCTGTGTTGAATACTACGCCACGGAACTTCTGCTTCATTGTTGGAAACAACCAGAAATCGCACAGGGCGAGGTCAGGGCTGTAAGTAAGTTCTGGCATGATTTCAATACTGCATTTCGTAAGAAACTGCTGAAAACAAGCAGCCAGATGTGGACGCGCGTTATCGTGGTGTGGGCTCCTCTTGTCCACTAGTTCCGGTCGCTTACCCGATACGTGTCGTCACAGACGCTTTAAAACTGATACTAAGAATTGACAGTAATTTGTGGAGGAACGGCATGCTGGTAGACTACATAGACTACACCTTTATGATCAAAGAAAATTATCATCATCACCTTCCCAAATGATTTGGTTTGGCGGACTTTTTACGGAGGAGGCGAGCTTGTGTATTTTTAGATACTCGTTGCGCGCTTCGTAAGGGGGTCGAAATAGT